>CM060908.1:932928995-934178995 GCA_030737815.1 Allium fistulosum | reverse complement strand
TGCAAGTAAATATAGGTTATTTGCATCATATTTTCAAAAATGTTTTTAAAAGAATGCATTCATATAATAGGCCCCGATTTAGAATCATTTGGCATACATGTTTTATATGTTGTGATACACCATGCACTTGTACACGTTTGGCAGCAAAATTGCTTGTACCCTAATTGGTTGAATAGTTTAGGATGGTTGTGAGCAATACCCTATGATTAAATCATTGGAGTAATTTCGAGAATAAAATTCTTTTAAGGGAAGCGCCCCGTAAATTTACATTAATAAATTATTAATTATTAAGGATCAAAAATAGAATTTGAGCAAACGTTGGAATTTGGCCACGAAACTTACACCAATGCATTCGTGGTGATTTTTTGAGCAACTTTCATATTTGGAGTTTCAGATGGAAGTTCAAATGAAGAGGTTATAGACGTTTAAAGTTTTCGAAACGAAAATAATTATAAAACAAAATATGGAAATAAATAACATTAATATTCGAGATCCCAACGGTTGATCCCCACCATAGGTCGGCTAACCGTTAGCGGTCGATCGCCTATAGGGGAGCGGTCAAACGGTTCGAACATTGCGGCTAAGTTTTGAATCTTGAAAAACGGCCTAGATTTAATTATTTTAATCTAACTGATATGATTGATTCAAGCGCCTATAAATACAGGTCTAACCTCTCACTTCTTTTCTCATATTTTCTTATCAAGAGCAGCGAAGCTCTTCTATTTTCTCTTCTTTACTATTCCTCCTAACTATAAAATATTCCATATTTATACAAATTGGAGAAGAGCGGGAAATAAAAAGAAAGAAGAGGAGATGCGAATCAACGTTGTGGAATAGAAAAGTATATTTCAATATTATAAATCTATATTTTCCTTAACCCCAAATCTCTTCTTGGATCTGTAATTCTAATAATACGTATATAAACTACATATTCTTTTGGATCAAAAAGGGAGATGGAGTTGAATCAAAGGATCATATTCAGATTTGGGAGATTTGGAAAGCTTGAAAAGTAGTGGGAAATTATGTAATTTATTTATAACATGGGAATTTATGTCATTGGGTTTTTATTTCATTATTATGCTAAACAAAGATCCAAAGAGTTGCGGGCTTGAATTAAATGCATAAGAACATTGCCTACATATTCCATAATTTAGGAAATTTAAATTGGAACATTATTTACACCCAGTTCTGGAAGTCCGCCCCTAAGTTATTTGAAGTTGAATATTGATAAGGATGTAGAATTTATTCCAGTTCTATAATTGGGTTATAAAAATTTTAGTATAATTTAGATTGCCCTAATTTTATTGGAATGTGAATTCCTACGTTTTAATTTGTTGGAAGTATTATCCGTGTATCCTCTATAAATTATCTAATTTCTGAAAGACATAGAAAGTGGAGCATTTGAATTAACAAGGAATATACACAAAAGGGAAAGAGATGTGTAAAGTATGAATATTCTTTCCGTAGTTTACACTGTTTATTATAACAAAAAGAAAGAAATAATTCTTTGTGATTTAAAATGAAGAAAATCTCTCTCTTTAGGTTAATTTATGGAAAGTTATAACAGAAAACCTTTTTGGAAGGATAATTCTAATGATTAAAATATGAAAATGAATATTCTAGTTAAGGACTAATAATTACAAATATAAAAATAAACATATAAACACATATAACTGCGCTCAACATTTAAGAATAGAAACATAATTAAAACAGCGTAATACACATTGATATTCGCATTAGATATAATTAGAACGTTAGAATAAATCGCAATAAAAAATAGGAACATGACATGTAGATGGAAAATATTATAACTTCAAAATTAATAGGGCAATAAATATGCAGTACATAGAGAGTAACAAAAATTTAATAAGTATCTAAATGGATTAATGAGACTGATTAGAGAGATCATTGGGGTAATCATGGAGAAATAAGTAAGACATAATAGGTAAAATTAAAATGAATAAATTAATGCCTTTAGAGATTGTTCGGTTAGAATAATAATCATTTATTATAGACAATTGACATTTATGGAAATAGCGAATGAGTGTTAGGTAGTAATTAAATGTTATAAGGCAGTATATTTGTCATTATGATAAATTATATAGCCTTAATTATACAAACGAGGATTAGTGAGATTAGCCCAACACTTAAACTTAGGATGGTTAATTTGATTTAGTAGGTTGGAATGCGAGGTCGGTAGCATTACATAATAGAAGTCTGCCCTTTACTTAGAGGCTCCAGTAGTTGTGTACACTTATTACCAATGTGGGACATCTCCAACCATGGGACCCATGGGGAAGGTATATGCATTGTAGATAGGTATGGGAAAATGTACCGAGGGTTCACCTCAGATTTGAAGTACTAAATGATCCAGTACTTTTAAGGAAATGAGGTCTGCTTCATATCCAATAATAGGTAGTAAGTAACCGAAAGGGGCATTTTCCATGACCTACTTAGGTTAGTCTAAATGTGATGTTAGTTAGGGAAGGTCTGCAGGCTATGTCGGTGTCTTAGTACTGGTATTTAGCAGTAAGTCTGGCATATAAGCTTTGACACCCAACGATCTCGAGTGAGTGGTAGCAAAAACTTGGGTTATGCCCTAACAGATTTCGCTTCCTGGTATGTAGAATCTGTTTGATAGATGCACAGAACTCAAGATATATGATTAGGTGGAAAAAAATTCAGTTTATCAAAGGTGGGCTAGTAAACCCTCAGATGAGTCTTTGAGTTGCATTAGTAGTACAGTAATTAAATTATTTATTATATTATATTATGGAGCCATATATAGGGGTCATCGGTGTTTGTAGCTAGAATCGATTGACTAGCATTGATGTTGCGGAGGGCCTACTTTGGGGACTTGAGGCAGTAAATGACTGATGGATCTACCTCCTCCCTATTTAAGAAGTACTAAGTGATTGAGGCTTTGGGTAGTGTATGTTAAGATATATATATATATATATATATATATATATATATATATATCTGTGTGTGTATGTATATATATGTGTGTGTGTGTATATGTATAATATACTTTGGAGAAGGTTAGGTTAGATATATCACAAGTGCATATAGAATTGAATGGATTAGCCGTAAATAATAGATATAGCATTTAAATGAAAACCAATTGGTATAAATTTGTGTTATGGATGAAGTATGCAGTTTTTCCAGTCACCAGAATGTTGTTTTGATCCCTTCCTCATTACAACCCACATTATAGATTAGAGGGACATGTCACTGGAGCAAGAAGGGAATGGTAGAAGGGGAAGTCTTTTTATTCACACTCAGTACTAACAAGGCGATGGATGACCAAGGAATACCGTTGATTTCAAGGTAGTAGTCTCAGTCAGTATTTATGTTCTATTATATTCTCCATTCCGTTGTGAGTTTGGATCGATCAATCTCTGATATACCTATGTTTATTACAGGTTATCAAGACTAACGATCCGTGCCCAAATGGTCTTAGGTTTCGATTTAGTCGAAATTCAAGCCTATTAAGGTGCTGATTGTTACATTTTCTATATGATTTCGAAATTCAACTGCACAGACAAGATATTGCTAAATTGTATAAGACATGCTCTAGTTATCTGATTCTTCCCCATGCTGATCGTAGAATGAATGAATGCAAGTTATGTCAAATTTTGTTTTAAATTAAATTCAATTATGATTGATACCAATAAAAAGTTATACATATTAATCTAAATTTCTAAGAAATCTACAATGGAGGCATGGGGATTGGCTCCACTCCAAACTAGATATTAAATTTTTTTGAAGTTTTCTTACAGTTGCACCTTACAATTCTACATGACGATGGACTATAAACAAACATGCCTCATTTCATCTGCATTCATCTTCATTCATCCACATGATAATTTCAATAGAATCATGAACATACATCCCTGCATTCATCTGCATTTCAAAATTCTAAAACTTATATGATCTTTTCCTTATTTCATGTTCCATGACCAGAGAGGGATACAGAAAGCTCCAATATAGCATGGGCAAATCTAGAGGACAAACCCCCGATCCATATCCACCTCGCTCCAGCTATCATCGAGGACAAGAATCCGAGGAGGATGGGGCTAGATGGAAAGAAAGAGAGTGAAAAGTGGAAGTTGATTGCCACGTTGGGAGAGAGGATATGAAAAGGCAAGCTAAAGAGAGGCAGCCTAGTGATCCAAGTAATCACCACAAAGACTCACACGACCGCCACGAATCTTCTTCCAGCGTTCCTCTGCCTTATTCCGGTCCTTAAATTCCTTCACTTCAATAGGCTCCAACCTCTCGCTCCTTAACTATATCCATGCCTCCTCGCTCCAAAGGAATCACCATTCCTCCTATTCCTGCTCCTTGTGTACCGCCCAACCTGTAGGCTGCTTTTCCCGACCTTTTCTTGCAGGGTGTCATGTTTGGCCATGACATCAAAGATATTTCAAAGGAAGAAGTCAATGGGGACGTCCAATGAGTCCAGATGCACAGTGACCAAGGCTATGAATGGAAGAGACTCTGCTACGCCCTTTCCAAGGTTAACTGCATTAATCACACGAACATCTAATCCTTCGAGTCCAAGAAGAAAATTTACGACGGCCTCATCGTGGGGTACGAGACTTGGAGAAGATGAAGGAAGAAAGAGATGCCGCTTTGTAATCCAAAGCCAAAGCTGACAATCTAATGGAGGAGATGAGGAAGGCATATACCGATGCTGAAGTTATGCTAAAGAACCTACTTAAGACTGTCCATGAGGATGGTGCTTCTCTAAAGACTCATATCGCTGAGAAGAACCTGGCCCTTACCGTAAAAGAAGAAACTATACAGGTTAGGGACAATGTTGTTAAAGAGAAAGCAGTTGAGATCCAAAGGCTTCATGAGGACAAAGAGAAACTCGCCAACGATTTACTACCGGTTAAGGCTAAGAAACTGGATGGTGAAGTCAAGCATATGATCGTTGCATAAGGGCTGAAAGAGCTTAATGAGGAAAGGGCCAAGGAGAAAGAAAAGTTGAGTAATAGTCTCCAACATATTTTTGCAAGCATAATTCAATACAATAATTTGAAGTGGCAGGGAGCACATATGGTGAAACTCTTGCAGACGCCTAGGAAGAGGTGCTGCATCGTTCGAAAGTTGTCGGTGAAGGCCTCATTGAAAAAGAGCTAATGGCCAAGTACATTGATGTAGAAGACATTGCAAAACTTGAAGAGGGAAAGGTCATTCTTGCCGAGGAAGAGGCTGCTATCACCACGGTTGTAGTCGAGGCTTCTATTGGCTCAAGTGCATCGGGTTAGCCTGAATCGTTAACTCCAAAATCTCGGAAGCCTTCGACTGATGTTCCTGTGACGAAAGGGGTCAGCTTTGAAGCTACCCAAACCATTTTGACTTTCACAACGACCACTCCTTTTGAGCCCTATATTCCCCCTTTATAAACCGACCGGTCCAACAAACATTCGAAGAGGGGGAAATCTCTGGATCTCCCGCTCAACAAATTCGAGATAAAGGTATATTGCTCATTCCACTGGTTTTTGAGAAACTCCAATTCTCATGTGAATTCATCTCTAACCTTTATCACTCTGCCAACTTGTAGGTCATCTGAATCTTCCTCCTCCATCATCTGCCATGCAAGGCTTAGGTCCTATGGAAATTTTCTCGATGCCAACCTCATTCTCGAGACTTTTCGCACCTGTAGTTCCCCCTAGTTCTGGATCAGAGCCTGATTCCGACAAGATTGCAGCTTTGGAGAACTTGGAGGACATTTCCCTATCCTTCGAGGAAGACATGTTAATATCTCAGTTATTGATTTTGATGGTAGAAACCTTGATAACAACCATATACGTTCATATAAAATATAGATACTAATGTTTTGCCAAGTTATATAGTATATAGTGCAGAATAATATATAGGCGTTGAATCGAAGACTGTACAGTATAAAGACTCAAGAGGTAGACATAAAGACTCATGAGTTAAAAGACTAAGATATGAAGATCTCAAGATTATGATTTAGTGTATAGAGTCATAGCTTATATTGTTAAAGTTCTTGATAGCAATCTTTGATCTCTATCTCTTATTTTTTATCTTTTATATTTTTAGACAAAATAAAATTTTAAAATATATTTCAAAATATTTTATAAAAGTTTTTCAAAGTTCAAAATGTTTATAAACTATGTTCAAACTATTTTACATAGTGTCAAATTATTTTACAAAGTATAGGATTTTCAAAAAAATTCAAAAGAAATAGGTTTTCGGAATATACATGCATATGTCGACATATATGCATAGAGTATGTTGACATACATTCCGTCGAGTGGTTTTTTAAATTTTTAAAGGAAGTGTTTATTCATCGCAACTCTTCACGAATGGACACATCTGTTGATTTACTATATAAAGGGGAGTTCAAACGAATTTTTTGATAATTAATTACTTATTTTCATCCCTCCTCTTATACACTTGAAACTCCATTGAAAATATACTCCATTCTCTTCAAAATCACTTAGAATCAATTCATGCTACATTGTATTGATTCATACTACTTTCTTACTACTTTGGAAACATCACTCTCTCGATTCAAAGATCAAAGTGTTGTCTAAATGGCTATAGGATTCATTGTATCCAAGGTTCAAGAAATTGTCTTTAGAAAAACTATCAACTTTGTTTATATTTGCTAGGATGTGCTTGTAGCCTATTCAAATCAAGTGGGTGTGCTTGTAGCCCGTTCAAATCAAGTGAGTCTACCCTGAGCTCGAAAATTCAGGAGGGTGTGTCTCGTAGCTTCGAAATCGAGATTGTATTTGGGTTTGCCTTCTGCCTAGTTAAATGTTGGTATTTGAAAAGAAATATGTACAAGCAACTGTACGAGACTGGATGCAGGAGAAATCCGAACCAGTATAAAA
Source organism: Allium fistulosum (assembly GCA_030737815.1). Classification (NCBI taxonomy): domain Eukaryota; kingdom Viridiplantae; phylum Streptophyta; class Magnoliopsida; order Asparagales; family Amaryllidaceae; genus Allium; species Allium fistulosum. The sequence goes on along the minus strand of CM060908.1, from coordinate 934,172,117 downwards.
TCCCTAGTGTCTTCATTCTAATTCTTCACTTTGCTTTATTTATTTTATTTTTCTTTGTGATTGCATCTGTGACTATTTGATTGTATGATTTTATGTTGTTAATCTGTAATTTAATATTTAACTTGAAATTTTTTTAAAAAGATTTACATAAGTTAGAAAACACTATTCACCCCTTTTAGTGTTTAATTGGCTTTAAGATCCATAATTCTGCAGCCCACATTTGATATCAGAGCACTAGGTTTTCAAAAACTCATAATTTACCTTTGAAAGGTATAAATGGCTAGTAATATTATTAGTGCTCTTTGTAGCATTTTTATGGAAAAAAAATTTTGTGCAAAAATAAATTACTTTCAGGTAGATTAGAAACTAATCATTTTGAAAAGCCACTTGATTTCCTGGAAAAGTATAATTTTGAATTGCAGGAACAAGTTTATTATATGGCTAATGGTGAACAGACATTTGATATTCAAACATCACAAATCAAGAAGGACAAATGGATTCTGGACAGTGGATGCTCAAGACATATGACTAGAAATTCGAAGATCTTGAAGGATATTGCTAACAAAGATAGTGGATCAGTTAACTTCGGAGATAACTCAAAAGGATATGTGATTGGCATTGGCAATGTCAGTAACTTTAAAACTCCTACTTTTTCTAATGTTTTGCTAGTTAGGGATCTGAAACATAACCTGCTTAGTATTTGTCAATTATGTAATAAGGGTTTTAAAATTAAGTTTGAAAAAGATAATTGCAACATCGAAGATAATGAGTCAAACATTATCTTTGAAGGTATTAGAAAACATAACATTTATATTTTAAATATGAAAGTGTCTAATGACAATTTATGTGTTTTGGCTGAATCTAGTGACCCTTGGAATTGGCATAAAAGATTTGGTCATTTGAATTTTAAACACCTACCTATAGTTGCTAGATATGAACTAGTTAGGGGTCTTCCTAAAATGAGTTTCAATGTCAACAACATATGTGATGCTTGTCAACTCGGAAAACTTTATAAAAGTTCTTTTGAATCAAAAGATATGATTTCTACTTCTCAACCTCTTGAACTTCTTTGCTGAGATCTTTTCGAACCATCCAAAACACAACCAATAAATCATAGTCGATATGTCTTTGTAATTGTAGACAGTTTTTCTAGATTATATGGACAATATTCTTAGAACTTAAAAGTGAAGCCATTGAAATGTCTAAAAGTTTTACTAAAAGAATTCAAAATCAAATGTTAATCAAAATTAAAACAATTAGGAGTGATCATGGAGGAGAGTTCGAAAATGAGAATTTTGAAATTTTTTGTAATAAGAAAGGAATTACACATAACTTTTCTTTCCCAAGAACACCACAACAAAATAAAGTAGTTGAACGCAAAGATAGAACAATACAAGAATGTGCTTGTTCAATGTTAAATGACATTGAACTACCTAAAAGTTTTTGGGATGAAGCAGTTGCTACAGCATGTTATATTTTAAATAGAATTTTAATAACACCTTTGACTAAGAAAATACTTTATGAATTTTTTTATAATAAAAATCCTAAAGTAGCTTATTTTAGAGTTTTTGGTAGTAAATGTTTTATATTAAATACAAAAGATAATTTAGATAAATTCAATGCTAAATCAGATAAAGGAATTTTTATTAGTTATTCTAATAGAAGTAAAGATTACAGAGTTTTCAACACCAAAACTAACACCATTGAAGTGACATTACATATTTCATTTGATAAGAATTTTAAAATCAATAATTCTAGTTTTGATGAAGAAGAAAATATTAATAGAACTAATGAAATTACAAATAATTAAATCACTAATGATGAAAATAATAAAACTCTGAAAATTTACATCCAAATAAATGAATAAAATATTCGAAAGATCGTCCTGTAGAAAATGTTCTAGGAAACATATATCCTATTGTAAAAACAAGAAATCAATTAAATAAAACGAGTAATGTTGCTTTTATCTCAATTGTTGAACCTAAAAACCAATTAAAGCATCATTAGATGATTCATGGATTCTTGCTACGCAAGAGGAACTGAATCAGTTTACCAGAAATGATTTATGGGAACTAGTCCTAAGACCTGAAATAAGTCTATAATAGGAACTAAATGGATCTATAGAAATAAAATGACTGAACAAGGAGAATTCATTAGAAATAAAGCACGTTTAGTTGCCGAAGGTTATAGTCAGGGGGAATGTATAGATTTTGATGAAACCTTTAGTCCTGCAGCGAGATTAGAAGCTATTAGAATTTTACTCATTTTTAGAAATCATAATAATTTTAAATTATTTTAAATGGATGTTAAAAGTGCCTTTTTAAATGTTTTTATTAAAGAAGATGTTTATGTAGAGCAACCTCCACCATTTAAAGATGAAAAACTTTCTAATCATGTTTATGAATTAAAGAAAGCTTTATATGGTCTAAAACAAGCTCCTAGAGCATGGTATGCTAGACTTAAATCCTATTTATTACAATCTAACTTTGAAAGTAGATAGTACTCTATTTATTAAAAGAATAATAATGATATTCAACATATACAAATATATGTAGATGATATTATTTTTGGATTAACAAATGAACAGTTAAATAAAGAATTTTCAAATATAATGACTAAGGAATTTGAAATGAGTTATATGGGAGAACTAACTTTCTTTTTAGGGTTACAAACTAACCAATTAAGTAATGGTATTTTTATAAGTCAAGAAAATATGCTAAGGATTTAGTTAAGGAATTTGATATGTAAAATATTAGTGGTAAGCCAACTCCTATGGCAACAAATAAGAAATTACATAAGGAAGAAAACTCAAAAGATGTAGATAAAAAATTATATAGAGGTATGATAGGATCCTTACTCTATATAACTGCTAGTAGACTAGATATAATGCATAGTGACTATCTCTGTGCAAGATATCAATCTCAACCAAAGGAAACTCACCTAAAATCAATAAAACGAATATTATGATATGTAAACAACACACTAAACTATGGACTCTTCTATCCAAAAGAAGATTCTTTCAATTTAATTTCATATAGTGATGTTGACTATGTTGGATGCAAATCAAACCAAAAACGTACAAGTGGAACTTGTCACCTTTTTAGGACATTCTCTTATTTCCTGGTTTCGAAAAAAGTAAAATTTTGTATCTCTATCCACAACAAAAGAAGAGTATATATCTGCTGCATTAGCCTGTTCACATGTTATCTATATGCAACAAAATTTAAAAGATTTTGGTTTAAATTTCTCTAAATCACCAATATACAGTGACGACACTAGTGCAATAAATTTATCTAGAAACCCAACATATCATGTGTAACGACCCGTAAATTTTAGGTAGTTTTATTTGTTTATTTATATATTTAATTGAAATTTTGTGAAACTTTAAACAATAAAATTTTGAAATTTAAATTTGATATTTGAGATGCTTCCGTTTTAACATAGCAACTGGTAAATTTTCATCTGATAATACTGAAGTTTATTTTCTAGTGTAATTTTATTTATTAAAATCAGTTAATGTTTGATGATAATTAAATGTTTTCCAAACCTGAATATTTTTCTATAGAAAATTTTTAAATCATCTTCTGAGTGAGACGTCATAATTCGTTCTTCAAATTCGGACTTCTATTGCCCCGTTTATCTTATTTCTGGCAAATTTACAGCATTTTCGGTACCCATTATCGACTTTTGATCGGATAATCGTACCAATGATATCTATATACCGTTTTGATCGTCTCATTGTACTGATCTCAACAGTGTATTCATAAGTGTATTTCGGAAATCCGGTATGCGATGAAATCGATGAAACGATTAATTGTACCGGTACATGTTTAAACTTTTGGGTTTCCATGACCCTTCATCTTTGTGTCGTTAAATCAACTGTAACTACAAATCTTTTAATATTCCTAGATATTTATACCAAACCTTTTCAATTCCACCGGTTGCTTTTATTTTTTTGTTTGTTTTCATTTTCTATCGGTTGCAAAATAAAAATATATTCACTTCTGTTTTTGCCTGAGACATCTTCTTCCCTTCCCCTCAAATTCTGTCTTTCCCTTTTCAATTTTATTTGTCCCAGTATGAAGTAAGGATCATAGCGTATATATATATATATATACAGTCGCATATTACTTTGCCGATCAATCGAAACTCCACCTGTTCCGCCACGTTCTCTCCGACATTAACCCATGCTTTTCCCCACGCCTCAACCTGCGTTCGTCTCTACCCACTGACCCCGAAACTCACCAAGCAGATCCGCATCTTCCCACTTCCCTAGCCTTTGACACAGCCACTTCCTCTCCTCTTTTCTTTGGCCGAGCCTCAGCCAAGCCTTGCTCAGATATATGTATGGGTTTATTTGCTTATACAACAGTTACATTGACATCCTATGCTGAAATATTATATAGGTATGTTTATATTATATATATAGAGATATACTGTTGTTTGAATTAATCTGTAGGTAAGTTATATATATAGGGAACGTGTATTATCTTTCAAAGTATATATATATTGTTTATATAAGGCATTTTATTTCAAAGTATATATATTTGTTATATGAGTTTAAGTTTATACAGTATTATATTATAAAGTATATGTCGGTTATATAAAGCATATTCATATTTGTCTACGAAGGTGACAGTACAAAGTTTATATATAAGGTTATATATACGGGTCGTTTATAGCTAATATGCATATGAAACTATATAAGTTGCTGGATTTTTTGTTGCAGTATATAGCTTGTTCGTATAATAAGATTGATTTTAGTTTATACGTTATTTTTTTATATTGTTTGTATATATATATAGGGTTATTTGATCCGGTTATAAGTATATACTTATAATTGTTTTGTTTTAAAAATGATTTGTATATAGTATATTTATAGCACGGTTCTATATATATATATATTTTTCTGTTGTTTTCATGCTTCGTCTGAGACCTTGTACATCTTTCCTGTAACCAGAGATATATGATATGTTTAAAAGTTATTTACAATATATATTAGTTTATATCTACAAGTAATGTTATGGCTGAGTAATTTTCCAACATATTATGGGCTGTAATATATGCGCTTTAGTTATATAAAAATATATATTAAACTATTAAATTTTGATATATTGATCCAAAATTTATTATTTTATATATGTTTGACGTTAATATTTGAGTTTTGGTCTAAAACAATGATTTTCAAATACATATATATTTAATTTAATATGTGTTTTTCCATTTAAAACAATGATTTAAATATATATATTTAGTTTAATATGGGTTTAAAATTAATACTGATTTGTAAATAGATATTTATATATATAAATATATCCTATTTTAATATATGTTTGAGTTTAGGATATGATTCTTAAAAATACAGTTATATATAGTTATATATAAGTTCACTTATACCGTTTACCTTCATCAATCCAATTCTGATTTGATTTCGTCTATTCCTTGTTATCAGCTTTGATCATTGAATTCGTGCTTGGATTCGTAACTCAATTTCAGTATCTGTGTGCGTATACGTGTCATCTCTTGTTTTCTTTAGCCTCGAAAGGTGAGCAATCACTCACGATTAACATTCTTATATTTATTAAATTTGATTTCAATTGAAATATGCTGCTGTTAGTTATTTACATTGTTATATATATATGCCATTATCTGTATCTGTTCACCTGTGACATCTGACACCATTATCTGTTATTTATATTGTTGATATATGACTGTTGCTGTTGTTATTTATTATCATAACTGTTATCACTATGCAAGTTCCCTGTTAGTATAGAATCACTATGGGTTGAAATGATACGTACCCGAACGATATGTAGAATAGGAGAAAATCGTCATGGGTTGAAATGATAAACCCAAGCGATTTTCAGTGAATTGAATTTGGGATTTCGGGTTGAAAAGATATATACCCGAATATGTTTTAAATTGCGGGTTGAAATGATAAATACCCGTATCACTTGACCATAGGGTAGAAAATTATATACAGACACCGTTGGTCTATATATATAAATGTTTTGAAAATGATTTCTTTGGTTTTGAAAAGAAATATATGGTTTTGATAAATATTGATTTTAAAGATTCATTAAAGTTGATTTAATAAAATTGATAAATAATATGTTTAAGTATTTATTTAATATCTATATTTTCAAACATAGAATTTATAATAATTTGAAATTGATTGAAATTATATTTATTTAAGAATTATACTTAAACAAGTTTGATTTGAAATGTATTGAATTTGAAATTTAAAGAAGTGTTTTACAACTTGAAATTTGAAAAGGTGGCTTAAATGGATATTTCAAACTTATATATATTTAAATGGGATATTTTGTTTATTTAAATTTGTAAATTGAAATTGTATTTAAATGTTATGGAAATGATTAAGTTAATATTTCAAAACTAAATAATTGTAAAGTGAATCTGATATGTATATAAATTTATCGAATTTAGTTTTGAAATGTTGAATATTTAAAGCTTTGAAATATATTAAAAATTGAAATGGCTTATTTTATGGTTCAGATATATATTTGAAATCGATAATTTGAAATGGTTTATTTAGAAGCGGAATCGAGTTGAAACTGATGATTTGAGATTTGATTAAATTAAATTTTTGGAATTCGAGTTAATTTGAATCGATTTGTGAAATTTGAGGAAACTATTTTATTTTATAAAGAAATTTTAAATTTTATTTAAAACTATTGATACTTTACTTTATAAATTATTTTAATATAAACCATTTTAATATAAATCATTTTTAATATAAATTATTTTATTTTAAACTATTTTATTTTAAACTATTTTAACTTATAACTATTTATATAAACTATCTTATTTATAAACTATTTTAATATATATACTAATTTTAATATCTAAACTGTTTAAAAGAAAAGTGTTACGATTTTCAAAATGCTATAATTTCAAAGTGTTATGATTTCCAAGATGCTATGATTTCGAAAGCGTTATAACTTTGGAAAAGTACTATGATTTTGAAATGGATATATTTGAAGTGAAAATGATATCGTATTAAATTGGGTTTTGAAATGATAATGATATTTTGGTTTTGAGGTATAAACTATTTTGAAATGACCACAGTGTTATAATAACGATTGGTTGTTAAAGAGACCGGGATCGGATATGGACATACTCTCTGTCGATACCGAAAACCACTTTGACAACCGTGTACGCGGTGGAGTTTCCAGAATGAAGTAGGATGGTGGCGACGATCCTAAGGTATATACGTGGACCCAACTCCCGTGAGTTGGCATAAGGTGGCTAAAACAGGAGCGATTGACGGACCAATGAGGTAGCACCTCTTATCGGACACACTTCTTCGATACCATTCTATTACTTGTGATTGATTTGGTGGCCACCCTTGATTTGGGAGTGTTGTTCGAGGTGGGTGGTAGTGGCTGCTATGCGTCACCACTAGTCCGGATGCGTAATTGGTATATCTACCCTGGCATTGCCTAGTTGTGCCGTGTCACCTACCATATCGAGCTTTACTACGATTATGATTTTAAGATCCGACCGCGTTAAGGTTCTCCATCCCCTTAACGCTATTTTCTATATGATTATACTTTACCGATTAGACATTATTATAATAGCGAATATTACTACATAGTAGATAGTTTAACGGATCCTTAGGGGATGGTTATCCCAAACATCCTTTAAGTTACTTGTATTTCAGTTGATATTTCACTTGAGTTGGATTTATTAATATAAGAATGTAAATCCTGACTCGAGTGTTTTGTGTTTTGCTTTACGCTCGGGTCAGACTGAGTGATACATCATTTGAGACTCATCTTTGGAGTTGGAGCTTCGCTTGGAGATCCAACTATCTATCGATCCCGCTTTCAGTTATTCAGTTGATTCCAGTGATGTATTCAGATCTTGTATTTGATTATTGTATTGAGACATCTATTGTATTCGAGACTTCTGTTGTATCTTGTTTAACTCTGTTATATTTATATAGTAGCTTCATGAACTACTATCCTTTTGTTTCCGCTATATTATTGTTATATTACTCTGTGTCTGTGATCTGTAATTATTTTATTTACTATATATGTTGAGTTTTGCCAAATTTTATTTACAACGCGGTATTTTAAACAATTCAATTCCGGCATGAGTGTCTACCTATACACTTATAATGGATGCGAATGGTTGAAAATATCGGGTCGTTACATCATGCTAGGACCAAACATATAGATATAAGACATCATTTTCTGAGAGATAACGTAAATAAAGGAGTCATTTCACTCGAATGTATAAATATTGAAAATCAAATAGCCGATATATTAACAAAACCATTAACTCAAACATCTTTTAATAAACTTAGAAGAGAGTTAGGAATATGTTCTTTCTCTAAAATATAAATATAGCAACATATAAATTGTACATTTAAAAAAATATCAAAATTAACATATGTACATCGACATACAATCTGCCTATATATCGACATATACTGTAGATTTTTGAAAATCTATTTTCCCTCTTAAATTCAAAACTCGAAATATAACTATATAACCACCAAATTTCGAATTCTTTCTCATTTCTCTGTCTTCTTATTTCTGTAAATTCTAATTAAAATAAAATTAATGGATTCCCCAAGTTCCAAAAGTCCAAGAGAAGAGACCGCCTCCTTTAACTTTGAAAACTCCACTCTAGGACCTTTCCAAACCTCCACTATGTCCAAAGTCATCAAAATTGAAGATGATCTGAAGTATGCCCTCACCATGCTTTCAGAAATAGAGGTCGTCCAATTACGCATTTTAAAGGAAGAAGAAAAGCAAGGGCGCATTCTTTGGAATCTCCAGAAGCATCTATTCGATAATGCAGCCAATCCAATAGTGATTGAAGAAGAAACTCCAAATCTTGTCATTCATGACCCCATGAATGATGAAGAGGAAGAAGAAGAAGAAGAAGAAGAGGAGGAGAAGGAGGAAGATGATGTTGAGGACGACGATGTAGTCAAATGTGTAGAGAAGTTTCTTTTGATCGAGATGGAAATCTCGTGGAACAAAAAGGAAACTTTTGTCTTCACTATCCTTTTGCCCCATCCATAAATCTTCCATAATCAAAAGGATGCACTAATTCGTAAGTGTAAAAGTTTGGGTTGTCTAAGTTTGAATTGTTAGTAGTATTAGTTTGTGATTTAATTTGGTTTGGATTGTTATTTAGGATGTAAATTGTTGTGGTTTGTTTTGATGTATATGTTTGGATTGTATAGACTGAATAAATAAAATCTTATCTTAGTTATTTATAAGTCTCCATATATTAACCATCATATCATATTACATCATATTTTTGTACTTAATTATTGACTTTAACACTACAGTTTCTATGTATTTTATTTAGGGGGATTTTTTATTTTTCACCTATTTTTGTTGATGACAAAGGGAGAGAAGTATAAAATATGCACATGCATATATTCAGTGGAAGTTATGTAGCTCGGGGAGAGTTATATTATATTTTATATACTGTAATATTTAATGGTTGTCATTATCAAAAATAAGGAGATTGTTAATACCTTAGTTATTGATTTTGATGATAACAACCTTAATAACAACCATATACAATCATATAAAATATAGATACTAATGTTTTGCCAAGTTATATAGTATATAGTGCAGGATATTACATAGGTATCGAATCGAAGATAGTATGGTATAAAGACTCAAAAGGTAGACATAAAAACTCATGAGTTCAAAGACCAAGATATAAAGATCTCAAGATTATAACTTAGTGTACAGAGTCATAGCTTATATTATTAAATTCCTTGATAGCAATATTTGATCTCTATCTCCTATTTTCTGTCTTTTATAATTTAAAAAAAATTCATAAGATATATAAAAGTTTTTCAAAATTCAAAATGTTTATAAACTATGTTCAAACTATTTTTCAAAGTATCAAATTATTTTATAAAGTATAGGATTTTCAAAACATTTTAAAAGAAACAAGGTTTCAAAATACGTCCATATATCGACATATATGCACAAAGCATGTTGACATACATGCTGCCAAGTGTTTTTTCAAATTTTGTAAGGAAGTATCTATTCATCGCAACTCTTCACGAATAGACACATCTGTTGATTAACTATATAAGGGGGAGTTCAAATGAAATTTTTGATAGCTAATTACTTATTTTCTTCCTTCCTCTTGCTCTCTTGAAAACTCCATTGAAAATATACTCTATTCTATTCAAAATCACTTAGAATCAATACATACTTCATTGTATTGATTCAATATTACTTTCTTACTGTTTTGGAAACATCTCTCTCTTAATTCAAAGATTAAAGTGTTGTCCAAGAGGCTATAGGATCCATTGTATCTAAAGTTCAAGAAATTGTCTTTGGAAAAACTATCAACTTTATTTTTATTTGCTAAGGTGTGCTTATAGCTCGTTCAAATCAAGTAGGTGCACATAGTAGCCTAGAAATCTAGTGGGTGTGCATGTAGCTTGTTCAAATCAAGTGAGTCTACCCTGAGCTCAGAAATTCAATAGGGTGTGTCTCGTAGCCTCAAAATCGAGATTGTATTTGGGTTTTCCTTTTGTCCGATTCAAGATTGACATTTGAAAAGAAATATGTACAAGCAATTGTATAGGATTGGATGTATGAGAAATCTGAACCAGTGTAAAATCCCTAGTATATCTCTCTAGCTCTTTACTTTGCTTTATTGCATTTATTTTTATCTGTGATTCTACCTGTGACCATTTGATAATATAATTTTGTGTTGTTAATCTATAATTTAATATTTAACTTGAAAGAAATTTAAAAAGATTTACATAAGTTAGAAAACACTATTCACCCCCTCTATTATTTAATTAGCCTTAAGATCCATAATTCCACAATCCACAATACATTGTTATAACAAACATTGCAGACCCGACTGACCAAATCAACATGACGGCGAGGTTGAAGATTGACCTTTCTAAACTCAAGGTCAATATGGAGCCTAGTACCGGAAAAACTGGCATTTTCGCACCTACAAGCCCTACTTCCAAACTTTCGTTGATTAAGCTGAAGCCCTTAATGATCAAATCCTCTGAGGCCCCTACTAAAAAGTCTGATGAGCCCCATGCTGCACTGGAGGTTGTACTACCCATTCTGAGGGTGACACTCTCAGAGAGGGAAAAATCAAGGGCAGTCGAAAACACAAGAGGCAACCTAGAAGCTCTAGTGGCACATGCAAAAGAAGAGGGAAGAACAAGTAGGGGATCCTTGAAGCTTGTGGGTGTGATAGCTCTTTTATTATACTTTTTGTCCTATCTTTTTATTACGAACAAGTCGTGCTTGTGCGAGAGTGGCTCTTGTGATTCTTGTACACAAAATTTCAAGTAATGAAAGATTGTTTTGTCCTGCAATCTTTATCCCATTTTACTTTCCGCACTTTTATATTCTATACCTATTTGTATGCAACCACCCGTGTATATACTATAACTGTTTGTACTGCAACTCATCCACATTATATATACATACCTATTCTCATGAAATGCTTTTATTTACTGCAACTCTATGCATATAAACAAAATTCATGCAATTTCTTTGGCTATATTCTGTTATTTAGCCCTATTTATAGTTGCTAAAGCATTCTGTTTGACAAAACAGAATTATGATTGAACCAACTCGATGTTTCTTCCTATTTACATTAAGTTGAGCTTCCTTCGACTAATTACAAACCATGAATATTCCGAGTTCTGTGCTGCTCCATACTACTAGGAAGCAGTAGTTGGAACATTGATTTCCTTTGCATATAATTTCACCATGTGCTCATCCCTGCTCTTAGGACTTTCTATTTCAAATGCCAAAGTTTGGGCATTAGTTAGAGACAAACATTGTAGGGGCAAATTATCCGATTATCCCCGGTCTGATCGCACTTTCCCAATCCTGGCCCTGTACTAGAAAAGTTCAATAATACCTACTTTGGATTTTCGATGATTATCCTCGCTTATCCTTGAGCAAGCGTATTCTAGTAGGCTGCTAGCGCGGTTATGAAAATCCAATCCATAAAATATAGTCCGTATACTAGTTCCTATCTCTGAGAACTGGCGGGTTAGATGCCTACCTGTAGGCATGGCTTCTAGATACACCTTAGGCCTGGTGTTGGCTGAAAGTACCAATTGACCATTTTGCCTATCTTTGACCCGGCATATCCTACCGGGCCACGAGTAGGGTCTTTAGAGGTACATTGCCAAACTTCGGACAATGGAAAATACTTGAAGGTTGGGGTTGAATTATCCGATCAACATCTATGGATATACTCTCTGGCCCTGATCCCAGGCCAAAGAAGTAATAATTGTTTCCGATTTTTGAAATGGTAGGGTCGAATTATAAAATCGAGCCTAAAAGATGGGACCAAATTATCCATCGACACTTGAAATTATACTCCCTGGCCATGATCCCAGGCCTGAGGAGTTCAATTTCGATCACATTGTCAGTTGCGTTGTATGGGATTTTTGCTTGCAAGAACATAGTTCCATGGGGTGAGTCCTGCCTTACTGAATTGCCTCCAGAATCCTTGGGTGGCTTATTTGTGAAAATAAACTAAACAAAACTAAGTGTAATAGTGGCGCAGCAAGTCGGTATTCCATGCTTGTGGAATCGGGATTCCATCAACTGTAGCTAGCTTGAACGTTCCATCTCCAAGCTTTCGTTCAATTGCATAAGGACCTTCCCAATTCGGACCGAATGCTCCCATACTCGAGAGAACTCATTTCAGAATGGATCCCCTTCCTTGAAGGTTAGATTCCAAACTTTAGTAATAAAATGCCATGCTACTCTTTTTTGGTGAGCAATTACCCTCAATTCCACCTCCTCCCTTTTCTCATCAACCAAATTGAGGGACTCAAGCAAGAATTCCTCGTTTACCTATGGATCATAATGCCTCTTACGATGAGTAAGGACTTCCAATTCTATCGGGATCATTGCCTCCGATTAGCAAGCTAAAGCGAACAACGTTTGTCCAGTTGCAGACTTCCGAGTCATCTTATAAGCCCATAGTACCAGTGGAAGCTCATCAACCTAGTTGCCTTTGGCCCTATTTATCCGTTTCTTCAAGGTGGATAAAAGACTAATGAAGAAGACTGAAAGTTTATGGTCAAAACTGAATAATTAGTGCATTGGGATTTCTAATATAGTATACATATTTTCATTCACCGTATACAAAAACCAAATATTAAGAATGTGAACATATTTATTTGTAAATATATTTTTCCATCAGGTACAATAATGAACAATATTTGTAAAATGTATCAGGTATTTTACATTAAATATCGGAGTGATATATCGACAAATATTGGACTATGTACCAAGCAATACTTTGAAACAATGTAGGCTTAGGAGCGATATGAGATATATCGACGATATATCCTAAATCAACTATATAGCCTACGAGGGGACCCAACGACTGAGCGAGTCCAGTCGCTCACTTTCGGCAAGTGGACTCGCTATCCTATACAAGTCTAATCCACTTTCTCTCTGGCAAGGGAACTTGCACCTTACAGTTCATCACCCCGTCTCTTCGGTTGGGAGAACCACATTCAACTAGTTTATAAATCAATATTAAGCGATAAACAATCTCCATAAGTGCTGACTCCTATCGATCCCAATCATGGGATGATCATTCTCGATCAAAATCCATGGCCAAATCAAGGTATATTAATCATAGATGGTGGTCGCTCCTACGGAACCACTGCGGTTTGTGCTATGGTAATATGATTTTTGACATATCATTATGAATGGTTACTCCGAACTTGCTCTTTGATTTAGTTCTCCATCACGCCCTCGTTCCCGTAGAGCTTTCCAGCTCTAATTCTTGTCGTTATGCGTTTGCACTCTGATCTTTGCTCTGCACCTTAACATCATTCCTTGGACATGTTTTCTTGGTTCAGTATTGACTTGCAAAGTCATGGCTTGGTATTGAGTTGTGATTCTAAGGGGGTTATTCTAATTTCTTCTGCTCCATTTCCTAGTGCATTCGTTTCGCCTTCTGGCCTCTAGTTCTGGTTTCTTTCATTTCCGGCTATTCTTTGTTGTTATATAATTTAGAGGAATCCATTCAACATTTCTTCCTGTCAGGCTATCAATTTTTCTTGCATTTCTACCATCATTCTCTTCATCTCCTCTCTCGTCATGTAGATGAATGAGGGTTTCTTTTTGAGGAAGCCTCATGGTTGTCCTCTTGTCCTTGTTGAGTTCCTCCAATCATTGATCTGGTATTAGGAATCTTCAACTTCTTTAAATTTACCTTTCAAGTCATTAAATCCGAGTTTTCTCAGTGATAGCACCAAACTATTTAGACCAAAAATGACACAACACCCTATGAAATGTTTAATATGAAAACCAGAAAAGAAAAGAGGATTAAACCAAGAAACAACACATAATTTTTATAGTGTTTCGCAAATAATCTAGCATATGTCAACTCTAACTTCGTTATTCATTTTTGAGAGTTTATTAAAGATAATGATTTTATAGGTTGATGATCTTAGATTGGTGGAGATCCAAAAAGTTTATAGATCGGTGGTCTTGGATTAGTGGAGATCAAACAAGGTTTCGTGGCAAAGTGAAAAAATTCAAAAAAGAAGAAGTCCTCTTTCAAGTGCAACTCCCTTCTATTTATAGACGAAAATTCCCAAAATTATCTTTAAAACATGCTCCACCACGTTCTCCACCTTCACATGTTGCTCCACTAAAGTTTCAGGGTCAAACTAACTCATGACATCATGGATTGGTGTTGATTTAAGGGTTTAGGACAGTAGCAAACTAGCTTGGAGTTTGGCTTGAGAAATTTAGGTGTTTACTTCAGGCTCGACCTGAAGAATTCCTAGATTGTTGTGCTCGAGTTTCCTCTGCTTGCTTGGAGTCTACCGATCCATTGGCCGAGTTGAAAAACTCAAGTCGAATATTTTCGCTCATTTTTTGATATTTCATTTATTTTGCCTTTTTATGATGTTTCCCAGTCCTTGGGTCATTTCTTCATCATTTGCTCATCCAATTCGATCGTTTAAGTTTTTTCGAAGATTGCGAAAAATTCGGTCGTAATAATATGTATGTATGTATATCAATTAATTAACTTTTAACTAATTAATTTAATTTATAAATTATTTTATTTAATTATATAATTTAATTAATTTCTAGTTTCTAATTTCATTTAAGATAGATATATTACTAAAACAATTATAGTTACATGCATATATCAATATATATATGTGTGCTTTAATTAATTATTTAGTTTAATTAATCAAATTAATTAAATATATTAAAATTTAGAAATTAATTATTTTAGTTTCTCAAAATATTTTTGAAAAATTTGAACACATTTTATAACTTCTATAATAATTTCCTTTTATATTTTAAACTTAACTTCTGGATTTAAAATATATTAAAAATTTTCAAACTTAATTTTGAAAACTAGCCTAAGGTCTAAACCATTTTGGGCCTTTACCGTTAGGCCAACCTTTTAGACTTACTCCATCCACTGGGCTAGGTCGGTAGCCAGGGAAGGGGCGGTACTTGATTATTCAACGCCAAGCCTAGAAACTACTTTTCTAGACACTCATCAAATATGTAACCTTAATTAGTTAGCCATGAACTTGTTAATTAGACCATATAGACCACTAAGCTCTGATATGATTGAAGGACCAGCCCAAACTCCTTTGGGTGAACTTGTTAATCTAACCAATTTCACAGTCTTGTTTCAAAGCCGTTTCACCCCCACGTTTCAAAATACGGGTCGGACCAAGGGATGAAATCGGCTCAGACTCCAACTCCACCTCTTCCAATTAGCTAGGAGTTAGCATAGTTGTCAGATGGTACATATATTTTCGCAAATGCGACACGTGAAACACATTATGGACTCCCGCCATCTTCTCTGTAAGCTTCACTCTATATGCTAAACACCTTATCCTCTCCATTATTGGAAATGAGCTGACAAATCTGGGTGCTAACTTTCTCGAACTCCTGAATTTTGCTACCCTCTTCAACGGAGATGCTTTAACAAAAAACAAATCTCCCACTTCAAACTCCTAATCTTTCCTTCTCTTATCCACGTATGGCTTCCGTCGATCATGCGCAGCTTTCATCCTCTTTCTTATAAGCTCCACCTTCTCTGCGATATCCCTAATCATCTCCGGACCTAAAATATTCTTATCCGTTGACTCCCACCAACACGAAGATGACTTACATGGCCATCCATTTAATGCTTTATACGGTATCCTGTCTATATTGGCCTGATAGCTATTATTATACGTGAACTCCACTAAAGGTAAATGATCTTTCTAAAAACCTCCAAAATCCAATATACAAGCCCTCGGTAAGTTCTCCAACACTTTGTTCACTCTCTCCGTCTATCCATCGATCTATGGGTGATATATGGTGCTCAAATTTGATTCTGTTCCCAACACCTTTTGTAAACTCCTCCAGAATTCACTTGTCAAAAGTGGATCACGATTGCTCACTATACTAGTTAGAACTCAATGCAGTCGGACCACTTCTTTAATATACCGTGTGCTAAAGTCGTTGCGGTTCTCATACTCTTAATTGGGATAAAACGTGCGTTATTTGTAAGATGATCCGCTATACCCATATGCTCTCATTTTCTCTTGTACTCAAGGATAACCCATCCGCAAAGTCCATAGATACACACTCCCACTTCCAATTTGGCACATCTAACATAAGTAATAACCCTCCTAGACTTTTTTTGTTCCACCTTCAATCTTCGGCATGTTGTACATTCGCTACATATTTAGCTACTTATATCTTCATCCTTAGTCAATGGAATATCCTTTTCATACCCTAATCCATCTTACCTTCTCTTGGATAAACAGTCATCCTAGAGCGATGACACTCACCTAAGACCTCCTCCTCTATCAACTCCTCAACATACGGTACACATAGCCTTCCATCTCTCCTTAAATAACCCTTCTGATCCTTGGAGTAACAATCTAAATGACTCGATCGTTCACCTCATCCTAACCGCTCCAAAATGTCAATTAGTGATGCATCTTTCCCTTGACTTATTCCAACACGATCCATCAGTGCAGGTCTAACCTCCATTGTTGGTAATAATCCAGGTGCGTACTCCGACCATGGTCTGAAATCAAACTCGGATACGAAATTCCAAGTTTCTCCACTCTAACAACATAGCATTTACCACTGCATGCTTACTACTCAAAGCGTCTGCAACTACGTTTTTTTCCCGGAGTATAAGAAATCCCAAAATCATATTATGATAAAAACTCCATCCATCGATGAGATCTTAGGTTCAGATCTTTCTGAGAAAATGAGTATTTGAGAGATTTATGATCCGTAAATAATTCAAATCTCTTGCCTAACAAATAATGCATCCACGACATCAATACAAATACAATAGTAGCCAACTCCAAGTCATGCGTGATAATTATTCTCGTGTTGTTCAACTGCCTACCCAAATATGCTACCACTTTTCCTTCTGGCATAAGAACAACACCAAGACTAATACCGCATCTAACGGTATACATTGTGAAAGGTTTGGTACCATCGGGAAAAACCAAAACTAGAGCACTTATCAATAACTTCTTCAATCTAATAAACGTCGCTTCACACTCCGGGCTCCAAGTATGAGTCGGAATTTTCATTGTCAAACAGACCAGAGGTATCAATATCTTCGTAAAATCCTTAATAAACTTCTTACGAAGTCCATCAAAATCCAAAAACTGCGGACCTTAAAGCATTCTTCGGTGTTTTCCAATCCCCAACTGCAGCTACTGGGTCTACAGCCAATCCATATACTGATACTACATTCCTAAGGAAACAAATTTCATCTCTCCAAAAGAGACACTTAGAATATTTGGCTTTCAACTGATTTCTTCTAAAGACATCCATCACTGCCCCCAAATGAACCTTATGCTTCTCCTCACTTCTGGAATAAACAAGAATATCATCCATGAAGACCACTACAAACCTATTCAACTGCTCTCGGATTACTCTACTCATCAAATCTACAAAATAACTCGGAGCATTAGTCAATCCAAATAACATGATCAGCCACTCAAATAATCCATTAGGTGTACGAAAAGCAGTCCTATGGATGTTATCTTCAGTAACTCTCAAATGTTAAAACCCAGTTGCCAAATTAAATTATGAGAAATCCTTTGCCCTAATTAACTGATCAAAGAGGTCATCAATGTGAGGCAATGACGAGTTTTCTTCATCGGCTTGTTTAATTCTCAATAATAAATGCATAACCGTAGGAAACTATCTGCCTTAATAGCGAAATAATAAGCGCTCCCCATTTTGAGACACTTCTCTGAATAAAGCCTTTATGTAACAATTCTGAAACTCGCTTATCCAGTTATTTTCTCTCCTTCGGAGCTATATCCCTAAGAGGCATCCCAACTAGCCTTCTGTCTTTCTCGAGATCAATACGAAGTTCAATTTCTCTTCGAGGAACAAAACCATAACTTCTTCGAATACATTAGGATACTCCTTCACTACAAGTATACACGATAGCTCTTCCTACGATAGGCTAAGTGAATACAAATACAATCATTACATAGAATCAAACCAAGTCCATTGTCTTTCCTCAATCGAACTATCCTCCTATCACAATCCAATAGTACGCGTAGCGAGACATCTAATCCATTCTCAAAATCAATCCATACTCTAAAAAGTTTAGTACATATGAATCACAAAGGTACTCCACACCATGGATGACCAACTTTACATTATGACATAACATCGATAAATAGGTCGATCCCCCATCAGGATTCGACATTGTAACAGATTCGTGCACAAGATCAGGTTTAAGAGATAAACTGTCAACTAATGCACTTGATATGAATGAATGAGATGCACCATTTCAAAGAAAGTATGAACATGAGAATCATATAAAATCAACACACCTTCCTTCATAATATGCTTTCCTTTCTCCTGAGCCGACGGTGGTGCCTTATTGGAAGGTGGAACGACATCAGAGCAATGCCTTCACAATCTGACTTTCACCCTTCAAAGCCCGGTAATCTTTCTTTATATATCCGAATTGATCATAATTATAACACTTTAATGTCTTTTGAGTTGGGATTGCCTTACAATACTTAGCTATGTGCCCCCACCTGGTTACAATTATAACATCGACCCTTTGAGAGATTTGTCTTACTATTCTTTGCAAGGCGTCCTACCTTCTGACATCCATGACAGGTTACCACCTATTTCTTACCCTGACCTCCTTATGCTTAATTTCCTTTTCGTTTTCCTTGCTTCCCCTCTACTTCCTTATTTTTGTCCTTACCATATTTCCATTTAAATAATTCAGTAATTCTGCTTCCACCAATCCCTCAAATGTCACTCCATATGGTATTTGATTCAATGCTAAGTTCCTCAAAGGTGAACTCAAACCCTTCACAAACTTTAACATCTCCTTCGCTGGAGTATTCACTAATTTGAATCCAAATCGGGCCAACTCATTAACCTGACTGACATACTCCCCAACTATCATTTCTCCTTGCTTCGAATGAATAAACTTCTCCAACAATAAATCATTCTCGGCACCAGAAAGAAACTTTGCCTCGAATCTCAACTTAAACATCTTCTAAGTAATAGTGTTCTCATCCACTTCAGCCATTAGCACTTCCCACCAGCAAGCTGCTTCACCTTTCAAATGCCAAGTTGAGGTCTCTTAATACCATCATCAAGTCCTAATAGGTTAAAAATCTTTTCACAATCATTAATCCATGCTTGATTCATCGAGTATGGTTCATCCTGAGAAATGGCTTCCCACCAAGGCTGGAGAAGTCCTTACATAACATAGGAAAGTCAACCATTGGTAGTGTTAGGGCTAGGGCTGGAATCACACCTTGGTTGGCAGTGTATTGGTGGCTGGAGGTTCAGTGGGGTTGGTACTAGCTTGGCTCGTTGTATGATGGTAGCATCTAAACCATACTGGAAGGTTAACAATGGGAATATCTAGTATATTCATATGGTTTCTAGTCCCTGTCCTAGTTTCTATCCCATCGCATTAGCTATGTTGGTCTCTATTCCAGTTTTGACTTAATTACCCATTTCAGTTATCTGAAAGAAGGGATTTATTAGCAACTTCCCAAGAGACAGTAAACAAAACTGGAATAGTAAATTAGTGTGTGCATATGTACTTTGAATTCCTATATATATAATATGTAATACAAAATTTGCTCTCTTAATACGTTCCAAATTCTTATCACATTCATAACTTAAGCTCTGATACCAAATGTAACAACTTGCCCTCTTGACCTTTAGATCCAACTCTCGAATCGACACCGATTCTCGAGAACCGAAAGGAAGAGTCGTTAGGGTGAGATAAAATATATACAACTATAGAAAGATATAAATGAATATCAGATATTAAATATAATTCTAACTAACACTATCCGCTTTTCGAGTCTCACGACGTAATGAATTAAATAGAATACATAATAAATATCATAGTTACATCACCACAACACATCTAAAATGTTGAATACACATGTCTAAATAAATACATATACAATCCAAACCTATACACGTAAGTCAAATCCAAGCACAATATTTATTTACACTACATATATATAATACACCAATGAACCTCCATCTCTGATACCGCCTCATCTCTAAACTACATCAACCTATACACACACACACACACACACATATATACATACACACACACACATCCATACATATATGCATATATATAAGTAGATATAAGTAGGAGTGGGTCAGACATAAGTTTTCAGAGCGAGCCAAACTCTACTCTACATATACTACAAAAATAATACTGTAACATGATATGAGTCTATCACTCGACCACCATATGTTCCATCGCCACGTTATACCTAACTATCATATATATCTAACCCTATTGCATCATCTTTATGTGAACTCACTTCCTTGGCCCGGTCTCATGCCCTATAGGGTCGCCTATTACCAACAGTCACATCAATCGTATATATGACTCTCTTCCCTAGACAGTTTAATGCCTACAGGGTCACTTGTTGTCCTCATGCTACCTAATTGGACTCACGCCATGGTCCGTCCATAGTCTACAGGGTCACTTAATATCCATGTCCTCACACTTGGCTCGCCAAAGCACTATAAGGGAGCTTGTCATTATGCCTGGACCACTGACTAATGGTATATGACCACATCTGTATCCGCATACACACCCTAGGCCATCTACCTATGCCTTAGACTTGTTCAAGTTCGTGTCCATCGTCGTATCACATTCTCGTATCACAACTATATATATTCACTTTACATAACAACTAATCATCATACACATTCATATATTTCATAGCACCATCATTCGTCGAGTCACTAGCCTCAGATCACCTTCTAGAATAGAAGAGTAATAAGAGTTGAATCCTTCGTCATTTATTTATATAGGCACTTTTGGGTCCGTGTTCTATCTATGACTAGACAGGCCAATGGTGCACCGGTCCAAGCCTCCGAGGGATCGATGTGCGTATTTCCTACAGTTTGACCTTGGGAAATTTGCATTTTCATCATCGTTTCTGCTTCCAGCCGCCTTCATTTTGCCTTTGGTCATCTGAAAACGTACCTATACCCTAGCTTCAATATAATTTCATCAGATTTACATGATTATATAACCTAGTTCGAAGTGTTATGATCGTTCAAATCCCTCCCAAAACACTTTTAAATCCGAATTTAACTTTTAATATGTGCTTTTCTACTATAATACAACCTACATATCATATTTATAATGTTATAATTGCATTTTATGGGGAGGAAAGAACAGATCGCTCATCAAAATGCCAATTTCTGTCTAAACTCTCGCTATCCAACCTACCACATCTTCTCTCTTTGGATTTCCATCTCAAAATCACTACTAGTACATAGCATTGTCCACTAGCTTCTCAACATTTTTGGTCTCGTTTGATTCGATGGAGTTTCAAGTGAGAAACTTGAATTTGATTCTTGGTTGGTTGAGAGGAAGAGTTTGATGACCCATCTCTTCGACCCTCGAAAATCAACACTAATACATTCATGGTATTCACCGGCTACAAACTCAAGTGCCGGAGAGGCAGATGATGAGGGGTAAAAGAAAATAAAGATAGAAGACAGAAACAAAGATTCTCACATCGCATTGAACAACTTATAATTATACATAAAGATGGTACATACAATCACTCCCAAAATGATGTATCAGAGTCATGACAAGTACTAACCCAGTAAGGAATAGTTATAACTATCTATCCCCACAAGTGTTGGTATATACATAGACATAATACAGTGGAAATAGAAATAGATAACTATCTACAGAGGAATCTTCTGCTCTAGGCTCCTCCAAAATGCTCCAAGCTAAATCTCACTACTTGACTGCTTGGAAATTAGGGCACCTAAGAGTTTAAGAGAAAAGAAATAAACTATGGATCAGTCATGGGACTGGTGTGAGAAAAGTCAAAAGAAATAAACTATGGGTCAGTCATAAGACCACGTCGCACATAAAAACTGATGGTTTTTTACCTTACGATAACGAAAATCTTTCCTACACAAAATCAGAGATATTATTTTTAATGACATTCTTTGAAAATATCTTTCAAGTAAGATATTAAAATAGTCGGAATTGTTACATTTATTAAATTCGACAGCATGTTTAGGTATACAATCAAGTCTTTTAAGGTATGTACTAGAGAATGGATTTCGAACAATGACAAGGTAGGGGATAACATTCCGTACAATACATCTCTAGAAAATGTACCGATGCTCCAACCTCTAACAACACAAGACCATCCTACACCTTCCTGGATAGTATCGAGTACGCCATCACCCCGGTCGCTCCCGACCTTTACTGGGATCCCAAAGCATACACCACAAACCTAAAATATAGAGGCTAATCTGGAAAGGTGATGACTACATCCTAATGGGTGCGACCCACATAGCACTACTACATCTACCCTGTTTTTTCCTTTACCGATGTGTGAGGCTTGAGGTAACATTTTACCTTTCACATGATAAATCCCACTTTGAATGCCACATTTCCATTTCCGATGACTCACTAATTGGTTCCCACAAAAGTACAACCCCCGAGTTCGTACGCCTTAGGGAAGGGTGTTAAGTATAAGAGGGGTTACCTTCTATACCACCAAATTAATGTACGTTTGTAAAAGGCAATGTACGTGGTCTTACAAATGCAATATCAGATATCCGTCCATACAAGTTGTCTAGGAATAGGACAAACCGAAGGTACTCCTACTACATCCTGTTTGGGGATCAACCCTAGGATTAGTAGCGAGCAGTTCTTGCATTGAAGATTTCAAAATAAAGGTACTACTACCACCATATGTATCTAATATAGGAATCACGAGGTTAGTGGCAAGCAACCCTACATTATGAAGATTCCATCTTCGAAATCATTGTTTTCAACATGTCTTCGAACGCGTATATTGGTTTTCGGATATGAATTGCCCAAATCCGATCCCGGTCTCTCCAAACCAATCATCGATATAAAAGATGTTAAGTATGTGGGTGATTGGTGATCATCATTAAATCAATTAATAAAATATCTTGGTATATACAGATTTATTAAACCTCTTTCTAACTTTGGAAATACCAAATCCTTTCCTTTAAATTACTTAGAAAAAATATTTCCATCTTCTATTATTGGTATAATTTCAATCTTAATAGAGATTACTTATTAACAAAACATATCTTTTAATGGATTAAAAACAATGTTATCTAAGACAACATTTACAGTATACCCAAACCAATTAGTACCGAGTAAAAAAGATTCATAGATTTTAGATTAATTATACTCAATACTAATTTCCATATACAACCTGTACTATTCATCGAATAACGGTGAAATCACCTTTTAAACTCACATGGATAGTATGGGTTCCCTCCTCGGAATTTAATACAGAGTTTAACTAGAACGTTCTCTTTACCATCAAAATCTTATTTGAAATATTGTTTAAATTTGTGGAAAATTCCAAGTCTCTTTTCTTTTATCTTAAAAAAATATGATCCGAGTAAATTAAATTAACTATCCCCTCTGTTGGGCCAGTCTAGATAGCTAGTGGGAGCAGACAACTGGTTTTCCAAACTCCAGCATAGAGACTAACTCTCTGTCATCCATAAGGCGGTCAAGTTATTTAATCGACTTTAAACCTTTAAAATACTTGTATGGTTATTTGGAAAACATTTCCAAAAGATTCGGAAAGAGAAATCCAAGTTTAAACCATTTATTCACAAATTGCCAAATTCAGTTGTTAAATTGCTGATGAATAATGATTTTAAAGCTTTGTAAATAAAAACACTTATTTTATTATATATTTATGTCCATTTTTATAAATCAAATCCCTTTTAAAATATTTTAACATATTTATGGAATTTATTTCATATTTTTAAAGATTTAAAAATTTAAAATTTTTAAGAGGATTAAAATCATGGTTTACAAACTGCCAAAACGCGACTACTTTGAAAACCTGATTTGGACATATCTCAAACTTTATCAAATGAAAACTCAATCTTTCTTTTTCATTTGTAAACTATGGTTATAAGAGTCTAGAAAATTCTTATTTCAAACAAATCTAACTCATATTCCATTCTATAAATGGATTTAACTTTTTACGGTGTGAAATCGCGAACTACCGTTACACAACGCGCTTATTTTGACTCTTTTTCCTATCTTTTTCAAACTTTGTCGAAATGAGTTTTAATGTTTATAAATCATTTATAAACCATTTTTAAAGTGGTTAACAATGCTATATATATACCATTATAATTTATAAAAGGAAGTGATTCCTCTATGTAAATTCGACGTGTAATTTACCGTGAATCATTTCCATATCAAACAAACATACAATCAACATCTAAAACATAATGATCAAGCAACATAAGATCATATAAAAATATCATATCATCATAGAAATTATTAGTAAAAGGTATGGAGTTGTTCTGCTTTTAACGCTTTTTCTTTCTCGGTTCAATGCCAAAGGAGCTCGGCCTCTATAGGGATGGTCACGGCCTATAAGTGAATAGGTGGAGGTGCTCGACGAGGTGATGGTGGCTTTAGATGAGCATGGCCAAGATGGAGAAATAGATGTAGATTGCTACTTTGAACTTGAACTAAGATGGTATCTTTTGTATATATTTTTAACAGAGCTTTGCTATAATGGAGAAATATTTTGAAGAAGAAATGGAGGTGATGGAAACCATTAATAAGCTTGTGAAGAAGAAGAAGAACTCGAGAATTTAGTGTGAAGAAATGACAGGGTGTAGGTGCTATTTATAGACTTTTTTTTAACAAACATATCTACAACACCATCATCACATCTTCCATCACCCATGTGCTACACCATTCCCCCTACTCTCGGCTGAACCCACTTCTCCCTCCATGTGCTTGTCTTCTCTTGATTGAGTGATGGTGAGTTTGCTTTTTCAAGTTTCATTTGTTTATACATAAGGAGTTTATATGTATACATGTTTAGATATTTCTTTTGGCTTCGATTTGACTAATTTTGATACACATTTATATGTATATGTGCATGTATAAGCATGTGTGTGTATGTTCAAACAAGGTTGCTACAACTTAAAACCATTTCCATTTGTCAAACCGTTGTAAATCCAGAATTTGAATTATGGTCACATTTTCAGTTATTAATCAAACTATTTATTTATATAATCAAAACTTGAAAATAAAATTTTTACCACTAAATAATAATTAAAATGAATTATTTATCTTATAAAACAATTATTTAAATATATAAAATTAATTAAATATCTCAAATTAAAGTGATAAACTTACGGGCCGGTACAAAGATGAAGGAAGAAGAAGTATCGGGGTAGGTAGTTTCTGAAATAATTGTAGGCACTTTTCTTTCTTAAGTAGTTGGAGGGAAATAACTATCCGCCTGATTTCAAATTCGAATTCGAATCCTTTGGCGCCCGCTTGACCCGATGACGTTTTCGACCACAACTCCTCTATACGGACTCTAAATGAGGCAAACCAAGATATTAGATGACTTAGAAAACAAGATAGTCGCATTGAAATTAGTTTTGTCATCAAATTCCAACGTTTGAAAAATTACCATTTTCCCCTGTTTATTTTTAATTTATTTAATTAATTCATTAGTTTCAGTTTTGTCACATTATCACACTATCAATATTTATTTAAATACTTTTATAAAAATTTTGGGGTATTATAACCAACCTCGCACTGATGCCATTTAAGTAACTAAGCTGGTCTATAGTAGGTAAATTGGGTGAGTTTCAAAAAAATTCTCTATTTGGATCATAGTGGACCTATAAAGTCTAATAGCATTTTGCAAGATCCCATCTAGTTGTTTTAATAAGCTCATATTTTAGTAATCTTGTCTTGTTCATAACTAATTATATCAATATTGATTAAGTGTGAAATTTGAAAATATATGAATATATCAAATAAATAGTATTTCAAATTTTTTGACAAACACATGAAACATAACAGAAGTGTGATTATTAGGCATTAAATGATGGGAACAAACATGGAATTAGATCAAGATGTAACCACATTAAGATCTAAAAAGGGAAGAAATGAAGGGAGGGCATCGTTGATTGATTCCACCCTTCATGTTTAGCAAAATTTAATTGACACGACATCTAATTAACATATAAGAGATGATATAAATGACAAAACCAAAAACAAATAACATGGTTAACATACATACATATATACATACATAAACACATACATACACACACGTATATATATTGGGATTTGTATCCATTATGTATACATTCGCCATATATATATATATATATATATATATATATATATATATATATATTATTGCCTCAATTTCGTATTTGGTAAAAGAATTAAAAATACGTTTCTAAAACATACCTTAATAATATGAGGTGTAAATATAAATGTTTATACACACACATACACACATATGTAATGATTAATCCAAAACTTTCCAATTAATTCAAAAACAAACATCCATATTATGTTAAAATTTTCTAATGTATTTCCAAATATATGTATACTTAAATTAATTGATGAAATACATATATACATATAAATAAATTTTCAACCCAAAACAAAACTTTATTTTTTATTATTAAACGGTTAAAATATATAACACCAAAACTGCACACAACAAATCAAACAAGATACCAACAATCTTTTAAATTATTCAAACAAAAACATTTAAACTATTAAATTGTACAACATCCTTAGGATATTAATATTAGTAACTTTAAAACATAGATTCATAGCCAAAACATTATTTTAATCATATATAAAATGTGTTTTGATTTTTTACATAAAAAATCAAAATATTTAAATTGCATAACTAATTTTAAATCAAGGTAGGCTATAATGCCGCCATATAAAATTGCGATAAACATAATATATCTAACCAAACAATTAAAATTGGAACATACCATTCATATCTAGCCAATAAGTTACACTTTGATTGGGAAATCCCTCCTTAGGTCCTTGAATCTACATACAATCTTTGCAAGAGATCGATGAACACATAGCTCCATATTTTATTTGATTTTTTGTGTTGATTTGGAGTCAATAATTTTTAGAAAATTAGAGATGGAATTTTGACCATGGTTGAGAGAGGAAGAGAGATAGGCTTGTGCCATTTTCTATGCAGCCAGTTCCAAGACAGGATGAAGGAGGAGGGTTATGATAGGCTTGGCGAGTCAACATAAAAACCATAGCGTATCTTATGAAAATGGAACCTTATTATATTTCGTTGGGGCATAAACCTATTAGCGACACACCATATCAACGCTCGGGTATGGTGATAAATAAGCAAGGGCTAGGTTGCCACTGCCTTAGTTGCATGCCATATTGAGGCTCGGGTATGGTGATAAATATGCAAGGGCTTGGTCATCACTCCCTTAGTGGCGCGCTACATCGACGCCCCGATGTAGTGATAAATGAGCAAGAGTCTTCGCACTTTACTCGGGGGGTGCAAGGGGCAAGGAAGCTAGTCGATGAAAGTAGGATTTGATTAGGTAGTTGCAATGTAGGGTCCTTGACATTAAAGTTAAGAGAGATAGTTGATACTATGACTAGGAGACGTGTAAATATCTTGTGCATTTAGGAGACCAAATGGACGAGCTAGAAGGCGAAGGAGGTGGAGAAAACAAGCTTCGAGTTATGGTACATGGGAAAAAATGTAAGAAGAATGGGGTAGGTATCTTAATCGATAAGACCTTAAAAACGGAGTGGTCGACATTAGGAGACAAGAGGATAGGATCATCCTAGTCAAGCTGGTTGTTGGTGATATGGTTATGAACGTCATTAGTGCCTATGCCCCACAAGTAGGCCTAAGTGAAGTCGCCAAGAGGAATTTCTAGGAAGAGCTAGATGTCATGTTAGAGATGTGCCTAGTAGCGAGAAACTTTTCATAGGAGGAGATTTCAATGGCCATGTTGGTACAACTAGTGGGGGTTTGAGAGAGTTCATGGTGATTTGGATATGGCGATAGAAACCAAGAAGGAGAAGAAATATTGAATTTTGCTATTGCTTATGACATCATGATAGCTAATACCTTCTTTAGAAAGAGACAATCGCATTTAGTTACTTTCAGTAGTCGCCAATGCTCTAGCCAAATTGACTTTGTCCTTGCTAGAAAAGATAAATGAGTTTATATAAATTGCAAAGTTATACATGAAGAATGTGTCGTCTCACAACATCAGCTTTTAATATCCAAGTTTCGTCTTCGGATATTTGTTCGATGGGATAAAGGAACCAAGATTAGTCGGACGAAATGATGAAAACTCAAAGGAGCACTACAAAAATATGGACTTTTGATAGCATCAATACATAGCCTTTTCGCCAATTCCTATTAAACGCTATGCAATGTACAATACTCAACGCTATCAAGCAAACAAATACGGTGTATTCGACCCTGTACAATCAAAAAGGCGGGAGATAATTTATTTTACGCAGGAATTAAATAAAGCACATCACCTCCTTAAAAAACAGTCTTCTTTACCTTCGTCACCTCCTCCAGAAAACGACAAAACTCCGCGAAATTCCTAAAATGCTACACGCAAACCAAAGTCAAAGAGAGAAACCCTAACCGCCTTCGACAACGGTCGATCACAAATTGATCTCTCTCTCTCGCACAGCCGATCCCAACAGTGAAACACAACCACCAATTTAAACCACAGTCGTCAACTCCTACCTAAAACCCTATCCGTGCGCTCCAATTTAAAACACAGTGAGAGGTACTACAACAGTCGTCCTTTGTTATTTTATTTAATTTTTGCTTTGTTAATTCGATTTCAGTTATGATTGTGATGTAGTTTAGCATTTTGTTTGTTTGTTTACATCTATTTGTTTTTGGTTTATTGATGAACTGACAATGCTACTCATTTTGGTTTAAGATGCAGATTGTGCATCCATTCATGTTAACGTTTGAATGCATAAACAAATATATATCGACTTGGATTGCTAAATATGGTTCTGTGCAAGTACAACCTCGAACAATTTGAGTAGCAGAAACCAAATAACCAACACACACAAACAGTGTCAGTGTGTGTGTATCATAAAAGTCATGGTAAAAAAATGTACCTTTTACTTTGGAGCTCTCATTGATTATATTTGACAAGTGGGAACTGAAAATTGATGAATGTGAATCAAATCCTGGGAAAGAAAGTTCTTCCCAAAGGTTTCAGAGGTCCACGGTCATCCATATGTAACATATCAGCAAGTTGTTTCCTGCCTTCATCATTTTGAACTGATTCTCTTGAGCTACTATATTTGGTTCTTCTTCTTATTCCCGAAGCAATGTAGCAAGTTTTATGCTCTGCTCAGTGTTTGTAGTGTATTCTTTTTGCTCGATATCTTTTGGAGAGCCACATGAAATCTTACGTAGAAGACTATCCATCAAGACAAAACTCGGCTTTATTTTAACCTTGCTTTTAATAATCTTCATCCTTCTTTTGATCTCTTTAAGTGAAAATGGAGATGAATGTTCAAGTTCTTCATGTTGTTTGTTTCGTTTTAAAACAACTACATGTTGCAATTTCTTACTTCCATGTCCATTTTTATCAGAAATTCCATCTATTCCATCCAGAGTTATCATAGCACGCTCTATAGTGCAAAATAGTGCATAACACATGGTGTGCGCTATTTGACTTATAATAGCGCATGTGTCATCTAGAGCGCAAAATAACGTGCTATTTTGTCAAAACACAAAATAGTGCATAGTCAAAATAGCATACTATTTTGTTTTTGTTTTTTTTACTTTTAGGTTGTATAGTGAATAAAGTCCGGAACTGGCTCAAAATATGTTTTTGAACTAGATCCATAGCAAGAGAAGGAATAAGTTTAAACATGAAAGACTACAAAGCCTTGTATTTATCAAGTATAATCAAAATTTGAAAAATCGTTTCAACCGAAGGGATGTGGTGAATCCTATTTCGGTAGAAGATATAGGCGATTCAAATGAGTGGATGATCTATTCCAGGAAAGGAGATATTTCAGACGTAGAAGATGAGTTGGTTTTTGAGAATGACACACTGACTTGGGGTGATGTATCATGGATGTCGGGGGATTGGAGAAAGAGTACACAAGACTAGATAATACCAAACTAAGTTGAAATGAAAAGAAAAGGTTTTATTTCTAGTTCTAGGCCTATGTATGTTGACGATGAAGAAGCTAATTTTGAATATGATTCAGAAGAAGACAACACAGATTATGACTCAATAGAAGAACAAGAAATGGAGGATGATTTGGATAATGATGATAGTTGCGATTTGGATGACATTAGTGATTAGGCTTTAGAAACTTAGAAGTATAATATAATTTCTAAGTTTTTTTATCGTAGACTTGAATCGTGTTTGACTTAGTTTATTTAAATCTTTTCATTGTAGACTATATGGAATGTTATTTCCGCTTGACCTTCATGTTTTCCATTTGTGACTTTTCTTATTTATATTTTTTCTTAGTTCTTGTCAATAAAAAATCTTATGCATTTTATGCAAAATCATATTTCATATGCATTTTTTACAAAATTTTATCTCATCACAAATTCACAACTCACAAATATAAGAATAAATTTAAAATCTTTTAAGACACAAATATGTTATATATATCAATTATTTTGAATGTACAATATGAAAATATCAATTTTTTTCATCTAATAATGGCATTTTACATCATTTTTTTAATACATGCATGAAGTATGATCGTGTTTGTATTTGGAGTCTTGAATGGTTTAGATATGGCACAAAACCTATAAAAAAATAACATTAAATTTCGACTAGGCATAATATATTTGATTAATTGTAAAGATATGCAAAATTGAAAAAAAAACAAACAAAATAGCGCGCGCTATTGCGCATAGTGTAAAATAACGCATAGCGCACGCTATTTGCTATTGACTACCTTGATTCCATTCGAGAGTAGCTTTGCCGTAGATCCACCTTTTCCACTACAAAATGATCTAATAAAGCCTGATAAGCATTCTACAGTGTGATTCTTCCTATCCGTAGCTTTTTTATCTGATTTCTTAGCTATGGATTTTCTCCGATCTTTCATTAAGTTTAGTATGATAATTTATCAATGTTCCTAATATATAAACACCTAAATATGATAAAGAAGAATATTTTTAGGTGGTTATTGAAAGTCATTTATTTATCAATATCAGAATAACATATATAAACAAGCTGTCACCAAATACGTATCATTTCAAAAAATGAATCAGTGTAATTCGGTTAACATTCTACTATAAATAGAGGCTATTGCTAATTGAAATATAAGTACACCACATTTATTATTTTATAAACTGGGGAATTGACGCCTTAGTGCAAATGGTATTTTGTCACCTATTAAAGTTAAGTCTTACGTGGATACTAGATCACGAGTTTATGTGCATGTGTTTCTCTCGACATGAAGCAACACAAATATAAAAGCTGCACATATAGGCCACGCAAGGGATTGCCTCTTCTATTACAAAACCTGAACTATGTTGCAGTATTTTGTTCATTCTCACTTGATCAATGTTGACCTCTAATTTTTTTATTTTTCTTCTATTTTTGGATTTTAACAGCAATATCTTATTTAATGCGTAAACATTAGACTCAAAGGTTGAGGAAGTAACATCATTCCTCTTATACATATTTTTTAGCTTGATATGAATACTCTGTTCAAATGAATATGTTAAATACCGCATAAGTAGAAGATACAGAAATAGGTTAATCTTTAAATGTTGACGTTTAATTAGGCAACAATAGAATAAGTCAAATTCATGTAACATATGATAAAAGATTTTTTTGAAAACCCAGGAGAACCCGGCGGGCCTGTAAACTCCTGAGGAGGGTATAGTAAAGCCGTCCGCTGATCAATTTTTTTTTCTAATAATTGCATTTTACATACCCTCCTCATTTTCTTATAACTATTTATGCTTTTGCGCTGTACTTTACTTTTGTAGCCAGGTATATATAAGTCTGTTTTGTTATTGCAGGATAGGGTGAAGAAGAGGAAGCTTACCCGCAAACAAAAACAAGCGGAGAATCCCAATGAGCAACCCGAAGCAAATATTGAAGCCATTGAGCAACCTGAAGAAAATTTTGAAACCAATGAGCAACCCGAAGCTAATTTAGAAACCAACGCGCAAGGAATTAAAGCATGCAAAGACAATGTAATGCAATCTGAAGTAAATATTGAAAGCAACAAGTTTGAAATTGAAAATAATGCGATGGAAAATGAGATTGGTATTCAATATGTAGATGAAAATCTAGCTGAAAAGAAAAAAGCTAGAGGTCCAACTAAAATGAAGAGACTTCCTTCAGATGCCATGTCTTGGATTATCGTTGAATTTAATGAGAATGCCATACCAATAAGAGAAGGTTTTATAAATCCGTCTTCTTACTTTGGACTGCTTGTACAAGAGCGTGTTCAAGTCACGATTGATGATTCGAGGTCAATTGGTGATGATTTAAAATTTGCATTGTGGAGTTCCATTCAGGTATTACTTGGAGGTCATCATATTCAAAAAGTCATAGTTTAATCATTTTGGAAACTATTTTCATTGAAATTTACATTTTGCAGGCTAGATTTAAACTAGATTGAAGATGTTGTTAGCTCTACAGTAGTGTGACCAGTCGCAAAAGTTGTAACAGAATCAAGTTTTAGTAAAGTATAAATTATTTCTTTTATGGATACAAAATTTTAAGTTGTTTAAATATTTGAGTGCGCGATTTAATTCTTGGTGTTGTAACACTTTTATACAGGTAACCAATGTTAAAGTTTGTTAACTAATCAGAAGATAAAGCTCTTTTCGACCTAATTGTAAGTTTAAAACTTTCTGTACTTCTATCTTTTTATTTATTTGTTATCATCGTCCCAAGACTTAAGCTATTTATATTAGGCACCAATAAGGATATTAAAGTTCATAATTTTTGCTTGACAAAAAATTTAAGGACCAAATCATATTTCAGTATCAACCTCTAATTAGTAGTGCAGACACGCGGTTGAAAGCTGATTAAGGTTGCTCATAATAGTTGCTTATTGAACATGTGGAAATTAAGAGTTTTGACTAAACAGTTTGAATTTTTAATGTGAAATCATGCAGAATGTTGAACTTATATTAAACAAATAGTAAAACCTACAAAAAATTATCTTTGGAAAAAAAGCTAAACCCATGGAAACCATGAGAGATTAAGAAAATAAGCAATGTCTTCTAGATGCTAGGAAATCAGAATGTAAGACAATGTGCAGTTTGTCATCATTGGTCTAACCGCTGTTGTACAGTTTTGCTAACCACAATCCATACAAATAAATACATAAAATAAACTGAAAAAAAAAACTTTACCATTAATAAGCTCATTGTTCCCTCGCACACATAATTTACTGACCGAAGAAGAAAAAGAAAAAAAACAAGGAAAAAGGAGGAAGAAGAAGAAACCAAAGACTTGCATAATTATTTCAAAATATATTGCGCATAAGATTAGGACCAGTAGGAACTTGCCTTTTCTCGTTTTATGTAAAACTACGAGAGAGACGAGCAGACACAATCACTTGTGCACCATCATTCTTCTTTCACGGGTGTACGCAACTTTGTGTTGGGACATCTAAGTTTATGTATGTGTTCTAACTTTTTTTTTCCTTTTTTTTCCTGAATGGAAATAAAAAATGATATCAAAAGGGAGGTAAACTGGGAATGTAAACTCAAACTGGGTGCACATATCAACTTATTATTCATTTCTTAATATGAAGAAAACAGTCATGTGTATATTCATTTTTTGAACATACAGTAACATCTGCATTAAATTTTCCCAGATCACGTTCCGACACGAGTATTGTTATCCACAGTTGTCTACTGTATTGAACTTGTTTTTTGTGACATCGATAGCAATAAAAATATGATAGAGTAGCCTAGATGTATTACATCAAGCTAACGTACTAAAAGGAATGTAGTTGCAGTTTTTCAAGTCTTTTCTATACCAAGTTCGATATCAATTCCTTGAGTGTAAACAATGCAAATGACGTATGAATAGTTGCTGAATTGCCTAAGTTTAGAGGATTGAAACATGTATGTTTAAGTATTTTCTATATTATATTTATAGTTGAGCATCCTAGCATTGTTTGAGTTCATACAAGAGTTAATACAGTGAAGGTAGGCAGGTGACTAGCTATACACATATATACAAATTGTCGTAATGTCTGACATTTTAGCATATTAATTACGTTATTAGGACCGAAGTAGCAGCCTATATATGTATGTATGTTAGTCATTAGAACAAATCTTTTATCATATGCTTGCCACCAGCAGTTGGGTGGACATTAGTTTAGGTGGATAGTAATATAAGCTAGGAGTCATCTTGAATGAATTCATTAAGTTTTGGTTTCATTCTGGTTAGAGGAAAAAAATTATGTTGGTACTTGGTATGGCATTTCGTTTAGATGGTCTTTCTTTCCTACTTTTAATTCAGTTCATAATTTTGGTTGCTTAATACCTCGGTAGGCAACTACATGATTAGATATCATATATTAACATAAAATGAACACATACTCACTTAACTGCAATTATGTACAGAGACTGTAAATGGTATCAAAAGATAACTTATGCACCTCTGCATCTTTAATGGTACTTCCTTGAAAGATAGTATGATATATATAATCCAATTTTTTTGACATTTGTCAACCTTGCTTCTTTTATATTCCATGTATTTAACAATATCTTTGGTCTTTATTGCTTATTTAGATATATAAGGGTTTTACTTATTTGTTTGTTTTTTCTAAAATTAGTTGTAAATTACAAAGATTTTAGCTCACACATGACTGCTACCGATATGATATAATGACTGTTAATGTTTACTTCACCCACCTTGGTAGTGTACAGAACCATTTTTTCAGAGGTTGTTTGCTTTATTGCATAGCAGAAGGCTGTAGAATTTTTTTTCCTTTTCGTTTCACTTTACTGGAAAAATCACCCACATTTGGCACATTATTTTACTGTTTGCCTGTATTGCTTTAGTTTAGCATCTTTGACACCTAAATCCATTTGCTTGTATTGCCTGCATTACTTATTTTGCTAACATCTTGATTGGTTAATATTGCAGAGTCAGAGAGAGTATCAAAGTAATGCAAGATGAATCAACTATTTGATTGGTCTATAGGTAAGTTTTTGATGCAAATATGTATGAAATATTACGTATGGACATGGGTAAAGATGTTTGAACAATATGTATGAAATATTACGTATGGATATGGGTATAGATGTTTGAACGATATGTATTAAATATTATGTATGGATGTGGAAAAAGTTGTTTAAACAATATACATGAAATATTGTGCTTTAATTTACATATTTTCTGTCTATGAACTTGTATGCAAAGAAGAAATGAGCAACTGGATGCTATGTGTAAAAGCTAACAAAGCAACAAAAAATTTCTGTAAATTGATATTTTGTTTCCTAGCATTTCATGAACGTTGTCATATATAAAACGATATAGAAAGTAACCGCTTATACGCTATAGAAATGTACATAAAACGCTATATAAAACTATAAAAACGCTATAAAAATTTGCATAAAAACGCGATAAAAAGTATGCACAACAAACGCTATAAAAATACGAAGAACAAACGCTATAGAAAATTTATTTTCCATAGTGTTTTGCCTCCTGCTATTTAAAGTTTAAGGTCTACCATAGCATTTCGTTCCATAACGTTCTCTGAAACGCTATAGTAAGATATAATAGCGTTTTCTAAACGCCATTAAAGCCCCAATTCGTTGTAGTGGAGACGCGTCATGGGTGTTTAAGGATAGAGTGATGGGAGAAGGGGCATGGAATATGGAAGGAGAAGCAAACGACATATGAGATGAGATGGCAACACGCATTCAGAAAGTGGCTATCGAGGTGTTTAGGATAATAA
Organism: Allium fistulosum; assembly: GCA_030737815.1. Classification (NCBI taxonomy): domain Eukaryota; kingdom Viridiplantae; phylum Streptophyta; class Magnoliopsida; order Asparagales; family Amaryllidaceae; genus Allium; species Allium fistulosum. The sequence goes on along the minus strand of CM060908.1, from coordinate 934,135,778 downwards.
AAGGAAATAAATGCGAACCTAAAGATTCGTGGTAGTGGAACACCGATGTGCAAAAGGCTATCAAAGAGAAGAAAGAATGCTATAATTGCTTCTATCATCACAGGAGCGATGACAATATGCAAAAGTACAAAGATTCAAAGAAGGACGCAAAGAGAGAAGTGAGTGAAGCAAGGGTTGGGCGTATGAAAATCTATATCAAAAGCTAAGTACAAAGGAGGGTGAAAAAACGTCTATAGGACAGGTAAGCTCCGCAAGAGGAAGACAAGAGACTTCAACCAAGTTAAATGCATCAAGGATGAGAATAATAGACTTTAGGTAAAGGATGATGAGATGAAGAATAGATAGAGAGAATACTTCGACAAGTTATTCAATAAAGAAGGTGATAGCACTACGATCGAGTTGGGCAGCTCTTTTGATGACATCAATAAACATTTTGTTCGGATAATTCAAGAGTCCAAGGTAAAGGAGGCGCTAAAATGGATAAAATCAAGCAAGGCGTTGGGGCCTGATGACATCCTCATTGAGGTGTGGAGATGCCTTGGAGATGCAGGGATAGCCTGGAAAACTAAGTTGTTCAATAATATTTTCAAATCAAACTAGATGCCAGATGAGTAGAGGAGAAGCATATTAGTTCCTATCTTTAAGAATAAAGGAGATATTCAAATTTGCACAAACTAGAGAGGAATTAAGCTTATGAGTCATACAATGAAGCTTTAGGAGAGAATCATTGAACATCGATTAAGAAGGATCACATGAGTTTCAAAAAACCAATTTGATTTCATGCCTAGGAGGTCAACCACAGAGGCGATTTTCTTGATAAGACAACTTAAGGAGAGATTTAGGGAGCAAAAGAAGGACTACATATGGTATTTATTGATTTGGAGAAAGCTTATAACAAAGTACCAAGAAAGGTTATGTGGTGGGCACTGAAAAAGAAGAGAGTCTCAATAAAGTACATTATCCTTATCAAGGATATGTACGATGATGTTGTGACTAGTGTCAGAGAATGCGATGGTGAAACCAACGACTTTCCAATCAACATAGATTTACATCAAGGTTCAGCTTTGAGCCCCTACATTTCTGCCTTAGTAATGGATGAGGTTACAAAGGGTATACAAGGTGAGATTCCTTGGTGCATGCTCTTTGTTGATGATGTTATGCTGTATGACGAAAGTAGGATAGGGGTTGATAGACAAGTGGAGCTGTGGAGATAGACTTTAGAACCAAAGGGCTTTAAGCTTAGTAGAACTAAAACAGAGTATATGAAGTGTGAGTTCAGTGGTGTCAAATCAGAGGAGGGAGATGTCACTCTGGCCATACAAGTAGTGCCCAAGAAGAAATCCTTTCGATATTTAGGATCGATGTTGCAGTATGATGGTGAGATTGATGAAGATGTTAGTTTTATAATTCGAGCGGGATGGGTGAAATGACTAGCGTCTGGCATTCTCTTTGACAGGAAAGTTCCGCAAAAACTTAAAGGAAAGACATAACGGCAATCGGGCCTGCGTTATTATATGATGCAGATTGTTGGCCTACTAAAAGACAACACGTCAAGAAGATAAGTGTAACAGAGATGTGTATGCTGCGATAGAGTTGTGATCATACAAAACGATACCGAATTAGAAACGATGATATACGCGACAAACTTGGAGTAGCACCAATTGAATGGAAGCTAGTCCAACACCGCTTAAGATGGTTTGGACATCTCCACCGGAGGCCTCCCAAGCGAACTGTGCACATTGGAATTGTAGGCTGAATCGAATGCTCAAAGAGAGGTAGAGATTGACCAAGGTTGACATAGGAGGAAGTAATAAAAAAGGACTTGAAGGATTGGAATATATCCAAAGAGCTGGGGTCGAACATGAGCACGTACAAGTTAGCGATCCACGTACCAAAACCATGAGCTAGGAGTTTTTTTGCTTAGTGTTGGTTTATGGGTAGTGTTATAAGTTTTAGATTATAGGACTAGTAAATAGGAGCCTAAGACGTAGTATTTGGTCTTCGGTCCCTATTACTATCGGTACCATTATTATTATTATTATTATTATTACTACTATTATTATTATCATGGTTTTTTTAATTTCTTTATATATTTACTTTTGTCTTTATTTTTATTTTTATATTTATTTTTATTTTACTTATTTATTATTATTATTATTTCTTTAATTATTGTACTTTATATTATTATCATCATGATTTATTATTATTGTTATTATTATTACTCTTAAAATGACTTTTTCATTTAGTTTTGGGTTCCATCTCTAGCCGACCCCAACTTGTTTGGGAGTAATGGATTTGTTGTTGTTATTGAGAGTGGAAGATAGAAGAAATCGAATGAGGAAATAAAGGAGAGGGATTTATTTTAATGAAAGAATAGAAAACTTCCCAACCTTCTTTTTTTATTTCCTAATCAATTTTCTTTAAGCCAGATCACCTCCTTTCCTTTGCATGGCTGGTAAAGCATGTACACTTACATGGGCTAATTTTCCAAAATGTCTGTTAAGTAATTAACTATGTATAAAGGCCGTTTAAATACATATGATATCGTATATCGATACACATTTACATAACTTTTATATATACATCCAAATAACTACTATCAATACCCAAACACACAATAAATTAATCAAATAAATATTTCATAATATTAATTTTTTAAATTGTATGGGTTTTTGGAAAATTTACCGATGCAGTTGTGAGACTCAGAGTTGTGAATACAGTCAGGATTAATGTTGAACAATTCAAATATCAATGTTCATATGGTACCTTAGCTAGTGATGTGAAAGTTTGGCTAAATTCATCACTTTTCTTTTCAGTAAAACCATTTCACATTTTGTTAAGTGATTCTTTTTAGCAATGATTATTTACAAACATTCTTTTCGTTAACACTGTATCACTTTAGGATTTATGGAATTTTATTTGATTAGAATTCCAGTATCATCCTTATCGACTCAGTTAGTTCATAAACAAAGTCTTCGAATCAATAAACATATTTATTATTAACAGCACTACTTTGGTCAGTGATTTTGACTTTTAGTTAACTAAAGTTGATCGTGATACTAGCCTCAGACAACTGAGAAGACAAATTCTTCATTGAACAATGCATCACTTCCAATGCTTCAACAAATACCAAACTATAGTTGCTTGATGGATCGACATGCCATGATTAAACTATAATCAAAGTGGGGTATACGCATTGAAGTTTGATGGCATTCTCAAGTCGCGGGAACCGTGTAACATAGTTACCCTGAGATTTCTTGTTTAATCTAGTTGTGATTAACCGATAGGAAACACTCGGATGAGTTATTCCATAGCTTTCCAATAACTATGAGTACGTAAGACTTTGGTGCCCCTTGGCTACCATAAGTAATACACTGCCTATTATTTGGATAGCGTTGTGCACTCTAGTATTAGAGGATGTATCGATATTCTTTCTCAAAACATCTTAACCAAGAATATTTAATATGTTATTTTATATTATGATAATTTTATCATAATTAGAACTCCTTGTAATTATTATCACATAACATATTTTTAAGTATTTTCTATTTTAATGTACTTAAAATTAATTACTTGGAAGTATAAACATAAAGTTATTAAAAGATAAAGGAATTTCACTTGATTTAGAGTAGAATTTCCTACAATCACGGAGGGGAATTCATACTAAATTATGTCCATCTTACGGTATAAGTATTATCATAACTGCTATTCTTGACTATAGTTAAGCTTTTTAAAGTAATAAAGTATAGGAAATGAATCTGGTAGTGTGTAATGTGGGAAGAGAAAAAAATATTCCTTTTGCAACAAGGGAATTACAATATTTACATCTATCCTTATAGGTTTGATGACGTAAAGATGTGTTTCAATAAGGGCATGGATGGATGCCATGTCTCACTCTATTATCCAAGGTTTCCCATATGGATTAAGGTTTTGGTGCTGATTGCTAATGATGTGAAAAGGATTACTGTAACACCCCGTAAAAATTAATAAGAAATAAATTAATTAATAAGAAGGCTAAAAATGGAAATTGTCCAAACATCAGAATTTGACCACGAAAGTTGCACCATTATGTTCACGACAATTTTGTGAGCAATTTTCATATATAAACCTTTACAATTGGAGTTCAAACGGAGAAGTTATCGATGTTTGAAGATTTCAAATTTAAACTAATTCAAACGAATTCAAATTAATAAATTAAATAATGTTTATATATAGTTTAAAAGTAATAAATTTTATAACATTAATGGTAAACTTAACGTTAGTAACGTTAACGTTAACAATTTAATAAATAAAATAACATATATAAAATTAACATTAACGATATATATTAGGAAGGCCAGGACCACTGGTCGACACCCTTATTGGGGCCGGTCGATTGCTCCAATAGGTCTAGTCGATCGGTCATCGTGTGTTGGTGGCTAGGGTTTTAAGCCCTAAATGGTTCGAATTTTATTATTCCAAACCAACTTTGATCCTACGGTCCAAGCGCATCCTACCACTATAAATAAGAGGTTAGTCCCTTCACTTTTATTCAGAAAGAAATTAAACAGCCCAATGAAACTCTGCCATTTTTCTTCCTCCTCAATAGACTTCTAAAAATCAAATTCAAAGACAAATATATACATTAAAAATTCAAGAATAAGAGAAGAAATCAAAGTAGTCAAGCTTAAGAAAATGTGGTAATGAATATTTAATATGATTATACATGTATAGTTATTCTATCCTTCTCCAATCCATGATTTCAGAATCTAATACGTATAAATAAAATTGTTATATGTTATACAACGAAAAAGAAGATAACTGGAGGAAGGGATTAGTGAAGGCGCGGAATAAAATCCAAGGGAATTTGGGAAAATCTATCTATGAGTGGGAACTTAGTTTTTCTCTTTATAGTAGTTTGTGCAATTAATATTTGGATTTTTTTATGCCTTGGGGAATTTTGTATGCGAAAACTTTAAATCTAAAACCCCAAAGTTCCCCTAAAAATGTTAATTATGTAAGTGGTTGGAATCTTATTTATTTTATGTTAATATGGTAGAATTTAATCCATTATTTTTTATAATTTGAATAATTTATGTTCTATTCAACTTCCACTTCCTAATTTGTGTTTGTTATGATAGAGGATTCTAAAAAGAATTAGGAATGGATGTGTAAAGCATGGATTTTTATCCCATCTGTGGTTTGTGCCGCCTACTTCCATAATGAAAATAATACGAATCCTTTTTCACTTCAACCTTATCCATTTAAAAGTCAAATAGAATATAAAGGATTTAAACAACAAAGTTTTGCACCCTAGAAATAGAGACTTCGCCTATGTTAATGTAAAATAAGTTGGACTTTTTGTTTAGCTAATTTAAATTATGATATTAACTATTGTGTAAACTGTTGTATTGGACTGGAACTTGTACGAATATGGAAATTGTGACATTTAAATTATCTTAACGACCCAAATAGGTAGCAAAAATATTAGCATAGAAATTCTTTTACAGATGCCTAGGAATAATTAATAAAACTAGTTAGCCAAAATTTAACGTTAAGTATAAATATAATAATAACATATAGTCACAACATATAAAACAAATAGGTTAACAAATAACAACAAGCCATATAAAAAGGAAGCTAAGAGCAATTATCAAAATTAATCCACAATTAAAGGCGAAATAAGGAGTTTCCCTTATATGGTTTTAATGCATAAATGTAGGTGAGGTATATATGTTGGTATAATTTTGTAAGATTGAAGAGCAGAATTATGACTAAGTTAAAGCGATGCCAGGTTAGTAAAAGTACATGGAAGTCTGCCCAACTAATCTTCCTATCAGTAGTGTGACTTCGGAACTAATGTGAGATATTTCCTATAATAAGTACCTACGGTGGACATGAGGATAGTCCCAATTCTATAGGGTAAGCCTATACAACTAATCTTGCTACCACCACTTACGAATAGTCGGACTAATGTGAGATGTCACGGTTTGTGTTATGGGTCATAGAACGGATATCCCAAGGTGGGCATGCTTCGGGGTTGGAGGTATTAATTGGCTATTGTAGGGTCTACCTCTTTCCCATTCAAGAAGTATTAAATAGTCAATATTATCTATTAGGTACGATAGTGGAAATCTCTAAAGGGGTCTGCATCAGGGTTGAGGTATTAATTGACTATTGTAGGCTCTACCTCTTCCCTATTTAAGAAGTATTAAGTGGCCTTATGAGATTTCTTACGATGTCAGCTAGGAAGTACGAAATGACATAGTACAAAATGTGTAAGACGTAATATTCATCTAAATGATGCTGCACAAATATTATTACCATAAGACTTGAGATTTTCATTCATTAGACATTTATTGTTCTGACTCCCTCCTCATTACAACCCACAGATTAGGAGGAATGATGTTGATGGTGAAGTGTGGAAGAGGTAGTGAAGACTGATGGTAATATAGCTATTTATTTATTTTTATGGTTTATTCTAATGTACCTAGATTTTAGACTTGTCAATGTTCTATTTTGAGACATTGTATTTTCGATATTTGGAATATTGTATCTCTAAGATTTGAAAGTGTGTGAAATGGGTGCTTATTTTATTATTATATTTTATCCATTCCATTGTAAGATTCTGAAAGCATAGAAAGATAGCTCTATATATTGTTGATCAATCTTACCAACCAACAACCAGCTCTGCAGTGGGCCTAAAGATCGATGGGCCTTTATTGGATCAAAAATTAGGCCCATTCCGAAGAGGGTTGTTACATTTTGTATCAAAGCTTTAGTTACCCATTCAGTAGAAATAGATATACGCAAGAGTACGTATTTTTTATTTTTAAAATATTTTTCAAAACCCTACTATATACGTGCACATATGGACATATGCGAACAACTGTGCAAAATTTTAATTCAGCAAGTTGTACTATCGTAGGAAGTCTGGATTAATCCAAAATTTTGAACCTATAGATAGTTGAAATGCTCGAGAATAATGACTATGAAGTCGAAAGCACCCCGACTAGGAGATACCTACCATTCCAGGTATGCCATCGTGATTTTGACATTATCTAAGGCTCGTGGGGCAAGTTCCATTCCTAAACAAGCTGCACCAATAACGCCAATTGCTCTGCCCATTGCACTAGCACCACACCCACCAGGCTTCCCTAAATTATGTAAAGGTTTTCAGAATATGGCTAAACGATCATTTTCGGGGGTGGAAAATTTTGTAGAAACCAAGGCATGGATGTATATTTCGGGAGCTAGGATGGGAAGGCCGGGTCAAGAGAAGGATAACTACATGGCACTCAAAGGGAGAGGCGTTGGATTGGTGGACCATAGTTGGTAAGGAGAATATAGAGGAAGGAATTATTTGGATTAAATTCAGGACTCGCTTCGAGTCATGATCATGTCCAAAGCTGAAGTAAGTTTGCAATTGGAGAATTTTATCCAACTAAGGCAGGCGGATTCCACAGTGGAGGGTTACATAAATAAGTTCACGAAATTAGCTAAGTTTGGAATGAGCCTAATTGACACCCAAGCGAAGAAGGCGACGAAGTTCGTAAAAGGTCTAAATTCTCCATTTAGGGAGATGCTTTTAATTCAAGTTCCCGCAGACGCCACCTATAAGATGTTAGTTGAAATGGATCTACTTCTTTGTATAGAAGAAAAGGAGAAAGTAGGACAACCACATTATCAAGGTGGAGCGAAGAAAGGAGGATTCTAAGCAAACAAGAAAGCTAAGGCGAAGTTCAAGAAAGGAGGTGTGATATGCCATTGATGTCAAAAGAAATGGCATGTCGCTATGGACTGCAAAGTTGGTTTGATGAGAGAAGAGTTCAAGGGGAGGTGCTATAACTACCATGAAGAAGGACACTACAAGAACCGGTGCCCGAAACTAGCAAAGGAGGGACAGGGCATGCAAGATTATGCCATTAAGGTTGTACCTATCTCAAGTAGACCTCCTCACAGGGACAAAGGAAAAGCTACGATGGAAAGTACAACTATTATTTCTGGAAATTCTATTCGTACCTTATTTGATTTAGGAGCATCACATTCATTCATTGTCAGGAATGTAGTTAAGTCTTTGGGATTAAAAACCCAATTTTTCACCAACCATATAAGCATGTCAAATCCTATTGGAGGGTCGGTACATCTTTCTATGATTTGCAAAGACCTGGTGGTGGATATATATAATGTTGGTTTTGTATGTAATGCGTATGTTTTGGGTTTTGAGAGATATGGACTTATCTTAGGGATGGATTGGTTGACTAGTACGAGGTGGTCTTAGATTATGGCAGTAGGATTATATAGTTGAGGAGTTGTAGGGAAGAGATATAGATGTTAGTTGTATGTCCCAAAGCTTAGTCAAGTTTATCTATTTGTATTCTCTCAGCCTATCACAAGATGAGCTCTCATCTGTGTCCATAGTTTGAGACTTTCGAGCCATTTTTGAAGAAGTCTTCGGTCTTGCACCCTGAAGGGAGATTGAGTTTAGGATTGACTTAGAAAAGGACATTAGACCTGCCGCACTACATTGAGGCATATAGCCCTCCAAGAAAGGCGAGAGCTGGATGAGCAGATTTCAAAGTTATTACAGAATAAATTTACTCGTCATAGCACTTCAGAGCGGGATGTGCCAATTGGCTTTGTCGCTAAGGCAGATGGCTCATTAAGGCTATGTGTTAATTACCGACCATTCAACAAGCCGACTAAGATGAACATGTATTCTTTACCAAGAATAGACGACTTGTTGACCAGCTTGTTGGAGCCAAGGTCTTTTACCAACTAGACTTAGCCATCGGTTTCCATCAATTAAGAGTAGTTGAAGATAGCAAGGAGAAAATTGGTTTCGCACTTCGGACGAACTATATGAATGGGAATCAATTCCTTTTGGGTTGACAAACTCCCTTGCATATTTTGTAGATTTGATGAGTAGGGTCTTTAGAAGGAAACTAAATAAGTTCATCGCGGTGTTTGTAGATGATATTCTAATATTCTCTAAAAGTGAAGGTGAGCATGAAGATCACTTATGGGATGTACTAGAGACCTTAAGAGAACATTAGTTAAAAGAAAAATCTTCAAAGTGTCATTTTTAGAGGAAGGAGGTAAGTTTTCTCAATCACATTGTCTACGATAAAGGGTTAGCTGTTGACCCTGCAAACGTAGAAGCTATTTAATACTGGAAGATTTCAAAGAACGCTACTAAAGTTAGGAGCTTTCTTGGTTTGGTCGGTTGCTATAGGAAATTCATTAAGGACTTCGCAAAGATAGTAGTACCATTAACTCGTTAAACCAAGAAAAAGTTAGTCTTTACATGGGATGAGAAATGCATGGAAGCCTTTGAGAAGCTAAAGGAGTACTAGTCCACCAGTCCTAACTACTCCAAACGGGTCGAAGCCTTTCACCGTTTATACCGATGCATACGATAAGTGGTCAGGAGTCGTTCTTATGCAAGAAGGAAAAGTGGTAGCCTATGCAAGTAGGTAGTTGAAGAACCATGATAAGAGGTACCCCACTCATAACTTAGATTTAGCAGCTATAGTATTCGCCTCAAAGATGTGGTGACATTATCTTTTGGAGGAAAGATTTGATCTATTTACTTATCATAACTCCCTTTAATACCATTTTCCCAAATGGATTTGAACCTTAGGAAGTAGAAGTGGATGTAGTCTATAACATCGTATGACTTTGAAATTCAGTATACCTCTAAAAAAGGGAATGTTGTTGTTGACGCCCTTAGCTGGAGGTATGCTACTCTAGGTACCATATATGAGTGGAGGCAGTTGGAGTTCCTCTCAAATTTCAACTTCCAACCACCATCAGAACTCACTCTAGGTTATCTGGCAGCAATGGAAGTAAGGCTAGCATTGACCGATTGCATCGGTCAAGAATAGAAGAATGATGCGGCAGTACTCGATATTTTGGGCAAGTTAGGTAGGGATAGCAATTCCCCCCACATTAGCATGTACTCTATTGATAAAATAGGATAGCTAAGGAAGGATAGATGCCTATGTGTTCTAACGGTGGAGGACATTTTAGGAGAAGTACTGGTAGAGTGCCACCGTTCTAAGATTACTATTCACCTCGGTGGAGATAAGATGTATAGGGATATGAACTAGTTTTTCTATTGGCCAAGGATGAGGAGTTGAGTAGCAGAATATGTCACTAAATGTTTGACATGTCAAAGGATAAAAGTGGAACAAGGGAATCCTGGAGGTCTCTTATTGTCGTTAGAGCTACCGACTTAGAAATGGAAGCATATATCGATGGATTTTATAGATGGGTTGCCAAAAGTCAAAGAGGCAATGAAGCTCTTTGGGTAATAGACAGACTCACTAAAAGTGCCCACTTTATTCTAATAAGGAGTAATAGGACGGTAGCATCTCTAGCGCAAATTTATATCAAAAAAGTGGTACGATTGCATGGACTTTCGGCCAACATTGTTAGTGATAGAAAACCCTTACTCGCTAGTGAATTTTGAAGGAGTTTACAATTAGCCTTAGGAACGACGTTGAATCTTAGCATCGCTTACCACTCGTAGGCCAACGGACGTACAAAAAGGGTGACAAGATTTTGGAGGATTTGTTGAGAGCTTACATCATGGATTTTGGTGGAAATTGAAAGTAGCATTTACCCTTAGTCGAGTTTGCATACAATAATAGTTACCAAGCGAAGATTAGTATGACAATCTTTAAAGCCTTAGACAGGTGGTTGTGCAAGTCACCTAACTATTGGTAGGAAACTACCAACAAAATTTTATTTGGACCAAATTTGATCTATGAGACAACAAAAAAGACTATGGTGATTAGGCGATGAATGAAGGTCGCCCAGGACCGACAGAAGTCCTATGCTGATAGGCGAAGGAAAGAGTTAAAGTTTTCATTTGAAGATGTGGTATTTGTTAATGTTTCCCCACTTTGGAAGGTTATGATGTTTGGAACATCGAGGAAGTTGGCGCCGAGATTTGTTGGGCCTTTCCTGATTTTGGAGAGGATGTGGAAACTTGCATATCGAGTAGAGCTTCCGGCTAAGTTAGCGGAAGTCCATGATGTTTTCCATGTATAGCATTTGAGGAAATGTCTACACAATGCAGCCATTATAGTAGAACATGATCAGTTAGTAGATATAGAGATGGAGCCGATAGCACCCTATGCCACCGTACGTATAGTGGAGCATAGAGTTAAGAAGCTTCATAACAAAGAAATTACGTTGGTTTAAGTGCAATGGGGAGCCAGTAGAAAGCACATGGGAGGCAGAAGAGAAGATGAAGGCTACTCATCCTAAGCTTTTCTCTAGTAAATTTTATCTCTCCAAAATTAATACTGTATAGATTTTGGTTGCATCGTTGTTGCTAGCTTGGATGGTAGGGGATATTTTCCATGGTTTTTAGTATTATTTTTGCACTTATATAGAATCTTATGCATGGTTAGGATGTTTACATACATGCCTATATGTCACAATTTTGCATTCACGCTAGGGTTGAGCTCACCTATAGTATGTTGCATGCATAATCACATTGCATTTTTGGTTAGGTAGATGTTTGTGTATATAACTTGATTATATAACATGGTTGTGAGTGCGCACTACACTATCTATCTCTTAAGAATTTCGAGGATGAAATTCTTTTAATGGGGGAGAATGTAACATCTCGTAAAAATTAATAAGAAATAAATTAATTAATAATAAGGCTAAAAATGGAATTTGTGCAAATATCATATTTTGGCCACGAAACTTGAACAATTATGTTCATGGAAATTTTCTGAGCAACCTTCATATATAGAGCTTTGCAATCAGAGTTCAAATGGAGAAGTTATCGAAGTTTGAAGATTTTGAATTAAAAATAATTCAAATGGATTTAAATTAATAGATCAAATAACGTTTAGTATATACGATTTAAAAGTAAATAAATTTTATAACTTAAATGGTAAACTTAACTTTTAAGTAACATTAATGTTAACAATTTAATAAATAAATAAATAACAGGTATAAAATTAACGTTGACGGTATATATTAGAAAGGCCAGTCTTTGAGCATTGGGGTTAGGGTTTTAAGACCTGAACGGCTCAAATTTTAATATTTTGACCGACTTTAATCCTATGGTCAAGGTGCATCCTAATCACTATAAATAAGAGGCTAGCCCCCTCGCTTTAATTCAAAAAAATTAAACAGCCCAACGAAACTGTGCCAGTTTTCTTCCTCCTCAATAAACTCTTATAAATCAAATTCGAAGACAAATATATACATTGAAGATTCAAGAATTAGAGAAGGAATTAAAGTAAGCAAGCTTAAGGATAAGAGGTAATAAATCTTTAATATGATTATATGTATATATCTATTCTATCCTTCCTTAATCCATGATTTCAGAATCTAATATGTATAAATAATTTTTATATATATTATACAACGAAAAGAAGATAACTGGAGGAAGAGATAGGCGAAGGCATGGAATCAAATCCAAGGGAATTTGGGAAAGCTATTGATGAGTAGAAAACTTAGTTTTTCTCTTTATAGTAGTTTGTACAATATGGAAAGTGAAAAAAAAATATTATTATTGCAACAAGGGAATTACAATATTGACACCTATCCTTACACGGTTTGATGATGTAAAGATGTGTTTTCAACAAGGGCATTGATGGATGTCATGTCTCACTCCACTGTCTAAGGTTTTCCACATGGGTTGAGGTTTTGGTGATGATTATCAATGATGTGAAAAGGATTACTGTAACACCTCGTAAAATTAATAAGAAGGATAATGTGGAATTTGTGAAAATGTTAAATTTGGTCATGAATGTTGCATCATTGTGTTCATGGCAATTTTGTGAGCAACTTTCATATATAAAGCTTTGCAATTAGAGTTCAAACGGAGAAGTTATCGACGTTTGAAGATTTTGAATTTAAAGTAATTCAAACGGATTTAAATTAATAAATTAAATCATGTTTATTATATAGTTTAAAAGTAAATAAATTTTATAACGTTAATGGTAAACTTAACGTTTAAGCAACATTAACATTAACAATTTAATAAATAAAATAACGTATATAAAATTAATGTTAACGATATATATTAGGAAGTCAGAACCACCGGTCGACACCCTCATTGAGGCTGGTCGACTGCTCCAATAGGGCCAGTCGACCGGTCTTCAAGTGTTGGCGGCTAGGGTTTTAAGACCTAAATGGTTCGAATTTTATTATTTCAAACCGACTTCGATCCTACGGTCAAAGCACATCCTACCACTATAAATAAAAGGCTAGTCCCTTCACTTTCATTCAAAAAAATTAAACAACTCGACGAAACTCTGCCATTTTTATTCCTCCTTAACTGACTTCAAAAAGTCAAATTCAAAGACAAATATATATACGTTGAAGGTTCAAGAATAAGAGAAGAAATTAAAGTAATCAAGCTTAAGGAAAAGAGGTAACGAATATTTAATATGATTATACGTGTATAGCTATTCTATCCTTCTCTAATCCATAATTTCAAAATCTAATATGTATAAATAAAATTGATATTTATGTACAAAAAAAAAGATAAATGGGAAGAGATAGGCGAAGGCATGGAATAATATCCAAGGAAATTCAGGAAAGCTATCGATGAGCGAAAATCTCAATTTTTCTCTTTATAGTAGTTTCTGTAGTTAATATTTGGATTTGTTTTATGCCTTGTGTAATTTTGTATGCGAAAACTTTAAATCTAAAACCCACAATCCCCAAAAATGTTAATTTTGGAATTTTATTTGTTTTATGTTAATATGATATAATATAATCCGTTATTATTTGCAATATGAATAATTTATGTTTTATTCAACTTCCACTTCCAAATTTGTGTTTATTATGATGAAAGATTCTAAAAAGAATTAGGAAAGGGCGTGCAAAGCATGGATTTTTATCCCTTTCGTGGTTTGCACCTCCTACTTCCATAATGAAAATAAGTAAGAATCCTTTTTCACTTTGACCTTATTCATTTAAAATTTGAATAGAATATAAAGGACTTAGATTGTAAAGTTTTGCTCCTTTGAAATAGAGGCGTTAATTCTACTATGTTAATGTAAAATAAGTTGGTTGTGGGGGGTGTGTGTGTGTGTGTGTGTGTGTGTGTGTCTGCAAGTCTTTAGATAACAGAAGCCCTTATATGACAGTGGTATGTCTTTAGAATGTCTATCTAAAGATCTTAGGATCAAATCCCATTGATTAATTATCTAATGCTGGTAAAACACACACACACACACACACACACACATATATATATATATATATATATATATATATATATGCAAGTCGGATTTGTTTAGCTAAATTAAATTATGATATTAGCTATTGTGTAAACTGTTGTATTAGAGTAGGACTTGTATGGATACAGGAATTGTGACATTTAAATTGTCTTAACAACCCAAATAGATAGCGAAAATCTCAGTATAGAAATACTTTTATGCACGCCTAGAAATAATTAGTAAATCTAGTTAGCCAAAAAGTAATGTTAAGTATAAAAATAATAATAACTTATGGTCATAACGTATAAAATAAATATGTTAACAATAACAACAAACTATATAAAAAGGAAGTTAAGAGCAATTATGGAAATTAATCCATAATTAAAGGCAGAATAAGGAGTTTCCATTATATGGCCTTAATGCGTAAATGCAGGTGTGGTTTATTAAGTGTGTATGTATGTGTTTGTATATTATACATATATGTTAGTATAATTTTGTAAGGTTGGAGAGTGGAATTTTATGACAATCCATACCTTCCAACACACCGATCCAAAGTCCAGGGTGACTTTTGGGCTCGTGTCAGTGCCAAGAAGTATGAGCTATCAGCTTTTTAAACATTACAGAGACTAAGAATATAAGGATAAAATCTAAATTATTCCACACTTTCAGATCTCACAGCAGAAGGCGGAAAACTGTAAATACAAAGAATAGTAATCTCATAAAATATCCCAGAAAACAGAGTCTCAAAACATACTCAATCATAATCTAGACTTTATAGAAATATAGCAAATAGTATAGTAAATACTAAGTACGATAAATAGTTACATAGAGTGAAGTAATAATAAATTGCAAAGCCAAGCTCTTCTCCCCACATACTAGATCTAGGCCCATTATCCGTTGCCCTGTCCTCCTATAGCGGGGGAAAAAGAAAGGAAAAGAGTGGGTCAGACAAAAGTCTGGTGAATGAGTTGCATCATTAATGTATACTGATCGACTTTATTAATACTCTATGTGACCTAGGGTGTTCTACATGTGTTTGTGAACTACTTATTAAGGTAGGTTTCGTTAACCTAAGGTGTATAGTTCTAAATACACCTACACCTACATCTTGTAAAGGTTTAAACTTAGGATCGAACAATTAATCGAACCTCAAAGTAACTATGGATTGGCAAATAGCTACTGGAACTGTTCCATTGTAGGGTCACCTATAATATCAACCTTGGGACTACATTCCCAAATTACAACTACATGTATCGTATTTATGCATTGAGGTAGAGTCTGCAATGCCAAATCGCGCCAAAGACATCTTAAGGTCCGCTGCACCCGTATCCACTCTCAATGGTAACATAACTCCACTTATTGCACAGTGCCGAGCATCCATCAACAACACAGCATCATGTACTCCTCGCTATGTATACCAAGGAAACTCCGTTAGTGTCGTGCCGCACTTCTTCAGCATCATCGCCAGTGTTGCGCGTACACCGCAGAACCTTCTGTGAGTGTAATCTGTGATAAAATCGCCCTAGTCGAATATTGACCATACCGAATAAATAGTGTCTACTCCTCGTGGACAACGTTCACATCTATCCAGTCCCTAACGTCCAAGAGTCGTAACCTTAAGAAACTAATTTCCCTACTTATACTAACATTCATTATAATATTATATATAAATAAACTTATAACCTTAGGCCTTAGGCCGAGGTTCAGACTGCGCATGTAAAGCGATAATCGGTCGACTGCTAGTCACTGGAGCGGTCGACCGACTTCAGTGAGGCTGTCGACCGGCAAGAGTTGTTTTAACTTTTTTCTTTCCTTCTCTTAATTATCGTTCGTTCTCTGTTAGTTACGAAATATCCATTACAGTAAACCCTAATATGTAAATCTATAATTTATAATCGTTTACAATTTAATATTAAATTCTAGTAAACCAAATTAACTTAGATTTAGAATCAATAGGGTTATACCTATCTATATTTAATTTAACAAAAAGGGTGTATTCAACCTAAATCAATTTTTATCCAACAGATTCACTTTAACCAAAATTAGATTAGATATGGATCATACTCATATGGGTTATAATTGGTGTCAAATTCCCAATCTACTATAGTTATTAAATAAACAGATTTTTTAATTAAATTAAACAATTTTAGATCAAATAGATTATAACAGACTTAATTACATTGAAATCATCATACTAATTATGAAACCACTCACCTCTAGAAAGCTATCCCCTTCTTGATTCACTTGGCATCGCCTTCGCTTGATGTAGAACTCTCCTGGATTTAATTTTGATTTCTCATTTTTCAAAATCTTGATTTTAATTTTACTTTTGTTTTGAATAATTTTTTATTTAAAGAGAAAAAGGGTTCAAGTTTGAGAGAGAAAAGTTTTGTTATACTTAGATTTAATTAGGATTCTGACTATCAACTTGGGGTCTTATTTATAGGGATAGAAACTAACGACAACTATTCACTTGAATATTATAAAATCTGGGTCGTTTGGCCAACCTAAACCCTAACCTGAAAGCCTCGACCAATCGACCACTTGATTTAGAGTGGTCGATCGCTAGTGGTCGACCGATCCAATCAATGGTGTCAACTGGTGGAGCTTTCCTTATTTAAAAATTTTCATTTCCTTATTTAACTATTTTTTATTTCAAATTTTCAAACGTCAATAACTTTTTCATACTAGTTCTGATTACAAAACATTATATATGAAAATTGTCCAGAAAATCACTACGAATACAATGGTGCAAGTTTCTTAGCCGAATTTGGATGTATGTGAAAATTACATTTTTACCCTTGGTATATTTAAATTTAATTTTTCTATTAAATTTCTGGTTAATTTTTGCGTTTTGTTATATTCTCCTCCCCTTAAAAAGATTTCATCCTCGAAATCTTCAAGGATGGGAAAAATGCAACTCGTATATACAGAAATTAATGATTACAACCATCTACTCATCCATCAGCCACTAGCAATCATTGTCCTTAGTTCAAATTCTAATGCAATATGTACATATAGGCATGGAATGCATATGAACCTATACTAATGCAAAAAATACACGGTCTCCTGATCTAATCGACCTACTAAATCCAAGTGTTTATGTCATGTATCCAGATGTATGCAACATCCTAAGTAAATATACCGGCAATTCTACATGTATGCACAACCATTCAATCCATATGCAATAACCCTATGCATATAACTTAGTGAAATAAGGCAAGTGTGGTGTGAGTGTATGCTAACTTAAGAATATATTTGCCTAAGTATGCAAAGATCAATTTAATAAATACATCAATTAGCATCCATCATCCAAAACATGTCCAAATAACCTGTTTGCAACCATTCCTAGCATCCAATTGTCCATACCTATAGGGTATACTAAGCTAGAACCTAAACATATAAGTAGTTTATACTTATTTAATGAGAAGGGAAACATATTAGAAAAAAGTTCTGGATGGGTAGCGCGAATCTTCTCCTCAGGCTCCCAACCACTGAATCGTCTCCCCACTAGAATTTAATAAGCTTAATAACTTTATTGCGGAGTCGCTTTGTGCTATGCTCAAGAATACGAGTGGATGCATGACGAACAAGTGACTCCCTTTCTACATCCACCTCCTCTAGTTGACTTGACTTGACTATGGCGGCTATATTGTTTAGACACTTCCGTAAGTGTGAGACATAAAAAACGTCGTGTACTCCCCCTAACTTCTTAATAAGTTTCACCCTATAAGCTTACTTCCCTACTCTACGGTGGTCAGAAAAGGCCCTACAAATCTTGGTGCTAACTTCCCCGAACTACCAAATCTCATGACATGCCTAGGAGGTGAGACCTTCAAAGACCATGTCGCCCAGTGCGAACTCCAACTCCGTACGTCTCCTATCAGTGTAAGATTTCTGCCTATCATGCATGGCTTTATCCTTCTACGAATCAATTCCACCTTCTTTAATGTCTCCCTCACCATATCTGGCCAAAGAATAATCATATCCATAGTGTCCTACCAACAAGATGGTGATCTACAAGGTCTCCCGAATAATGCCTCAAATAGTAACATCCCAATACTTGCTTGATGGTTGTTATAATAGGTAAAGTCTACTAATAGCAAGTGATCCTTCTATGAGCCTCCAAAATCCAAGATACACATTCGAAGTAAGTCCTCCAACACTCGGTTCACCCTCTCCATCTATCCATCAGTATGTGGATGATAAGCGGTACTCAAACTCAACTTGGTGCCAAAATCCTCATGAAGACTCCTCCAAAACTTGCTGGTGAAAATTGGATCTCAATCGCTAATGATGCTAGAAGGGACTACATGTAAACTAACTGTCTCCCTCGTGTATAGTGTCGCCAAAGATGCAATGGTCCTCGTACACATAATTGGGATAAAACGAGCGCATTTGGTCAGTCGGTCGACTATGACCAAAATACTCTCACTCTCCATCCTAATTCTAGGTGGTTCATCAATTAAATCCATAAAAACACTCTCACTGTGGAGTATCTAATGGCACTACAAGAAAAATTAATATTAATGGCAAAAATGGACAGCGGTTAATAGGTTGTTGCTGTCTTCATTTATTTTGGGATAAGAATAGCGTGCTAATGACGTTGTATGTGTTTAACTTCAATTTACTTAATGAAATTTAACGAGGCCGCTCTTCCCCTCTTTTATTTTTCGTTCTATAAATGTTTTCTCTGCCTTTCCCACCAAAAGCAAACACTAAACCCTAATTTCCCCTTAATGCCAGAAATTCCAAAATCATGGCTTCTAGAATCGAAGAGAGAGAAGGAGACTGGTAGGTCTTGGAGCCCAAGCCCAAGACACAAAAAGTCCAAATTCAAATCCTAATCGCCACTTCCATAAAAGAGTGCGTTGATGCTTCTTCCACTGCTACAAAATCCTAATCGTCATTAGTGCAAAGTTGTAGTCCCCGCTGTCATATAATTATGTGTGATCATCTCTAGTCTTCGGAAGCTGATCGAAATTTCAATTGTTAGATTGTCTACGTCATCGATTCTGAGCGGTAAATCTTCTAACAGCTTAGATTTGAAAAGATAAATTAGGAAAAACTTCAAACTTGAAGAATAGTTTATGTGGTCAAGTAGTATGTTTATATAATTTAGGAAATTTTTGGGTAAAGTTAATTAGTTTAATTTTTTCTTAACATGATAAAGGCATTGCTTGCATCACTCTAGTTTCTGTATGATTAAGACGTTATCTCCATATACATGTGCATCCTTTTATGCTTTATTTTCCCTTGAAGGTTCTACCATAGGAGGCTAAATGTACTCCTTGGTTTATAACCAAACTCTTATATGATTGAGCATAAAGCATGGTAAATTTGATGGATTGACATAGTCAATTGCTAACGTTGTACATTATTTCTTTCTTGTTAGGTGGGCTTTTAGTATTCTGAAAATATTATATGCCTTTCCCTGAGATAAATTTAGTTCAACTATATTTATTTAATACAATCTTCTACTGGCAACATATTACCTTTTATCCACATACCCTCCATAAATCTTTATTTTGGTAAGTAAAATCTAGTTTTATTGCTGTCCCTCCCTATCATACTATGTTTGTTCCAATTTGTGCTAGTTTTATGTAATTTACATTTGTAAGTTGCTAGATATTCCAAGTCATTTGATCGATATGATACTTTTGATTTGGTACCAAATTACATAGAAAATTAATAATCCAAATACATGTTTCAAGTTAGCCCTTAACCAAATCCTTAACCAACACCATAACTAGTATTCTTGATTCTTTATTTAGGTATATCATGTGTATACTTTACTTAGCTGCTTAGACTCCGCCCTTGCTTATAAGTTGTTACGAAACAGGTCTTCCCTATTTTTCATTGTCGAACTTGTATGCCATTGCATATCATGTTAATTGAGCTTGTGTGCCATTTCTTATATATTATCTATCGATATCCATTATGTGCATTAGGGGACCTTATCGTTTTTTTGTAAAACACAGTAATCATATTAACAATGGCATTACCAACTGATTTTGTTTTTTGAAAATTTATGCATATAAGTTTTATATTACTTTGTTATAAAGTCTGACTCGAGTAATGAATATACAGTTCGATGAAAGCATGAAATAGAAAAACTTTAAAAGATGTCAAAATAAAAATATTTGATCAATCTTCTCTCTATTTTTACCAATTCTTTTAGGAGCTAAATTAATACCAGAGCTTCCTTGATTCATGTTAGGCATGCACACATTGTTCATTTCAGTTTTTTCATTTTCAAGTGTATCATAGCCTATGTATTTTGTGTACTTAAATTTGCGCTTAGAACAAGGAATCCCTTGTACAGTCCTGTAGATGAAGCAATCAAATAGTTAAAGCTCTATTTTTTAAGCCTGGCCGCTGGAAGGTGTTATATCATTTTGCCTTGGTTTTCTATAATGTTGTTTATCTGTTTATCACTTTATTCATGTGCTATACTTTTTGGAACATTAACCTTAAAGTGCTTCATTCAACCTGTAACAACATAGATTAAATTTTTGCTTAGGTTCTCCTTAGCAACATACTAAGCATGCTTTGTTTTTCACATAAATGGTCAACCTACTCAATTTCAAAAGAGTAGACTCATCATATGATATGACCAATGTTGACTTAATCTTACTATGTACAGTTGCTTTTTAATATTGTTATTCACTTGCTATTTTTTGGGGGATATTTGGCGTGTCATGACCCTTTGTTATGTTCTACCACATCTCTATTTTTGCTGCGAACGAGTGGTGATTTAAATCAACATTTGGTCACAAGCATTGTTTTAGTGCGACTGCAAATATTTTATGGATCTAAACTTGAAATTTTAATTATGCAATTCTACTCAATGAGATTACAATGAAGGCTCTTTTATCTTGTGCATATGTACATCTGGAGTGCAAAAATGGAAATATCCCAAGAAATTTATTCTTTAAGTCAGCGCGTACTTCTATCTGGTCCTACAGGTATATTCCTTGAGTTGTAGCTTAATTTTTACTTAACAATTTTTTTTCTCCAGCTTGGTCTATAGACATAACACTGTGGTTACGCTGGATCTGAAATCTATTAGGAGACTCTAGCAAAAGCTCTTGCGAAATTTTTTGATGCCAAGTTGCTGATATTGGATTCTCTTCTGCTACCTGGTGTAAGATTCCTCATTTATACTTCTCTTCTTCATATAATATTGATCTAGTTAGTGTTGCAATGTCAATGAACTATTTTATTATAGGGTACTCCCTTAAAGGAGGTAGAGTCTGTTAAGGATAAGGTCAAGACATAAAATTTCACGCTTTATTCTAAGCAAAGAGCTGCATGGGCTGCTGTAATTGCGGATACTTTAAGCACATTCCATCATAAAAAGTTGGCTCCCAATATTAAGGCTGGTGTTGTTGGATAGTACTGTTGACCATAGTACTTGTGAAAGATATGATTAGCTGACTAATTACTGCTTTTATATTTCTAGCTTTTTTTGTTACTTGCTTTGCTGTTTAATGCTGTATTTACTGGCATTGGTTGTATCCTCGTGTATATGCTAAGAATTAAAATGTATTTTGCAGTTATATACATTAAAAATAAGTTCACTAATAGTTTTTTGATGACTTTTTTTATTTGCAGGTGTTTTACAATACAACGCAGTATTATCGGGTTTATTATGGACATAAAATAGCAAGTACACTATTATATAATAACCTTTTCCTTTCCATTTAAGTTTTACTTCATTTTATGTTTAATACAACACTATTAAAGCTACATGTATGCTTATGCTTGATGCTAGAAACATTTTATATTTTATGTCAGGATCCTCGTGTAGTTTTGATTGGTCTTCTCTTGGTTGTTTCAGCAATGCAATATCTCAATCGGTAGTCAGAGATGCTAAAGATTGCTGTCCAGAACTTGTAATCGTACCTTACAGCTTTGAGGCATATGAAGAGGTATAGTAAGTTCATAACTGAGGAACCTCGTATACAGATATACATACATATAAACATACATGCACACACACGCGCACACACACACATACGCGCACACACACCCACACATATTCTAATGAAGCTTATTTATTATTTTGAAAATGTCAAAAATGAGAGAATTGTCTGATCAGTTTTATTCTTAGATGTTTTTTTTAAATTGCAGGTTGCTGATAAGTTCTATAACATGTTGCACAAATATTGCACCAAAGTTTAGGTTTGTAAATAAGAGAATTTGTATTTTTAACAACACATGATAATTGTTTGAATTTTTTCTAGTGATGTGAAATTAGGTAAAAGGGAAGGCCAATGATGATGAATAATGAAAATTAATATCAATAGTTCAGCTGGGGAGGTTGTGATGCTAGACTAGTTATTTAATATAAAAATTATGATCACGCTTCATTTCCATCTCACTAATAACAATTTGCGAGAATATACTGCAGGCAGTGAGCTGCGATAAAGCATTTCTTGATGTGAGCAACTCTTCCGAAGATCCTGAAAATTTAGCATTAAGAATAAGGAAAGAGATTGCTGAGACTACATAATGCACAGCTAGTGCAGGAATTGCTGAGAACATGTTGCTTGCTCGGTTAGCAACAAGGTCAGCCAAACCAAATGGCCAATGTTGCATATCACATGATAATGTAGGTTATGTTTTTTTCCTCAACATCATTAAATTGAAGAAAATATTAGCTTTTCTAGTAGAAAGTCAAGGCTTTATTACTAGATATCATTTAGGTGTCTAAGGTTTTTATAGGCTAGCATCATTATTATTTCAAATGTAATTAATAGATATGCTAATAATGAGGCCAAAAAAAAGCAAGTTCTTGTATTTTTTGTAAATTAATTTCACATTCACTCTTAAAATCTTAACGTGATGATTATAATCCATAGAATCAGAAAGTTGAAAATCCTATTATTAATGCGGTACCTTTTTTCTTTAGGTTGACGAATATTTGAAATTGGGTCACCTTGTTTTGGTTGAAATAAAATAAAATTTGAGAGCTAATTTGAGAAGTTCTTGACATTATAAGTTCTCAACATAACTATTTGAAAATGAAACACGATAGCTTGTAACATTATTAGATACTCCACTTGCATTTAGAGTTCGGTCCAATGAGATTTAATGGTCTTGACCAAAAGATACATTTATTTGGCTTAGTCGACTATTTTGATCCGATCCAAACTTCAGGGTGGCGGTCTTTAATGTTCAAGTCATTTTTTCCCCAATATAACAAGTGACAATATGCATGTTTACTAGAATACAAGTTAGGATAATCTTTTTATATGAGCTAATTTGAGAAAATATGTTGTCTTGTAAACTAATTATTGGAATATAATGAGGACTGCTTTCAAACTAATTATTGGAATATAACGAGGATTGGTTTCAAACTAATTATCGGAAATAATTAACTAGCAGTAGGAGCCTTTATGTGCAATATAAAGTTCGCTTACTCTTTTAAATTCGTTTTGTGTCTTTCCAAACTGGCGGATTAAATTAAACTGACTAATAATACATTTACATGCTGATGTAAATGTAACAGGATTCCTGAAGTACCTGGATATAATTATTTATGAACTCAATCTGCGTAGTGTAGCATGCTTTTCGGTATATTTTATGAACTAACAATTCAATTGACTAGTTTGTTGATACCTGCGCAAAAGAGTAAGCCCATGAAGAGTACATTCCAGCATACTTTTCTTTGTACATTACTGCCCGCTATGCTACTACTATTGGTATAATCGTTGTGCAATTATTAAGGTCAAATAAAACTATAGGTAGAAACATTGATCCAATTATGTTGAACATATCTTGCTCATCATTTCTACAAAATGGAAAAACCATAAGTTCTTTTGGTAAAAATAAAAATGATAGGAATATAAAATTTGCAAATTTATTTCTGAATTGGTAGATTGCGACATGACATACATGGGTTTATGAGCAAAATTTGTTTGATAATATACTGTTCGATCTGTATTGAACTATCCAACGCGTGAAAGAAGCAAGAGCAAAATGTTTGAATATAGGCATATGTTGTTATTGTCAACGGAAGAATGTTATAATTTGCCGAATGGTTTTATATGTATAAGATAATAAGGAAGGGTGAATGTACAGATAGCACAAGTCAACTACATAGAAAATAGAACGCAGGTTAGGAAGTATGCAGAATATAGTTGAAGACTTGAAGTAGCTAGTCTTTGTGTTTCATTTCGTGACTATTTGGCGGTCAGATTATTTACATTTTTGGAACTTCTAGTGGATTCATGGAAAAATCAGCATGATCAATGATATTACGTAGTGGGTTTCTATTTTTCCTGGAATGGGAGTTTTACATAATGTGCTCCTCTATAACTTCCCTTACTTTAATCTTTGAGGTTTAAATATGTCCTCTGAAATCATATATTCACATTATCATATAGCAAAATACTTGAAAGCTCAAGCGCAAATCTGATTAGAATTATATTGCCCATGATCTCCATTAGATATTCAATAGACCTGATACCCGATTTGTCTCCGATTTTAAAATTTGAAATGTATTTGTGAAAAAAAAATGATAGTGTTTAGATAATATAAAGTAACTTTATATACCAGAGTTAAATGCTGAAAATCGGCTGTATTCATAAAAACGTATGTGTATTCCAAATAGATCCTTGATATAGAATTCTGAAGTGGTAAGGTATAGCAGTAGAAAATTTTGAATTTTTTTAAATAGTGATATATACAAATCACTATTATATGATGAAATTTAATTTAAATTTCAAATGATTCAAATTCAAATCTCGACATAAGTATCTTTTATAACATAATGTAGATTTTCAAATGATTAGAAACAAGCTAGTATCTTCAAAATGTAATAGTAATATATGGCCTCTGTATAGATTTATGTATCTTCTATAATTATGGCCAATAATTTTGGTTTATATTTCTTTTGAGTTGTAGCTAGAAACGAGCTCAACAATTAAAAAAAGCTATCAAATGGGGAAAATACTATTTTATCTGTCTAAGCCTGGACTTGAAGTATTTTATGTAGAAGTAGGCCATGGTAACTCTGATCATCAATGCCGACTAAGACCAAAAAGTATGACTACTACCCATAATTCTCATCAACTTAATGCTTCTCATCCTAGCTCTGATTGGTTGTCAAAACCATTACTGCTTTAACTGTTGCCTCTAGAGTATTAAAAAATATGGATACAAATTATTCTGATGTTCTTCTCTTCCATGCACGACAGGCATGTATTTGTCTTATTCTAATTGTTCACCTTACTTAATTATTCTATCTGTAGCGATAATGAGAGGATTTGCGTTGTTTTTAGGAATACAAGCTTGGGGAATTTGTTCTTCAAAGTGGATGGAACACCTGAATCTGTGAAAAGCACTGTTTACCAGGTACTTTTTGTTTATAATCAGATGTAATTTTTATTTATGATGGCTTAGTTAGAAATTATTGCTATTTAAATAGTATTATCTATAAAATCATCATAAAACATTAAAGAAGGGAAATTTGTTATGCTTTTATCCAAAATTGTGATATATTCATTGACATTGTTGTTTTTGGTACCTCCATGAAGTTGCAGTTTGTAATTTATTAAATGTTTTATAGTACTTTGTAAATTTTATTATAGCAGGCATTCTTAAACAATGGTTTATAGTATAAATAAGGTATTTTTGTATTGTGGATTGCATGCTCTCTAGAGTTTCCTGGACAATATACGTATCATATTCTTTTCTTCTTTTTTTAATATGAAAAGGTAAAGACGAAAGGAAACTAAAATAGTATTATTTTATGATTCTAGATTGGTGTATAAATGCAAATATAGAACCACCTTTTAGTTTGCATTACTCCATTTTCTTTCCTTTGTAAAGCTCCAACAATTGGAGTTGAAAGTTATGATAACTCCATTTTTTTAGCAGGAACGGTTAAACTATTTTTTAAAAGTGGATATTTCTTTGGAGGGCAAGATAATTATTATCTTTATTTCAGGGACCATCGGACTTATATTATATACAACAACTAGGATGGAACCTGGGCTTATAGTTATGCACTACCCAGAGATGACCACTATTAGCTAAATTCTGCAAAGTGGCTTGTTTGTTGTTGTCACATGTTGTAGTCTAAATGTTCTCGGTTTGATAACCACTGTTAGACATAGTACTTGGATCGTAAGAGAGTAGAGAAGAGAGGAGTTTGCTGAATGTCAAGTAGCTAATATTCCTTAGTGATTTTCCCGACCCTTTGCTCTTTAAATACTGAGATCGTCCATGCATAAACTGAATGCATTGCTGCTTTCAGCACCATATATTGATAGTACGGAAAGCATCACTGCGCCTTGATAACACTTCCACATCAAACAAACAATACTAGATACTAACACATTTATATACTAGAAACTAACATGTAGTCTAAGACTCTAAAATCACATTAGTGGTACAATGGATAACTGATAAAACAATACACATTGAATTATATACTAATCAAATACAAACGGTACAAGTTTATATTGTAACTGACCTTGTAATTAATAATAGCAAAAAACAAGTATAAAGAAAATTTTCAAGCTCATTCTTTCACATGTTGTTTTATAAAGCTTAAAATAACTTGAGAACTAGCTACTTAATGTTTCCGTCTTTTAATCCTAATCAAGTACGTATAAAAAAGAACTTTTCCTTTGCAGATGGATAGATATATTTGATGGAAAAAAATAGTAACATACTGCAGCAAGTTATGGATTCGAAGTTACTTTTGATGCCATAACTATATTTTGGTTTGTATGCTTGTATGTATTACTACTTTTGGTCACTAGTTGTTGCTTGCTCTACATTGAAATATTATGAACTTATCATCTATTTTGATGTAAGAATATTGCGTATGTTTATTATGTAATGTTTCATGTTAATTGTAAGACGTGTGATTAATATAATATGTTGATTATAAAATGTGTGATTAATATAATATATATGTTTGTTATGAAATATATGTGTTTATATAAACAGTGTTAACATAAATTATGGCTGCATATAGAATTGGAACCTGCTATTTATTGGTTAGGAACTGAGCAAAATATGACAGCGTTTATAAAATGCTATGAAAATATTAACAGCGTTTCTAAACTGCTATAGAAAAGATTAAACAGCATTTTCAAAACGCTATAGAAACGCTATAAAATAGGAGCTAAGCATTTAGAAAACGCTGTAAATAAACATCATAGCAATAAAAGAAACGCTAGAAGAAACCACAACAATGAAAAGAACGTTGTAGAAAGTTAACATAGCATATTATAACCGCCATTGAATATATCAACAAAAACGCTGTAAAACGCATTAATGACATCAAAAAAACATTATAGATACGTGGATTCTACTGCGTTTTCTATCTTGCTATGGTATATGTCTGACCTATAATGGCATGTTAATATACATCGTAGTTAAAACGCTGTTAAAGGTTTTTATAGCGTTTTTGAAACACTCTAATAGGTACATTTTGTTGTAGTGTGGCTGCAACAACCCTCCCAGCTTCTTTTTCTTTACCTTTACCCTCCGGCAAGTCATACATCGAATCACATACTCTACCACATGCCTCTTCATACCAGGCTAAGAAAACTCTCTTTATGTCAAGGTACATTTTTCTCAACCGGGATGAATCGTCATCCTAGATTAATGAGGTTGGGCTAGTATCGTGTAAATCCATAAAGAGAGTAACACATAATCTACCATCTCTTTGTAACCACCCCTTCTAGTCAATGGTATAGCACCTTACATGACTCGACTGCTCTCCTCTACCAAGCTTCTTTAGAATATCCAATAGCTCCTTATCGTGCTTCTGATTTGACTTAATATGATCCATGAGTATAGGCTGTATATCCAAAGCTGCTAACAATCCTGGAGTGATTTCTGGCGATGGTCGAAAGTTGAACGTAGAAATAAACTCCAAGTGCTTCCACTATAAGAACATAGGACTCAACATCGCATGCTTTCCACTCAAGACATCAGCTACAACATTGCCCTTGCCTGGAGTATATGAGATAGCGAAATAATACGATGCCAAAAACTTCATCCACCTCTGCTACTTTAAATTCAAGTTCTTCTGGCACAATGAATAATTCAAAGACTTATAATCCATATATACCTTAAACTGCTCTCCAAATAGATGGTGTCTCCATGACTTGAGTGCAAAGGTAATGGCTGCCAATTCTAGATCATGGGTAGGATAGTTTCTCTTATGGACTTTCAACTGTCGATTATCATAGCTCACCATTCTTTCTTCCTGCATCAAGACCGCACCCAACCTCGTACCACAAGCATCGGTATACACTATGAATGCCTTCGTACCATCGGGTAATACTAGAATAAATGCACCAGTCAACGCCTCCTTCAGCTGATAAAAGCATCTTCACACCTCGAGCCCCATGAGAAAACCAAATTCTTCTTGGTAAGGTAGGTCAGAGGGGTAGAGATTTTAGCGAAGTCCTTAATGAACTTCCTATAGTAGTCCGCCAAACCAAGGAAACTCCTTACTTCCGTGGCATTGTTCAGCACATGCCAATCCTATACTACAACAAATTCACTAGGATCGACTGCGAGCTCACTCTTAGAGACAACATATCCCAAAAAGCGTACCTCTTTGTGCCAAAAGTGACATTTGGAAACTTCGCCTTCAACTTAGGCCCGTAGAGTGTATTGAGCACTTCTTCTAGACGCAACCTGCGCTCCTCCTTGATTTTCGACCACTGTGAACTTATTAAGCAACCCTCTAAAAACTTGACTCATTAGGTCAACAAACTAGGCGGGTGCATTGGTTAGTCCAATGGGCATAACTAACCACTCAGAAAGTTCGTTGAGTGTACGAAATGCGGTCTTTTGAATACCATCTTCGACTACACATAGCTGATGGAATCCGATAGCCAAGTCAAGAGAAGAAACCACCTTCGCTCCAACTAACTAATCAAAGAGATCGTCTATGTGGGGCAATAGGTAACAATTTTTCTTTGTCAGCTTATTCAGCTCACGACAATCAACGCAAAGCCTCAGCAAACCATCCGCCTTGGTGACAACTGGTGCTCCCCACTCTGAAATACTCCTCCTAATGAACCCCTTCTCCAACAGCTCATTTACTTGCTTATTCAGCTCGTGCCTTCCCTTAGAAGCTATATGCCTCAAGGGCAAGGCAATAGGTCTGGCGTTCTCCACAAGATAAATCTGAAACTCGATCTTTCTCTAAGGTGGAAGACCGGTAAAGTCGAAAAAGACATCTGGATAGTCTCTAACAGTTGGCACTGAATCTAAATCATCATGTGAGAGGTCTAAAGAATATAGGTAACTCAACATAACTTAACCTCTAGGATTGCAATAAACCTCTAGGCTACGTCCACTTTAAGTACCCAGACGAACAACCTTTCTATCACAATCTAAGATCATCATCCAATCCATACTCAAAATCAACCCAAACCCAGAAAATCCTAAGATAAAAGCATCGCAATCAAACTCGACCCCCTAAAATAAACAATTTTAAACCTCTATGTATCATAGATAAATAAGTCGATCCTCCAACAAGATTTGATAAAACTACTAGGTCTATAACTATGCTAGTGTCTAAGTGCAACTCATCTACAAGTCTACTCGAGATAAAAGAGTGTGATGCCCTAGTGTCAAATAAGGTACGAATAGGTAAATTAGATAACGTTAGCACACCTTCAATTACGACCTTATTTCCCTTATCCGCTACTGGAGAGGCACTCGAGCTGGGAACAACATCCAGCGTGTAAGCTGAAACCACTTAGGTAGGAGCCTTCGGTGGTGTCGGACACTCCCTCCTCATGTGTTCGAATTGATTGCAGTTGTAACATTTGATCATTGATATTTCGTCTTGCACTCCTTCACAAAATTCCCCCTTTTACCACACCTCCTACATTGTAGCTCCTGCTTCTTAACTTCCCTTTGGTCCTCATTCCGTTGTTGCATCGATCCGGCTAAGATATTTTTCCTCCTAGTCTCTCGGGCTCACTCTTCACTTCCTCCTTGGAAATAGTGTTCAGTAAAGCCATCTCCACCAAACCTTCGAAAGTTGCACTCATGGGAATATGACTAAGGGCTAAATCTTGAAAATGTTGCTTCGATCCCTTTGCAAACTTCAGAGCTTTCTTATGAGGGGTATTTATCAGCTCCATACCAAACCTAGCCACCTCATTGAACTGATTTGCATTCTCCTTCACCGACATCTCTCCTTACTGCAAATGCATGAACTTCTCCAACCGTGCTCCCTGCTCTGACGTGGAAAGAAACTTTATCTCAAAATGCCTTATAAACTCTCCCCAAGTAATCTCTTTCTCATCGGTCTCCACCACTACCATGTTCCACCAATTCGAGGCCTCTCCTTGTAAGTGTCAGATGGCAAGCTGTCGCCTAACCTCAACTCCAAGACCCATCAATCCAAAAATCCTCACACAAGTGCATATCCATGCCTTCGAGTCCACATACGACTCGGTCCACACATACGACTTCCCTCAGAGACTCACAAAATCCTTACATAGCTTGGTGAAATCGACATGTGGATGGGTATGAACTACATCTGGCACCTGCTCTGTGGGTCTACAATTAGGGTTAAGCTCGGCTTGTCCTCTAACTTGCAGATACCGACGGAACTAAATCGAGACGTTCACGTCCGGAATCTCAACTGCATCACCTGAGCCGCAACCAGCAAGATTTCTCATCCTCTCTATCTATGATTTAGGAATTATTAGCAACATTTCCATAGATAGTATTGGCAAGTGTGTAATGACCCAAGATTTTAGGAATTTATTTTGAAAAATATAAATAAGTTTAAAATCATTCTTAAACCAATTTTAAAAGAGGAATTGATATGGCTTGATATGGTGTATCTGTATGTGTGTACATATGTGCACAGGAAATACACATGAACTAAATCTTAATTCCTGAATGCTAAGAAGGAACACATGTTGATGTGTATGGAAATATTATATATATATATGGATTAAATCCTTAAAAGCTATATGCATGAATAAATATATATATGGATGCTGTTGAGTATTGTTGAGTGTACATGTGCATGTGTGTCAGTACAAAATAATGTATAAATATATATATGGGTGTACTAATTATTTCAGTAAGACTTATATACATATATATATATGTTAATTAAATACTAGAGTTCAAATCAGCAAAATAAAATATACAAACATATTTTAAATTATAGGCAGAAAGAAAAAGAATAAAGATATAAAAAGGAGTAATCCTCTTATAAATAAATAAAGGAAGTACATGTTATGTAAATGAAAGCTAAAAATAGAAAAATAAGATAAAACAGAGATATGTTTTGTATAGGCAGAATTAGGAAGAATATTTGATAAATAATAAAATCAAGTCACACTTTTAGCATGATAATAGACAAGAGGAAAAAGTATTTTCTGGAAAAGAAAATTTCTGAAAACAACCAAAAGACTATAACCACTTTTCTTTCCACAAACTCAAGCCGGGGAGGGTGAGATTTTGGGTTTAAAAACTAAATGCAAATGGCATGATTTCTAATAGGCAAAAATGACTTTAGCCAACACCTTAAACCCTAAGAAAAACCCTGCATAAATAGGCAGTGAGAGGAGAAACCTTTTTCTTCCCGGATAGCTCTTGAGAAAAATATATGAATATTATATAAATATAATACAAGTGAAGAAAAGGGTTGAAGGCAGAAGCTTACCAATCAACTGGGAAGTGAAAGAGAGCTAGGTGAGAAAACTCACTCAAAATCTAAGGCAATAAGTCCTAATGTAGGCAGCCAGTTATAAGTTAATTTTCTTGAAAATGTATTTTCATATGTGATTGTCTATCTGTGATTTTAGAGCTGAAAATGTTTTGATTCTTCCTGGCTGTTCTACTTGTTTAATTATATGAAAGTTTTAAGTATTATTAGTATACATATATGTTTTATAAACCCAGATCTCTCTGGTATGTTAATGTTTAGGAACATAAACAAATACCCAGAAAATAAAATGTTGAAAATAGGCAAGTAGTATTGGTTTTGGTTCAACCCAAAAAAATGTAAACATGTTGAGCTGCAATATACTCATGTATAAGTGCTGAGGCTTGAGACAAAAAGGAATTAGGGGTGCAATAGAGTTGCCTATGTGCTGATGCTCCTGATTCAATGAAAATATATAAATGTTCATATACACAGCAAACAAATTTTGTGATTCAGTGAAACTTGGTCATTCTGAGTTTAACTCAAGCACAGATGGTTGCAAAAGGAAAAACTCTTTCAAAAGCCATAAGCCAATGTTAGTTGCCTATACCCCTTTTAAAATACCAGAATATATATACACATGCAGAATCTTATTTAAATAGACACCAATGTTTGCTTGCCTGTTTGTCTCTGTTTGGTTATGAACAATATGAGATGCTATGACATGGATGTTTATGTTAGTGAAATGAATCACTGAATGGTTTAGTCATGAAAAATCAAAAGAGTTATTATTAACTCAAACCTGATTAGGAAATGGTGGTCAAGAGCACTGCAGGAATGACTTGTTTTCTTGAGTAATAGAAGTTGACACATGGCTTGTTTAAGTCCTGAGATCTTTGTGTAATGGAGTGAATTAGTCCATTACAGTGTGTCCATTGATTCAATTAATTGCAGATGAGACCAAGATAGATAAATATATCAATGTAAAAGAAATTGATATAAAGAGGAACTAGAGTCTTCCTGGAATGAAATCTGAATAGCGAACAAATGATTTAATTTGTCTTGGTGATTTCCCTATTTTGTATGGATGTTTATTTGATTTATGATTGAATTATATGAATGTATGAATGAACCATATCTCCTTGAGGTTTCTGGAAAGGCAGACTTAAGTGTGCACCTGCACACTGACACAGAACATGCACACATGAATTACTTGTTTTCTAAAGACAGAGTTATATACATATATCCATGTTTTAACTTTAACTTGATTTACAAATTGTTTAGTGGATTTTCTCATACCAGACATGTGTCTGACCCTAGTGTGCTAATGGCATATGGGGTGTCTCATTTAATATGGGGCAGCTTCAAATGCATTTTCAGGGACTGCAGCAACTAAGTAGGAGTAGGAGCAAGGCTTTGAGAAGAAGATTATAGCATGCTAAACTTAGTTAGATAAGAGCCTAAATGATGAAATCTGCATGTATTGATAATATAAATTGCTACTTGTATTGAGTATTGAATATTGGATGGATATTTTGCTAAGTATTGTGTTAAGAAATTGACTTGTATCTGGAATCTATAAATCTAGATAATATCTGATATGTTGAAGAAGTTAATCAAAATCTTGTAAGTGAATTTAGCAAGAACACTATGATAAATAGGGTGGTTACATTTTATAAATGTATTAGTCAATCTTGAGTCTTTGAAAAGGGTTAAGTTTTGGGAAATCTGGATAGTTGAATCTCAGAAAATTAAATGGTTATATTTTTCTACCATGACATTTGTATACAAGAGATGATAAGCATAGGGAAAATGTATTTATGAGACTGTAGTGTTTTCATAATTTAATTTATTCTACGCAAATGTTTTATGCCTTATTTTTTAATAAAGGAAAATCTGCAAAATAGGAGTTGAAGCTATGACCCAAAACAGTTGCACATGTATGTAGGTATGCCCATTTTAATATGTTTGGTTCAGAGTTTAGCATACCAGGTATTCTTGTATTTTAACATGAGCTTGAATCTCTCTTCATTAAGACTTTGATCAAAATACATTATTAAGACCATATGGGTCATACCAGAGCAAAGAGACTGGTTGAACCATGTTCTGGGATACCCATGGTTACAGGAAACCCACTCAAGTTTGCATTTCATTTAGTTTAAGCATACTGGCATCAAAGAATCAAGCTTTTGAAATATGATACCTCACTTTAAAATATTCCAGAAAAGAAACTGTACTCTAGGAAGATTTAATAAGAAAACATAGTTAATGATAGAAACTTATATCATTTTTCAGAGCACAAGCACTATACCAATAATTTATGGATAATCATAACACAATTATCTGGTTTCTAGGAATTACAATCCATAGAGAATTTAGCAAGGAATCAAGAGATAAAAAGCATATTAATACATATATGGTTGGAATTTTATTGTATGAATTAAATTGAACTATGTGTGGATTGATTAAATTTAATCAATCAAATTACCCTCTTGTTTACCAGAACTCTGATTCAAACAAGAGAGGCACATGCATCATCACATGTATGTGCATATCCTTATGTATACACTGATATATTTATATTGGTTAAGATTTTGATCCTGGATATATGTTGTTTGATAGAAAATGGCTCTAGGCTTCAGAAATATATATATGTATATATGATAATAAATATATATATCTATATCTATGTAAAAAAAATCCTTATAAATTAAGGTATAAAAGAGAGGGTCATTTCAAAGTGATAGCGTTTTTTCATATTATATTTATGTATAAATCCTTTGAAAAACTTTTTTTCTGTACACACACACACTCTCTCTCTCTCTCTCTTTTAGAAACCCATTTTGAAAAACTTTTCGATAACTTTTTAGAAAACCTTTTTTAAAACTTTTCAAATATGCCTCTCAATACGTCCTAACTCTTAAGGGATTTTAAACCTAGGCTATGATACCACGTGTGACAACCCGCATCTCCCCACACAACGATCCAAAGCCTATGATGACTTTCGGACTCGCGTCGCTGCCAAGAAGTACGAGCTATCGGGTATTTAAACATTACAGAGACTAAGAATATAAGGATAAAATCAAAGTCATTCTACACCTTCAGATCTCACTGGACTTATAAAGCGATAATCGGTCGATCGCTAGTCCCAGGAGTGGTCGACCGCTTGCTGTCGACTAACTCCAGTAAGCCTATCGACTGACCGGAGTTGTTTTAATTTTTTTTTCTTTCTTTACACTTAATTATCGTTCATTCTTTGTTAGTTATGAATTGTCAATTACAGTAAACCATAACTATAAATCTACAATTTATAACCGTTCATAATTTCATATACAATTTCATATTCAATTCCAGTAAACCAAATTAACTTAGGTTTAGAATCAATAAGGTTATATCTATCTATATTTTATTTAATAAAAATGGTGTATTCAACCAAAATCAATTTTTATCCAAATCATTCACTTTAACCAAAATTTAATTAGATAGGATCATACTCATATGGGTTATAATTGTTGTCAAATTCCCAATCTACTATAGTTATTAAATAAACAGTGGTTCTAATTAAATTAAACAATTCTAGATCCAATAGGGTATAAGAAACTTAATTGCAAGTAAATCATCATGCTAAATATGAACCCACTTGCCTCTAAAAAGCTATCCCCTTCTTAATTCGCTTGGAATCGCCTCCTCTTGATGTAGAATTCTCCTTGATTTAATTCGATTTCTCCTTCTTCAATCCCTTGATTTTAATTTTAGTTTTGTTTTGTATAATTTTTTATTTGAAGAGAAAGAGGGTTCATGCTTGAGAGAGACAAAGTTTTATTACGCTTAGATTTAGTTAGGTTTCTGACTACCAACTTAGGATTCTAATTTTAAGGGTACAAACTAACAACATCCGTTCAATCAAATATTATAAAATTTGGGCCGTTCGACCAACCCAAACCCTAACCTGAAAGCCTCGACTAGTCGACCGCTTGATGTGGAGCCGTCGACCGTTAGGGGTCAACCGTCCACTCAATGGTGTCGACCAATGAAGCTTTTCATATTTAAAATATTTCTTTCTTATGTTATTGTTTAATTATTTTCGATTTTGAATTTTCAAACGTTAATAACTTTTTCATACTAGCTCTAATAATAAAACATTATATATGAAAATTGTCCGGAAAATCGCTAGAACACAACGGTGCAAGTTTCGTAGCCAAGTTCGAAAGTTTGTGACGATTCCATTTTTACCTTTGTTATATTTAAATTTAATCCTTCTATTAAATTTCCGGTTAACTTTTGCGTGGTGTTACAAATTATTACCGAGTTAAAGGGATGCAAGGTTAGTTAAAAGTACATGGAAGCCTGCCCAGCTAGTCTTGCTACCAGTAGTGTGACACTGGAACTGATGTGAGACATCTCCTATAATAGGTATCTACGGTGGAATTGAGGTTAGTCCCAATTTGATAGGGTAAGCCTGTCCAGCTAATCTGGCTACCAACACCTACAAATAATCAGACTAATGTGAGACGTCACTGTTTGAGTTACGGGTCATAAAACAAATATCCTAGGATGGGCCTGATTTAGGGTAGGAGGTATTAAATGGCTATTGTAGGGTCTATCTCTTTCCCATTCAAGAAGTATTAAATGGTCATGGCTATATTTTAGGTGCGGTAGGAGAAATCTCTAGAGGGGATCCGCTTTAGGGTTAAGGTATTGAATAACTATTGGAAGGTCTGCATATTCCCTATTTAAGAAGTATTAAACGGCCTTATGGGATTTCTTACGATGTCAGCTAGAAAGTATAAGAGAGTGGCTCACCTTGGGTCTAGGTATTAAACGACATGGATCTGTCTAGGGTCTAAGTATTAAATGGTCGGAGTCTTCCTATTTTCCATTTAAAAGGGTCTTAAGTGACTCAGATACTTTCTCTCGCACCATTAGGATATAGTTGACGGAGATGGGTCGTTGGACCTAATATATTCCATAGTTGTGTTTCACCTGTATTATAGTCATGAAGTTAGACTAGATAGGGGCATTGGTCTACAGTTGGAGATATGTTATAGAGTTGGACTGGGAGAGCCGTTGACTTGCAATTGGAGGTATACTTGAAAAGACATAATATAAAATGCGTAGGACATAATATTTATCTAAATGATACTGTCCTAATACTATTATGGTAAAACTTTAGATTTTCATTCATTAGATATTTGTTATTCTAACTCCCTCTTTATTACAACCCACAGGTTAAGGGGAATGATGCTAATGGTGAAGTGTGAAGGAGGTAGTGAAGACTGGTGGCAGTATAGCTATTTATTTATGTTTATGATTTATTCTGTTGTACTTATATTTTAGACTTGTCAATATTCTATTTTGAGATATTGTATACAACCAAAGTTATCCCGGCTAGTGTTGATCCTGAGATCCAAGGCTTTGGCCAAATGTAAAAGCTTTACACTAGGGGACGTAAGGCACGGTAACTTCCTCTCGCTCTCGCGATGAGTAAAGAAAAAGGTTCGAAGGGGTCTCACCTCAACCATGATGATTTTAAAATATTTTATACTAGGTAATCTATTATTGTTATGCCTCTTAAAATTTTGATGTGTTAGGACAAATAATTGTTCAACAGATAATATTGTCATAGTGCTACTCGTTTGAAGCCTAAAAATAGAGCTCTATAGCTTTGTACTAGGCACACAATTTGGATGATTGAAATATTTCTCCCATTTATTTTCTTTTTTCTATTAACTTTTTCATTTGTTATCTTAAAATATGTAATGTTTATTATTTTATCATTCATTTCAAACAAATATATATTCTTTCAATTCGTTATTTTCTTTGCAAGAGTCTGTTGATCTTTTCTAAATTTTTACTAAATGTGCACTACTTTACAAATTACCCATGCTAAACACGGATAGATATGAAAATATATCATGAAGTTTGTAACATCTCCATTATATACTAGTATAAAGAGAACCCTACATTTCAATCAACTATCATCGATTATTACCCACTCTAGGCGACAAAATATTAACGCCGCTCTTTGTTTTCCTCATCTATTAAGTAATAGTAAAACAAAGAATTCTCTACCTTCTTATTAATTCTTGCACGTTTCCTCGTCTCTGCTTAATTCTCTCTAAATATTTTATTTTCAACATTGCAATTTATTGCTATTGTAATCATTACAATCTTCTACTAATTCTCTTTCTTACCATGCAACATTTAATAACTACATTTTAACAATTATTACAATTATTTACAAAAGTCTCTCAAGTTTTCTCCTATTGTTTTAAGTTTGCGTGTACATATTTAAATTAATTAAGTGAACTTAAATTTAAATAAATAAATCTATTTAATATTTACTAATTGGTCTAATAAATCATGAAATTACAATTCAATGTGTATACTACATTCATATATATTGATAAAAATGAAAAAACTAATTTTTCATTCATGTTCATATAATTTAAAATTTCCAAAATTAAATAGAAAATTATCTTTAATTATCTTTCATTATTCTAATTCAAGTTCATAAATTTATTTCTTTCCACTCTTAATATTTAATTACAAAGAAACACACACACACACATATGTATATATATATAATTTTTTTCTTTCTAAAATTGGTATTTTGTTACAAAAAAACATATACACAATTTGTTCTTTTCAAAACTGATATATTACATGAAACATATACAACGTTTTTTCTTTCTTATAAATAAATATTATTTTTGTTAAGGATGATATTAAAATTAATGGTATGTATTTTATTGTCTTTTTGAGACAAATGTTGATTATTTTTTGAAATGTTCTAATATAAACTAAAATTATTGAGGTATAGACAATGGATTAAAAATCAAAATTTCATTTTACATAATTAAAATAACAATATGATTTGTAATGTTCAACGTCTTAGTTTCACTTCACATTTCTTTTAGCCGTTAAATAAATATTTAGTTTACTATTTTCATAATATCATATACTTATTTTTTATTTTAATATTTGTTGCGAGCTCTTTAAGCGAATAAAAATATATTGGTTCATTAGTATTACACCTTCATTTTTAGGTATTTTCGTTGTTTTCTCAAGTAATATTTGAAATTCAATTTTTATATCATTTATCTTTTATCAAATGAACTAAAAGCTAAATGTTAAATTCAAAAACTACGAATATAAATATTTATCGATAGAAATTTATAAAAATATTAATTTGAAATTAATTGAATACTAACTTTTATTTATTTGCTTAACAAATATTAAATCTTAAAAAATAATAAATCATTATATAATTCATTTTTATCAACAAAAATAACAATTTAATTTTTATTCAAACATAAAAATATATAGAACATATAATAGAATTTACATAATAGAAAAATAGTTTCAGTCCATGGCTCATTTATCTTAACAATTCACCCACACAAAGATATATGTGTGTTGCATATACACACACATACACAACATACCGTGTGCAACACAAATCACATGTTCCGCGAAATCTCATTCAAAATGACCCTCAAATACATTCGAGAAGTCGACGAAATGAGGCAAGGTTTTGTTTGAAAAGACTGAAGAAGCATCTCTTTCATGTGCCTTGCTTGGTGCGTGCAAGTGTACTAGTGATGTAGGAATTAACTCAATTTATGAAGAAAACCAACATGACGGTGTAAATATGATTCGATCCATACATTCAAAGTGCATTGCTTATACATCTCACATTACAACTATTATTTTGCAGCACCATAAGCCATAACATGAGCGTACAACATCAACCACGCTGCAATTATACAAAGGGGCTAGCATACACTTTACACTTGGGAAATACAAGCATGTTGATAAGATTTAGTCTATTACAATTATTTAACATAAACTGATAGCTGAACTGATGAATGAATTAATGTACATTATACATCAGCCGTCTAAAAAATGATACTAACAAATTAGTTTGCATATGTTCCTTATCTCATCTTTTATAAATTAAAAAAAAAAAAACAGCACTTCTGTGGATGTCCATGTCCAGTGGTATACGCCAAAAATAAGCATTATATATGTCTCATAACATTCAATATTTTGTTGGCTGTAAGCATGTAACTTATCATTTTAGCTGTACAAGTTTCACACAACCATCACCACCACAAGTTAAGAATCCTCGAGGTAACACCTGAATATCAGTAACAGCAGCCTGCAAAAAAAGGATAAAAGCATAGTAAGTTCAAATATACCTTCAAAATTTGCAGAATGAAGTTTGGCAAAACATTTCAAGAAAAAGAAATTACTCTAACGACTCCACCACCAATGCTTCTGGAGTATGGCTGAAGAAAAGTGTGCCGTTCATGCATCTTCTGCCAGTGGTAAACTAATCGAGTATTTTTTGCATCCCAAAGTTTTACGTCTCCATCCTTGCTGCCCGTTAGAAAAAGACTTGTATTCGGAACTGTTATCGCTTTGGTAACACTTCCTTTATTCCAAAAAAATAAAAATCTTAGTTAGCATCTCTGATTTGTCAGTCAAAAATGGAATATCAATTAAACAATGATTTATAAAAAGTAAACATTGGTGTAAATGATTTTCAACATAATCATGTTGTAAATGAATCGATGATGAGTTTAAGTCAAGTACAAACTGAATCAATGTCGCAGCATATTAAATGACAAACAATTTTCGTAGCCATACTGAAAGCCAAACGTTTAAGCAATATTAATTTTCTTATGTAAAAAGTTCTAGGAGACTCGTGATATCGATTAATGATGCATAGTATAAGTTGATCTTTAAACAAAACTCTTTGTTAATGAAGGTAATTTTTTTTTGTACAATCCAAAGCTCTTCCATGATAGAAAGAACCAGTTTGAACATGTTACTACATTTACCTTCATTATTCTAATAGAATAGCAGGAAAAACAAGTAACTGCATTTACCTAAATGAGCTTTTGGAATATACCAAAGCATCCCGTTATCTTGATGGCTAGAACATTTATTCCGCTTGGTTTTCCCTGTTGCAATGAATCGAAAATCGTGCAGGCCTACATCACCACTTTTACCACCTGTGACAATTAGTGGTGAAATTGAACCGGTGCCAATGTCGTTATCAAAGACTGAAAGGGAGCGAGCGCCTCCTGTACTTGAGAATAAGAGGAAACTATTAATACATTTTGATTAAAGATTTCTGTCTTCATGTATGACATCGGTTCCCGTGATGGATATGTAAATGGACTAGCAGACTTTTTTGGAAGCAATATAACCTTCCTAT
Organism: Allium fistulosum; assembly: GCA_030737815.1. NCBI lineage: Eukaryota > Viridiplantae > Streptophyta > Magnoliopsida > Asparagales > Amaryllidaceae > Allium > Allium fistulosum. Next base: position 934,094,704 of record CM060908.1, on the reverse strand, counting down.
ACATAGAATGCTAACCGTATTTCAGTGTCACTTATATTTGGATGGAGTAACAAATAAAGCCAGAAACAGTTATATTTGGTTAAGGGATACGTAGAAATAATATCAAGGCAAGTGCAAATCCAAAAAACTTTTAAAAAAGGAAGAATAAAGTTATAGTTGCAAGTAGAACCTTTTGAGCGAATCCTTATATTTAGGCTAAATATGTAACCTTTGTATAATAAGTGAGGAGTTATCTTATTATGTGGGGAGGCATAGCAAAATGTATTCACTTTTTACGAGACAAATTTTAATTATAGGCTCCTCAAAAAAACTGACTACGAAAATATGGTCCATTGAAAACTTATTATAAAAAGAGGTTTGGTTTTCATCAGGTCAGAATTTGTAATTTGTACATGCTCACTTTTAGAGTGTGCATGTACAAATTTTCATTTTGTACATGCGCATTTTAAATGTGTGTGTGTGTACATGTACAAAAGACCGAATTGGTGAAAACCAAACCTATTTTTACAATAAGTTTTCAACTATAGTCTATTTTGCAATAAGTTTTTTCAACAAGGTTATATCTAAAATTTGTCCTTTTTACATTTATTGTTGGCACAAACTGCCAATATACGCCCTGAACATTTTCTTCAATGGTACAAACTTTATGAATGCGAGAAAAAAGTGCACAAACTTTGAAGGTTTAACTATCTGCTATGCTAAATTGCAAAGTACCTTCATGACAAACTAGAGAAGCCTGAGATGTGCCCGGAGGAGCCAGTGTATCCCACAGAACAACATTAACGCCATTGGTGTTGGATCCAGCAGCAGCAATAATGGAGCCACTTGCAGCCACATAATCAATATCCCTACAATCAGAATAGTTAGACATGACAATGTCAGTAGAAGAGCTTCAATCGTGTGCATATAAAGTCGGATCAATGCTGATATCGGTAAGACTGATCTGAAATCTCAATAATTTTGGTAAGATACTCTAACTATAAAAAGTGATATTAAAAGATGGGTAATGAATGGTCATTTTCATAAGCAGTGGCATAATATCTAAAATTGTACGAGCATTTCTGCCCATTATTGTCTCGAATTATGACAACAAATTAGAGATGGATGGCCTGTTATTACAACACATGAAATTTCAGTAAACAATCTGACGTAGGTCAGACACGTGTAACCATAAGGAAATTCCAAAACACGTGGTGAGATAGAATAACATACGCTGCATAATTACTAAAACAACGCGATGATTCTGTAGGATAAGCATTTCCTCTTCCTCCAACTTCTAGTTGCCATGTGCAGACAGTTCCATCAAATGCAGCTGAAGCAAATCTGTGTCCACAATGATCAAATTGTAATGCAGATACAGATGCGAGTGCATACGGTGGAGGGACGTTAGCAGAAGGGAGAACTCCATAGGTTGCTGTAGCGCTGTCCTTCCCAAACTGCAGATCAATAATCAAACAATATAAGTAATTCTACTTCTCTTTTACACAACAAAGATATGTCAATGAGAACCATGTATCTAAGTGGCGGCAGCAAATGTGTTCCTACTAATTTTTAGTTTGGAGCAATCTTTGGCAGCAACAAATTTTCATCTAAGCTGCTTGCCAATGTGACCCATGCCAAGCCCCTGTCAAAGCATGTAGGCTTGTGCATTGAATTCTGAGTTTTTTCTAATCATTATTAGGTGAATAGTGATGAATGGAAAATAATAACATGAAGAAAAAAAAGAAAAATAATAATCTCTTTTGACATAGTATGTACTACGCAGTGGAACAAGCAATGATCCAGTAAGCTGCGTGAAGTATATAGCATGTTTTTGTTTGCTTGTTTAAGTGACCAAATTTACAGACATTAATGGACTTGATATTAACAAACAGTTTCCATTTATAAGCTAATATGGCTTGCAACTTCTGTGATTCAACCAAAATTGCAGAAATATGATATGAAATTTTACAAGTTAATACCTTTCTTTTTTCATACTGCACTTGATATAACTCATATGTTTCCCAAGTTGAGCGACATATCTAACACATTTGTTCTCCATACATTAGGATATACCGCAGATTTGTACTTAGTATCACAAAAAATTACAAACATAAAGCACTTAAAATGACAGAACGTTAATACACAAATTTATTTGATGCAAAATTATAACAGAGGGGATTCTGAGGCAAAGATGGGGATTCCCCAGTTAATCTATACATATTTTTGAAGTACTGTATAATTGTATATGGAAATTACCTCCCAGAGATAAATATGTGTATTAATCGATCCAACTAATAGAAATGGTCTGCAAGGATGTCGTGACAATGCTTGTGAGCTAACATTTGTAACCGTTGCCGGTGGATCAGTGAATTCATCAAACTCTTCTTGTTCATACCAACTTAAACTTGATGCACCAATTCTGGCATAACCTGGAGACTCAAATGGATCGCCAACTGTTGGGCATCTTTCAGGCCTAGATAGAGAGTTGAAACCAATTGCTCCATCACCAAACCCAAGATGGGCTTCACTTTTACTCCTGAGACCGATACCTCCAGAAAAAGATGAAGACCCAAGTTTTGATTCACATCCACCCCACCCATTTTGTGGCCAGTCTGATCCCAACCAGAGATATTCATCGTGTTTTCGAAAATTTTGATCGCTTTTATAGTTGAAGAAGCAGAGGCCCTAAAGAAGTTATACAGAAGCTCAATATAAGGGTATGGACAAAAATATGTTTACTCTTATGCAAGTATGAACTATGAACCATCAAAGCAACTGCAAATTGTATGAGTACTACCATTATGGAACTATTGCCTTGTTTGAAAAGATTAATGGTATACTATATACAAAGCAATAGAAAGTTGTTGGAACGATAAAAAGGTAAATATAATTTCTCATGTTGGTCTCTAGATGTAGTTTTGGTAAAAAGTTCATCTTTTATGTATTTAGTTCTCTTGTGATCATTGGATATCACGTCAATCAATGCATGGTTTATAATTTTTGATGGAGTAAAAATTACATAATACTATAATAACATGGCGAATTTCACACATAGACAGTGGGTGCAATACACCAGATAGCAAAGGTATCTAATTTTAATTGCCAATCATCTACATACAAAATTGGATCGTTTCGAAACTTCTAATTCATTCAAAATTGTAATTCAACATGAACAATCGAACATTACAGATATACATACATATACATACATATATGTATGTCTGCGCGCGCGCGCACGCACACACACACACACACACACACACACACACACACATATATATATATATATATATATATAACTGCTACACCCTATTTGGATGTACCACAGTTTACACCTCTACAGCTTTTAGGGTTAGTTACACTATGCAGAACCAAATGAAATTTTGGAGATAGTTCGATCTACACTATGAACATCATATCCATTGAAACAAGATCACTTAGAAACTTCTAATATTTTCAAAATGTCAAGTCAATATCAATCGCTAACACATTTATTTAAACAATCGGTTTGAAATATTATTTTGAATATGTTAGGATTATTCAAATTAACTAAAATTGTATAGAGATTATCTTGAAACATGGAAGAACATATCTACAAACTTTCGTGCAATCTCAAATTGTATAGCTTGAAAATCATTCAATTGTAGGTTGAGTGTACTAGAGAAGGGCGTAACAGAACCCTTTCCATATACATATACAGATAAATATATAAATTGGGGTAATGTTCTCAATTATCATTATACAAATATATATTGAGATATTGCATGGACAATAGTTAGCAATCATTAATAAGCAACAAAAATATTAATAGATAACTTGGTTCAAAGAAGCATATTCATGCTCGAGGAATCTCAAACTTCTTTATCTCACAACGGGAACAAAAGCGGGTAAATTACTCAAAATAAGTTTTTTAATTATAATTTACTTTACTTTTAATTTCAATTTGAAAATTTGGAGAAGACTAACAAAATAATTGCAAAAAATAATTCTTTAGCTTTTTATCTGAAAACGAAGTTGGAATATGTATTATTAAGCTTAAAATCTCAAAGCAAGAATGGGTAGATGAGCGGACATAGGAATGGAAACAGGAACACGCGAACTTAGAAAAAGAAATTTGCTATGCTCACTCGCTTAAGTGAGGTTATAGTCGCTAAGATGTGTTTAGTTTTGTTCTTGATAATGAAAAAAGAAACATATGGGCCCACATGTTAAGAAAATATAGTCAATGAGGCTCCTATTGTTCATTATATACATTTAACTATCACCGACGATAATGTTATATCTCAACGAAGTCTCTTGGTGGCATTAATGTACTTGTAATGCACCGTGATGCGGATGTAGATTTTACATCGGCAATTTTAGGTTTATTACTATCAGCACCCAGGTTTCTGCTAGCGGCTAGCATGCGAATTTTTTTTTACACTGCGCTCGGCGAACAACTGCCGTGGCCAGCAGGGTGCACATGGTGGTTGGTCACCGACTGTGGTGGCCGCAAACACAAATCTGAGTACCGATAGCAGTACACCAATTTTAATTCACCAATAAATAACTACTGGGTAATTTAGGAGTCCAACTTAAAGTGTATGTAGACCTAAACCTACAATAGAAGACCTACCGTTCTTTGCAAGAAGTATGCTATGAACATTAAAAATATGCGCGCAAACTTGTTACGTCATAGATAACAATATATGACTTCATATCCGTTCGCTGGTGTGCATGAATAAGCTAATGATCAGATGAAACATGCTAAAAAGGAACTCATGACCATTAACAGAAACAATCAAAATATAAATCATGTTTAAATGACAAAAATCAAATGCAAATATGTTACAGGTTTTTGCTAAAGCCATAGGGTTATTATAGTTGCTAGGTGGTATAAAAGAAAGGTGACGTTGAGGAACCGCACTATGAATGGTCTGGAATCACTAGTAAAAAAAAACTATCAAATACTTACTCTTGAATAAATTCATAAAAAAATAAGCATAATTTTTTTTGACTGATCGTGAAAGAATGTTCTACAAATATTAAGCACTTTTTCTCCTCAAACAGACAATGGTAGAAAAGTCGTGAAAAATTCCAACAGTTTCACTACATATTGCAAAGTGTAGCAAAATTAGTAGACATATCCTGCGCATGTTACATGGATTTTACCATCATTTTCTTATCTTACGACAAAAAATTCCATGGAAAATCCATCAAATTATTTGATGACTTCCCCACACCTTTGCTTTAGATTTTTTTTTTTCCATTTTTTCCCAACTTACAAAGAAAATACATACTATTCACATAAATTTATTACATACTATCATTTCATACTTAAAATTAGCTTTTTTCTAAAGAACGTAATACTTTGTCGAATCACCACTAGCTCAAGTGACAAATGGTATGACGCTCTAGGCTAAGATTCTAGAGATCATAGATTCGAGTCTTTGAGACATCAAAATGAGTGCTCTGCTTGAATAAAGTATCACTCTTATTCTAAAAAAATTACTATTTTTCATAAAATCAGTTTAGATTGTTATGAACATTAGATAAACTATTTTTGAATGTTTACATTTTGGCTATTCAAACAAATAATGTATATTAAAAACAAATTGATAAGGTAAAACTTTAGGAAAAAAAATCCAATAAAAAGGTTTACTACATCTTTTTATATTTGTTCATAGTATCCAACAGTTTTGTGAGTTCTCGTAAGATTGTTTTTGAGTAGAAGACATGTCAACTTACATTATTTAAAAAAATCGAATATACAATTTCGTGACAATTTCATAAGATTTGATCTTCAATTTGATTTTAATTCAATACAATACGGTGTGTTCAAAATTTAATAACTTAAATGAAGACAGAATCGTTCTCAATAAGTTATTTTACTTTAGATTGGTTTATAAAATATAATATAAATTTTATTCCCTTTTCGATATTATTTTCTATTTGATATCTTAAAAAGCAAAGAAAAACATATTTTCCACCAGTAAAATAACTGAACTAACTTCATAATCTCTTTAGAATGACCAATTAGACAATGAAAGTGAAATAATACATTTTTATTGTTATCTAGGGTGGGTGTGTGTGTGGGTTTTTTTTATTTTACTTTTTTGTGTCTGCGCGCGTGTGGTGGTTTGGGGGGGGGGGGGTACACACAATGGCGTAACTAAAAAAATTGACCTGGCGAAGTCACAACTTCATGTTGAAGTATGAATGTTTGGAGGTGATAGCTTCCAAATTCTTTTTCCACATCATTTGTAGTTGCAATTGTCAATTAAATAGATAATTCGATAACCTTAATCAATTTATACGCTAATACAATGAACTGTCATTTAAAAATATGTCATTGGAGCGAATACATGTATTTTTATGGGTGTGTGCATGCTGGCATGCACTGTTGGATATTTTGTAACAATGTGTACCGTTCGAAAGAGAAAAAAACATAATGAGATATGTTGTCATAGAATAATTCAGACTGAATTATCTGATAACCCGTATAATGCAAAAACATGTGTGTATAGTATAGAAGGCACCATCATAGATTCATGCATAGTAAAATAATATGTCTGTGAGAAGAGAACATTATAACAATACAGGTAGTCAAAGAGTTAATTCAGATTTGACACTCCTATTCCTGTACTTCGACGGACCAGAAAGGCAAGTGCTTAGGTCAAAATCTTGCTTTAACATATGTAATGAAAGTTTTTTTTTTAATATATTCTGGAGTGATTCACTTGGCCACGCCAAGTGGCCCTGCCGATATTAAATACGTACGTACGTATATACATACACATATTCTTGTTTTGTGTGTGTGTGTGTGGAGGGGGGGGGGGGTGTTGTTTATACAAACTAACCATAACAAGTTTGTAGCAAAATGCTAATCCTGGAGTAATTATTTATATACCTTAAAATGAATAGTTTGTCAACTCTTCAATTCATTATTCTATTACCCAAACCCTAACCCTCTAATAAATTCACGGAATTGGAGTTGTAACGCCGTCAACGTAAACCTTCCAGTATGAGATGGTTTAAAGCATAAAAATTACTTGTATATATTAAAGTATGATATCGACTTTTATTAGAAGGCCCACCATTATCTTTATTTATAACGAAAGAGAGGATCAAAACAGAGCACGCGTCCGTGAGTATAACATCACTTGCTATTTGCAAGAGTGACGGTAGTAAAACTCTTTAGAAAAATGTTAAAAGTTGAGAACAAGATAGATACTTGCTTCAATAACAAAATTATAGTTATTAACATTGTAATGAATTTTTCATAATTTGTTTCATATATTTTTTACGTTATAAACTTTACAAACATTTAAAATAATAATAAAATTATCATGAATTTTTCGGTGTCCTAATTGTTACTAGGATTAATGGTGTTACTGTCCATTTACTCCAATGCTAAATTTCAAATAATAAACAAATTTGGTTCAAATTACTAGCATAGTAATATTATTTGATGTAATCATAAGTGCTGCTTTTTAAAAAGATGAAATTAAATGTTAATCTGCGATAACTGAACAACTGTAATAATCTTGTCATTTGTTTGATTGACAAAATAATAGTATTGACAATGATGATGATAATGACGACAACTATAGTAGTAGGAGTGTATTTTCCTGGTTGGTTCTATAAACTTTTTATGATCAGGTACAATTAACATTGCCAAAAGTAGAACCACAAATCCTATAACCATAACACTGATGCCTGAAATCCATTTAAGCTGATATTGATAAACATGCAATTATATCATTTTCATTCAAAAATAATGTTCCGAAAATAAAAATTTTAAAAAAAATTTATTCTCATGAAACGTGTACTCATCCACTTTGAAATGTGTTTTCATCTAGTTTAGAATGTGCTCCCATCAACTTTCCGAGTAAAAAAGCATTCGACCGCAGTTCTGATAAACATTGACTTCCTTATAGGGTCCTGGCTTTTATGTTATTAACTCTATTAAAAAAAAAACAGCCGAGCCATTATCACGAATGACATATGCAATGTAGTAGACAATGATTAACATGAAAATGCTAACAGAATTGTGCTGTAGTACGAAATCAGTCATATAAAAAGACGCCTGATAAAGGTAAAATAACAACAAAAAATTCATTTCATTTGATAATTGGTGACCAACCTTACGGTTACTCGCAGCTGCTAGTTGGTGCTCGTCAATTGAGTTGGAGCAAATTGCCTGCGTTAAGAGGATAAAATATGAAAGCACGTCATAATCTAACAAAAGTATTTTCGATAGTAATGGGCTATCCTGGTGTAATGATGTAAGGGTCTATACGGGTTTGCCTTAAGAAACAAGGCTTCACCGGATGTATTCCAAGAACCATCCCTAAAACTCAAATCGGCAAATGGTAGAATACACTGGTTTGAACCACTATGATACCAACCTTGCTCCTAATGTATTGGAAATTTGTAGCAAGGGCCTCATTCTACCTATTTCATAGTTTTAATTGCCTCTTATTATTTGCTTTAAATTTAGGGTTTATAAATTCATAATTTAAAAGGCCTACATATAAAGTTTATAAAACTTCAGTATGATGTGTGAGATCATTAAAATTAAACTGACATCATTACTAGACAAGTAAACAGACACTTAAAACTTCCTCTTTTGGATGCTGAGCAATTATTTCCAAATCCCCCTTTCAAAGAATAATAGAAAATTGTGATGAGTAATGATGAATAGTTACCTCTAATAGTTCCCCATTTCTCTTTAGTATCTCCACTGGATTGTGGAAGAAAGTGATACTTTTCCTTGGACTTGAAATTTGTCTCTTGGTTTCTATTAAGGGATCAATGTCTATATTATTATCAGATGCAGCTTCATTTGTAGAAATGAAATTACCATCGTCTCCTTGTGCTTCTACATCTGGACAAAAACCGTTTCTGTTATCACCTAGTGTAGCCTTACAAACATATTTCCAAGCAGCAAAGACATTTTTGCTCTTATAAGGAAAGCACGCAAGTCTTTCATTCACGAAACTATTACAAATTTCATTGGGCTGAACAGAAAGTTCCCACAGTGTTTTATACTGTGATACAACTACCTCCTCGGCCTTTATTTCCATGTTACTATTTTTTTCTTTTGAAGAAATGCGACTCAACCTATTTAGCCAAGCAAAGGTAAAAGATTGACTTTCTGATGCCTTTTGCCTAAGGAAAAACGCGAGTTGCCTTGTTAACATGGAAGAAATATAATCTGTTGACGTTAATAATAGCTTTATTGTATCAAGAATAATTTTTTCGTTGTCAACTACATCTTGTTCAAGAAAATCTCTGAACTGATTATCTGAATATTTAAACAAGTGTATCCATAAACAAGCCCCTATAACTTGCCACATCTCATAATCAATCTGAGAAAGCATTGCAGCCTCACTTTGCTGAATATCACTCATACCAACTGTGCCATCGCTTAAAAAATTAGAATTAATCCACTCTGTGTGTTGTAATAGTTTCATTAGCGCATTTATTCTTACTTCAATTGAGGAGTGGTGATCAATGGGTTCATTTAGGAATGTCCCAATTATAGACATAAGTGCATTCACATTTTTTCCAAACCAGTATGAAGCAAAGTGCACAGAGCATTCGAGAGGATCAAGAGAAGAAACTTGGACCAAAGAACTTTCACAAAGCTTTACAAGTGGTCTAAGAGACCTCAGTGACATAACAATACTGCTCAAACAAACTTCTCTACGGTGAAATTGACATAAGCTTTTGTTTCCAAGTATTGAGTCAGTTAAACTGCAGCATACGACAAATCTGCAGAATATACACGAGATTTCCTGACTAGCCTTTATGAGTAACTTAGATAAAGCAGTAGGTAATGTAGAGCATTCATCAGAAGAATACATGTCAGAATCTTTCCTGAAAATATTACTGACATGCAACAATAGGCAACCGTGGAAAAATAACCCTCTAGTATTGGTAAACACCAGTATCTGTAAAACAAATGTAAACCTATGAGATTAAATAGGAGAAACTAACTGAATCAGAAAAAGAAGCTAGTTATACAATTTGGACTAAACTGTCACCAGGAATCAAAATTTATTCGTCAAAATTGTGATTCTACAATAGTCCTTTTAAATTATTGATCTTCCCAGGAAAAATGTACGTTCATCCACAGTTCCTTTGCAGGAAATAAATTTGAGGGACGTGAGTTGACTAATTTTTTTCACAAGGTAAACTTTAGGGGATTTTTTTGTCATATAAGAATGGAACATATGTAGGAAAACCTAAAGTGTGTACTATAAATGACCTCATTGGCTATGTCAGCAGATTTTAGAAAGTACTTCCTCTCTAATGTTCCGATTGCTAACTTCAGCTCATGAACGAATTCCTTCAATTTTTCATCTTGATGAACATCATTTTCGTTTGTAATTCGCTTTTTTTCTGTATAATCGTCGAGGAGCCAACTTGGATGACCCTTCAGAGATTTGGTTATGTATTGCATTGCAAAATTCAATCTAGTATTCAACTCTGAAGTATCAGCTATCCCAGCCTGCTGCCAATTGCAAACACTAGCAGAAAAAGGCCTCAGAATTTTGCGGAAAATCATGTGATTGTCAATATTTAATAGGCTGATTTGATCATAAGCCCCATTGCTGGAAGATGAAGATGATAAGCACTCCAAAGCTTCAAGCTTGAATAAAATACCAGAGTCAGATTCATATGAAAATCTGAAAAGTAAGTAATACTAAATAGTGTGTGTGTATGTGTGTGCACGTGCACACAAACATGTACACACACTATATACTACACACACACGAGCGTTACGGCACGCGCTTCGCACGTGATAATGAAACGCACTGTGCGCGTGAATTGTTTTTCTATAAATTGAATATGTTTAACATATTCAAGAGAAATGATTTGCACAAAAATTAAGTCATATTTTTGCGTCGAAATCATAGGTAGTTACTTTGAATTTTTATTTCTTTGTTGCAACATCTAATTTTTTTCATTAATTTGAATTTTTATTCCTATTAATTTGTAAAAACGGTTTATTTGTTGGATCTTATTTTTAAATGATATTAAGGTTTATTAATATTTGTAGAGGGAAATTTTGAATTCATAAAGGAAGTTTACTTGTTATATCTTATGTTTTTGTTTAAGCGACACTAAGGTTTAATAATATTTGTAAAGGTTTATTTGTTAGATCTTATGTTTAAGTGATATTAAGATTTAATTATATTTGTAGAGGAAAATTTGGAATTTGTAAAAGAAGTTAGATCATTATTTTAAGTGATATTAAAATAGAGGGGTGTTACGGTATGCGCTTCGCACATGAAATGTTTTTCTACAAATTGTATGTATTCAATCATATTTTTGTGTTGAAATTAAGTATAGTTAGTTTTAGTTTTTATTTCCAAGTTGCGAGGTTTGATTTTTTGTTTGTTTCAATTTTTATTTCTACTATTAATTAATGAAGAATGGGTTTCTAAAAGAAATTTATTTGTTAGATCCTATTTTTAAGTGATATGACTTGATTTGGCAATATTTATAGAGTGGAATTTTGAATTTGTGAGAAATGTTTATTTGTTAGATCCTATTTATAAGTGATATTAAGATTTGATTTGGTAATATTTATAGAGGGATATTTTGAATTTGTTAAAAAAAATTATTTGTTAGATTCTATTTTTAAGTGATATTATGATTTGATTTGGTAATATTTGTAGATGGTTGTTTTTGAATTGATTAAATAAGTTTATTTGTTAGATCCTAATTTTAAGTGACGGTGAGATTTTAATAATATCTGTAGAGGGGCATTTTTGGTAGTTTACTTTACGCTGATACCAAAAAAGTATGACACCAAAGGTATTATACCTATTATTTAAGATAGGGAAAGTATACTAAAGAAAAAGAAAGATGTGGGTCCATACAAGTAAGAAATTGAGATCAAAAGTTCTAGCATCAATTTGGAATTTCAGGTTCTTTCTTATAGATGGGTAAAATAAATTAACATATTGCATCCCAGTACTACTTGTAAAGGTGGATGTAAATTGAGCACAAGCAAGAAATGGAATGTTCTGACCATTTAGAAACGTTGAAGAAAATGTTGTATGATCTGTATGGTGGATTCAAAATGATTACAAATAAGGAGGCAACTTACGTGAAAATAATCCAGACTCTAAACCACATAACAAATTAGAAACATAAATTCAGCATAAACTGATTGTTCTCACAGCAGCAGCAGACATGAAAATCTTATGTTAATCAAACTTACAGGGAAGCCGCATCGGTTGAATGCCTTCGCTGACATAAACTTTGCTAATTTTGAGAGTACCATAATTGGATACTCTCCAACAGAATTTTTCATACTATTTTTTGTTGCTAAAGCTGCACAGTATTGCCCAATATCTGGATCTAAACAGCATGAAAGATTGTACAAGGCAGAACTATAGATCTCAGAGTAATGATTGGAATCAAGTAAACTGTTGACAGAAGAAGTGTAATTCCCCACCTGCCACTGCACAATATAAAACAGGTTTGATAGAGGGAAGGAAACTCGATGCTTTTTGGTTGTGGTATAAAAACATTTGTTAACTCATGTTAGTAATACACTTAGGTCGAATTGAAGGACCTTACATTATAGATTGAGGTTTGAGCTACAATTATCTATATGTGCATAATCCACGAAATCAAATTAGTTGAACAAAAACAATAAATGAGAAGACAGTATTTATTATACCTTTAAATTACATCGAGTGCTCTCATCCTAGAGAGGATCACTCGTTTTAATCAAGGGGAAATTAATTTAAAGGACAAAAATTTGTATATTTTTAGCCTCAAGGACACGACCTCAATATTTATCCACAAGGACAAACATTCTCCTAAAAAAATTTCATAAGAACAAACATTTTTTCAAAATTATTCATAAGGACAAACATTTTTCCAAAACTGCTACCGATAACTACAAACTGATACCTAAAAACTTAAAAACTGATACCTAAATAAAGTTGTCCTTCAGCCTAAAATACTGAAGGTCTGTCCTTGAGGCTAAAATACTGAGAAATTTTATCCTTAACAATAATTTTCTGTTTAATCAATATGTGTGCGTACCCCCCCCCCCCCCCCGACTGGAAGTGATACAAGTTTGTGGTTTGGATATTAATATAAAGTATTAATTGTTGCAATGATAAATAGACCAGTCATACATAATTATGTGCAGCATTTTCCAATGATGTTGATAGTCATCTTTATTCAGTTTGAAGATGCAGAATGTTCCTATTCAAACTGTTAAGTTCACAACCAACAGAATATGGGATAATGAATATTGTAATCATGGAAATGCTTGTGCACCCTAATTTTAAGATCAGTACTTCAGCTGAAATTTGTTTATTAGCCGCAGTGTACCATTACCATACACCTCAAGCTTATTAAGTTATGCATGATTTATTCAATAACCAAAACTTACTTCAAGCAAGCTAGCAAGCCAGTAATCTTTTTTATCTAAAGCTTTAGGAATCAAAGTATTAGATATTAGCTGGTGTTCCAATTGACCTCCATGCCCTTCAATTAGACGACAAATCACAAGAGCAAGTTGTTCGTCTCCAAGGTTTTTAGCACAAACCGTGACTGCAGAAGAAGGGTCTCCACCGAGAAGAAAAAATGCTATGGCAAGCTCCAACTGATGCCTACCCATCAGAACATACGCATTTTTCAAAGCAGCAGCTTTGTTTTTTTCTTCCTGAATTAACAAGAATTCAGAATTAGGCCTGATCTCTCGAAATTGCAATATAAATCTGCCAGACAATTCGGTGATTGGGGTCTTTTGATAAATTCATTAGAAACTTCACATACACGAGTGCACATGCATTCATACCCACCATTCAAAGTATAGCCTAATGTGTGCCAGGAAATGAATTGCGATGTGCTAAATTATTTACCAATACATGCATCCATTTATATCTATGACCTTTCAACATCAACAAATACTTATCAATGATGTTTGTCCCAAATGTTATACAGAATATATAATTAAAACAGACCCATCATCCCATGTGAAATGTTATTTGGATGCTTCAAGACCTAATTTCCCGAAACATTAGAAACAAATCACCACACTATATTTAGGCATCTGTTACTGCCAATTGACATTCGGCATTGAATTGCAAGAGTTGGGTTGATAGATCTTAAACAGCCAAGAAACAATAAGTAGCTGAAGTGCATGTCAGTTGAGGTACCTTGAAATTTCGTGAAAGAAATCCAACCAGCAATTTGTCCTTTTCATCTCTACTCACTTTGAATAGACCAGCCAAAACCTGTAACCTATTCAGTGCCAGATATAGAAGAGCGCAATCTTTGGGATCCCTTTTCATCAAATATTGAGATCTTGCAAGCTTCTCCATCTATAAGATGAGTACGTATAACATTAACACATGCAAATGTTCAGTAGTGCTATGAAAGAAATGGAATTAAGAAGTCCAACATCCGGTCCATGTTCACAATTAAAACTGATGAAATAAATTCCATGTTTTTAAAAAATGCATCACACAAGTCCATACCTAAATAGAAGTTATGAGAAGAACGTAGAGACTAGCAATTCTTACCATCGCCCGCAGTTGAGATGTATCGGTAAACCAAAATCCAATCCCCAGATTTCGCATTTCAGACCAAGATGGATTAGATGACAAAAGAGAATTTAAGAGGTTATCTTGACATTCTGATTGGGATGCCCATGCAAAATAGCGAGAGTCGGTACAAGGCTCTTCACAAATTGATTTTCCAAATTTCCGGACTGAATATAGTCGTTGAAACTGCACGGTAACCCATAATCTGAATGAAAGACAAAGTAGAATATGTGTCAACCATTAGTACATGTGTAATATAACATTAGGTGTCTACACGAATTCATACAAATATATCAAATGATTGAAAGGATGCATTAAACATAGTGAATTTTTAAATAAGTTTGTGATAATGTTGAGAAGCACGTTAGGATTGGAAGTTGTAGTTATCAAATATATAAAAACTGAAAATCGACTTATTTCTAAGAAAGAATCGGAAACATATAACAACAAATGTTTTTATTATTGATTACAATCCCGGTTTACATAGAAAGGCAAAGAAATGTGCTTCCGCTGATAATGGAGTTTAGTCCCAACTATAGCTACTAAGAATATGTATATATTTGATATTTCAATGGAAGAATGGTTCCTAAAGTGGTCCCTTTCATACTCTAGCACAATGGAGACTCTCTGCACTGAGTTTTGCCAGTATTGTAGTCAAAGTACGTTGGCAAGGGAAAAAACCAGAAGTTTATGCAAACAGAAATGCAAAAAATAAAAATAAATATTAATAATCACGACAGATATATAGTAGCATAGGTAAGACTCGTTTTGTAAAACATGGACTTGTAAGAACATAAGTTTGAGTTCTAAAAGGACAAACGCACTATATGGATTAAACAAGGAATGGAAAACACTTTTATGAAATGATTTTCCTCTAACTTTTGACTGCAACTAAAACTAGGAAGCACACCACATTCATACACTTAAAACACCACATTATAATTGACCCACAACCCCAGCTAACCAAACTACTCACTTTCTGAGATTCTAACATATTACATCATTTCTTATACAAACTACAATTCTCTATATCCCAATTTCTCGCTCATCTGTTTTAAGTACAACTTATTTTTATTTACTGCATGCAAACACATAAAATAATATGAATCAACAGAGTGAATATTCTGAAGTTTCTATGATTCAAATAGACATTAACCTATCAATATATCTGATTATAAGAAATACCAATGAAGTCTTTTCTCAAGCATCCATTCAAACTCCCTTGCTTGTGTCTCTAATTAATTTTCACAGTAGTTGTATTTTTCAACTACACATGAGCACGCACATATATGCAGGCACACGCGCATATTCATACAGACATAATTTGACATATATGTATGTATAAATAGAGCTATGTATATGTGAGTGTATCAAGGTTTGAAATTTCGTTTTCTATTCCGTTTGGGTCATTTGAAATTGTCGAAGTTTCGGTTCCGGTTTGGAAATTCCGGATATTTCGTTTTAGTTCCGTTCCGGATTTTGCATTTTTTTTATACCCACATTAGTAAATACTACGAACTTGTATTTAGGTTGAATTAAGTGTAATTGGGTTGTATAATTTTAATTTAACAAATATAATAAACATGCTCGAGCCCACAAAACCCAGTCAATGGTTGTTTGTATGATACTGAAGCACGAAAGCCCAATCACGCTAAAACCCAATTAAACCCACCGACTTAGTCTGACTGGTAGAAAATTCTTCTTCTTAATCGATCTCCCTCACCGAAAGCCTAAACCTTCTCTAAATGATGCAATCAAAGCCAGTGTCATGAAAATCAATGCCTGGCCCTTAATGTAAGGATGAGAATCGACACCCTAATTTAAGGAAACATAGAAATCCCTAACCAGAATCATTTTTCAGGTATTATTATGTTGATTTTCCGACTTAATTCTTTGATTTTTTTTTTCCTTTTACTATGACTTCTATAAATTTTTAATATTGCTACTTTTTGCAAAATGATTTTTTTTTTCACTGTCTGCAGAGCGGATTGGATTTTTGACCGAATTCCAGTCCGGTCATCGCTGTAACCAGAATGGGATGACCAGAATCCTGGCATGCCAGTCGGAATCTCGAACCATGGTGTATATCACTATATCTATATGTATATGTACATACATATGTGTATGCATGTTTGTTCAATTTTTCCACTACATCTTCCAAGGAGCGTAGGCAGGAATCATAAGCCAGAGGGGCCAAAAAATCAAATAAAAAAAAGAATATCACGCTCAACTAAATAAAAGTAATAAGAAATGATAAAGTAGATCAAAAGTCTTGTATCATGTAATATAACAAAATTATAAATAATTATTGTTATTCTATGTAATTTTATACTTTTATTCTAAATTTTAACACAAATTAATATCCCTTATAATTTAATCAAGGATTTACTTAAATTGTAATTCGCACTGTTTTCTTTTTTTCTTTTTCTTTTTTGCTTTCTGAAACATGACGACATCTGAAGTCTAGATTGAAAGAGAGAATGCCCCAAAATTAGCCAAATCAGTATCATGAGATGCATATCAAAGCGCAAATTTCTCCCTTTAAAATTTAATATACATTCATTATACAAATGCACTTAAATAATCCAGTTTTTAACAAAATCCTTAAGCAAAATTAAACCACAGTTTATTTGAAGTAAGAAAATAAAAAAGAAAATTACTTGCAATTCAACTAGTAGATTTGATTTCAGGGTCAAGCTTTACTACAATTTAAATTTGCAATGGTGAAATTTCAAGTCCCTAGAGAATTGGGAACGGCGACAACATGACTTTTAGGAGCCATCATTACTTAAAAAAAATAAAAGGAAGCAAGTATCCAAAAGTTTTTGTTTCATTAAATTATGAAAGCCCGTAGGGGACACAGGTCAATTAGTCAACCTTAAGCTGCTCCTATTTTGGACACCTATGTGTGTGTATGCAGACATGTATGTATGCATGTGTGTGTACAAACACATACACGAACTTGAATATACATGTATATGTGTGTGTATAAATATGTGGGGTGTGCGCGTGCGTGTATGTAAAAATGTACGTATATACATAAACTGTGTATTGAACTGTCTATCATATAGATATATGCATCTACACAAAGATATATGTAAGGAAGTCGGCTGAGAATTTAATTCAAACCCAAAACTGTATGACAGATTTTGATTTAAAGCAAAAAAATGAACAGTTCAAAATATAATTGAATTTGATTTGATAAATGATTCAGATATGGAAAAAAAAGCAAGGGAAAAATGAAAGCAAAATACAATGTATCATCAAATTAAAAAACAGAGCCTAAGACGAATATTAACCAGTGCAACTCCTCGTATACAACAGGCAATAAAATAATAACATGATCCAGAGGGGGAAAAAAGAACCTAGAGAATCCCCAAGCTTGATGTTGAAGGTGTAAGATAATAAGGTGAAATTTATGCCACCTCTAGCTACCTTTACAGGTTTACAACCGTATTTAATATAACGACTTACCTGATGTTAAGAACATCAGACAAGTTATTAGATGTCAACCTTTTCATTCCGAATAGACGGTAAGCAAAACTCAAACAAAAAGCCTAAAAATTCAAACTTCCACATCTCAAACTAATACCAGTTTCACCATCAAACAACCAACGTCGTCAAGGTCCTCTAGATCCTGTGTTGAATGTTAAGGAACAAAAAATGCATGTTGAAAGGATCCACGCAATCCACTAGATCCGAATATGGAGCTGACATTTAATGATCAAAAGAAGTTACCGTTTATCATCAAGCTACCTACAAGTGAAACTCGCTTTTTTTTTTGAATTTTTTATGTAATTTTTATACTTGATTTAATGTAGATTTACTTTTAGATCTATATTGAGAATAAATTTGTGTGAGTGTTATTTTATGAATAAGGTCGTGAATACATAATGCACCCTCGCTTTAGTTATTGTCATTACTAATAAATCTTGCAACCACATCACGAAATCATTGAAATCATCAACATGATGTATTTCTACCACTTGTTTGGAATAATAGACCGATGCATGTCAAACAACAGCTGTGATTAGCCCTAGTAGAGCGTTGGTAAAAAAACACCCATATCATTTTAAATTTGGTGAATTAGGCTTTGTCCTCGTGTATTTCTCTGTGTTAAATGAAATATTTGTTGGCTGTAATCCACTTTTGCCGTATTCCAAACGAATGGCAAGATGCAGTATGGTACTTTTACATACCTAAATACACATTTAATTTAATCACTTACAATAATTTTACCCATATTGAGCTTTAAGTTCAAAATATTGAGCTTCTTACATCTTCAACATCATTTGAATACTTAGTAAGCATCAATTGAATATATTATAAGCAGTAGCTAGTGTCCAAGCTAAAAGAAGCTACAGACATTTGGTTAGATGAGCTTGAGCATGCTCCAAAAATAGCTAGACTTATGAATGTCCAAAACATGTTTTTGCCCACTCCGACTCTGATGCTAGCTATCTAAAGGCTATGGTCGAGTTAGATTCGCATCAAACTAAGGTGAGCTTATTAGCATTTTTTACAATTTTCCTAGATAAACGGTGTGTTTTTAAGAGCAGCCAACTAGGATTGAAATCATTGTGCAGTATAAGTTCAATATTTTTAGGTTATCTTTTTTAAATTGTAATTGGTTGTCAACTGGATTTGATCCCATGACACTTAGATGCATGGTCCAAAGCCTCACCCCTAGGTTTGTGGTCCTCGACCAAGTTACACTAGTATAATATTACGGATTTATGAAGTTAATATCAGTGTTGAATTGAATTGTAAAATTTTGAAAGATTTCGGTGTGCTTGTTTTTGAGGTGTATGCACTGTCATCATTATGTTTGTGGCTCATATCTTCCCATGCACGTAGACTTGGTTGAGGATTAACACAGTTCCCGTTAAAAGGGAAATCCATTAAGTTTTTAGTATTGCTAAATAACATATGAAAATTTGGCAGTTTAAAGATCAGATTATATGGAATTCAGTTTCGACAGTGGTAGTCTTTAGCTTTGATCATTATACATAGATATGGGATTTGAACTCCAAACAAGCCATTCTCAAATCAAACTCCTTGGGCTTGGGATGTAAACGTATCTCAAAGAGCTGACATAAATCGCGTAATGTCGATGTTCTGATGATTCTTGTCTCCGTACCTCTTTCAATGAGGTATACCTTAGAAAACCGTAATCAAAGTTTTGTGCTTCATAGTATCATTTTAGCTATGAGCGTTACGGCACGCGATTCGCGCGTGATGATGGCAGACGCTTTACGCGTGAATTATTTTTCTATAAATTGAATATGTTTAACATATTCAAGAGAAATAATTTGCATAAAGGTTAAACCATATTTTTGCGCTGAAATCATGTGTAGTTTGAACTTTTATTTCTTAGTTATAACATCTAATTTGTTGTTAGTTTGAATTTTTGTTTTTATTAATTTATAAAAAAATTATTTGTTAGATCTTATTTCTAAGTGATATTAGAATTTGTTAAATATTTGTCGAGGGAAGTTTTGAATTTGTAAAGAAAGTTTATTAATTTATTTGTTAGATTCTATATTCAAGGGATACTGAGATTTGATAATACTTGCAGAAGTTTATTTTTTAGATCCTATGTTTAAATGACATTAAGATTTGGTAATTTTTGTAGAGAAAAATTTTGAATTTGTAAAAGAATTTAGATCCAAATTTCAAGTGATACTAATATATGAGCATTTTTTGTAGTTCGCATTGATACCAAAAAAGTATGACATCAAAAATATTACAACTATTATTAAAGATAATGATACCAAAGATGAGACGGGATTGGCTAATGTTGAAGTAAATTGATGGTGGAATGCATTGTTGTTAAAAATCTTAAATTCTTACGATTTAAATCCCAATTCAGATTAGATCCCTCCCTTTACGATTCAATTTACATTCCGATTCAAACTTAGCTAAATGCACAGTAAAAAGGACATCCAACTCATATTAACATTTTTAATATACATATTTAAACCAACAATTTCCATTATAATGTTTTTAAAACAAAATAAAAATGAAATTAGAGAGAAAATTAAGTATTAAGTTTAATTGTAGACGTTCAGACATCAAAATCAACTTCAAAGTGCATACAAACATTAAAATGTGGATATTTTAAATCTACGATTTACGATTTAAATCTCGTTTCGATTTAAAATTTAAAAATTGCGATTTACGATTTAAATCTCATTTTGAAAACCTTGGTGGAATGCAATATGTTTTCCTTATACAACACAATTTTACATCCTATTGATAGTGAGTTTACCATATTCTGTTTATAGTACCCAATATGATACGGGTCAACGTAAATTTTCCCGTTCTGAGCATTGTCGGATGGGGTATTGACATTCTTATCCATGATGATTTTTTTTAGTTGAACCAGCATTACACATATACACTCCACCACTGTATGGTGATGATATTAAAAAAGGTGGAACCCAGTGCATGAGGCTCCCGCACGATAGCTGGCTCTGGGGACCAAAATCTATGAATTCCACATAGAAAAGACATTTCCAAAATTTATTGGTAATGATATATTGGTAATAAATAAGAAATGACATTTCCAACCCATATTGGTGGTGACCAAAATCTATGAATTCTACATAGAAAAGAACCGGTGCATGGGTGACTCTTGATGAATGGAGATGAAATTTTCAAAATGTGAATTTGGCTTATTCAATTGTTAAGTAAAAGGTGGACCAGTAAGGATGCTTCAAGCTCAATTGGACAACATGAGACAAACGATAGACGTGAGGACATAGAAAGTGGAGGTGATGGTAATGATGATGGAGGTGGTGGAGAAGATAATTGGACATGACAACATCCTTAAAGACATGTATTGTCATTTCTTGTTGTACTCCATGGTAATAAATTAGTTATATTATATTTCAGTAATTAAATTAGTCGTTGTTAATTTAGTAATCAAAATAGTTATGCAAAAAATCGCGTTACTTGATTAAAATGTGCATACAATTACACTAAGTTGCCAACAATACTACATATTAAAGTATTCCTAATTGTTACTTTGACTTCTATGTAGAGTTGCTTAAAACCTAAAATGTTCTGAGTTGATTCTGGAATAATCTTATATCACTCTATAATGCAAAAGCATAATCAACTAACCTTTGAGGTAGTGGTTCATCTATCCATTTTAAAAATCCAAAGTCATTTAGATAAATTACAAATCCACAAAATTGCCATCCACAACTCTTATTGTTAGACTACAATTAGAGCAAAATATCCACGACTGTTGTAAAGTGAACTCGGCACTACTTCATTTATCGTTGTTGTCCCTCCACTTTGTTCCATGCCTTGTTTCCATACTGTCATAAATCTTCGAAGTTTTTTGCTTGTATATCCATATGAAAAACAGTACGAGGGCGATGAATTGAGGTTCACCAAAACACTAAATGAACTCGATTTGTCGTATGTTTTTGGAAAAGAAATTGGCATTCAAGTATTACGAAGAGAGAAAGAGTGTGTGTGTGTGTTCGCGCGCACGCCCCTATATGTGTGTGTATCAAAGTTCAAAAATGCAAAGGCATATGCGAGGAGTTTCTGTGATCCCAAGATTCCAAGGATAGGCATAAGTCTCAAGGTGTTGATGTTTAAATTTCCTAGGTAAATATTATACACATATATCAAAAAATTAAATATATATATATACACACATATATATAATGAACGTTGAATATTAAATAAGAAATATGAATATTCACAATGATTCAAACAAAATACAATTAACCAAATATAAAACAACAACAACAACTAAGCAATTATTCTCAAACAAATTGGAGTCGGCTAGAGATGAAATCCAAAACTAAATGACAAAGTCAATTTAAAAACCATGATAATAAAAATAAAATAAAGTGAAATAATTAAACAAAAAATAATAATAATAATAATAAATAAAATAAAATAAATAAAAAATATATAAAGAAATAAAAAACCATGATAACAATAATAATAATAATAACCGTAATAATGGTATTAATAGTAATAGGGGCCGAAGAATAAACACTATGTCTTAGGCTTCTATTCATTAATTTTATAATCTAAAACTTATAACACTACCCTTAAATCAACCCTAAACAAAAAAAACAAAAAAAAACTTCTAGCTCATGGTTCTGGTACGTGGATCGCTAACTTCCATATGTTCATGTCCGACACTAGCTTATCGGATATATTCAAATCCCTCAAGTCCATTTTTACTACTTCTCATGTCAACCTTGATCGACATCTACCTATTTTTGAGCATTCGATGTGGCATATAATTTCAACGCGTACAGGTACCTCTGAAGGCCTCCGTTGAAGATGTTCAAACTATCTTAAGTGGTGTTGGAGTAGCTTTTCTTCAATTGGTGCTACTCCAAATTTGTCATGTATATCATCATTTCTAATTCGGACCCGTCTTGTATGACCACGGTTTTATCGCAGCATACGCATATCTGCTACATGTATCTTCTAAGAGTGTTGTCTTTTAATAGGCCAACATTCTACACCATACAACATTGCATGTCTGATTGTCGTTCTGTAGAACTTTCATTAAAGCTTTTATGGTACTTTCCTGTCACAGAAAATGTCAGACGCTAGTCGTCATTTCACTAATCCCGCTCGAATTCTAAAACTAACATATTCATCAATCTCACCATCATATTGCAACATTGATCATAAATATCGAAAGGATTCCTTCTTAGGCACTACTTGTCCAGCCAGAGTGACATCTTCATCCTCTGACATGACACCGCTGAACTCGCACTTCGTATACTCTGTTTTAGTTCTACTAAGCCTAAAACCCTTTGGTTCTAAAGTCTACCTCCACAACTTCAATTGTCAATCAACCCCTATCTTATTTTCGTCAATTAGCACAACACCATCGGCAAAGAGCATACACCAAGGAATCTCATCTTGTATACCCTTCGTAACCTCATCCATCACCATGGCAAAAATGTAGGGGCTTAAAGCTGATTCTTGATGTAATCCTATGATAATGGAAAAGTCGTTGGTTTCACCATCGCATGCTCTGACACTAGTCACAACATCATTGTACATATCTTTGATAAGGGTAATGTACTTTGTTGGGACTCTCTTCTTTTCCAAAGCCCACCACCTAACCTTTTTCGGTACTTTTTCATAAGCTTTTTCCAAATCGATAAATACTATGTGTAGATCCTTCTTTTGCTCTTTAAATCTCTATATAAGTTGTCTTATCAAGAAAACCGCCTCTGTGGTGGACCTCTCAGGCATGAAACCAAATTGGTTTTTTAAAACGTTTGTCATCCTTCTTAATCGATATTCTATAACTCTCTCACAAAGCTTCATTACATGACTCGTGAGTTTAATTCCTCTGTAGTTTGTACAATTCTGAATATCTTCTTTATTCTTGAAGATTAGAACTAATATGTTTCTCCTTCACTCATCTAACATCTTGTTTGATTTGAAAATATTATTGAACAACTTAGTTAGCATAGCCTGCATCTCCAAGGCATCTCCGCACCTCAATGGGGATGTCATCAGGCCCCAACGTCTTGTCTGCTTTCATTCGTTTTAACGTCTTCTTTACCTCGGACTCTTGAATTCTTCGAACAAAATGTCTACTGGTGTCAACAAAATATCACATATAAAACATTCTATCTAAAAACTATACATCATTTATTAGTATATGCATAAACATAACATCTACTTTTGTTAGACTATATATATATATATATATATATATAATAAAACTAGACACGGTTCCTTTTAAAAGTAGATTATTACAAGCAATAGCAAAAGCATTGTCTGATTTCAAGTTGAAACATGCACTATTATAAGCAACATTCAATATAAATACAATCAAAAAAGAAAATCTAAACACATTATTACAAGCGGTAAAAAAATAGGCAAAGTATTATGTTATTTATTGTTTCTTCCTTTTTGATTCCCTTTTAAAAAAAGTTCAATCGCAGTCAAAAATTGAATTCAACTTAGAAATCGATTTTGAAACCAATTACTTCAATCAATTTCAAAATTAAAATCGTAAATTAAAAAGAACCACCCATTGTTTTCTTGAGCTTGTTCTTTTTTATGCTTGGTATGAAAGGATTAGGTTTGTAACTTTTATTATAGCTAGAGGCAACAACGTGCTAAGGCGTACGCATTAGCAGTCTAAAATGTGTGATGCATACATGTGTTAAAGACAATGCTTTTCTGAACAACCCTCAAGACATTTTTGCATCTGCTTCGGATTGAAGTGTGCCTGAGGTATGCCTTTTAATATACTGATATAAGTGTACACTTTATGAGACTATGGGCCTTGAAAGTAGCAACAGTGATAACACGACTTACACGATGTTTTGAACCTCAAGTTTCACTATCAATTAGTTGTTGTTAGCTACTCAATGGTAGAATATTGGGATATATACCCCAATGCTACCCATTGAAATAGTTTGTGACTATCCATACTCACAAAGTTTCCCCCCATTGGGATTCTTATTATGAATAACCTTTTCCAAATGTTGAATATTGTGTGATTAACCTAATCTACAAAATTATGTGATCCCAATTTTATAGGGTCATGAGTTTGATGACCAAGGTTACAATTGTGTAGGTTTAACTCCTCGTTCGTATTAGATCTCCCAGCTAGAACTTGTTTTGGAATAATTAAGCCTAATAAAACAACCTATAAGTATTTTTAGTGAAATCAATCAATGTCATATGAACATAAATTATGATGTAACAATAATTATGCATTCATTATATACCTGTAGTCTTGTAGGACATGGATTTGCATTTAGTTAATTAATTGAAAATTTCTGACAATGTTAGTTATGAGATGTGGATAAGTTTTACTGACCAACAAGCAATTATTGTTTCTAGTTAGTATATATCCCGAAAAAAATACTCTGAAGTACCTTCGTCCATATGCATCAAGACTATCATAAACAGACGAGTGATCTGATGCCCTAAGCTCGAGTAAAAGATCAATAACTGCAAGTAGTTGTGATTTTTCGATGTTTTTCAAAGCATTTGTGTCGCCTGACTTCTCAATAGCATCAATGAAACCCATGACCTCAGATTTTAAATTTGTAGCAGGAGAAAAATTGTGTGACATATCATCCGCAGGACTATAATGTTGGAAAGATGAGCTAGACATTTGAAAAGAAAGATTTTGACCCCATTGTAAATCTTTATCGATTGATTCCTCAAGTACCACTTCTTCAAAATAACTAGATAAATTAATCTCTGGAACATTGCAGTGAGAATTTTCAGATAATGGACTAACTGATGAGGTGGCAGAAACTTCACCAAACTTGATTGCCTTGACAAGATGCTTTAGAACAGCATATGCACGTTTCCAATTACCTGTACTATTTGTACATGCATCAGTTCAGTACATATATAACTTAAGCAGAATACTAGAATTCATATGGTCTACCAAATAAGTTTACTGCAGTACAAGTAATATATTGCAGCAAAGAGTAAATAAATTCAGTTGGGTGCCAACTAAGATGCATCAAATAGGACAAGGAAAAAGATACTTTGAGAACAAGATGCACATAACCCTAAACCAACATATAATTAGGTGTCAAAGGGTATAATAGGTCCCCAAAGTTAAACTTCTGCATAAAAGTTGGTGGTATTTTCCAAGATAAATACAGAATATAGATTAGGTGCTTATAAAATAGAATTTGCATGACTGATTGTCATGCAGTTTTCTTTATTTCTATTTGACAATCAGTGATTGGGAGGCAATTAACCAAAAAGGTGACGGTTGACCTTTCATCAGATTCTAGTTCTCATCAGTGATATCATTTGGTAATAAAGACTAGTATGCCGTACAAGTCTATCAACAACTTGCAGGTTTAATTGCAGGTACCCATGAAAATTCAACTAATGTCAGATATCTTCACTACTTAGCACTCTATTCATGTACCGTGTTTGATAAGCTTATAGTAGACATACCATTCAGCATGTATACTTGGTATGCATGAGTTAAACAAAAACCAAAACTAAAAATTTCCTTCTTTAAGAACTCCTTTTGATTTCTCAAATTCTTGGAGGGAAAAACACAATGTAAAAAAAATGTAAAGTTTAGAACCTTTTACCTAAGTATAAATGCTGCAGAAGTACCTTAGGGTGATACACTTCTACTGTTTTATTCCGAGCATCAACTATATCTAGCAAACTATGTAACTCCGGTATTTCATCAGAATAAAGATTGTGATTGTGAAGCGTTTTTGAAGTGGAAAAGTCAACGTCAACACCACTCTCCTTTCCACCATTTTCCAATAATTTACTGCAAGTAATAGCATTAGTTTGAACAAAAATGGGAAAAGACAATCTACCATCTCCTTTTGCTTTATATGACCACCGACTGTAAAGAGAAAAATGCTTCTCGTGAATTATCACTGGAGCCAACGTGGAACCCCATAAAAAGCCATGTGAAATAGGAGAAGTGTGTGATATTGCTATACAACACCAAATGTGCATATCCGTCTTATTCGCTGTTTTTTCAATAACCAGATCAGATCTTCTCTCTGAATATATTCGGACTTCACTTGGCATGAATACAGCTAACAAAAAATGACCGTTTCCTAAAGACAGCCAATCTGAACTAACCACGGACCCATCTATGGATATTTCATCCTCTAAAAGAAAACTCCCCCCATTTACTAAATGTATTGGTTCCCAAATATGAAGAGTACTACTGTTATTTCTATTATTTATACTAAAAGTAGAAATTTTACTGCCATCACTGGATAAAGAAACTGTATTCACTGCACCATCGTGTGCAGTAATTGTACCAACAAGCTCCCAGGGAACAAATTCCGGTAAAGAAATTTGAGATTCCTTATGAGACATTTTCCAAAGTTTTAATATGCCACTTGAATAGCCTGTAGCCATATGATACTTATTTAGCATTGAGGTGTAGGAACGCGAAAACAACTGGGTTGATAGCATACAGTTACTCTGAGCACATACAAAAACACTTGTAACAGTTTCATTTTGCGAATCTGGAAATGCAGACGAACCTAAATCAATGACAGCATTAAACAATTTTCCTTGAGAACTTGATGATGCATTAGCAGCATGCAGCATAATTTTCCACG
Organism: Allium fistulosum; assembly: GCA_030737815.1. Taxonomy (NCBI): domain Eukaryota; kingdom Viridiplantae; phylum Streptophyta; class Magnoliopsida; order Asparagales; family Amaryllidaceae; genus Allium; species Allium fistulosum. The sequence goes on along the minus strand of CM060908.1, from coordinate 934,067,058 downwards.
AAAGAGCTTGAAATTTTAATTTATTTGTCCATAGAGCAAACAACAAAAAATTATTAGAATAAAAGGGTTGCTCAGAGCTTGAAGTTACGTGTATTGCTGAGATTTGATCTGGCGGGCCATTCACATGGCTAAGACCAGTAAATGGTACTGTAAATATTTTATCACATGAGATGCTGGTATTCATTTCAGAAACTGTAATGTGAAGGCAATCAACCCCATCATCATGTCCCAAAAGTAGGAAAATATCTTTACCGGAAACAGAAGGTGACCACTTGATACTAGAATAGTTCGCATCATTAAACAATTTTCTTGAATCAATTTGGTGTAACAGTTTCCAAGAAGGATGACCAACCATTTGCATTCCCCATGTGTTGTTAGAAATTGTAGGCAAGGACCAGAAGAAAAGAAAGCCATTTGAATCTAGAGAGGCTGCTAGTTCAATTTCACGATAAGGATGGATGTCAAGCTGTATAATGTTGCCTGTATGTCCATTGATATTAAGAACTGCATTCACCAGACATGAAAGAGTTGATCTTACATCTAAATTATTTTGTTTTTGGCTGTATAATTGCGACCAACACAGTAAATTTCCAGGTAACAATTGAATCAAAGAACACTCAACTGGTGGACCTGATGTTGTATTTCTCAAAATAAGAGCTTTTACAAAAATTAGTTGTTCTTCAATGATCGTGATATCAGAAGCAGAGGGAGAGTATGATTCAAATTCTAACAAATTTTGTTTCTTCCATAAAGTAACACGTGGAAAACGTAATGGATTTATGTCATCTAAGCAGTGAATAGCCCAAAAGGTAACAGTGTGATTAGGTCCTATACTTATCAACCACTCACACTTACCTACAATGTCATGTTCTGAATTAGATGTGAATAAAGAGTAACCAGACCCTTCAATTTGAGAAATTGGACTACCGAGTTCTACTGCCCACTCAATAAATATGTCGTTTTCCAGTGTCCCATTCAAGCATTGGTTTATTTCAATAACCGCTATGACGTAAAAAGACTGTTGCTCCTTGTGTTTTCTAGCACCGGCATTATCAATTTCACTCCATAATCTAACAGTTCCATCTATGCAGCATGTCAGTAAAATATCTTTAAAAGGAGGTAAAATATTATAACCACTTGATGGTCTCCACTGAATTTTTGTGACAGGGTGTGGATGACGCAACTGAACATAATTCTCAGTATTGTGATATACAGAAACACAAGCATATTCGGTACTCAATGTACCAATGGAGTTGAACGATAATTTTGCAGCAGTTGCAATAAGCCCATCAGCACTATAGGTAGCAGAAATTAAAGATTGAGGAAATTTTACTTCTGATTTCCATGTGATCTCCCAAGAAGTGTTATTTTTTTTCCACAAGATAACCTCCATGCCACATACAATAAATCCATCGCCTGATCCTGTCCATCCGATCGCCTGTACTGAAAAAGAATGTGCAAGGCCTGCCATCCGTGTCCAATGGAATGAACCTACAAATCAGATATCCATTGTATACGGGTATATCAAACATTCAATGCGATTGTCTAAATTCGTTATAGGCAAAAAGTTTATATTTTGCAATCAATTTTAGTATAGAGTTGAATGAATTTTGAGAAGTACCTGTTCCGGCATTCGGGCGAGGAGAAAGAATGAAGACAAATTCTCCGACCACCGCCGCGATCTCGCCACGAGAAGGAACTTCCGTTGACCAACTGACAGCCGACAGAACTCTCTCTTCGTTAGTTTGGGGTGAATAAGAAGAGAGGTCGATGACCTGGCGGAAAGAAGGTCCAATAAAGGATTGGGATTGACTTGAAGGAGAGGGGAAGTGCGAGATCGTGAGAAGAGAGGAGGAAGAAGAGAAAGCGATCCACGAAGAACCGGCGAAGTCGGGGAGGAATGAGACTGAGGAAGGAAGATGAGTTGGGCATGGTGGGATTATGTCAGATCGGAGAAGATGGAGTGGTTCTGGAGTTACAGGCATGGTTTTTGGCTAAACTTGGGTAGCATGAGCGTCGTAAATTTTGTGCAAGAGGCCGAGTGACGCAGTGGCTGGCCAACTCTGTTTGCACTTTGCACCAATATTCATCTTTCACACCCCAAAAAACTTCTACATTCCTACACACCTCTTTCTCCTTTCACACTCTAGTCATTTCTACCCTTTTTTTCCCATTTTCTCATACTTTTTTTTTCTATTTTCACCTTATTTGCTTCCACCAACTAGACAGTAGCTTGGATCATAACAGCATATTAACGTCACATGAGTTTAAATAGTATCGTTTGGCCTTGGTGTGGCTTTTTAAAAGAAAACGCCTTCGTCGACGAATGTAAGCTACCCTCGCTATTAGTGGGGATGTTGGTACTACCCTTGTGGATGTTATTATTTGCACGCAATTAGACTAACTTCTCATTCAATCTCTCTTCTTACTCATTCAAACACTCAACTTACTCACACTTTTTTTGTCAATTTATTAACAAATAAAAGAAGTGTTTATCTTCCCAACAAAAAAAAGTTCAAATCGATTTCTCTTCCTAAACCTTCAAACCGTTCTCTTATTTCTCTTTTTTTTGGGAAACTTAATGTCAAATTCGAATTTCATTTAAAGTTTTCATAAGCGGTTGTTAATTCGTTGGATCGTACGTTTGTCCGCTAAGCTAAAAGAAAAAAAAATAGCGAACAAGTTGGTTGCATTGTTTGAAGAAAACATATCATTTAATACTTGTATTGTTGTTTCATCCCAAAGTATTATAAAATTAAGAGTAGAGTTGTACTACCGATCATGTGTATTTTATTTTTTTTCGGTCCGCAGTGTACTACCGACCGAAATTTGGGTAAAATGAAAGAGGGGCTACGGAATATATAGCACGACCCAAAATTAAAGACTATCATTATGTTATACTTCATTAATAACTAATATAATTTTTTTTCTTAAAAGTAATGAGATTACCAGAACAATAATTAATATACATAGTCTAAATATTAGTAAAAACCTCTTAGATCATAAAACACTAATCATAAAATAGTAAAATATATTGTACTTACCGTGGTCATCTTCTTTTCGTGTGTTATTAAAGGATGTTATGGAAAGAATTAATTACATTTTTATTTATTAAGTTTTGCTCGGTTATGCCTAACCGAGTAGTTATTTCTCTATTTGGTTTTCCAAAACTGTCTACGATGGATTTTCGAAGTAGTTTTTATGAATTAATTCAAAAGCTTTTTAACTGGCATTATTGGTAATTTGGTGTGTGTAAATAGTACCACACTTTGTCGTATACCTTGGGTTATCTTTTAAAATTTTATTTTGTTAATTCTCCTCCCTACATTGAAAATTATATATTTTCTTAAATAAATGTTAAAGTGGAAATACCTTTATTTACCAATAAGCAAATTAACAATCCTTCAAATTCAATCATTTAAAACCCAAAACCCCAGTTAAGTAACGAAGAGAGAAAAGAATAAAATTTTCATATCATGAAATTCTGAAATGACCCTAATTATTTTACCTAATTGTTACTAGGATTTTTTTTTACATTAATAAATTTCCTAGAGTCATTTAGCCTTTCTACTAAATTATCCAAGATCCTAATCTTTCTACTAATATATTTATATCAGTTCATTAATAAATATATTCACATACATGTGAAGATGTATGTGACCCTCTTGCTTGGATTAGAGTATTGGTAAGCAATAGTGCATCCTGATTGAATTTGAATTTCTAGTCAACCAGTACATAGCTCATTTTCCTTTGTTTGATATTTGAGTCATGGGAGTGAATTCCCATAATCATATATAATTTATACCTATAAATTTTGATCATTCTTATGGTGATTGTCTGTTAGTTTGACTCAGCAAAGTGATCTCAGAATATATAGCAAGCCATCATAATTTTAGTTTAATTATTTGATATTTGATCAAAGCCGGAAGGAAAAATGATATGCACATTTATCATTTTTAACATAAGTGATTTTATCACAAATTCCTTTACTTATAACCAAGTCAGTTGAGTAATTCTTTCATAATTTATATAGTTGTGTTTCTCTGAATCAAATTCATTCCCTAATCCCTGAGTTACCTCAGCTTGCATCCTAATTTAAAAGTTGCTTTACTGGATTTAGAAAATCCAGATTTTATGGTCATTTAACAAAAGTAGTATTTAAGTAATATGTGTGCATATCAGATGTATTGTGCTCTCTGGACTAAGAAAGCTACTCAAAATAAAAGTGAATTGCTCAAGTATTTGAAAATGTCTTTGTACATGCATTTGCAAAGAAAGCTTCAGATTTTACAAAGTGCATTTTCTTCCTTTAAACCCAAAAACTTTGGTCATCTTGATCAACCCAGACCTCACTCCTTTTGAAGTGGGTTAACCTTATGACTAGGTCATCAAAACATTAGTACCTGGCTAGTGCAATGTGAATTCAGATATAAGATACTTGAAAATCCCTTAAAACATGTACACATTTTTATACAGTGCACAAATATATATATATATATATATATATATATTCTTTTATCAAAACACTTCTGTATATTCTCACAAAATTCTTGAAATATTACTTCTAGCTAAAACTCATATTTTTAACCTTTAAACTTAAAGCTTTTAAGTAACTCAAAATTATCTAATACAATATATATATATATATCCATTTCTCAAATATAGGCATATATCATCTACAGATTTCTACCATAATACTCAAATATATCTTCTTGCATAGATTCAACTAAGTCTTTGGTTTTTCCCAGCCTTAATACATTACCAGATTCAATTGAAACAACTAAACAAAATCCAAACATTCAAGATCATTACATAACAACTAAAGCAGAACTATAAAACTTCCTAGATTACATGCAAATAATTCTTTCTAAGCTCTTATTTAATTCTAATTTAGCATGCTTATCTAATCATTCTCATTAGCCATAGCAGCTTCCTATTTAGAACCAGCATTCCCTGAAAGAGCATTAGAGGCTGCCCCATTTTAAATGAGACACCCCAGATGCCATAAGCAAACAAGGGTCAGATACAAGATCTGGTATGAGCAATATCAAAAATTCCATGATATTAAGTAGATAAATGAGACATAAGCATTTTGTATGGGTTGGCATAATTTCTTTAATCAATTTGCCTGATTTGTTTCTGAAATATTATGCATATATGATCAGTATTAAAACTAATTATGTACACACTTTCAACTATGCAAACATACATGTCAAACAGAGATACTCAGGAACTATCATAGCTCCAGTCCAACCAACCTAGGAATAACTCAAGTTCCTACTTCATCAATTTAAGGTTGCATTTACCAAATTAATTCCTAGCCTCATCTGCCATAAAGGAATCACAGGGACACATTGCAATAAAATAATTCACAATATTGCACAAAGATCTCAGGGCTTAAACAAGCCATGTGCCAACTTGCATACTTTAAATACAACAAGCATTCCAGCAGTCTTCTTGGCTCACAATCCTTAGTTTATTTACTAAGTGTTCATGTTTGATCCTATCATGAGATAGCTAGGTGATTGAATCACAGTGTACATGAAACATTACATAGAAATTACAAGCATAATTCATAAACAAGCTAACACTCATATCCAGGGGAAATCATATTTTCAAATATTCTGGCTAAAAGAAAATACAAGAATATTTACAATTGTGAATAGAGACTAGGCATGTGAGTTATTATTGTTTCATAAGCAACCATGTTTAAACTCAAGATCTAGCTTAAACAAGATTTCTGGCTCATGGGTTTTCTTTTTTATCAAGGTTTCAGCACTTTTGGATATTTCCATTGCAACCTTGAATCTTTCATTTGAGCCTCAGCACTTACACAAGTGTAATGCAACTCATATACATTTTGATTTCTATATTTTTCATGCTATATCTAAACCAGTTACAAGTATTCTCTATTTACTTTCATGATTTCATACTTTAACATTTCTGGGTGTAACCAACAGAACAAAATACTCAACCATCAAAGCAATCAAAAGCATTCATAAACATCCATTAAAGCATCCATTAAAACCATAGTAATAAAATCAGAAATATGTAGAAAAATAACATAAACTTGGCTGCCTCATAACAGGACTTAATGCCATGAGTTTAGTGAGATTACTCACAGAAAATTGCTCCTCTTGCTTAAACCAGAAAAGAAACCCTTTAAAACTTGCCTTTCTGATTGCAAATATTTTTCTTCTTTGTTTTCTTAAATGTCTCGGGTAGAAAATGATTTTTCTGGTTTATACTTGGATTTATAAGAGAGGTTTTCTAGGGTTTTACAAATGTAAAATCTCATTCCTACCCTGGCCAATACTCATGCATTTCGCATTTCAGATTTGCTTATTTTCACCCTTAATACCCCGGCCATATGTGATACTTATTCTCCTTTTTCTTTTCCAGAATATCTATTTTGTTTTCTTTCTAAATCATGACAATTGTGTGACATTGTCACTTGTTTATTTTCTAAAAATCCTCCTTTCTATTTTCTGCCTAAAGCAATTGTTTTGCTTGCAATATGTCTTTTGCTATTTTAGTGTTATACTTTCCCTTGCTTATTTCTTTTTAATACTTTCAGTACTTATAGAAATGTACATATGCATACATATCTTATCTAGGCTTATTTAACTCCTCCTTAATTTCAGAAAGACATGCACATATATGTGCATACATGTTTCAAATCCTTATTTAATTTATCCTGGGTTTAAATTAAGTAAAACTTGTTTACTGATTCAGACAAAACTTGCTTTGTCTTATTTTCTAAAATAATTCATATAATTCCAGAAACCAAATATCCATATTTGGTTTAATAATTTTCATTACAAAATCATGTTTGTAATGCTTTTTAATTCTTGTTTTAATTTCAGGAAATTTGGAGTTCTTCCTTGTGCCATATCAGTGTGCATGTGCACACATGCACACACACTTGCACACAATTAATTCCATACATTTCAATACAAATAAATTCATATATTTTCAAAATTCAACCAAAACAAGATTCCATGAATTTCTGGGGCATTACAATCACCCCACCTTTTAGGAATTGTGTCCTCACAATTTTCTCATTTTACTTTAAACATTTCCAGATTTTTATAAAATCTATCAAACATTGCATAAGCAAACAATTCAGTCAAAACAACCATACATATTAAACTTTTTAGGAATTTAGAATTTACCTTCTACTGCAAAAAGCTTAGGGTAATCCCTCTTTATCCTATCTTCTAACTCCCATGTACAATCATTAGGGTCTAGGCTCCATTGAACCTTTACCAATTTTAGAGTTTTTCTCCTCAACTTCTTTTCCTCTTTAGCTGAAATCCCCACTGGTTCTTTCTCATAGACCAAATCAGGACTTATTTGAACTTGAGTGGGTTTCTCTAGAATTTCCTCTTTATCATGCACCCATCTCCTAAGTTGTGATACATGAAATACATTGTGCATTGCACTCATCTCTTCTAGTAGCTCCAACTTGTATGCTAATGAACCTACTCTTTCCAAAATCTTGTAAGGTCCAACATATCTTGGGGTAAGTTTTCCATGCTTGCCAAATCTCAACACCTTCTTCATAGGTGAAACTTTGATGAAAACATAATCACCAACTTCATATTCTACCTGCTTCCTCCTTACATCTGCAAACTTCTTTTGCCTATCTTGAGCTGCTGCCATTCTTCTCCTCACAAGTTCAATTTTCTCTGTAGTCTCTTTAACATACTCAGGCCCTAAGACGGCCTTTTCTCCTGCTTCAACCCAACATATTGGTGACAAACATGGTTTGCCATACAAGGCTTCAAATGGTGCCATGCCTATGGTGCTTTGATAACTATTGTTATATGTAAATTCAGCCAAGTGGAGGTGATCTTCCCAATTACCTCCAAAGTCCAATGCACATGCCCTCAACAAATCCTCCAAAACTTTGTTTATTACTTCAGTTTGACCATCTGATTGGGGGTGGTATGCAGTACTCAAGCATAACTCACTCCCCATGGCTTCTTGAAAGCTCTTCCAAAATCTGGATGTAAAGATTGTGTCCCTATCACTCACTATAGTTTTAGGAATTCCATGCAACCTTACTACTTCTTTCATGAATATTTAAGCTAGTTTAGATGCATTTCTTTCTGCCTTCACTGGTATAAAGTGTGCCACTTTAGTCAATCTATCAACTACTACCCAAATGCTTGTATTTCCTCTCTTTGATCTAGGCAGACCATCTATGAAATCCATAGATATATCTTCCCACTTCCACTGTGGTATGCTTAGAGGTTGTAATAGGCCTGAGGGTCTTTGGGTTTCTGCCTTGACTTGTTGGCAAGTCATACACTTTGCAACATGTTTGGCCACATCTGATTTCATCCCTCTCCACCAATAATCCCTTTTTAGGTTTTGGTACATTTTGGTGCTGCCTGGATGTATAGAATATTTGCTCCTATGATATTCATTAAGTATCTCTTCCTTCAATCCTATATCCTTTGGAACACATATCCTACCTTTATTCCTTAAGTAACCATTCTTATCAGTGTGGTAGTTTGCTACTTCTTCTCCTTTATCTATTAGAGTTTTCTTTTCTAATAAATCTGGATCTTCCTCTTGCATTTTCCCCACTTTCAAAATTAAATCTGATTGCAAAGTTATCAAACTTAATTTTCCTTTACTCCCTTCTTTAATCATCTCCATGTTTACCTTATTGTTTTCCCCAATTTCCAAATCAGTAAGTAGAGATAAATTTCTAAACTCTTCTATCATTAACATGGCTACTTTTGCATGCTGGCTGCTCAAAGCATCTACAACCTTATTAGTTTTTCCTGGAGTATAAAGTATGTCTAAATCATATGCTGCTAGAAACTCAACCCATCTATGCTGCCTCATATTCAAATCTTTTTGTGAAAAGAGTTATTTCAATGCTTTATGGTCAGTGTATAAAATAAACTTAGCACCTAGAAGATAATGTCTCCAGAGCTTTAGTGCATATACCACTGCTGCCAACTCAAGATCATGGGTTTCATATCTTGATTCATGTGGCTTCAATTGTCTTGATGCATAGGCTATAACTTGATCTTGCTGCATCAATACAGCTCCTAGCCCAGAACCACTTGCATCAGTATAAACAATCAAATCCTCATTTCCTTCTGGTACTCTCAACACTGGTGCATTGACTAAGGCCTCCTTGATTTTACTAAAGGCTTGTTCACATTTCTCAGTCCATATAAAGGGTTGGTTCTTTCTAGTTAGGTTGGTAAGAGGTAATGACATCTTAGAAAAATCTTTTATAAATCTTCTATAATACCCTGCCATCCCCATAAATGACCTAACTTCTCCTACTGTGCTTGGCCTTTTCCATGCTTGGATAGCCACAATTTTATTAGGGTTCACTGAAATGCCTTTGGCAGATATAACATGCCCAAGGAAATGCACTTCTTCTTTCCAAAATGCACATTTAGAAAATTTTGCTTTTAAATCTTTTTCTCTTAATCTAGACAAAACAAGGTGTAAGTGATTTTCATGTTCCTCTACTGTTTTAGAATAAATCAAAATATCATCAATAAAAATCAATGCAAACTTGTCTAAATAATCCCTGAATATCCTATTCATCAAGTCTACAAAGTATGATGGGGCATTTGTCAACCCAAATGGCATGACAAGAAACTCATATAAACCATACCTAGTGTAACGACCCTGAAATTTAAATTTATTTAAATTAATAATTAAATGAATTTTTGAATTAAATTGAGTAATTAAATGAATTTTTGGATAAAAATTTGTGAATTTAATTAGAAAATTGGAGCGAGTTTCCCCGATTCAAATATGAGTGAATTTGAAAATAATAAATATATAGACATATATTTGACTTGAGTTTAAATTGTAAATAAATAATTGATAATAATATTAAAAATTGATGGTTAATAATAATTTGAAATTATAAATTTAATATAAGATAATAAATAAGTATTTAAGTTAAAGTAAATATTTAAAATTAGAAATAGGAATAAGAATATATATAATAAGATAAATTATAAAAATATAAAGTAACATATAGTTAAATTCAAACAACAAAATTTAAAATAGGAATAAAATACATTTATATATGAACACTTATAAAACCACATAAGAAGAAGAAAAAAAAAGTAACAAAACAAACAAAACAAAAATAAAACAACATTTACTTCATTTATATTTGTACAAAATGAAATGAAACAAACATATAAAGAAAACACCTTTATTTAAAGACCTAAAGACAAATGAAAGCTGCCAGGCTAATCTAAAGAAAGAAAGTATGAAACAAAACATCTCTAAATACAACATCATACCCCAGCCGAAGTCAATACATAAACAAATAGTATTGTAAACATCTATGTACAAAGCAAAAGTATAAAACCAGATATATAAGTATGCAAAGAAGCAAAAGGAAATACAAACAACACTTAATGGCAAAGCAAAATTATACATGTACAGCCGAGACAAGCAAGTATGGCCTAAGTCAACAAGAAAACATATAAAAACACAAAGTACTTAACAATAAATGCAACATACCCTATGCATTTAATACAAAACACATCAGCCTTACCTATTGCATAAACAAATAACCCTATACAAACATTGCCTTCTTCTATATATACATATGTATTTCCTTATCTCAGTTTCTTCCCTTCAAACTGAGTGACTTCTGAAGTGATATCATCTACAAACTGAAACAAAACTTAAATTCGAAAACAACTCAAACCTGAGATCAAGAAGGCTTTAGCAAGCAGTGTCTCAGGCTGGTTTCAAACCTGGGAAGATTTCAAAATCTGGAAATCAAGAGCAAAGTAACTAATTCAACTTCAAGCACAAGATCAAATCTATATCAAGCAAAGTTTTCAGATTTAAAAACTAAAAGCTCTGCTCTTCTTTCTCTGTTCTTCAAATCATGAAAGGTGAGCAACTTGACCCAGTATTTTCTTCTTTAGATCAGTGAGTAACTTCTTTTCTAAAATGCCTGAGTACATTCATTTATGGTTGCATGCTAGTTTATCTGAGATGAAGTTTAAATTACGTGCATATATATTTGAGAATGCCGGTGTATATATGGGTGGATAGATGGATTGATGTTGTAAAATTTGTTCTGCCTGTTCTTAGTTTAAACATAGCTTCTAAACAAAAGAATCCAATTCCTTTTAATCAGATTGCTGTTAGTATCTAGAATTTAAACAAGTCTTGTTTGTTTAACTTTAAGATTTAGGTTTAAAATTTATTTAACTAAAAATACAAGGGAAATTTATCTGGAAACCAGAATCTAACTGGATGATTTGAAAATGTGTAAAATTCAAATATGTTAGTTTAACAATTCTGTAATATAAACTGAAGCCCTAAACTAAATCATGATTTTTAAGATCTAAATCATAATTTTTAAATTAGAATTGATTTAGCATTTCAGGATTGACTAGAAAAGGAAATTTGGGTTTTATCTGTCGATCTAGTTGATCGGAGTGGCTGCGATTCTTCTTGAAGGTGTATGGGTGGTCGGAGTGTTTAGGAAAAATAACAGGTGGATGGTCAGAGATAGGTGGTGATAGTGGTTGTGGGTTTTTGTTTCTAGACCTAGTTTTGGTTGGTCTGGAAATATTTGATCATTTCGACGCCTAGGGTCGATCGAGTTCGATGGAACTCTGGGAAGTGGTTGCTGGAACGAGGACGAAGCTGTGGCCGGTGGAGCTGGAGCTCCGATGGTGGGAGGATCAGAGTCGAGGTGATGACAGGTTGAGGAGTTGGTTCCAAGACGTTCGTTCCAGGTTTGGGAGTTTAACTCAATTTCGATTTTTGAGCTCGAACCCAGGTTTGGATGGTCGGGGTTGATGGGGTGGTCAACGGTGGTGTGTGGGTGGCCGTGGCGGCAACCAAGGATGGCCAGAATTTCGGTGCACGTGCACTTGGTCGGTGCACAGTTTTATTTTTTTTCGGCGATGAAGTTTCCTTCGGGGTTGACTCGGGAAGAAGGGAGGTTGAGCTCGGGTCTTGCTTCGTGATGATCGCGTGAGTGTTTTTCAATTTAATGTTTTTTTTCTATCTAAACTAAACTGAGTTTTAAAAAGAAAAGATAAAAGGAAGGAGAAGGAAGGTGTTCAGGGTTGTTCTCGGGAAGAATGGGATGTGGCCTGAGTTCCTGATCGTGATTTTTGGGTTTGGTCCAGGAATATTTGAAATGTTTTAAACAAAATCTTAAGAGTAAATTTGTTAAACAAAATTCCAAAAGAAACATTGACCAAGACTTCGAATTTAAAATTACAAAAACAAGTTTCAAAGATTTTGAAAGTTGAACTTTTTCAAAATATTGTTTTGGGAATTAATAATTTTATATTAGTTAATAAACTAAAAGTTAAAGGAAAAAAAACGATTACGGAATAATTATTCAATTAAGGATAATTTAGGATTAATTAATTAATTTCATAAATTAATATTAAGTGATAAATTTGGGTAATTAACTCATAAGTAATTAATTTATAATTAAGGTTGATAAATTATGTAATTAACTTAAGGTGAATTTAATTACTGTGATTAATTAAGAATAATTAATGAAGGTGATTAACTAATAAATTTATATCAAATGAATTGTAATTAGTTAATCAGGAATTGGATAATTAATTCATAAGAAATTAATTAAATTGGGAAATTTAATTAAATTAATTATGATTAAATTAATCCTGTTTATAAATAATCATTGAATGCTTGACTTTACTAATGAATGATTATATTATATGAGATGCCTTGAATTGATTGTCCTATCTGATTTGTGATGTGTTGTGATACATCCTGATTTATGTTGTGATCTGAAATTTCTATTTCTGTGATATATTACTATGTGAATATGAAACCCTTGGCCCGTAAAACGGCACTTGAATTTCGATGCGACAGGGAGTCGGATTCCAGTTGGTTATCCGAAACCCACATCGAATTGTAATTGTGAATCTTTGTGACTGATAAATTTATTTTATCTATGAATCTGGGAATGAAGATAAGCGTTATCGACTATACCGCTTATCGATATATCTGTGATGATTGATGTTGCACTATTGTGTGTTAAACCCCTAGACCACACTGTTACACACACAAATATGGATTTCACGTGGAAATCGGTTAAGTCACAGATAATTTAAATTTGACGTTTTTGAAATTGAAATTTTAATTTCAATTGATTTTGAAATTAGAAATTTGGGTTTAAAGTGAAAAGCTTTTGAAATGGGATTTCAAAGATAAAAGTTATTTTGAATAACTTAATCGAGTTTTGAAAATTTAAATAATTGGATTTAAATTTGAATTCAAGATCTGAAATTGAATGCTATGATTTGAAACTAGGGATTTAAAGATGTCATACCCGTTATATAAGGGTCAAACTATTTGAAAAGTATTGATTTTGGAATGTGAATATAATCCAAGGGCTTTAACTCGTGTAAATAAAATTGGATTTTCTTAAACGGAAACTATTTGTTTTCAAATAATAACAGCTTTCATATGAGAAGTGAACTTACAATTTATGTTGAAAGGTTTCAAATTTAAAATGGAATTGAAATGTTTTGAAAGCCTATGAATGAATTGTTTTGAAAACTATGAATTGAATCTGTTTATTTTTAACAGATTTAAAAGGATGATTTGTTTAAACCCTTTGAAATGAAATCGTTTTGAAAGCTATAAGTTGAATCTTTGTTTTAAAGATTCAACGAGTTAATCCAATTGAAATAGAAATTGTTTTGAAACCTATGAACAGATCTTTATGAAACGAAGTAAACTTTGTGAAATGAATCTTTTCGTTTAAAAGATTTAAAAATGGTAATTTGTTAAACCATTTGAAAAGAAAGGTTTTGGGTATTAAGTTGTGACTTAATTGAAATCCCATATCCATATGATTTTTAAATATTGCGCTCACTATTCGGGTTAACCGGGAAAAGACATTTGTGTCATATAACCCATTCCGAATAATGATACGTCGTATATGGATAGCATTTGAAGACCGGTGTTGAAGACCGGATATTTACGAAAACGAAAGGACAACTCGTCGAATGTCTCTGCATCGACTGGCCCCGATATAGAGATTTTATCACCCTTTGTGATGGGAAGTCCGGACGGGATTGTGAATACCCGGAATTACAAGGGCTTCGTAAGAAGTGCCTTCGGTTCTGTTCGAACCCGGAACAGACTTGTATGGATACATGTCTGACATTACACTTTGAGATATAAAGCCGATTTCTTTCAAATACATTTCTGTTGGTGGCGGAGAATTTATTCTCTTAGCTTAACACCCTTCTCTGAGACGTACGAGCTCAGAGGCTATGTAGTTGAAATTTATCAGCGATATATCCCAATTTGGTAATGTGGCATGCTGAGTGTTGCTGTGTGATGATCAGTGTTTGATCATTTGTGATATGATCATTTGTTTGATCTTATATCTTTGTGATCATAGGTTGATCATTTGTTTGACCCGAAGCATGGCTTTGTGACAAAGCGTAGCTTTGTGGACGAGACTTCGTCGAGCCTCACACCCCGGAAATGGTCAAAACAGGAAGGATGCAGCAAGGTTCTAGGGAGTAGCGCCCCTTAGTGTATGTCATTTCTTTTTGGATAGAGGTGGTATCATGGTATGGAGCCCAGATACTTAACCTATGTGGTTACTGCATTATTATTCTGATGTGGTTGTTGGAAATCGAGGATCCTCGGGAAGATCGGTTACGATCGGGGGATGGCATACGCGTGTCAGTAGTTACCTATTTTTGCAGAGGTAACCCGGCCTTGTGTTGGCAGAGATCCGGTTAGGTTCTTGGGACGTCATTCCAGAGGCGTTTCCATGTGGCAATGGGAAGTTCCTTGGCCTGACCATTTGTTGGAAATCCAAACTCCAATACGAACTTTGTACGGTTTTAGTTGTAGAACCTGCCATTTACGTACGGTGGTCACCACTGTTTAGATGGTAGCTATAGTAGGCATACGATACTGGTCGTATGTTGGCTAAGATTAATATTATACTTTCGAAATGTTTTCCACTATGCACTAATAATAATATCAAAATGATTTGATTTTGCGTAGTAAGCATCTTTGACTATCATAAGAAGAAATCTCCTCCAATTCTGCGTTTGCATTGTGTGTGTGGTGGGAGGTCTTATGGTAGTTTCATTTTCTAAAAGCATTGCGAATTGACTTTAAAATTCTTTGCTATTTGTTTTAAAGATAAACTGTTTTTGTTGCTCACACCAGTCCCATGACTGATCCGGAGTTTATTGTTTCTTTCCTAAACTCTGGATGCTCAAAATTTTTCTACACGAGCAGTCTAGAGTTTGGTTTTTCAGATAGTCAGATTAGTAGATTTATCTGGAGCTAGTTCAGTCTTTGGATCGGACTGCACTTGCTTATTCTTGGTGTATCGTTATTGGGAGTTCGAGCTACTGCTAGAGTTCTCTCTTGAAGACTATCTTAGAGTTATTTGTTCCGCTGCTGATATTAGTCATCTATTTTTCTTTTCCGCTGCTATTTGTTGTATCATATCTCTGATGTATATTGATATTCATTGTATCACTCTGTTGTATCAGATATTGTATATCAATGTATTATTCATTTATTCCGCTGTGTTATTTACTTAATGTTGTTATAAGCTCCCAAGAACCAGATTCGACATTTGAATCTACGGCATTTTGAGTACAAGTGAAGTACGGGTGTCGATTTTCGAAGGTCGACTTTTGGGTCTTGACAAGTGGTATCAGAGCTAAGGTTGAACTTTAGCTCAGGAGTATAACACGTTAAGTAACTCATTAGAGATAGAGTGAAGTAAACTCTAGAATGAGTGTATCCCTAAGATATCCGTCTGAACGTCTCAGTAAATTCTCTTACTATCCACTGATAGTGAGTATGAGTGCAAGAAGAGGAAGAGATAGGGGACAAGGGAATACGACTATAAATAGTCAATACTCTGTAACGGTGGAAACAACTTTCTTATCAATCTTCTTTGATTCGTTTCCAAATTCTTTTGATTCCTTCGTGACAGCTCCAGGAGAAGTTTCGGTGTGATGATGGCTCTACGAATCGTTGTAGAAGATCCTTACTTCGTATCTTTACCAGTTCTTATCAGCTTTTTGATTTAAACCTTAATGAAATTTGGAATTGGAAATTTTAAATTGAGTTTAAATTGATTAATAGAATATGAAGCTAAATTTGAACTGTATCAATAAAATGATTTTGTTTAAAACCAAATTTGGAAATTCTATTATAATTTCTTGCGAATATCGAAGTCCGAAGAGGGACAAATTGATATGTGTTTTGAGATATTCCGACTTGAGTTCGGAATCCGTATCTTGTGTTTGAGGAATTATAGGAGATCGAATCTGTCTATCTTTGTGTTTTTTCGTGCCTGCGAATTTCGAGGACGAAATTCTTTTAAGGGGGGAAGTTTGTAACGACCCTGAAATTTAAATTTATTTAAATTAATAATTAAATGAATTTTTGAATTAAATTGAGTAATTAAATGAATTTTTGGATAAAAATTTGTGAATTTAATTAGAAAATTGGAGCGAGTTTCCCCGATTCAAATATGAGTGAATTTGAAAATAATAAATATATAGACATATATTTGACTTGAGTTTAAATTGTAAATAAATAATTGATAATAATATTAAAAATTGATGGTTAATAATAATTTGAAATTATAAATTTAATATAAGATAATAAATAAGTATTTAAGTTAAAGTAAATATTTAAAATTAGAAATAGGAATAAGAATATATATAATAAGATAAATTATAAAAATATAAAGTAACATATAGTTAAATTCAAACAACAAAATTTAAAATAGGAATAAAATACATTTATATATGAACACTTATAAAACCACATAAGAAGAAGAAAAAAAAAGTAACAAAACAAACAAAACAAAAATAAAACAACATTTACTTCATTTATATTTGTACAAAATGAAATGAAACAAACATATAAAGAAAACACCTTTATTTAAAGACCTAAAGACAAATGAAAGCTGCCAGGCTAATCTAAAGAAAGAAAGTATGAAACAAAACATCTCTAAATACAACATCATACCCCAGCCGAAGTCAATACATAAACAAATAGTATTGTAAACATCTATGTACAAAGCAAAAGTATAAAACCAGATATATAAGTATGCAAAGAAGCAAAAGGAAATACAAACAACACTTAATGGCAAAGCAAAATTATACATGTACAGCCGAGACAAGCAAGTATGGCCTAAGTCAACAAGAAAACATATAAAAACACAAAGTACTTAACAATAAATGCAACATACCCTATGCATTTAATACAAAACACATCAGCCTTACCTATTGCATAAACAAATAACCCTATACAAACATTGCCTTCTTCTATATATACATATGTATTTCCTTATCTCAGTTTCTTCCCTTCAAACTGAGTGACTTCTGAAGTGATATCATCTACAAACTGAAACAAAACTTAAATTCGAAAACAACTCAAACCTGAGATCAAGAAGGCTTTAGCAAGCAGTGTCTCAGGCTGGTTTCAAACCTGGGAAGATTTCAAAATCTGGAAATCAAGAGCAAAGTAACTAATTCAACTTCAAGCACAAGATCAAATCTATATCAAGCAAAGTTTTCAGATTTAAAAACTAAAAGCTCTGCTCTTCTTTCTCTGTTCTTCAAATCATGAAAGGTGAGCAACTTGACCCAGTATTTTCTTCTTTAGATCAGTGAGTAACTTCTTTTCTAAAATGCCTGAGTACATTCATTTATGGTTGCATGCTAGTTTATCTGAGATGAAGTTTAAAGTACGTGCATATATATTTGAGAATGCCGGTGTATATATGGGTGGATAGATGGATTGATGTTGTAAAATTTGTTCTGCCTGTTCTTAGTTTAAACATAGCTTCTAAACAAAAGAATCCAATTCCTTTTAATCAGATTGCTGTTAGTATCTAGAATTTAAACAAGTCTTGTTTGTTTAACTTTAAGATTTAGGTTTAAAATTTATTTAACTAAAAATACAAGGGAAATTTATCTGGAAACCAGAATCTAACTGGATGATTTGAAAATGTGTAAAATTCAAATATGTTAGTTTAACAATTCTGTAATATAAACTGAAGCCCTAAACTAAATCATGATTTTTAAGATCTAAATCATAATTTTTAAATTAGAATTGATTTAGCATTTCAGGATTGACTAGAAAAGGAAATTTGGGTTTTATCTGTCGATCTAGTTGATCGGAGTGGCTGCGATTCTTCTTGAAGGTGTATGGGTGGTCGGAGTGTTTAGGAAAAATAACAGGTGGATGGTCAGAGATAGGTGGTGATAGTGGTTGTGGGTTTTTGTTTCTAGACCTAGTTTTGGTTGGTCTGGAAATATTTGATCATTTCGACGCCTAGGGTCGATCGAGTTCGATGGAACTCTGGGAAGTGGTTGCTGGAACGAGGACGAAGCTGTGGCCGGTGGAGCTGGAGCTCCGATGGTGGGAGGATCAGAGTCGAGGTGATGACAGGTTGAGGAGTTGGTTCCAAGACGTTCGTTCCAGGTTTGGGAGTTTAACTCAATTTCGATTTTTGAGCTCGAACCCAGGTTTGGATGGTCGGGGTTGATGGGGTGGTCAACGGTGGTGTGTGGGTGGCCGTGGCGGCAACCAAGGATGGCCAGAATTTCGGTGCACGTGCACCTGGTCGGTGCACAGTTTTATTTTTTTTCGGCGATGAAGTTTCCTTCGGGGTTGACTCGGGAAGAAGGGAGGTTGAGCTCGGGTCTTGCTTCGTGATGATCGCGTGAGTGTTTTTCAATTTAATGTTTTTTTTCTATCTAAACTAAACTGAGTTTTAAAAAGAAAAGATAAAAGGAAGGAGAAGGAAGGTGTTCAGGGTTGTTCTCGGGAAGAATGGGATGTGGCCTGAGTTCCTGATCGTGATTTTTGGGTTTGGTCCAGGAATATTTGAAATGTTTTAAACAAAATCTTAAGAGTAAATTTGTTAAACAAAATTCCAAAAGAAACATTGACCAAGACTTCGAATTTAAAATTACAAAAACAAGTTTCAAAGATTTTGAAAGTTGAACTTTTTCAAAATATTGTTTTGGGAATTAATAATTTTATATTAGTTAATAAACTAAAAGTTAAAGGAAAAAAAACGATTACGGAATAATTATTCAATTAAGGATAATTTAGGATTAATTAATTAATTTCATAAATTAATATTAAGTGATAAATTTGGGTAATTAACTCATAAGTAATTAATTTATAATTAAGGTTGATAAATTATGTAATTAACTTAAGGTGAATTTAATTACTGTGATTAATTAAGAATAATTAATGAAGGTGATTAACTAATAAATTTATATCAAATGAATTGTAATTAGTTAATCAGGAATTGGATAATTAATTCATAAGAAATTAATTAAATTGGGAAATTTAATTAAATTAATTATGATTAAATTAATCCTGTTTATAAATAATCATTGAATGCTTGACTTTACTAATGAATGATTATATTATATGAGATGCCTTGAATTGATTGTCCTATCTGATTTGTGATGTGTTGTGATACATCCTGATTTATGTTGTGATCTGAAATTTCTATTTCTGTGATATATTACTATGTGAATATGAAACCCTTGGCCCGTAAAACGGCACTTGAATTTCGATGCGACAGGGAGTCGGATTCCAGTTGGTTATCCGAAACCCACATCGAATTGTAATTGTGAATCTTTGTGACTGATAAATTTATTTTATCTATGAATCTGGGAATGAAGATAAGCGTTATCGACTATACCGCTTATCGATATATCTGTGATGATTGATGTTGCACTATTGTGTGTTAAACCCCTAGACCACACTGTTACACACACAAATATGGATTTCACGTGGAAATCGGTTAAGTCACAGATAATTTAAATTTGACGTTTTTGAAATTGAAATTTTAATTTCAATTGATTTTGAAATTAGAAATTTGGGTTTAAAGTGAAAAGCTTTTGAAATGGGATTTCAAAGATAAAAGTTATTTTGAATAACTTAATCGAGTTTTGAAAATTTAAATAATTGGATTTAAATTTGAATTCAAGATCTGAAATTGAATGCTATGATTTGAAACTAGGGATTTAAAGATGTCATACCCGTTATATAAGGGTCAAACTATTTGAAAAGTATTGATTTTGGAATGTGAATATAATCCAAGGGCTTTAACTCGTGTAAATAAAATTGGATTTTCTTAAACGGAAACTATTTGTTTTCAAATAATAACAGCTTTCATATGAGAAGTGAACTTACAATTTATGTTGAAAGGTTTCAAATTTAAAATGGAATTGAAATGTTTTGAAAGCCTATGAATGAATTGTTTTGAAAACTATGAATTGAATCTGTTTATTTTTAACAGATTTAAAAGGATGATTTGTTTAAACCCTTTGAAATGAAATCGTTTTGAAAGCTATAAGTTGAATCTTTGTTTTAAAGATTCAACGAGTTAATCCAATTGAAATAGAAATTGTTTTGAAACCTATGAACAGATCTTTATGAAACGAAGTAAACTTTGTGAAATGAATCTTTTCGTTTAAAAGATTTAAAAATGGTAATTTGTTAAACCATTTGAAAAGAAAGGTTTTGGGTATTAAGTTGTGACTTAATTGAAATCCCATATCCATATGATTTTTAAATATTGCGCTCACTATTCGGGTTAACCGGGAAAAGACATTTGTGTCATATAACCCATTCCGAATAATGATACGTCGTATATGGATAGCATTTGAAGACCGGTGTTGAAGACCGGATATTTACGAAAACGAAAGGACAACTCGTCGAATGTCTCTGCATCGACTGGCCCCGATATAGAGATTTTATCACCCTTTGTGATGGGAAGTCCGGACGGGATTGTGAATACCCGGAATTACAAGGGCTTCGTAAGAAGTGCCTTCGGTTCTGTTCGAACCCGGAACAGACTTGTATGGATACATGTCTGACATTACACTTTGAGATATAAAGCCGATTTCTTTCAAATACATTTCTATTGGTGGCGGAGAATTTATTCTCTTAGCTTAACACCCTTCTCTGAGACGTACGAGCTCAGAGGCTATGTAGTTGAAATCTATCAGCGATATATCCCAATTTGGTAATGTGGCATGCTGAGTGTTGCTGTGTGATGATCAGTGTTTGATCATTTGTGATATGATCATTTGTTTGATCTTATATCTTTGTGATCATAGGTTGATCATTTGTTTGACCCGAAGCATGGCTTTGTGACAAAGCGTAGCTTTGTGGACGAGACTTCGTCGAGCCTCACACCTCGGAAATGGTCAAAACAGGAAGGATGCAGCAAGGTTCTAGGGAGTAGCGCCCCTTAGTGTATGTCATTTCTTTTTGGATAGAGGTGGTATCATGGTATGGAGCCCAGATACTTAACCTATGTGGTTACTGCATTATTATTCTGATGTGGTTGTTGGAAATCGAGGATCCTCGGGAAGATCGGTTACGATCGGGGGATGGCATACGCGTGTCAGTAGTTACCTATTTTTGCAGAGGTAACCCGGCCTTGTGTTGGCAGAGATCCGGTTAGGTTCTCGGGACGTCATTCCAGAGGCGTTTCCATGTGGCAATGGGAAGTTCCTTGGCCTGACCATTTGTTGGAAATCCAAACTCCAATACGAACTTTGTACGGTTTTAGTTGTAGAACCTGCCATTTACGTACGGTGGTCACCACTGTTTAGATGGTAGCTATAGTAGGCATACGATACTGGTCGTATGTTGGCTAAGATTAATATTATACTTTCGAAATGTTTTCCACTATGCACTAATAATAATATCAAAATGATTTGATTTTGCGTAGTAAGCATCTTTGACTATCATAAGAAGAAATCTCCTCCAATTCTGCGTTTGCATTGTGTGTGTGGTGGGAGGTCTTATGGTAGTTTCATTTTCTAAAAGCATTGCGAATTGACTTTAAAATTCTTTGCTATTTGTTTTAAAGATAAACTGTTTTTGTTGCTCACACCAGTCCCATGACTGATCCGGAGTTTATTGTTTCTTTCCTAAACTCTGGATGCTCAAAATTTTTCTACACGAGCAGTCTAGAGTTTGGTTTTTCAGATAGTCAGATTAGTAGATTTATCTGGAGCTAGTTCAGTCTTTGGATCGGACTGCACTTGCTTATTCTTGGTGTATCGTTATTGGGAGTTCGAGCTACTGCTAGAGTTCTCTCTTGAAGACTATCTTAGAGTTATTTGTTCCGCTGCTGATATTAGTCATCTATTTTTCTTTTCCGCTGCTATTTGTTGTATCATATCTCTGATGTATATTGATATTCATTGTATCACTCTGTTGTATCAGATATTGTATATCAATGTATTATTCATTTATTCCGCTGTGTTATTTACTTAATGTTGTTATAAGCTCCCAAGAACCAGATTCGACATTTGAATCTACGGCATTTTGAGTACAAGTGAAGTACGGGTGTCGATTTTCGAAGGTCGACTTTTGGGTCTTGACAAGTGGTATCAGAGCTAAGGTTGAACTTTAGCTCAGGAGTATAACACGTTAAGTAACTCATTAGAGATAGAGTGAAGTAAACTCTAGAATGAGTGTATCCCTAAGATATCCGTCTGAACGTCTCAGTAAATTCTCTTACTATCCACTGATAGTGAGTATGAGTGCAAGAAGAGGAAGAGATAGGGGACAAGGGAATACGACTATAAATAGTCAATACTCTGTAACGGTGGAAACAACTTTCTTATCAATCTTCTTTGATTCGTTTCCAAATTCTTTTGATTCCTTCGTGACAGCTCCAGGAGAAGTTTCGGTGTGATGATGGCTCTACGAATCGTTGTAGAAGATCCTTACTTCGTATCTTTACCAGTTCTTATCAGCTTTTTGATTTAAACCTTAATGAAATTTGGAATTGGAAATTTTAAATTGAGTTTAAATTGATTAATAGAATATGAAGCTAAATTTGAACTGTATCAATAAAATGATTTTGTTTAAAACCAAATTTGGAAATTCTATTATAATTTCTTGCGAATATCGAAGTCCGAAGAGGGACAAATTGATATGTGTTTTGAGATATTCCGACTTGAGTTCGGAATCCGTATCTTGTGTTTGAGGAATTATAGGAGATCGAATCTGTCTATCTTTGTGTTTTTTCGTGCCTGCGAATTTCGAGGACGAAATTCTTTTAAGGGGGGAAGTTTGTAACGACCCTGAAATTTAAATTTATTTAAATTAATAATTAAATGAATTTTTGAATTAAATTGAGTAATTAAATGAATTTTTGGATAAAAATTTGTGAATTTAATTAGAAAATTGGAGCGAGTTTCCCCGATTCAAATATGAGTGAATTTGAAAATAATAAATATATAGACATATATTTGACTTGAGTTTAAATTGTAAATAAATAATTGATAATAATATTAAAAATTGATGGTTAATAATAATTTGAAATTATAAATTTAATATAAGATAATAAATAAGTATTTAAGTTAAAGTAAATATTTAAAATTAGAAATAGGAATAAGAATATATATAATAAGATAAATTATAAAAATATAAAGTAACATATAGTTAAATTCAAACAACAAAATTTAAAATAGGAATAAAATACATTTATATATGAACACTTATAAAACCACATAAGAAGAAGAAAAAAAAAGTAACAAAACAAACAAAACAAAAATAAAACAACATTTACTTCATTTATATTTGTACAAAATGAAATGAAACAAACATATAAAGAAAACACCTTTATTTAAAGACCTAAAGACAAATGAAAGCTGCCAGGCTAATCTAAAGAAAGAAAGTATGAAACAAAACATCTCTAAATACAACATCATACCCCAGCCGAAGTCAATACATAAACAAATAGTATTGTAAACATCTATGTACAAAGCAAAAGTATAAAACCAGATATATAAGTATGCAAAGAAGCAAAAGGAAATACAAACAACACTTAATGGCAAAGCAAAATTATACATGTACAGCCGAGACAAGCAAGTATGGCCTAAGTCAACAAGAAAACATATAAAAACACAAAGTACTTAACAATAAATGCAACATACCCTATGCATTTAATACAAAACACATCAGCCTTACCTATTGCATAAACAAATAACCCTATACAAACATTGCCTTCTTCTATATATACATATGTATTTCCTTATCTCAGTTTCTTCCCTTCAAACTGAGTGACTTCTGAAGTGATATCATCTACAAACTGAAACAAAACTTAAATTCGAAAACAACTCAAACCTGAGATCAAGAAGGCTTTAGCAAGCAGTGTCTCAGGCTGGTTTCAAACCTGGGAAGATTTCAAAATCTGGAAATCAAGAGCAAAGTAACTAATTCAACTTCAAGCACAAGATCAAATCTATATCAAGCAAAGTTTTCAGATTTAAAAACTAAAAGCTCTGCTCTTCTTTCTCTGTTCTTCAAATCATGAAAGGTGAGCAACTTGACCCAGTATTTTCTTCTTTAGATCAGTGAGTAACTTCTTTTCTAAAATGCCTGAGTACATTCATTTATGGTTGCATGCTAGTTTATCTGAGATGAAGTTTAAAGTACGTGCATATATATTTGAGAATGCCGGTGTATATATGGGTGGATAGATGGATTGATGTTGTAAAATTTGTTCTGCCTGTTCTTAGTTTAAACATAGCTTCTAAACAAAAGAATCCAATTCCTTTTAATCAGATTGCTGTTAGTATCTAGAATTTAAACAAGTCTTGTTTGTTTAACTTTAAGATTTAGGTTTAAAATTTATTTAACTAAAAATACAAGGGAAATTTATCTGGAAACCAGAATCTAACTGGATGATTTGAAAATGTGTAAAATTCAAATATGTTAGTTTAACAATTCTGTAATATAAACTGAAGCCCTAAACTAAATCATGATTTTTAAGATCTAAATCATAATTTTTAAATTAGAATTGATTTAGCATTTCAGGA
The DNA here is from genome assembly GCA_030737815.1 of Allium fistulosum. Classification (NCBI taxonomy): domain Eukaryota; kingdom Viridiplantae; phylum Streptophyta; class Magnoliopsida; order Asparagales; family Amaryllidaceae; genus Allium; species Allium fistulosum. The sequence continues at coordinate 934,042,165 of CM060908.1, read as the reverse complement.
TTGACTAGAAAAGGAAATTTGGGTTTTATCTGTCGATCTAGTTGATCGGAGTGGCTGCGATTCTTCTTGAAGGTGTATGGGTGGTCGGAGTGTTTAGGAAAAATAACAGGTGGATGGTCAGAGATAGGTGGTGATAGTGGTTGTGGGTTTTTGTTTCTAGACCTAGTTTTGGTTGGTCTGGAAATATTTGATCATTTCGACGCCTAGGGTCGATCGAGTTCGATGGAACTCTGGGAAGTGGTTGCTGGAACGAGGACGAAGCTGTGGCCGGTGGAGCTGGAGCTCCGATGGTGGGAGGATCAGAGTCGAGGTGATGACAGGTTGAGGAGTTGGTTCCAAGACGTTCGTTCCAGGTTTGGGAGTTTAACTCAATTTCGATTTTTGAGCTCGAACCCAGGTTTGGATGGTCGGGGTTGATGGGGTGGTCAACGGTGGTGTGTGGGTGGCCGTGGCGGCAACCAAGGATGGCCAGAATTTCGGTGCACGTGCACCTGGTCGGTGCACAGTTTTATTTTTTTTCGGCGATGAAGTTTCCTTCGGGGTTGACTCGGGAAGAAGGGAGGTTGAGCTCGGGTCTTGCTTCGTGATGATCGCGTGAGTGTTTTTCAATTTAATGTTTTTTTTCTATCTAAACTAAACTGAGTTTTAAAAAGAAAAGATAAAAGGAAGGAGAAGGAAGGTGTTCAGGGTTGTTCTCGGGAAGAATGGGATGTGGCCTGAGTTCCTGATCGTGATTTTTGGGTTTGGTCCAGGAATATTTGAAATGTTTTAAACAAAATCTTAAGAGTAAATTTGTTAAACAAAATTCCAAAAGAAACATTGACCAAGACTTCGAATTTAAAATTACAAAAACAAGTTTCAAAGATTTTGAAAGTTGAACTTTTTCAAAATATTGTTTTGGGAATTAATAATTTTATATTAGTTAATAAACTAAAAGTTAAAGGAAAAAAAACGATTACGGAATAATTATTCAATTAAGGATAATTTAGGATTAATTAATTAATTTCATAAATTAATATTAAGTGATAAATTTGGGTAATTAACTCATAAGTAATTAATTTATAATTAAGGTTGATAAATTATGTAATTAACTTAAGGTGAATTTAATTACTGTGATTAATTAAGAATAATTAATGAAGGTGATTAACTAATAAATTTATATCAAATGAATTGTAATTAGTTAATCAGGAATTGGATAATTAATTCATAAGAAATTAATTAAATTGGGAAATTTAATTAAATTAATTATGATTAAATTAATCCTGTTTATAAATAATCATTGAATGCTTGACTTTACTAATGAATGATTATATTATATGAGATGCCTTGAATTGATTGTCCTATCTGATTTGTGATGTGTTGTGATACATCCTGATTTATGTTGTGATCTGAAATTTCTATTTCTGTGATATATTACTATGTGAATATGAAACCCTTGTCCCGTAAAACGGCACTTGAATTTCGATGCGACAGGGAGTCGGATTCCAGTTGGTTATCCGAAACCCACATCGAATTGTAATTGTGAATCTTTGTGACTGATAAATTTATTTTATCTATGAATCTGGGAATGAAGATAAGCGTTATCGACTATACCGCTTATCGATATATCTGTGATGATTGATGTTGCACTATTGTGTGTTAAACCCCTAGACCACACTGTTACACACACAAATATGGATTTCACGTGGAAATCGGTTAAGTCACAGATAATTTAAATTTGACGTTTTTGAAATTGAAATTTTAATTTCAATTGATTTTGAAATTAGAAATTTGGGTTTAAAGTGAAAAGCTTTTGAAATGGGATTTCAAAGATAAAAGTTATTTTGAATAACTTAATCGAGTTTTGAAAATTTAAATAATTGGATTTAAATTTGAATTCAAGATCTGAAATTGAATGCTATGATTTGAAACTAGGGATTTAAAGATGTCATACCCGTTATATAAGGGTCAAACTATTTGAAAAGTATTGATTTTGGAATGTGAATATAATCCAAGGGCTTTAACTCGTGTAAATAAAATTGGATTTTCTTAAACGGAAACTATTTGTTTTCAAATAATAACAGCTTTCATATGAGAAGTGAACTTACAATTTATGTTGAAAGGTTTCAAATTTAAAATGGAATTGAAATGTTTTGAAAGCCTATGAATGAATTGTTTTGAAAACTATGAATTGAATCTGTTTATTTTTAACAGATTTAAAAGGATGATTTGTTTAAACCCTTTGAAATGAAATCGTTTTGAAAGCTATAAGTTGAATCTTTGTTTTAAAGATTCAACGAGTTAATCCAATTGAAATAGAAATTGTTTTGAAACCTATGAACAGATCTTTATGAAACGAAGTAAACTTTGTGAAATGAATCTTTTCGTTTAAAAGATTTAAAAATGGTAATTTGTTAAACCATTTGAAAAGAAAGGTTTTGGGTATTAAGTTGTGACTTAATTGAAATCCCATATCCATATGATTTTTAAATATTGCGCTCACTATTCGGGTTAACCGGGAAAAGACATTTGTGTCATATAACCCATTCCGAATAATGATACGTCGTATATGGATAGCATTTGAAGACCGGTGTTGAAGACCAGATATTTACGAAAACGAAAGGACAACTCGTCGAATGTCTCTGCATCGACTGGCCCCGATATAGAGATTTTATCACCCTTTGTGATGGGAAGTCCGGACGGGATTGTGAATACCCGGAATTACAAGGGCTTCGTAAGAAGTGCCTTCGGTTCTGTTCGAACCCGGAACAGACTTGTATGGATACATGTCTGACATTACACTTTGAGATATAAAGCCGATTTCTTTCAAATACATTTCTGTTGGTGGCGGAGAATTTATTCTCTTAGCTTAACACCCTTCTCTGAGACGTACGAGCTCAGAGGCTATGTAGTTGAAATTTATCAGCGATATATCCCAATTTGGTAATGTGGCATGCTGAGTGTTGCTGTGTGATGATCAGTGTTTGATCATTTGTGATATGATCATTTGTTTGATCTTATATCTTTGTGATCATAGGTTGATCATTTGTTTGACCCGAAGCATGGCTTTGTGACAAAGCGTAGCTTTGTGGACGAGACTTCGTCGAGCCTCACACCCCGGAAATGGTCAAAACAGGAAGGATGCAGCAAGGTTCTAGGGAGTAGCGCCCCTTAGTGTATGTCATTTCTTTCTGGATAGAGGTGGTATCATGGTATGGAGCCCAGATACTTAACCTATGTGGTTACTGCATTATTATTCTGATGTGGTTGTTGGAAATCGAGGATCCTCGGGAAGATCGGTTACGATCGGGGGATGGCATACGCGTGTCAGTAGTTACCTATTTTTGCAGAGGTAACCCGGCCTTGTGTTGGCAGAGATCCGGTTAGGTTCTCGGGACGTCATTCCAGAGGCGTTTCCATGTGGCAATGGGAAGTTCCTTGGCCTGACCATTTGTTGGAAATCCAAACTCCAATACGAACTTTGTACGGTTTTAGTTGTAGAACCTGCCATTTACGTACGGTGGTCACCACTGTTTAGATGGTAGCTATAGTAGGCATACGATACTGGTCGTATGTTGGCTAAGATTAATATTATACTTTCGAAATGTTTTCCACTATGCACTAATAATAATATCAAAATGATTTGATTTTGCGTAGTAAGCATCTTTGACTATCATAAGAAGAAATCTCCTCCAATTCTGCGTTTGCATTGTGTGTGTGGTGGGAGGTCTTATGGTAGTTTCATTTTCTAAAAGCATTGCGAATTGACTTTAAAATTCTTTGCTATTTGTTTTAAAGATAAACTGTTTTTGTTGCTCACACCAGTCCCATGACTGATCCGGAGTTTATTGTTTCTTTCCTAAACTCTGGATGCTCAAAATTTTTCTACACGAGCAGTCTAGAGTTTGGTTTTTCAGATAGTCAGATTAGTAGATTTATCTGGAGCTAGTTCAGTCTTTGGATCGGACTGCACTTGCTTATTCTTGGTGTATCGTTATTGGGAGTTCGAGCTACTGCTAGAGTTCTCTCTTGAAGACTATCTTAGAGTTATTTGTTCCGCTGCTGATATTAGTCATCTATTTTTCTTTTCCGCTGCTATTTGTTGTATCATATCTCTGATGTATATTGATATTCATTGTATCACTCTGTTGTATCAGATATTGTATATCAATGTATTATTCATTTATTCCGCTGTGTTATTTACTTAATGTTGTTATAAGCTCCCAAGAACCAGATTCGACATTTGAATCTACGGCATTTTGAGTACAAGTGAAGTACGGGTGTCGATTTTCGAAGGTCGACTTTTGGGTCTTGACACCTAGTGTTAAAGGCTGTATACTTAACACTTGAGTTCTCAACCTTCATCTGATGGAATCCAGATGCCAAGTCTAATCTAGAAAATATTTTTGCTCCACTAAGTTGATCAAAAAGATCATCAATTCTAGGTAAGGGGTACTTGTTTTTGATAGTGACTTTTTTTAGCTCCCTGTAATCTATACACATTCTTAAAGTACCATCATGTTTTCTTACAAACACTACTGGAGCACCCCAGCATGAATTACTTGGTCTTATAAATCCTTTGCTTTCCAATTCTTCTAACTGTTTCTTCAACTCCTTCAACTCACTTGGCCCCATCCTAGTGGGTTTCTTAATAATTGGACTTGCTCCTGGTATGAGACTAATCCGAAATTCCACTGGTCTGTGGTGTGGAACACCCTTAACTTCTCCAAACACATCTAATTATTTGTTAATTATGGGGATTTCTTCAATAGAAGGCTCACTGGAATCCTTATTTAAGTCAATCAAATGATATAATTTTCTTTCTTTGGCTACTTCACACAAAATTATGATTCTTTGGCCTCTAGAATTTTGTAATGATATGGTGGATGAGTCTAAATTAATTATGGCTTTGTATTGCCTTAACCAGTCTACACCCAATATAACACCTATATTTGGGTAATTTAAAACATATAAATTGGAAATAAAAACATTTCCTCCGATGTTTAATTCCACATCCACACAAATCATGTTTAAAACACTAGAACTTCCCAATGGGCTTTGCACTAACAAAGGGGTTTCAACCAGTATGTAATTTAATTTAAACAATGCAACTAATTCATGGGAAATCAGAGAATGTGTTGCCCCTGTATCATACACTACTGATATGGGTAGGGTACAAATAAATAAGGTACCTTCCACTTGACCATGGTTTTCTGCAATAGCTTCTACTGTGGATTTGCTTTTGCTCTCCAAACTTGTTAGCTTCCCTTGCTGTTTATACTCAGGGCAATTTCTCTTGATATGTCCCTCCTTACCACATAGGTAGCACTTGAAAGCTCCTCCCTTCAATTCTGGACAACTTGGTTTGATATGTCCTTCTTTTCCACAATGATGACACACTATTTTCCTCTTTGTATCAGTGGTCTTAGTATCATTGGTTTTCTTGCTTTCTGTCTCCTCCTTCTTTTTGTCATAGGGGTGATACCTTCCCTTATTTTTCTTGTTGTTGTTGTTCTTAAAACTCCTATACTTCTCCCTCTCCTTGTCATGTTGCTCAAACTTTAAGGCCAGATCAATGACTTGATCAAAGGTTTTATCTACATATGGAAACATAGCCCTACTAAGCCCTGGGTTTAAACCCTTAATATACCTATCATTCTTTGATGCCTCATCAGCCACAAGCATGGCTCCATACTTAGACAAGCCCTCAAACCTATGAGTATACTCAGTCACATTAAAGGTTCCCTGCCTAAGTCTGATGAATTCTTCAAGCAATAGAGTTTTGGCTGATGCTGGAACAAATCTAGCTTCCAACATCTCCTTGAATTGATTCCAAGTGATTTCATTCTCAATCCTCCCAGCTATGACTACCTCCCACCAGCTTAAAGCCACACCTTTCAGTTGTCTTGAGGCCACTTGCCTCTTCCTTTGATCATCCAATTGAATTTCATTGAAAATTCTGTCCAGTGTTCTCAACCATGCTTGAATTTCCATCACATTTTCAGTCCCTTCAAAGCTCTTGCCTCCCAAATTGGTATAAGTCTTTAATAGTTTTGAAAGTTCCTCGTGTGGGTTCTCAAGTCTCTGCCCTACTCCATCCCTTAAAGCCCTCATAAAGTCTTGCATATCAAGCATTTGTGGTGCACTTGATCCTGCATTGTGATGAGATCCTCTTCCTACCATGATTGGATAACTAGAGTATGGGTAGAAAGGGTTAGTTTATCATGAGTATTTTTCTTTTGCTATAACTTTCTATCTGAATTATTATTTTACTCAAACAAACAATCAGTACATACATATGGTTATAGTACTTCAATCAATCAATACAATCATTCTTAGCTATGTATAGTTTTAACATAGCTCTGATACCAAATGAAATGACCCTATTTATTTTACCTAATTTTTACTAGGATTTTTTTTACATTAATAAATTTCCTAGAGTCATTTAGCCTTTCTACTAAATTATCCAGGATCCTAATCTTTCTACTAATATATTTATATCAGTTCATTAATAAATATATTCACATACATGTGAAGATGTATGTGACCCTCTTGCTTGGATCAGAGTATTGGTAAGCAAGAGTGCATCCTGATTGAATTTGAATTTCTAGTCAACCAGTACATAGCTCATTTTCCTTTGTTTGATATTTGAGTCATGGGAGTGAATTCCCATAATCATATATAATTTATACCTATAAATTTTGATCATTCTTATGGTGATTGTCTGTTAGTTTGACTCAACAAAGTGATCTCAGAATATATAGCAAGCCATCATAATTTTAGTTTAATTATTTGATATTTGATCAAAGCCGGAAAGGAAAAATGATATGCACATTTATCATTTTCAACATAAGTGATTTTATCACAAATTCCTTTACTTATAACCAAGTCAGTTGAGTAATTCTTTCATAATTTATATAGTTGTGTTTCTCTGAATCAAATCCATTTCCTAATCCCTGAGTTACCTCAGCTTGCATCCTAATTTAAAAGTTGCTTTACTGGATTTAGAAAATCCAGAATTTATGGTCATTTAACAAAAGTAGTATTTAAGTAATATGTGTGCATATCAGATGTATTGTGCTCTCTGGACTAAGAAAGCTACTCAAAATAAAAGTGAATTGCTCAAGTATTTGAAAATGTCTTTGTACATGCATTTGCAAAGAAAGCTTCAGATTTTACAAAGTGCATTTTCTTCCTTTAAACCCAAAAACTTTGGTCATCTTGATCAACCCAGACCTCACTCCTTTTGAAGTGGGTTAACCTTATGACTAGGTCATCAAAACATTAGTGCTTGGCTATTGCAATGTGAATTCAGATATAAGATACTTGAAAAATCCCTTAAAACAAGTACACATTTTTATACAGTGCACAAATATATATATATATATATATATATATTCTTTTATCAAAACACTTCTGTATATTCTCACAAAATTCTTGAGATATTACTTCTAGCTAAAACTCAGATTTTTAACCTTCAAACTTAAAGCTTTTAAGTAACTCAAAATTATCTAATACAATATATATATATATATATATCCATTTCTAAAATATAGGCATATATCATCTACAGATTTCTACCAGAATACTCAAATATATCTTCTTGCATAGATTCAACTAAGTCTTTGGTTTTTCCCAGCCTTAATACATTACCAGATTCAATTGAAACAACTAAACAAAATCCAAACTTTCAAGATCATTACATAACAACTAAAGCAGAACTATAAAACTTCCTAGATTACATGCAAATAATTCTTTCTAAGCTCTTATTTAATTCTAATTTAGCATGCTTATCCAATCATTCTCATTAGCCATAGCAGCTTCCTATTTAGAACCAGCATTCCCTGAAAGAGCATTAGAGGCTGCCCCATTTTAAATGAGACACCCCAGATGCCATAAGCAAACAAGGGTCAGATACAAGATTTGGTATGAGCAATATAAAAAATTCCATGATATTAAGTAGATAAGTGAGACATAAGCATTTTGTATGGGTTGGCATAATTTCTTTAATCAATTTGCCTGATTTGTTTCTGAAATATTATGCATATATGATCAGTATTAAAACTAATTATGTACACACTTTCAACTATGCAAACATACATGTCAAACAGAGATACTCAGGAACTATCATAGCTCCAGTCCAACCAACCTAGGAATAACTCAAGTTCCTACTTCATCAATTTAAGGTTGCATTTACCAAATTAATTCCTAGCCTCATCTGCCATAAAGGAATCACGGGGACACATTGCAATAAAATAATTCACAATATTGCACAAAGATCTCAGGGCTTAAACAAGCCATGTGCCAACTTGCATACTTTAAATACAACAAGCATTCCAGCAGTCTTCTTGGCTCACAATCCTTAGTTTATTTACTAAGTGTTCATGTTTGATCCTATCATGAGATAGCTAGGTGATTGAATCACAGTGTACATGAAACATTACATAGAAATTACAAGCATAATTCAAAAACAAGCTAACACTCATATCCAGGGGAAATCATATTTTCAAATATTCTGGCTAAAAGAAAATACAAGAATATTTACAATTGTGAATAGAGACTAGGCATGTGAGTTATTATTGTTTCATAAGCAACCATGTTTAAACTCAAGATCTAGCTTAAACAAGATTTCTGGCTCATGGGTTTTCTTTTTTATCAAGGTTTCAGCACTTTTGGATATTTCCATTGCAACCTTGAATCTTTCATTTGAGCCTCAGCACTTACACAAGTGTAATGCAACTCATATACATTTTGATTTCTATATTTTTCATGCTATATCTAAACCAGTTACAAGTATTCTCTATTTACTTTCATGATTTCATACTTTAACATTTCTGGGTGTAACCAATAGAACAAAATACTCAACCATCAAAGCAATCAAAAGCATTCATAAACACCCATTAAAGCATCCATTAAAACCATAGTAATAAAATCAGAAATATGTAGAAAAATAACATAAACTTGGCTGCCTCATAACAGGACTTAATGCCATGGGTTTAGTGAGATTACTCACAGAAAATTGCTCCTCTTGCTTAAACCAGAAAAGAAACCCTTTAAAACTTGCCTTTCTGATTGCAAATATTTTTCTTCTTTGTTTTCTTAAATGTCTCGGGTAGAAAATGATTTTTCTGGTTTATACTTGGATTTATAAGAGAGGTTTTCTAGGGTTTTACAAATGTAAAATCTCATTCCTACCCTGGCCAATACTCATGCATTTCGCATTTCAGATTTGCTTATTTTCACCCTTAATACCCCGGTCATATGTGATACTTATTCCCCTTTTTCTTTTCCAGAATATCTATTTTGTTTTCTTTCTAAATCATGACAATTGTGTGACATTGTCACTTGTTTATTTTCTAAAAATCCTCCTTTCTATTTTCTGCCTAAAGTAATTATTTTGCTTGCAATATGTCTTTTGTTATTTTAGTGTTATACTTTCCCTTGCTTACTTCTTTTTAATACTTTCAGTACTTATAGAAATGTACATATGCATACATATCTTATCTAGGCTTATTTAACTCCTCCTTAATTTCAGAAAGACATGCACATATATGTGCATACATGTTTCAAATCCTTATCTAATTTATCCTGGGTTTGAATTAAGTAAAACCTGTTTACTGATTCAGACAAAACTTGCTTTGTCTTATTTTCTAAAATAATTCATATAATTCCAGAAACCAAATATCCATATTTGGTTTAATAATTTTTATTACAAAATCATGTTGTAATGCTTTTTAATTCTTGTTTTAATTTCAGGAAATTTTGAGTTCTTCCTTGTGCCATATCAGTGTGCACGTGCACACATGCACACACACTTGCACACAATTAATTCCATACATTCCAATACAAATAAATTCATATATTTTCAAAATTCAACCAAAACAAGATTCCATGAATTTCTGGGGCATTACAAATTCAAAGAAGAAATTAATGAATTTGAATTTAAATTTGAAGAAAAGATAAAGAATTCACATCTTTTTATGTTTATTTGTTATATTATAAAATATGGAGGTTTTTTGGTACATTTGTTAAACTTCACCTATCGGGTAGGTAATTGATGGAAGCATGAAAAAAGTTCCCTAGGTTGATATTAACACCTCGTACGAACATCTTTAGGTTTTTTTTCCTTCTTGCTACTCCACCAGATTGTTTTTTTATTAATTTTATAAAAAAATCGAAATCATTTCCAAAGCGGTGCCCAGTTGTGACTGCAATATCCGACTGTGTTGTAGCATGATGGTGGGTTGCGACTAGGTACGCACAGGTTGAGATGAAGTAATTGAGGGAAAATGAGAGAAATTGAATTATATAGGTTAGGTTATTTAATTTGGGGTATTTTTGTAATCACATGGTGTGGCTTAAGTGTAAGAATGTTTATATTGATTTCGCGAATTTCTTGGTGTAGAAAAAGTATTTTTGTTGATGTATAATAAGGCAATATGATATTTATATATTTTTAGTGGCAATTATGTATTTGGACAAACTTCGAATAAAATTTGAATTAAATGAAAAGGAGTGCGGATTAAGGATCTTAAGGCTAATTTAACACTAGAGGGGGGTGAATAGTGTTTAGTGGATTCTAAGACTTATATGGACTAATTTAAAAATTATGATATAAACAAATGCAGAACTTAATCATAGAACAATCACAGAATCAAACACTAATGCTGAAAGTAACTAAAAAGCAGTAAAAGGAAAGAACACACCGGATTTTATACTGGTTCGGATTTACCCTACGTCCAGTCCTGCACCAAGGCAAACACCTCGTATAGATTTTTATTATACCAATGTCGAGATTACAATCCTCAATTTCTAAAGACCTTGAGGTACCCTCCTGTCTTCGAAGCCAGGATAAACTCTCTTGATTTATGGGACACAAGATCACCCAATTGATTTCCAGATCACTCAATTGATTTCCAAGCACAACCACACCTATAGAGAGACTCGATAAATTTTTAATTACAAATTGATCCTATAACTCTGAATAGCACTTTTATCTTCGAGAGAGGGCAGAGAATCAAACAAGAATGAGATTCTAATTTGATTCACTTGAGAATTCGGCAGAATTTCGGCATGATCTAAAAAATATGAAAATTTTAGAATACGGTTTTGTGGAGAAGAAGGAGTGAAGAAAATAGTTAGTTAAAAAATTCGTTTGTGAAGGCTATTTATAGACCAGTAACGGTCATACCCATTTGTGAAGAGATTTAAATGAATAGACGCTTCTTTTGAAATTGAAACTTTTGAATTTAACGTCCACCATGTCGACATGGGGTATCCCATGATGTCGACACCCCTTAGTTAAAAACAATGTAAAATTTGTTTTGAAAATCGTATCGAAAAGAAAACAAGATGAAATGATTCTGGAGTAAAATAAACTAATTTTCCTATGATTTAAAATAAAGAAGAGTAGAAAAATATATTTTTAGAATGTATATATATATATTTGATTTTAAATCTCAAGTGTATATATTATAAAAGAATATTTAAAAATCAGAAGATAGTTTTAAAAACAAACGAAGTTTAAAACAAGAGTTTATTTAAAAACAAAAACAAAGAATATTTTAAGGCTAAAACAACTTTTAGAAAATCATTTGAAAAGATAATTTTTAAGGCTAAAACATTTTGAAAAGTAGTTTTGAAAATCATTTTGAAAAAACCATTTTGAAGTAGTTTTGCAAGCTTCTTTCTACAGAATATCTCATCACATCAGGACTCGAAAACTTGTACAAAACCAGGATGTTCGTGGGTTTGTAAGCCACTTGTCGTAGGTTTGTAAGCTGCTTGTCGTGGGTTTGTAAGCCACTAAGAAGGTAGAAATGGGTTCCATCCCAAATGAAATTTGGAATGAAGATTTCCATGCTATTATGAAGTTTTAACAAACTAGACACTTATCTTGAAATCTTGATCTTGATACTCATGAGTCTTCAAACTTGATTTCTTCATTCTTGATCTTTGTACTGTACAGTCTTCAATAATCAGTTCCTGCCTTATATATATCCTGCATAATAACATTCATATATATCTAGACAATAGTGTTAGTATATAAGTTATAATAAAATAAGTTACAAAGGTTGTTGTCATCAAAACCACTATCTCCAGTTCCTAACAATCTCCCCCTTTTTGATGATGACAACCTTGTAAAATATACTTACCACTTCGATCATACCATAACTCCCTCTTACACCAACAACTCCCCTTACTCCAAGCCTACTATTTTATATAACTTCTCCCCCTTTGTCATCAACAAAAATAACCTATAAACCTTGAAATTTATAGAAAATGAGATAAACAAACATATGACATAAGAATAATAACTATGTATGAGTGAAATATAGCATCCTAAGTTAAATGGAATTCAAGATTTTATACACCAAAGATTGTTTTTAGAAGAACATTAATTAAGATAACACTTATACACAAATTAACAAACCAATATGTAATCAAGAAAGACAAAAAAACGAAAAGCGCTAACGAGGACCCTTAACTATTGGTGATTTATGGACCGAACAGTTTGGATAGTGGAGACCAAAGTTTCCACGTTGTTCGATCAAGTTCCCATTAGGGTCAAAAAGGACCTCTCCAACGCAAATTACGCCATCTCTTCATCCATATGAACATCCGGATTCAGCAGAGGATGTTCTTCTTCTTGATCCTCTTGTAGTTCTTCTTGAGGCTCTTCTTCTTCAAAATCCATGGCTTGTGATGATTGTTCGATGATAGTGGGATTGGCATGGTTATCCATAAGGAAGTTTTGTAAATTCCTAGGGATTCTGCCTTGCCTATCTTGTTCTCTAGCCATTCGCAGTTGACTTACTTGAATTTCCATCATCATTTGAAGCAAATCTTTCATCTTCTCTTGTAATTTGATGACTCGTACGTGTGTGGAACGTTGAAAAGGACCAGAATGAGGAGAAGTGGGTGAAGAAGGTTCATAATTAGAAGAGAAAGCCATTAATTTGTTGTTTTAGAAGTTTATTACAGAGAATAGAATAGAGAAAAGGAGTAAAAGTCGAAATATATAAATATATAACTTAATAACTAATTTTAAAGGGAAATTTAAATTTGAAAATCTCGGCATGTATGTCGACATAGGGGGATGGGTCATGTCGACATGCCCAGTTCAATTTTTGAGAAATTTTTATTTATATTAACTATTAACTATACTTGTATTATTTATAATTTATATTTCAGTTAATGAACATATACCTAATTCTCTTCTAAATTTAGTAAAGTTTGTTCATTTAATGTTTTGGTTAATGTATAAGCAATTTGTTTTTTCAGTATTAATATATTCAAGAGTTATGATTTCTTTACTTATATTATCTCTAAGAAAGTGATGTCTAATATCAATATGTTTTGTTCTAGCATGATGAGTTGAAATTTTAGATAGGTTTATTGCACTAGTATTATCATAATAAATTGGTGATTTAGTTATAGTTAATCCAAAATCTTTTAAAGTTTGTTGCATATATATAACTTGATAACAAGCCAAAGCAGTAGATATATATTCTGCTTCAGTTGTTGACAAGGATACAGTGTTTTGCTTTTTACTAAACCAAGAAACCAGAGAATGTCCTAGAAAGTGACAAGTTCCACTTGTACTTTTTCGGTCTGATTTACAACCAGCGTAGTCAGCATCACAATATGAAATTAAATCAAATACATCATTTTTAGGGTAAAATAAACCATAATCTAAAGTATCTTTTACATATCTTAAAATTCTTTTAACAGCTTTTAAGTGAGTTTCTTTAGGTTGAGATTGGTATCTTGCACAGAGATAGACACTATGCATGATGTCAGGACGACTTGCTGTTATATAAAGCAGCGAACCAATCATTCCCCTATATAATTTTTGATCAGCATCTTTTGATTTATCTTCTTTACTTAAAGCTACATTAGTTGTCATTGGAGTTGGTTTCCCACTAGAAGTGGTCAATCCAAATTTATTAATTAAATCCTTAGCATATTTTTCTTGACTAATGAAAATTCCTTTATCTAATTGTTTGATTTGAAGTCCTAAGAAGAAACTTAGTTCTCCCATATGACTCATTTCAAATTCTTTAGTCATTATATCTGAGAATTCTTTATTCATTATGTTATTAGTTGATCCAAATATTATATCATCTACATATATTTATACTAATTGAATATCATTTTTGTTTCTTTTAATAAAAAGAGTTGTATCTATTTTACCAATTTCAAAACCAGATTGTAGTAAATAAGATCTTAGTCTTTCATACCAGGCTCTAGGAGATTGTTTTAGACCATATAAAGCTTTCTTTAATTTATATACATGATTTGAAATTTATTTTCTTCAAAAAGTGGAGGTTTTTCAACATAAACATCTTCTTTTACAAAACCATTTAAAAAAGCACTTTTAACATCCATTTGATATAACTTGAAATTATTGTAGTTTGCGAAAGCAAGTAGAATCCTGATAGCTTCTAGTCTTGCTACGGGTGCAAAGGTTTCGTCATAATCAATTCCTTCTTCTTGACAATAACCTTGCACGACTAAACGAGCTTTATTCCTCACGACCTCACCAAGTTCATTCATTTTATTTTTATAAACCCATTTTGTTCCAATTATACTTTTATCCTCACGTCTAGGAACAAGTTCCCAAACATCATTTCTGGTGAACCGATTCAATTATTCTTGCATAGCAAGAATCCATGAATCATCAGATGATGCTTCCTTTGGATTTTTAGGTTCAATTATTGATATAAAAGCTACATTACTCATACTATTTAGTTGATTTCTTGTTACCTATAGATTCAATGTTTCCTAGTTTATTTTCTACAGGATGATCTTTTAATAGCCTAATTCTTTTATTAGTTTGAATGATTTCACAATTAGTTTTATTAGGTTCATTATTTAAAATTACAAAATCTTCTTCATCTTCTATTTGTACAGTATCTTTAAAATTTTCATCAAAAGTTACATGCATTGTTTCTTCAATAGTGTTAGTTCTTAAATTATAAACTCTAAATGCTTTACTTCTATTAGAATATCCGATAAAGATACCTTTGTCGGATTTAGGTTCGAATTTATCTAAATTATCTTTTGTATTAAGAATAAAACACTTACTACCAAAAACTTTAAAATAAGCTACTATGGGTTTCTTATTGTAAAGTAATTCATATGGTGTTTTATTAGTTAATGGTCTAATTAAAATCCTATTTAATATATAACAAGCTGTAGCGACTGCTTCAGCCCAAAAGTTTTTAGGTAAGTTACTATCAGAAAGCATCGTTCTAGCACACTCTTGAATCGTTCTATTCTTACGTTCTACCACTCCGTTTTGTTGTGGAGTTCTTGGAAAGGAGAAATTATGAGTAATTCCTTTTTGATTACAGAAATTCTAAAAAATTTCATTTTCAAATTCTCCACCGTGATCACTAGGAATAGTTTTTATTTTTAAAGAAAGTTGATTTTGAATTCTTTTAGCAAAATTCTTAAATAATTCAAAAGCATCACTTTTAAGTTTAAGAAAAATTATCCAAGTATATCTAGAATAATCATCTACAATTACAAAAACATATTTATTGTGATTAATTGATTGAACTTGAGATGGACCAAATAAATCTAAATGAAGTAATTCTAGAGGTTTAGAAGTAGAAATCATATCTGTTAATTTAAATGAACTTTTCTTAAGTTTTCCTAATTGGCAAGCATCACATATACTATCTACTTTAAAGTTTAACTTGTGAAGACCTCTAACTAAGTCAATTTTTGATAACCTAGATAACAGTTTGAAATTTAAATGACCAAATCTTTTATGCCAAATCCAAGGGTCACTTGGATTAGCCCAAAGACATAAGTTATCATTTGAAACTTTCATACTAAGGATGTAAATGTTTTTCTTCCTAATTCCTTCAAAGATAATATTTGACTTATTATCTTCGATGTGGCACTTATCTTTTCCAAATTTAATTTTAAATCCTTTATCACATAGTTGACTTATACTAAGCAAATTATGTTTTAAATTCCTAACTAGCAAAACATCAGAAATAAGAGGAGTTTTAGAACTACCGACATTGCCGATGCCAATCACATATCCTTTTGAGTTATCTCCAAAGTTGACCAATCCACCATCTTGATATATAATGTCATTGAGTATCTCGGGATTTCCAGTCATATGCCTTGAACAGCCACTATCAAGTATCCATTTATCTTTCTCAATTTGCACAGTTTGTCCATTGGTTGTTGATTCTTCAAAAGCCATGTAACATGTCTGCTCCTGCATAACAAACCAATTCGGTAGATAACTTGATTTTTCATAAAAACTATATGCAGACTTATGATACTTTGATGAAATGCATAAATTCAAACTAGTATTAACAAAATTTCCTAAAAATGCCATTTTTAACTTTTCAAGTTTCAGATTATAAAAACTATAAAAACCTATGCTTTGATACCAATTGAAAGGGAGTGCAGATTAAGGATCTTAAGGCCAATTTAACACTAGAGGGGGGTGAATAGTGTTTAATGGATTCTAAGACTTATATGGACTAATTTAAAAATTATGATATAAACAAATGCAGATCTTAATCATAGAACAATCACAGAATCAAACACAAATGCAGAAAGTAAATAAAAAGCAGTATAAGGAAAGAACACACTGGATTTTATACTGGTTCAGAGTTACCCTATGTCCAGTCCTGCACCAAGGCAAACACCTCATACAGATTTTTATTATACCAATGTCGAGATTACAATCCTCAATTTATAAAGGCCTTGAGGTACCATCCTGGCTTCGAGCCCGGGGCAAACTCTCTTGATTTTCGGGACATAAGATCACCCAATTTTTTTCCAGGCACAACCACACCTTATAGAGAGACTCGATAAACTTTTGATTACAAATTGATCCTATAACTCTGAATAGCACTTTGATCTTCGAGAGAGGGCAGAGAATCAAACAAGAATGAGATTCTAATTTGATTCACTTGAGAATTCGGCAGAATTTCGGCACGATCTTAAAAATAAGAAACTTTTAGAATATGGTTTTGTGGAGAAGAAGGAGTGAAGGAAATAGTTAGTTAAAAAATTCGTTTGTGAAGGCTATTTATAGACTAGTAACGGTCATAACCATTTATGAAGAGATTTAAATGACCACTTCTTTTGAAAATTGAAACTTTTGAATTTAACATCCCCCATGTCGACATGGGGTATCGCATGATGTCAACATCCCTTAGTTAAAAACAATGTAAATTTTGTTTTGAAAATGTTATTGAAAGGAAAACAAGATGAAATGATTCTGGAGTAAAATAAACTAATTTTCCTATGATTTAAAATAAAGAAGAGTAGAAAAATATATTTTTAGAATGTATATATAAATTTGATTTTAAATCTCAAGTGTATACATATTATAAAAGAATATTAAAAAATCAGAAGATAGTTTTAAAAACAAACGAAGTTTAAAACAAGAGTTTATTTAAAAACAAAAACAAAGAATATTTTAAGGCTAAAACATCTTTTAGAAAATCATTTGAAAAGATAATTTTTAAAGCTAAAACATTTTGAAAAGCAGTTTTGAAATTCATTTTGAAAAACCATTTTGAAGTAGTTTTGCAAGCTTCTTCCTGCATAATATCTCATCACATTAGGACTCGAGAACTTGTACAAAACCAGGATGTTCCTGGATTTGTAAGCCACTTGTCGTAGGTTTGTAAGCTACTTGTCGTGGGTTTGTAAGCCACTAAGAAGGTAGAAATGGGTTCCATCCCAAATGAAGTTTGGAATGAAGATTTTCATGCTATTATGAAGTTTTAACAAAACTAGACACTTATCTTGACATCTTGATCTTGATACTCATGAGTCTTCAAACTTGATTTCTTCATTCTTGATCTTTATACTGTACAATCCTCAATAATCAATACTTGCCTTATATATATCCTGCATAATAACATTCATCTATATCTAGACAATAGTGTTAGTATATAAGTTATAATAAAATAAGTTACAAAGGTTGTTGTCATCAAAACCACTATCTCCAGTTCCTAACAATCTCCCCCATTTTGATGATGACAACCTTATAAATTATACTTACCACTTCGATCATACCATAACTCCCCCTTACAACAACAACTCCCCTTACTCCAAGCCTACTATTTTATATAACTTCTCCCCCTTTGTCATCAACAAAAATAACCTATAAACCTTGAACTTAATAGAAATTGAGATAAACAAACATATGACATAAGAATAATAACTATGTATGAGTGAAATATAGCATACTAAGTTAAATGGAATTCAAGATTTTATACACCAAAGATTGTTTTTAGAATAACATTAATTAAGATAACACTTATATACAAATTAACAAACCAATATATAATCAAGAAAGACAAAAAAACGAAAAACGCTAACGAGGATCCTTAACTATTTGTGATTTATGGACCGAACAGTTTGGATAGTGGAGACAAAATTTTCCACGTTGTTCAATCAAGTTCCCATTAGCGTCAAAAGGGACCTCTCCAACGCAAATTACGCCATCGTCTTCATCCATATAAACATCTGGATTCGACAGAGGATGTTCTTCTTCTTGATCCTCTTGTGGTTCTTCTAGAGGCTCTTCTTCTTCAGAATCCATGGCTTGTGATGATTCTTCGATGACAATGGGATTGGCATGGTTATCCATAAGGAAGTTTTGTAAATTCCTAAGGATTCTGCCTTGCCTATCTTGTTCTCTAGCCATTCGCAGTTGACTTACTTGAATTTCCATCATGATTTGAAGCAAATCTTTCATCTTCTCTTGTAATTTGATGACTCGTATGTGTGTGGAACGTTGAAAAGGACCAGAATGAGGAGAAGTGGGTGAAGAAGGTTCATAATTAGAAGAGAAAGCCATTAATTTACTATTTTAGAAGTTTATTACAGAGAATAGAACAGAGAAAAGGAGTAAAAGTCGAAATATATAAATATATAACTTAATAACTAATTTTAAAGGGAAATTTAAATTTGAAAATCTCGGCCTGTATGTCGACATAGGGGGATGGGTCATGTCGACATGCCCAGTTCAATTTTTGAGAAATTTTTATTTATATTAATTATTAACTATACTTGTATTATTTATAATGTATATTTCAGTTAATGAACATATACCTAATTCTCTTCTAAATTTAGTAAAGTTTTGTTCATTTAATGGTTTGGTTAATGTATCAGCAATTTTTTTTCCAGTATTAATATATTCAAGAGTTATGACTTCTTTACTTATATTATCTCTAAGAAAATGATGTCTAATATCAATATGTTTTCTTCTAGCATGATGAGTTGGATTTTTAGATAGGTTTATTGCACTAGTATTATGACAATAAATTGGTGATTTAGTTATAGTTAATCCAAAATCTTTTAAAGTTTGTTGCATATATATAACTTGAGAACAAGCCAAAGCAGTAGATATATATTCTGCTTCAGTTGTTGACAAGGATACAGTGTTTTGCTTCTTACTAAACCAGGAAACCAGAGAATGCTCTAGAAAGTGACAAGTTCCACTTGTACTTTTTCAGTCTGATTTACAACCAGCGTAATCAGCATCACAATATGAAATTAAATCAAATACATCATTTTTAGGGTAAAATAAACCATAATCTAAAGTATGTTTTACATATCTTAAAATTCTTTTAAGTGAGTTTCTTTAGGTTGAGATTGGTATCTTGCACAGAGACAGACACTATGCATGATGTCAGGACGACTTGTTGTTATATAAAGCAGCGAACCAATCATTCCCCTATATAATTTTTGATCAACATCTTTTGATTTATCTTCTTTACTTAAAGCTACATTAGTTGTCATTAAAGTTGGTTTCCCACTAGAAGTGGTCAATCCAAATTTATTAATTAAATCCTTAGCATATTTTTCTTGACTAATGAAAATTCCTTTATCTAATTGTTTGATTTGAAGTCCTAAGAAGAAACTTAGTTCTCCTATGTGACTCATTTCAAATTCTTTAGTCATTATATCTGAGAATTCTTTATTCATTATGTTACTAGTTGATCCAAATATTATATCATCTACATATATTTGTACTAATTGAATATCATTTTTGTTTCTTTTAATAAAAAGAGTTGAATCTATTTTACCAATTTCAAAACCATATTGTAGTAAATAAGATCTTAGTCTTTCATACCAAGCTCTAGGAGCTTGTTTCAGACCATATAAAGCTTTCTTTAATTTATATACATGATTTGGAAATTTATTATCTTCAACAAGAGGAGGTTGTTCAACATAAACATCTTCTTTTACAAAACCATTTAAAAAAGCACTTTTAACATCCATTTGATATAACTTGAAATTATTGTAGTTTGCGAAAGCAAGTAGAATCCTGATAGCTTCTAGTCTTGCTACGGGTGCAAAGGTTTCGTCATAATCAATTCCTTCTTCTTGACAATAACCTTGCGCGACTAAACGAGCTTTATTTCTCACGACCTCACCAAGTTCATTCATTTTATTTTTATAAACCCATTTTGTTCCAATTATACTTTTATCCTCACGTCTAGGAACAAGTTCCCAAACATCATTTCTAGTGAACTGATTCAATTCTTCTTGCATAGCAAGAATCCATGAATCATCAGATGATGCTTCCTTTGGATTTTTAGGTTCAATAATTGATATGAAAGCTACATTACTCATACTATTTAGTTGATTTCTTGTTACCTATAGATTCAATGTTTCCTAGTTTATTTTCTATAGGATGATCTTTTAATAGCCTAATTCTTTTATTAGTTTGAATGATTTCACAATTAGTTTCATTAGGTTCATTATTTAAAGTTACAAAATCTTCTTCATCTTCTATTTGTACAGTATCTTTAAAATTTTCATCAAAAGTTACATGCATTGTTTCTTCAATAGTGTTAGTTCTTAAATTATAAACTCTAAATGCTTTACTTCTATTAGAATATCCGATAAAGATACCTTTGTTGGATTTAGGTTCGAATTTATCTAAATTATCTTTTGTATTAAGAATAAAACACTTACTACCAAAAACTTTAAAATAAGCTACTATGGGTTTCTTATTGTAAAGTAATTCATATGGTGTTTTATTAGTTAATGGTCTAATTAAAATCCTATTTAATATATAACAAGCTGTAGCGACTGCTTCAGCCCAAAAGTTTTTAGGTAAGTTACTATCAGAAAGCATCGTTCTAGCACACTCTTGAATCGTTCTATTCTTACGTTCTACCACTCCGTTTTGTTGTGGAGTTCTTGGAAAAGAGAAATTATGAGTAATTCCTTTTTTATTACAGAAATTCTAAAAAATTTCATTTTCAAATTCTCCACCGTGATCACTACGAATAGTTTTTATTTTTAAAGAAAGTTGATTTTGAATTCTTTTAGCAAAATTCTTAAATAATTCAAAAGCATTACTTTTAAGTTTAAGAAAAATTATCCAAGTATATCTAGAATAATCATCTACAATTACAAAAACATATTTATTGTGATTAATTGATTGAACTTGAGATGGACCAAATAAATCTAAATGAAGTAATTCTAGAGGTTTAGAAGTAGAAATCATATCTGTTAATTTAAATGAACTTTTCTTAAGTTTTCCTAATTGGCAAGCATCACATATACCATCTACTTTAAAGTTTAACTTGGGAAGACCTCTAACTAAGTCAAGTTTTGATAACCTAGATAACAGTTTGAGATTTAAATGACCAAATCTTTTATGCCAAATCCAAGGGTCACTTGGATTAGCCCAAAGACATAAGTTATCATTTGAAACTTTCATACTAAGGATGTAAATGTTTTTCTTCCTAATTCCTTCAAAGATAATATTTGACTTATTATCTTCGATGTGGCACTTATCTTTTCCAAATTTAATTTTAAATCCTTTATCACATAGTTGACTTATACTAAGCAAATTATGTTTTAAATTCCTAACTAGCAAAACATCAGAAATAAGAGGAGTTTTAGAACTACCGACATTGCCGATGCCAATCACATATCCTTTTGAGTTATCTCCAAAGTTGACCAATCCACCATCTTGATATATAATGTCATTGAGTATCTCGGGATTTCCAGTCATATGCCTTGAACAGCCACTATCAAGTATCCATTTATCTTTCTCAATTTGCACAGTTTGTCCATTGGTTGTTGATTCTTCAAAAGCCATGTAACATGTCTGCTCCTGCATAACAAACCAATTCGGTAGATAACTTGATTTTTCATAAAAACTATATGCAGACTTATGATACTTTGATGAAATGCATAAATTCAAACTAGTATTAACAAAATTTCCTAAAAATGCCATTTTTAACTTTTCAAGTTTCAGATTATAAAAACTATAAAAACCTATGCTCTGATACCAATTGTAAGGGAGTGCGGATTAAGGATCTTAAGGCCAATTTAACACTAGAGGGGGGTGAATAGTGTTTAATGGATTCTAAGACTTATATGGACTAATTTAAAAATTATGATATAAACAAATGCAGAACTTAATCACAGAACAATCACAGAATCAAACACAGATGCAGAACAACCATACCTTATAGAGAGACTCGATAAACTTTTGATTACAAATTGATCCTATAACTCTGAATAGCACTTTGATCTTCGAGAGAGGGTAGAGAATCAAACAAGAATGAGATTCTAATTTGATTCACTTGAGAATTCGGTAGAATTTCGGCACGATCTTAAAAATATGAAAATTTTAGAATATGGTTTTGTGGAGAAGAAGGAGTGAAGAAAATAAGAAAATAGTTAGTTAAAAAATTCATTTGTGAAAGCTATTTATAGACCAGTAACGGTCATAACCATTCGTGAAGAGATTTAAACGATCATTTCTTCTGAAAATTGAAAATTTTGAATTTAGCGTCCCCCATGTCGACATGGGGTATCCCATGATGTCGACATCCCTTAGTTAAAAACAATGTAAAATTTGTTTTGAAAATGGTATTGAAAGGAAAACAAGATGAAATGATTCTGGAGTAAAATAAACTAATTTTCCTATGATTTAAAATAAATAAGAGCAGAAAAATATAATTTTAGAATGTATATATAAATTTGATTTTAAATCTCAAGTGTATATATATTATAAAAGAATATTTAAAAATCAGAAGATAGTTTTAAAAACAAACGAAGTTTAAAACAAGAGTTTATTTAAAAACAAAAACAATGAATATTTTAAGGCTAAAACATCTTTTAGAAAATCATTTGAAAAGATAATTTTTAAAGCTAAAACATTTTGAAAAGCAGTTTTGAAAAGCAGTTTTGAAAATCATTTTGAAGTAGTTTTCCAAGCTTCTTCCTGCATAATATCTCATCACATCAGGACTCGAGAACTTGTACAAAACCAGGATGTTCGTGGGTTTGTAAGGCACTTGTCATAGGTTTGTAAGCTACTTGTCCTGGGTTTGTAAGCCACTAAGAAGGTAGAAATGGGTTCCATCCCAAATGAAATTTGGAATGAAGATTTCCATGCTATTACGAAGTTTTAACAAAACTAGACACTTATCTTGAAATCTTGATCTTGATACTCGTGAGTCTTCAAACTTGATTTCTTTATTCTTGATCTTTATACTGTACAGTTTTCAATAATCAGTACCTTCCTTATATATATCATGCATAATAACTTTCATATATATCTAGTGTTAGTATATAAGTTGTAATAAAATAAGTTACATAGGTTGTTGTCATCAAAACTACTATCTCCAGTTCCTAACACTAAATAGCGGTAGGTTTTTCCTTAAGGCCAAAGTTTGGACAATAATTCACCATAAATATAAATTATTGTTTCTTAAATCCACATTGATTTTCACGCATTGACAAAGATGTGATGACACATTTAGTGGAGGTGTTGGGTAGGGCTGGTAGGGTTGCAGAGGTGGCATGAACGCTAGTGGTAGTGACGATCATGGCGATGGTGGTTGGATCATGGTTAGTTTTTTAGTTGAACAGAGGGGATGGAATAGCTATATGGATACAATGAATACGATTGGTGGTGTTGCGGTAGTGATACTTGGTGGAGGTACTTGTCAATGATGGTGCAGGAGGTAGGGATGATTGATGGAGGTGGCAGGTTGATTTTGTGATCAAGTATCAGCCTAGTAATACTAATTATGACTAATATTGCATGTACCGTATGTCGGTTATTGCTAGCAATTTGTGTACTTTAAAAACTACTATATATAGCATTATACGCAAAGCTAATGTAAACTTGCATTTTTTATTTGCTGTTAAGATCTTTTTATGTGATGATCGATGGTGGTGTATGGTAAGAGGATGTGTCAAATAGGGGAGCGGTGAAGTGGCATAGAATTATGGTGTGGTGAGGTGGCGAAATGAAGTATCATGATTGGCTTTGATTGGATTTAAGGTTAGGTTAAGATGAGCGAGCTTAGTTGGTGAAATGTATTGGTGACGACTAGGGTTGCGACTAAAGGTTATAATAATTGTTAGGGTTTGTGATGGTGTTTATGGAGATACGTGAAATTGAAAAATATGGCCTATGTTCTTGTGTTTAAATTTCTAAAATTATGTCATACAAGTCTAATTTTGGTTCAAATCTGTCCTTCTACGCAATTCCCTCTTTCTTTTTTCCATCATTCGCGGTATCTGGCTCAGATAATAACAACCAGATCTTCTCTTGCGCTTTTTCCACTTTTTTGTTAAATCGAGATAAATCACAAAACGTACCATAGACTTTCCTTTATCACGTTTGAAAGGTCTTAAGAGGCATATCTTACCACGACTATAACTTTGAGTAACCAAGGGACAACTTGAGCTAATACCAAACTTAACTAGAGATATGGACCATATCGGATGAGATATAGAAATTGGTCTGTTAAACATAATTTAAGTAGAACTGCTTTAGCAGTAGTTCCTACATCTCTCCTTAAAGGATATAATCCTCATGCTGCTAAAAATGTAGATTTTGTGACGGCTTAATATAGAAGTGTTACCCTAATTTCTCATCAAAAATATTTTACAAGCAAAGTAGTACAAAGAGAAGAACACATATAACTACGCAGCTAGAGCAGTACAAGTTAGAGGTGCATATAGTCTTTAACGTGTGGGATTAGTGTAGTGCAAGTAAGATACATTCTTAAGCCACATCAACTAAGAACCACACATGTTCTAGATACAACAAATCGGATACCTTGAATCTCATGTTATACCACCATACACTAAAAGCCTATAACTCAACCACTAGCGTAGTACAACAATCAATTGCATAGTATGATTTGTTGGAACCGGGTCGGTATATAGTGGGTGAATTAGGTGATTTTCAAAAAAAAAATCTCCTTTTTTTATCGCAATGGGCCTACGAATGTGTTATATTAAATCCAATCTAATCTATTGAAATAAAATACAATTTTATTTAATTTTCCGATTTAATTAATTGATTTGATCAATTAATATTTGTATAGTTTATGAGTATATCATTACATACTCATGAGTGTATGTTGTGCATGTGAAACATATATAAAGAAATACATGGTCAAGTTTATACATGAGTAGATATTAGGGTTTATATATCTCATGCATATACTTAGCACTTACATATAAGCCTTTTGCCTAAATTAAAATATTATATACACACACATATATACATACACACACAGATATATATATATATATATATATATGTATATATATATATATATATTTGTGTGCGCGCGCGTGCGCACGTGTGTATGTATGTATATTCGAAATTATGATTAATGATATGTTTAGATTTAATTTTTAAAATATCACACAAAACTTTGATTAAGTCTTTATTTTGGTCAAGGTGTACATAGTCAGGTAAATCAATATTTAAATAAACATTTACATTATATATGTGTGTAGCATATGTTTTGGCCAGAATTTTTTTATAACAAAAATCAAAAGTAATTTATATATATATATATATAATATTTTTAATTTAATTTAAATATAAATATGTGTGTAATATAAAACTATTATTACTTTTATTAAATAAACATGGTTCGATAAAAGAAATATTTTTTAAATTTTGTCGATAACATTTTATAATGCGCACACACACATTTTTTAACTTGAATTTAATTTATAACTAAACGATTTAATTAATAGACAATGTTTTAAAATTAAGTAAAATAACGTTTTGCATACAAAATTTGATAAATTATATAAAATAACTTTAGCATAAAATAATAATACAAAGTTAATCAAACGCATATTATAATATTAAGAAATACAAAGAAAATGGATATTAAATATGTAATTGGCATATAAAAATGCAGGCATTGACATATATGAAAGTGATGTTATGAAAAAAAAATATGTATACAACATAAAAAGGTATACGTAAGAGTGGTAGTCTTTCATTCACATGTCGTTTTAAATCGTCTCCTAGATCCATGTCTAAAGGTACAAGCTTCGGAGTGTCACTATTTGAATAACTTTTGTAATTGATTTGGGATGAAACGTTGCACAACTATAAATGGGAAATGAAGGGGGTAATGGTAGCCAATGAGTGGAAGAGATAAGCAAAAAGTAAAAATAAAAGTTGTGGCTTAGGTTCACTTAAATAGGGGATCTAGTAGAAATATCTTCCACTGTCTCCTCTTAACAAGTCATGCCCTAAGACCCCTCCTCTCTCCCTCAATTTTGGTCGGCCTATACTTTGGTCAATAATGGACCAAATGAACTCCAAACCCATTAGCAATTAACCTATTAAATCCAATTTAAATTTTTATCGATATCATATATCAATACACATAAATATAAATTTTATATACACAACCAATTAATTACTAATAGCATCCAGTACATTCCTAAAGGCTACACCATATACTAAATATATCCTAAATATTAAACACAACAATAATTGATATTTCTTAAATATTAATTAATTTATAACACTTTATAAACTAAATAAATAGAGTGATGTTTAGGAGACTGGAATGAATTTAGTTGTGCAACTCATATGTGTGAATTTAATCAGCGACTAATACTCAAACAATTCATATACTAATGTTCATATGTCACCTTAGTTAGAGGTGATAATTTGGTTAAAAATATCGTTTTCAAATCCCATTGTTAAAATCTAATTTTACAAATTTAAGCAGTACCGTTTAGCAATGATTATTTACAGCAATTTTCTTCATCAAAACTATATCACATTAGTGCTTACATAATTTAAATTTGATCAAAATTCTTGTATTATCCATAGTCAACTCGGTTAGTCCATAAACAAAGTCCTTAGTTTAGTTATAACATTTATTATTAATCATACTACTCTGGTAGGAGATTTTAACTTTGAGTTGACTACAGTTGACCGTGATAGTAACCTCATACAACTAAGTAGACAAATTCTCCATTGAATAATATTTCACTTCAGTGCTTTAACTCAAATCCAACTATAGTCACTCGGCAATCGTCATGTCATGATTTAACTATAATCAAAATGGACTATCTATATTGAGCTCAACAGTATTCTCATATTAAGAGAACTTTGCAATATCTTCACATTGAGATTTCCTATTTGACCTTGGTTATTATTAACCAACAGGAAACTCATGAACGAATCATTCCATAGTTATCCAATAACAATCAGTATACAACCCCTTAACTCCCCCAGTAGCCATGAGTAATACACTGCTCAACGTTTAGAAAGTGTTGCATACCTGGTCTCAACGGATGTATTGATATCTTCTCTCGAAACAACTCGACCAAGAATATTTAAAATAGTATGTTATTTGATATTGGGATAATTTTCTCATAATTACAACTCCTTGTAATTGTTATTACATAACATATCATTTAAGTATTTTCTATTAAATTTACTTAAATTAATTATTTAATTAATATATCGCAATAATAACAAATATATAATAGAAAACAAATAACTTTTATTTCAAACGAGATTTTATTACAAAGTTAATGTAACACCCCATAAAATAAACAATAATTAAATAAAAAGATATGTGCAGAGTATGAATGTTTTTCTGTAGTTTGCACTGACTGTTTCAACAAAAATTGGATAATTCCTTGAAATTACAAATACAGCACAATCCCACTTTTGGTAGTTCATGGAAAATTGCAACGGTAACATTTCCTTTTTAGAAAAGATATAATTTCAATACATTAAAATGTGGAAATAAATATTTTTGTTGAAGTTGCGTATAGGTATATATCCAAAAACTCCTAAGCGTAGAAACTAAAAGTCATAAATAGAAATATAAATAAATCTGTTTACCAATTATATTTATATATTTAAAGTTAAATACAAGTTTAAGAAATAAATAAACAAATGTCAATTACATCATAAATATATATATATATATAGGTATGGTAAAACGTGCATGTAATTGTAGTCTATCATATTAGTTATAAATAAATCGCTAAATATGAATAATGTATTAAGGAGAAAAGAGGAAGTTATTGTAATCAAGTTAGTACGGGTAGTAAATTATTTAGTGAATTTAATTACGGGGACCAATTATGACATTTATGAAGGAAATTAAATAGGCATGGTAAATTAATTCTGAAATTTACAAATAGATGTCATTAACACAATTTCAATTTGAATATAAAATGACAATTTATAAAGGGCATTTATTGGAGGTAAGATAAGCGGTTAATGACATTTAATAACATGAATGAAATAAAAAGTTAAAGGCGTACAAAAGAAAAGGGAAGTTCATTGAAAGTAAATAAATGATACTAATCAAGAAACTTAGAAGGCGTAATAATTTCCAAAGTGAAATTATATGGCATAATAATACGTTTACGAGGGTTTTGAATCAGTGAGCCTAGCCCAATATTTAGATTAATTATAAATGACTTGGTTTAGTATGTGTTGGGATGCGAGGTCGGTAGTGTTACATAACGGATGTCTGCACTCCGCAAGGGGCTACTAGCAGTTGTGTGTACATGCAACTGACGTGAGACATCTCAAACTATAGGACCCGTGGTGGGATATACGTTCATATAGGTTATAGAAAATATACCAAAGGGTTTGCCTTGGATTTAAAGTATCAAATGGCTAAATACCTTTAGGTGGTCAAGAGTTTACTTCGGGGCGGAATTATTAAATGGCTATTGGGTCTGCCTCTGCACCATTTAAGAAGTCTTAAATAAACTACGATGGTGTCTAATTGGGAAGGAAGGGCTTGCTTCATTTCCAAACTAGAGGTATTAAGTAACTGGCAGTGGGCATTTTCCTTGATTTTCATTAGGCAAACCTAAACAGGATTTTTCGGTGGTGTATGTTATATAAGCATTATTTGATAGACCAGGATTCTTATAGTAGGGCTTCATAGGTTGAAGTCACCGTTGGTCCCGGGCGGTCGTTAGCAAAGACTTGGGTTAAGCCTGTGCGAATTACACATTCTACCAGTGTAGAGTTCGTATAGTATATGCACTGATCTCAAAGTTGGTTGTTTGTTTATTTGGTTAGAGGTTGGCTAGTTAATCCTTAGATAAGTCTTTGAGATACGGTAGTAATATGAATGGTTAAAGTATAGAGCCGTGTCTAGGAGTCATCGGCCTTCAGGTCGATTGACTATTGATTACGTTGCGAATGGGTTTTCTTTTGGGAAGTATAGTGACGCACCCGTGTGTGTGTATATCTATATACATACATAAATATATAGATACTTATATCTCGGAGAAGGTTACGTGCATGGATACTTATACCTTAAAGTAGGTTGAATATATCGTACACATATAAGGAATTAGATGACTGATATGTGGATAGTAGACATAACACCTAAATGGAAATAATCGCCATAAACTAGTATTATGGATGAAGTATATAATTTACTCGTTGTAACATCCCCTATCTTGAGGCCCAAAGCTAAGCACTACAGATGCTACGGTCATCTATAATATTAACTTCCGGTGACAAAATACGGTAATGTTGATGGTATCCATAATATCAGAAGCACATGAATACGAAACAAAACCACAGATTACAAAAACAACAACTTTTCTGATTACATTTCAAAAAAAATTCATATTCCATTACATAATCCCAAACGTATCCCCGGTTTTGATCAAATATAATTATTACAAAATACACCAAAAGCGACATATGAAGATGCCCCCTTGGATGATCAGAGTACTAAATAGACAAAAACTATCTTAATACATCACAACGGAAATAGAAATAAAAATAACAACTCATAAATAGCTATCCATGTCTCCTGCACGTCTTCAGAAGCTTTATTCGTCCAACTACTAAAGCCTGTAAATCCTCAACTCTCAACCTACTCAAATCATATTTTGAGCACCTGGGAGTTTAAGGGGAAAACATAAACTTCAAGTCAGACATAAAGCTGGTGTGAATAACACTATACATCTCGGTTATTTGATATTAAGTGAGACCACACAGCTTGGCGGAATGGGTTTCCCCTCGCTAATATCCTTTTAAAAACATATCTTTTGCAAATCTAAATCTTGCAACCAAACTGGTTAAAACAATAATAACAATATCATGCATGCATAAAATCAGGTAATCAATGGACTATATGTCCGAACACTATAGTTTTGTTTGGCTAACTACTAACCTTTGGCTGACTCGGGCCTACTAGACAAAATAAACAAATAATCTAACTTCTATTAGACACTCTTCTGGATCGTCTGTCCCTATCTTACTTCTCCTAGAGTCAACTGATCCTAATGGTTTTGTGGGCTCACCAATAACCTATCTTTACTCTGCATATCCCTTTCTGTGTGTAACATCATTTTAGTCTTACCTGTGACAAAGCCCTATGCATTAGAATTTTGGACTTATATCAGCTAGTGGCTACTAGCTAAAGTATAAGGCGCGACCCCATACTAGTCACATCTGGTATTCTAATATCGGAGTCATTTACTTAGGATCAACTACCCCACCAAATTTTCCTTGAAAACATTTCTTTCAAATTGATTTAACCCTTTAAATCATACTTAACAAGGAAAATATACTCTATGCTTCACTCAAATCACTTTGCCAAGTTATTTATACTTTACACAAAACATTGTTGATGAAACCATTCGAAACCTTTGTTTAAAGCCTATAAACAATCCCTTTCGAAACAATTGAAAGTACCCCTTCCAAAACCATTGAAAGTACCCCTTTCGATATAAGTAAACTACTTTACTTTATAACCTCGGGCCAAAAGGCCAAAACATACCTTTCGAAACCATTTACAATAGTCCTTTCGAAAACATTGAAACATCTCTTTCGAAAGCTTTATAAATTCTTAGACGTCCTCTTTTAAAACACTTCAAACCTGCCTTTCGAAAACATTGGAAACCTTCCATTTAAATACTAAAGTCAAATTTTCAAAAACATTGGGGAACCACCCCTTTGAAACCTTTATCATATACCTTTCAAAAGCATTAAGTCTTTTACATAAATCAAACCTTTCGAAAGCATTGGGTTCTAGTAAAAACACGTGGAACAATCTTTCGAAACCATTTAAAACCATTCCTTTTGAAATCTTTGGGTTTAACTTTCAAAATTTCAAAAGTTTCTTAAAAGAACCAAGTCAAAAGCAACACTTTCGAAAGCAATTTCCTAAGTAAAGAAGTGGATGGTGTCGAAACCTATCCCTTCGAAAGCATTGAAGAAGCAGCTCTAATTTTAATACAAAGGAACTCTTTCAAAAGCATTGCTTCGAAAGGTTGGATGCGGCAGCTAAGGGATTTGACCCCTTCGAAAGCTTCTTTATAAAACAAAGGCGCAACCTCTTTCGAAAACTTTCTTTAAAACATCTAACTAAGTCGAAAGCATTCTTTTCAAAAGCAAAGCAGGCGCATTTCCTTTTAAAAGCAAAACAAGGTTTCGACCCCTTTGGA
Organism: Allium fistulosum; assembly: GCA_030737815.1. Taxonomy (NCBI): domain Eukaryota; kingdom Viridiplantae; phylum Streptophyta; class Magnoliopsida; order Asparagales; family Amaryllidaceae; genus Allium; species Allium fistulosum. Next base: position 934,010,428 of record CM060908.1, on the reverse strand, counting down.
ACCCTTGTTTCGACTCTATACCTTTCGCCTATTTTCAATCCACTACATACCAAGGCTTTTGATACCATGTGTATTGGTTTTGACTAGGATGGAGGTGGAAGTATGAAGTCGAAAGGTAGCCGCCGAAAGTGATGAAATAGTAAAACCTTATAAAAACTGATTTTTGACTTTAAAAAGTAATTTCTTTTCAACTAACCCGCTTTGTTTGCTAACATATGATTGGTTGCCAATTTCTTTTCTAAAAGTGCTGCCGAAATTCAGAATTAAACAATTTAAAACATTTACAAATTACCCTTCTCCTTTTATAAACACATAAAACATTTAAGTCCCAGACCTTAAATAATTTTATATACTTATTAAAACACTTAGGAAAATTCCACAAAAATTCCCACATATCACTTTTAATATATTTTCTAACATATATAAATTTCTGATCCAAAGCTAACATATAATACCTGTAATTAATTTTAAACCCAATTAACCATTTTCCTCGCTAGAAAATTCATAATATATCCACATTAATTCAGAAAATTATGAAACTTGAAACCCGTCTCTAAAATATTATTTCCGACCTTATATCAAAATCGCAAGGCATTTGAATGTCATTTAATTGGTTTCTAGTTAAACCTTTTCATAAATTCTATATGAAATAGCATAAATCATCAACAAGCATATATATCCATTTTAAAAATCAAAACAGGCAATTCACTTGAAAAATAATTTCGGATCTCAACTAAAACCGAAAATAAGAAAATATGAGATGTAACTTATTATTCACCTTTAGCTTGTTTGTTAAGGAGTTGAGATTTGGTTCTTGAATGAATTGATTAAGCTTTCTTCTTTAGATCCTTGCTTATCTTACTCTTGCTTTCTCTTAATGGCGGTCGGCCTCTTCTTTGTTTAGTTTTGTTTATGAACGTGTAAAATGAAAGTGCATGAGGGTTTAGGGCATAAGAATGTGACTTATTCTTATTTTTCCCTTATCTAATTTACCTTACTATTTCATTTTAATTTCATTTAGTTCATTAGTTAACTAGGCACAACTACCTTCTTATTACAGAAATCTCAATCCCCTAACCACTTACATTATTTCGTTTAATCTAACTAATTAAATATACTAAACAATGTTAATCAAAATTTGGGTCGTTACACCCGTCACCAGAACGTTGTTCTGAACACCCCTCATTACAACCCACATGATAGATTTAGAGGGACCTGATACTGGTATAGATGGGAATTGTAGATGGACAAGTTTTCTCATTCATGCTCAGCACTGACAAGGCAATCAGATATCGAAGGAATAATATTGGTTCCAAGGTAGGAGCCTTAGTCAGTATATATGTTTTATTATATTTCACTATTCTATCATGAGTTCGTATAGATAGCTCTCTGATATACCTATGTTGATTACATGTTACTAATACCAACAATCCATACCCTTATGGAATTGGGTTTTTGATTTATTCGAAAAATCGAGCCTATTAAGGTGCAGGTTGTTGCATTTGGTATAGAGCCTAGGTTAGTTGATCATAAGAATTAGGATATGCTGAGTGAATGTATTTGTATTTTTACCTAGAATTTAATATATATATATTATATGCCAAACTCTACAAATTTTGACTATAGAAGTAGTTGCGACCATATTCTGAAAAGATGGATACGACAACTACGAGCAGGAACGATAAATTGAAATAAATTTATACATTCTACCCCAATTACCCTACGGAGAGTAGGTCGTACCGTAAGATGATTGACTTAAGAAAAGCATGAGCACAACATATAAGGGTCCCTGGAGCTAGATAGTACTTGGCTCCTTTTGGTAAGCCTAGGATGCCCTATGATTATGGATTTCGTCGGATTGCCGATTGATGATGTACATTTCATCCATATAGGTGGGAAGTATTACTTGGCTCCATTTGCTGGGCCTAGGTTGCCCTATGATTATGGATTTCACTGGATTGCCGATTGATGATGTACATTTCATCCATACAGATGGAAAGTAAGAACCTATACATTGCAAATATTTGGAAGTACAGTATAAATAAGAATGACCAAGTTCCCACAAGAAGATATACTTTAATCACAAAAAGATGATAGTCGGATTTTAATATATTCTCGATGAAGATAGGCTAAGAATAGTAGAAAAATAAGAAAAGTTCAAAGGAAAGGACAAATAAAAATCCATTTCTAAGTCCGACCCTATGTGAAATAATTTTACAAAAGATTTTAAATTTTCTTAAGATGTTGAAATAGCTTTAAAAGAAATTATTTAAAAATAAATAAATCTTACTACTAAAAGGTTGTTATTTATAATAGGTAAGAAAATACTAAATTTTTTGCCATATAAAATACCCTTAAAAATATGTATATTCTTGAAAACAAAGAAAATTTTGAAATTTTAGTTAAAAGAGCTATCTAGAGATTTCTAGTTGAAATTAAAACGGGCTAGACTGAAAATTTTCAATTAAAGGGTTTTTAGTAAAGAAACTTTTCCGTTTTGAAATAAATGGAAAATAAAATGTATGTTTGGATCGATGATTTTTCTATTTTTGTAAATTCGAATTTTTAAAATTTCTTATAAGGGGTGCATAAATGAAAACTGTACTAGATTTAAATGGGGTAATGAAAATGAAAGAGTAAAAATATCCAATAATGAAGATAGGCAGAATATTCTCATATAAGAAAAATATGAAGAAAAGTAACTGAAATAAATATATACTCAAAAAGTAAACAATTTCATGTCAATGAAGAAAAGTCTAATGACTAAAGCAGTAGGCAAACACACTGCAATAAATCTACGAAGAAAACAATCAAAGAGAAAAGAAGCTATATAAGGAGAAGCCATTTAAATAAGAACAATTTAGGTAGAAGAAATTTAAATAGTAGCAACATTAGGAAATTTAAATAGAAACAACATTATGAATTTACGTTAAAATAATGTCTGTGATCTAATTAGAAAAAATGCAAGAGATTAAAGGTAGAGTAAAAGAAAAATGGATAGTTTTCATAATATGTGCAGTAATTGCACATATCTTTTAAAAGTCCCTCTGATGTGGTATTAGAATCTCCGCTAAGATTGAAAGTGGAAATATCATGAGTAATAGGAAAATAGTAGAATGAAAGTTATCCTTATCTACTCTAGTTTTGTTATTTAAAGTTATAAAAGATGTTATAGAAACACGGTAACAGTGCATTCTTGGAAACGATTTGGTATAATAATTGAGTTTTTGAATGCAAAACTTAATAAATAGTTTTTGTTAAAAATCCTGCTTTTTAAGAAGTCAAATCTTTATTGTGAGAAGTCTTTAAAGGGAAAATTGATTTAATGGTTATTCATGTGATAAAAACTTGATTCTTACTATTTGAAAAGAAGGAAACAATGTGTTGTTTAAATGAAAAAATCTTTTTAAATTAAATTGCAAACATTGACTTTTGAACTCAATAAGTAAACTTACTTCATAAATCCTAAATTATAGTTTCAAAAGTATTACGCTTATAGTTAAAGTTGGTTAAAATGAGGAATTTTTCATGGCTCCTTTTGAAAAGCCCTACAAATGTTGAATTTAATAAAAAAAAATCTAAGCTTATATTTTCATAGATAAAAATTTGGGTTAAATACTTCACGACTGTAAAGTATAAAGTTGGATAATTTTATAAAGAATTGTGAAAACGAAACTAAGTTTGATATGGAGTAGATATGGATGTCTGCTTAGGTAAGACAGGGTAAAAGTCAAGCCTATGAATAAAATAAGTATTAATGCTCATCGAGTAGCAACAAGAAATCCCCGTTAAATATAAGAAATATTGGTATGAATCTAGGAATGTTTAGACATGTGTGAAAGCCATAAGAAGAACCCATAAAAGAATGGAAGAATGTTATCAAAGTACAGCTCTTCGAATTCTAAAGTATACTCGCATGAAAAATCAAAGATAAACAAATTAGATACCAAAATTTGAAAATACGATCAAAATATTTTGATTGAAATAAAGTGTAATATAATTGGAGAAGAGGGTAATGAGATGAAAAATACACACAGAGGAAGTTGGTTGACTCAAGATTTAGGAAGGCAAGATAGGTGGTAGGAAAGTTATTCCACCAAACTAATTTTTTGGTGAGTTGTTCTAAAGGTGCATAGTTTATATTTTTACCACTGCAGCTTATCCTATAATTGGTTGTAATAATAGAAGTAATGGATGGAACCTATTTACTAAAAGCCAAAAAGTTATGTTAAGACATGTGGGTTATAGTTGAATGAAATACTACAAATGTCCACTTTATTTGAGTAAGAAGTGATAGGCCACAACGTCATTAATAAAAGTTGATGTTGAAGGGTGGCTCAAGCAATTACTTTCTTTTTTAGGTTATTTGGGTTGCAAGCATTAGCTGTCTCTTTTTGTATAAATAATTGCGTATGATATATTATGAGACATGTTCCTATTTTATCACTGTGCTGATTTTCTAATGAGCTTTGACTTCTATACATACATACATACATACATACATACATATATATATATATATATATATATATTGGAAAATGGTACAAATAGGTAAATCTCATAAGAACACTTGACTAATGATAAATGTAAAGTAAGAGTAGAAGTTTATAAACAAATTATGAAATTGGTTAAATTAGCGACTAAAAATAAATAATGCTTAATCCTTAAAAAATTAGGATTTCAGAAGAAAAAAAATTGCAAGTAAAGGACAGGGAAGTGTTGTTGCGAAACTCATAGGTCATTATCCTTAAACCTTAAAAGATAAAATTTATAAATATACTTGTGTGTTGTTTATTGTTCTAAAATAAAATAAAAGATTTTCAATATTTAATTTTAACCGTGTAAATGCTATGGTCAATCATAAGCGTAACTCGTTTACTGAGTCCTGATTACGTTAAGATGTGGCTTGATTTATTTTAAAGATGCAAAGGCAAATGCTTTTGAAAAATTGTGCTAAAAAATAATTTAAAATTTAAAATTTCAGACTATTTTACAAATTTAATAAAAAGGGAAAAGATTTTGTACCAAAATTTTTAAAAATCTTTGATTTATAAATGCCACATGCTTAGCATAAGAAGGGCCGATGTGTCAGTAAATATGAATTTTATTATTCAGGATGGGTGACGATATACAAAACATAGATAATAATAAGAGAAAAGCTGTTTTAGCCTTGGAATTTCAATTTTCATACTTTGTTGATATTAAACAAAAACTTGTTTTTAAAAATAATTTTATTTTAAATTTTAAAAGTAAACCTCCTTATGCGAATTGTACTTGAAAAAGCTGGAAAAGACCTGGGGGCAAAAGAGAAGGTTCAAAGATACAACAAAATTGGTATACGAAAGAAGGTTGGGTATATAAAATTCTCTATCTAAATTCCTTTTTTGATATAAGAGTATAGATTTAGGAAAACTCGATTTTCGAAATTTTGGATGTTATTAATGGTGTGTTAGGTATTATTAGATGGTAGGGACTGGATACAAAATTGGTTGAACCATACTTCTTTTCGTAGGAGTGGGGAAAATTTTGTGTGAAAAAAAAGATTTTGCTTTTTGAAACTTGCATATATATAGAACTGGTAGTATGTATACGTTGTTTGCACTATATATTCAAAATTATTTCAAAGAATGCATTCAAATAGGAGGCGCCGATTTAGAATTATTCAGCATGCATATCTTATATGTTGTGATGCACCGTGCACATATATATGATTGGCCGCAAAATTGGTTATACACTAATTAGTTGGATAGTTTAAAATGGTTGTGCACTATATTACATGGTTTAGTCCTTGGGAGAATTTCAGGGAAAAAATTCTTTTAAGGGGGAAGAATGTAACAACTCATAAAATAAATAGTAATTAAATAAAAGGAATTAATAAATAATTTACAAAGTCCAAAAATGCAATATATAATTTATCAGTCACCAGAATATTGTTCTGTCCCCCTCCTCATTACAACCCATATGATAGATTTAGAGGGACATGATACTGGTACAAGACGGGAACGGTAGGTGGACAAGTCTTCTCATTCATGCTTAGCATTAACGAGGCAACTAGATATCTAAGGAATAATATTGGTTCCAAAGTAACAGCCTTTGTCAGTATACCGGTTTTATTATATTTTACTATTCTGATGTTCGTATAGATATCTCTCTAATATACTTATGTTTATTATTGGCCACCAACACCAACGATTTGTACCCTAATTGACTTGGATTTTCGATTTAGTCGAAAAATCAGACCCATTAAGGTGTGCGGTTAATAATTTACAGTAAATGATAGAATTTCCTGTAACCCGCACCTCCCGACACACCAATCCAAAGCCTAATGTGACCTTAGGCACATCATGCCGAGAAATATGAGTTGCCGAGATTTTAAAACATTACAAAGCATAAGCATAAGGGTGGAGTTCTAAGACATTCTACACTTTCAGATCTCACAGCAGAAGGAATTAAACTATAAGTATACAAAATAGACATCTCAAAAAAATAGTTTCCAAAATACTTTTTTTACATATACATTATTCTCAAAGTACAATATAAGCTTTGCAAATATTTAATATGATATATGAATACTCGGGAAACAATGAATAATACGAGAACTCCAACGTGAAGCTCCTTTCTCCACATACCATGTCCAATCACTTGCTAACCTGTCATCCTATGGTGGTGGAAAATGGAAAGAAGGGGGTGGATCAGACAAATTTTTGGTGAATGAGAACAATTTAACAAGATGATTAAGTGCAATTGACCTTAAATCTGCTCTAAGTGATATAGAATGTAAAATCAGTGTTCGTGAACTCCTAAGGTCCAATATGTAAGGACTCATATAACCCAAATGGTCGAACCTACTTATCGAACCTAACACTAACGATCGGCCAAAATGGGAACTACTCTCCCATCATAACTGCATCAACACTACGCCAAAGAGGAAGAATGCTGAAAATGCAACTCACATAATGACTCATCGTATGCACCCATGTTTGCCTCTCGATCATAGTGGAAAAATGCCTCTTATCGTATTGCACCGAGGTCCATCTCGTAGGAACTTCATTAGTATCGAGCTCTAATTTACTCAATACCTATAGCCACTTATTGCACTACACCGGGGTCCATCTCGCAGGAGCTCCCGTTAGTCCCAGGCTCTAATTTAATCGATACTTATATCCACTTATTGTACTACACCGGTGTCCATCCGTACCATATTGTGCCAAAAAATGTACATGCCTGGATCTTCCATTAGTACCAGACTCTCTCATAAAGCGTTTCTGACAATGTTGCACCTACCTGTATGGAACACCCCTGAGCTTATGCAAGATAATTCGCCCTGATCAACTTCGTGTATGCGATATGCCAATCAACCACTACGAAATATATTCTCTTATACCAATATCAAACATTGATAAATACATCACCCTAACCACATTAATAGGGCCCAATTTCCCTATTCTCTCGAATGCATATATATAGCCCAAACTTGTTCGATCCAATAGTCCATAGTTTATATAAGTTCTAACTGAATTATATAAATTTTATTATTAAATTTGAGCCTTAGGCCGAGTTTCAATTTTAGCATTTCCCATTCGAAAGGTCGACCCAGACAAACCCCAGGTCAACCGCAACTGGTCGACCTATAATTCCCAAGGTCGACCATCCACGTATAAAATTTAGGGTTTCGTCCAAATTTTAATCATCGATTTATTTTAGTTAATTATTGTCAATTCCAATCGATTAATGATCCAGTTAACCCTAATTTCCAGTTAATTAACCCTAATTTTTCAAATGTCATCTTAATGTCCAATTTCAATTAAATTAAGGTTTTAATTTAGGGTTCCCAAATTGAGCATTAACAATTGTTAAATTAACAAATTTCATAATTCAATTACAAATTAAATTCTAGGGTTTAGGGCTTAGGGTTGAACATGTTCAAATTTAATTTAGCTAGTTTAAATCTAGGGTTTTTACAATTCTAATCATTTAAAATAGTTTAAAATAAATTCCATTAATCAATTTATTAATCTGTGCCTACTCACCTTAAGCCTAAGCTCTTGATCTTGAGAAATTAGCCTCCAAACGATAGCTCCTTACCTAGATCGCCTTAGTTCCCCTTAATTGCTTGCTCTTGCCTCTTTAGATTGATTAAGGGTTTAATTTGATTTAAGAAAATTAGGGTTTTGAGGAGAAAAATAGACAGAGTTAAGTTACCGTAGGCTTCCATTATAGAATTAGGGTTTCATTAGTTACAAATTATAGAGTTTGAGTTAGGTTTAGGGCCATTAGATTAGCTAAGGGAAAATCAAGTAGTTCATCCAATACTTCAGAAGCAAGCAATGAATCCAGGCTGTTAATCCACGTCTCACCCGAACGCCAATCCCCCGGTTTCACCCGTGTCGGTTCGACCGACCCTAAGCCAAGTCGACCGATACCGGTTGACCTAGGGCTTTCTTGGGTCGACCCAAAGCGTTGTAAATTTTTATTTTTAATTTCTTAATTCGTTCTAACTCTCGTAACTTCTTCATTCTAACTCGGATTACGAAGTGTTAGATATGAAAACCGTTCATAAAATTGCTACGAACATAATAGTGCAAGTTTCGTAACTAAATTCGGACGTATGGGAAAATTTTGTTTTAGGTTTTATTTTAATTAAATTTACTTTTCTTATTAAATTTTGGTTTAAATTTCTGTTAAATTTCCGACATGATACATTCTCCCCCCTAAAAGGATTTCGTCCTCGAAATCTTAAATGATGAAAAAATGTAACTCATAAACACAGCAACTAATAGCTACAACTATTTACTCATCCATTATCCATATAATAATTGTTCTTAGAAATTTTCTAATGCAATATGCGTATATATGTATGTGCAACGTGAAATGCACATGAACCTATACTAATGCAAAAGAGTAGGCGGTCCACTGATCCAGTTGACCTTCTGTCATGCAAATGCTCATGCCATTAATCCGATGTATAAAAAATCCTAAATAATTAAACTTGCAATTCTATATGTATGCACGACCATTTCATCCATGTGCAACTTTCATATGCATAATGCTCAAACAAGATAAACAACAATCAAGCATCCGTATATATCATATCTAATTAGCTAGAAAATAAATAAGAGATAATGTCAATGTGTGTGTAATATCTAGAGGATATACTATCCTAAATGTGTCAAATCATCCAATCAATACATCCAAATGCATCCACTAGCATCTAACATCCATAACATGTCCTACTGACATGTTTACAAACATTCCTACCATCCAATGATCTCTACTTAGGCTAGAATCTAAATATAGAAGTAATATGTACTTTCTTAACTAAAATGGAAACGTTCTCGAAAAGAGTTCGAGATGGGTAGCTCAGATTTTTCCCTCAAATTCCCTTTTACTCTCAACTGGATTGTCTCTCTTCTGGACTCTAACCAGTTTTATTACTTTATAACGGAATCAGTTTGTCCCATGCTCAAAATATGGGTAGGTGCACGGTGAACAAGGGGTTTACCTATTCTTCCTAACTTTCCCTAATTGACACAACTTGACCATAGCAACTGCACCCATAAACAATTCGCAAGTGTGACATAAAATAAACACTGTGAACTCCCACCAACTCCCTAGGAAGCTCTGCTCCATAAGTTAACTCCCAAACTCTATCCAAAATCGAAAAAGGCCCTACAACCCTTGGTGCTAACTTTTCGGATTTATCAATCCAATACCTATAATTATGGCAAGATGTTCACACGGACTTTGTCACCACCACGGATCACGATTCCATGCTTCTCCTGTCAGTATATGCTTTCTTCTTATCTTGTGCAGTCCCTGTCCCTCTATGAATCGAATTCATTTCCCAACCGCATTTCTCATCCTTTACCACTGGCATGAATCTTCAATCCAATTACATGTGCCTCGGTAACCCTTTGCAATGCTTGCTACAACTTAAATGATGTCAACTTGCACCACTCTAGATAACTTGAGCATAAGTATGCTTTCGCGAAACTAGAGTCTCATTCCATTCTCAATGCACAACCAAATTGTCTTAAATCATCCAGTAGTATATCTTATCACTTCATCCCCTATATACCAGGTGGGACAACCCAAAGGTGAACTGTGTCTCCACCTATGGTGCTTCCTATATAGCTCTATGTTATTTCTCCATTTTACCCAAAGGTTATTCAAACCTGTTGATTCCTTAGCTGTTGCAAATAGTATAATCTCCCTTCCAATTCGATTCCGCTTAAGTCATTTCATTTTACCTTTTGAATCGTTTCCTTAGCCCTTCAAAGATTAATTGAAGTTATAATCTAGGATTATTTTAGCATTGAAGCTAATCACCTATGTGATACTTCTTTCGCATGCAATTATTATGCAACCGAAAACTACGTATTCCAAATTAATCTTCCCCCAATCCTAAGGATGGTTGGAGAGAATCCTTTTTATCCCCTATTTCAAGTCTTACCAAAAGTTTCCAACCTTATTTCCTATAAAATTGCCTCCGCATTCTCAATGCATGCAAGTAACAATATCTTTTTTCTTGATGGAGACCTAAATCCTTGAATTAACCTTCCATTCAAGAATCTTGACTACTACTTTATTTAGGATACCTTTGAGGTTTGAACTTACAAAACTTTACCATTTGTTAATGTCCTCCCATAACTTCTTATTACTCTGTTCTAAGTATTTCATTTATTTTATGGTTGAGACTTAATATGGAATGGTGCCTTGCTATCATAATCCAATAAACATGCTGACCATTACTTTGATTTTTACTTAGGAATTTCTGCACTTTAATGCATTGTAACTACATCTTTCCCTATAAGGAAATGTGAACTCTGTAACTTTCAATAAATTATCTAAAAAAGGATTTGTGTCAGTTTTGGAATTACAAGTAATTATCTTTTCTGTTAATATTGAAATAGACGGTACAAAACACGATAACTATCCCTATTTTGTATATCTCTTTCTTTTGCGGTATATTCCTTGTTATTTCAAATGATACATTTTTGTATTAAAACTGGATAATTTATAGAAATTTACATTGCTACATACTTTATTCTAGTGAATTAAAGTAGTACCTAAATCCCACTTTGTTTTATAACAACTTCCAATTTGGCGTTTACTACTCCATACCAATTAGTCAAAAATTTGCTACGATGACTGACTCAACATTTTTACTTGCTCAGGTCATGTAAGTCTACAAATTTGATATTTATCATACTATTTCCTTTATGTAGGTTTTCATTAATTTGGAGACTACTTTCCCTTTACTTCACATATTATAGTTTATGTTATACTTAACGCTATAATTCCAAGATCTACACTAGGCATACGTGGAACACATCTACAATGATACAATTCTAATAACATGTATAAAATAGATAACTTTCTATTCTTGTCCACCTGGTCTGCCCGTAGCCTATAGGTATCATATTCTCATCTATATGGTATCAACTAATATTTTGTTGCTATAACATCAAGTCTATAATTATTATTCCATTTACGTTGCCTAATGCAATCAAGGAAATGCCTATTTGTTATTTTACACTCTTAATACAAATTGAAGTAGACCTTACTTTCCCCTTTAACACTTCAAATCGAAAAAAAATTCGCATCTACACCATTCTTAATGTAATAAAGCATATTTGTAAAGGCCCGTATCTCCATACCCTTTGAGTCGACCATAATTCACATCAGTTCAACTCAAATTAAACGGAAATATGAACCTTTAAGGGCGAAGAAGAAAAGGTAGAAGAAAATATAAACAACAACACAAAATCTCACAATCGCAGCAGAACAAAATATAATATATAATAACGGAATTTTATACAAAATAATCTATAACTGTTTTATACTTACAATCGTTAGAGTACAACAATCAATACATCAATCTGGACAGTTATAATAACTTGTCCTCATACAGCGGAAATATAAGTCAAGTATGGAAATACGTCTCTGCCATCCAGCTTGTCTTTTGAGCTCCATAGCATCCTATCTTGAATCTGTAATACTCGGTCTGACCCGAGCATTATAATAAAATAACACCCGAGTCAGTCTAGAAAACCAGCGTGAGAAAACACACTCAATTTGAATTATTAAAGTTATCAAAATCCTTTGAAAAACAAAGGTATCTCGTAAGACCGCATCATACATAAACACGACGGGTTTTTCCCTTACGATACCAAAACATTTTATATCAAAATCATCTGATATTATTATAGTGTCTACAGAAAATAAATAGAAAATAGCTGAAATGCTTCCATCTCACGTTTTAGCATAGTTGGGCACAATCAAAACCATACGACGCTTATTGGAGAATGGATTCCATACAATGACTAGGCACTGGCGTACCACATATCATGGTACACTTCTAGAAAAATGTACCGATGACCTCGTCGGGATCCCCTACAACACAAGACCGACCCTATCCCTAACCTGGATAGAACCGAATATGCTATCACCCCGGGTGTTCCCACCCTTATCGAGAGCTCCTTTTCCATGCACCACCGTATCCATAATTAATAATATATCCGAGGTTATCTAGAAAGGTGATAACATACCCTAATTGGGTGCGACCCACTTAGCCTTGCTGCATCTCCCCTGATTTTCAGTCATTCCGGTTGATGACGCTTGAGGCTACGATTAACTTTCAAGAACAAATTCACTTAGAATGCTCATCGTCCTCCTATGATGATGTTCTGATAGCATTCATCCATACAAGTTGTCATGGGTCTGGACAAACCGAGCCATTGTCTTCACTATCTTCACTATCTTTACGATATCCATTCGTAATGCTCAAATCGTATCAAAGTGGTTTTTCAGATAATTAAATCTGATCCCAATGTCTTCGAAACGATCAACAAAATTGGCCAATATTGATAGCCGGTTATTTAACTATCAAATAACATCCATAAGCAGTCACTAGGCCATTGTTTATAATTCTTTAAAACATTCATTTCAAAATATCTTTACAAAGACATATATTCAAATCTCTTTCAAATTTATCAATATTTGGAAACATTCCGAATACTTGTTTCCATAACAGGATATCTCCACCTGTACCTCACTTCAACACCTAGCGAAATATTTCCAACTTCGATTTATAATCCATTACTTAGAAAATATCTTGATATAAATCCTTCATCTCTAAATATTTTCAAAAACCGTCATTTTCTCACTTAGGAAAATATTATAATCCTTTTTTCCAAAATCATTTCTAATATCAATACTTAGGAGTTTTTCTTATCCTATCTCCTACATTTCCGAAATTTATATTAATTCCTTTACATTTTCCAAAGTTGATTATACTCACTTATAATCTCGTCTATCCATTTACAACTTCTAAAAATCATATCTGTTTCCACATCTCGAGAGAGTTTATAAATAAATTAAAATCATTTTCAAAACTATGTATAATAAGTATTTTTTTAAAGAATGATAATTTATTTTAAGAAAACACGTTTAAGTAATTATTTAAAATTTTAAAATACTTAAATAAACATTGATACTTCATTCCCTATTCCATTTTCAAATAACAAATTGATTTATGAAGCTTATTATAAAAAAACAAGAAATTTATTTCAACTAATATTCGATGTTTGAAATTTTACTTCTGAAGTATTTCAATAATAACTAGCTTTTAATTACATGGTTTAATAAATAATATTCCCTTTAAACAAAACTTAACTTCTAAATAAAAATATATTTTTCTTTAAAATATCCCAATAACCAAATTTAATTTAAAAATCCCTCTCGATTCACAACACATCAATTCCATTCCAGCATCCTATCCATTTCTACTTTTCAAAAATAGTATCCACTATTTTTTCCAACCCTATTTACATATTCTAATATAAATTCACCCTATGCATTTTATATTCCCAAAAATTTTACCTGTTATCGATTTCCTTCATTTATAAACATTGTTTATAAATTTATAACTTCTCTGAGTTTCACTTTTTATAAAAATAATCTCATTTATAAAATTCCATTTTATAAATTCAGTTCCTTATAAATTCTATTCATTTCTGCCAATCTATTTTTAATATCGATTTCAACTTCTTTTCATATTTTGTAGAAATATCGTTTAAAAATCCTTTTTATAATTTATTTTAAAATCTCTATTTAAAATATTTTCACGAATAGTTAAATACAAACCAAAATCAATTATTGTTCTTATCCAAATCAATTTCTTAAAATAATCCAAATTTTGATATAAATATTTTTATATTCAAAACCTCCTTTTAAATATTTTAATTTCCAAAAATAATATTTATGGTATTTAAAATACCAAAAGTTAGGCCAGTGCTACTATAACATCCAATAATTCACATCACAATAATAATCTATAACAAATTATTCTAACACATCATATATTATTATATATGAAAAACAATCAATATAAATTTGAGGAATCCAGTTGGATCCCTCTAACATGTTCCTCTGCATCCATTGATGTTAATTCAACATAAAAATTCCAATCCCACTTCGAGGGGGATATCGCAGTATATAGGGTCATCCACTGTTATGCGGGGCGCATAGGTTCTCATCCGCTCCAATCGGCGGGAATATCCAACTACTAATACACACACACACCAATATATATAATATAACATCCAACTGATAATATAATTGATCAATTCATCCAATCATCCAATAATTTATTTTCAACAATATAAATTAAAACAGTAATCCAAGATGAGTGAGATTTTACTCACCTTGATTTTTATATTGCTAACCATTCCAATTTTAGATTAAATAGAACAGGCGTTCGGTTTAACCCAAAATCGCTGCTGACTCCAAATCAAATCCAGTATATAGTATATAACCATACGATCCTAAAGTAATTTGTTCTGTGATTTTTGGACCTCATATAAGGAAGTTATACATTTATAAGCATTTGAAATTAAAAAAAATTAATGTTTAAACTAATTGCAGGAATTAACTTAATTAATTACCCCTTAATGATAAAACCCTAATCGCTTTACCTCTGCTCAAAACGCGATAGCTTCCAGGCGCTGCTTCGATCGTTCATCCTGACATCGCCGCGTCCCCACTTCGTCAAACGACTTATCTCGCGCCACCCCTTTCAACTTCGCACGTAACGTCACTCCAAGTCAGACCATCCTCCACAGTGCCGAGTTCCGCTCATCGAACGCCCAGATCTAAACTAACATCTCTACAAAGTAGTGGTATCACTCAACTTTAGGCAGTCGCTCAACTTCACGGCGATGACTAGAAACGAATCAGAGTTGAGTTTGACAATTCTCTTCGGCAATAGCAACCTCGGCAACCAAGCGTAGTCACTAGCAACACCGATGATGATGTTTCCTTCGTCCAGCGATTAAAATGACTCGACGACGACTTTATTTGGTGGCGGCAGTGCTTAGAGATTTAAGGGTGAGGTGGGTTTAGGCATCAATTTTTTTCCTTTTTTCTTTCATTTCGATCTGCTTCGTGAATTCGAACTGCAGAAGAAAGGAAGGCACGCAAATTGTTCAGTTTGAATTCGTGAAGAAGGTTGAGGAAAAATGTAATTTAAAAGAAAACAGTACGGGTACAAATAGGTAGGGTGGCTCATCAGTGCTAGGTCGGCTCAAGTATAGGGTGTCTGGTGATTGACATTTGATTTTACTTTTATTTAACTTTATTTTTAAAATGTCTCGAATTACATACTTAGAAATTTCGAACTCCTATTAAGGTGTGCCACCTGGTGTTTCTAATGTTATACCTTTATTCCGAACGCGATGGAATAACTCGAGGTCTAATTCGATGGTATGGA
Organism: Allium fistulosum; assembly: GCA_030737815.1. Taxonomy (NCBI): domain Eukaryota; kingdom Viridiplantae; phylum Streptophyta; class Magnoliopsida; order Asparagales; family Amaryllidaceae; genus Allium; species Allium fistulosum. The sequence continues at coordinate 933,994,656 of CM060908.1, read as the reverse complement.
GAAGATAGCCTTTAAATCGACTATTTAAATTAAATTCAATTAAATCATTTCTAGGCGTTTTCAGATCGCATAACCAAATGGTAAATCCAATGCTACGTTTGAAATCCGACAATAATACACTATTACAGATCCAATGGAACTGGTTTCGTCGAATTCCGAGATTGTGCCCCGGATCGCTATTTTAATGCGTCGATTAAATCGACGATTTCCAAATTTTTGAAATCGCTTGAAATTTTCATTTTTCAAATCTTACTAACTAACTTATAATTCCAAATCCAATATTTAAAACCATTTAAATATTTCAAATTAAACATCGAAAATTTCGGATCTTTACAATATGAGCCTACTATTTCCTTACTTGGAAATATGCTCACCCAAATCATACTTTCAATCTCCCTTACGCAAGGATCCTACAATTTCAACCATACTTGCTTGTAACGATACAGATTTTTCGCGTTCGAAAATCGACATCCATACTTTATATCGTACTCGAATGCCGTAGATTCGATCGTTCAAATCCGAGTCGCCGGAGCTTATAACAACATTAAGTAAACAACACAGCGGAAGAAAGAAAACAATGATATCATATACAATTCCAATGAATACAATATCCAGAATGATATACAACAATGATATCAATAATACACAACAATATCAGAGATAAATAATGATACAGCGGAAAGCAGAAATGATAACTCCAAATGATCAGTCAGAGAGACTGGCTACAACCACTCCAATACCAAGCGAGAACCACAAAGAGAATCAAGTGCGGTCCTGAACTCCAAGAACTGAACCATCTCCAGATAATCTACTAAACCTGAATATCTGAGAAAACCCAACTCTAGACTGCCCGTGTGGAAAATGGTGGGCACCCAGAGTTTAGGAAGGGAACAATAAACTCCGGGTCAGTCATGGGACTGGTGTGAGCAACAAAAACAGTTTATCTTTAAAACAAGCAACAAAAGCTTTTAAACATTGAAACCCGCAATGCTCTTGGAAAATGAAACTACCATAAGACCTCCCACCACACACACAATGCAAACGCAGAATTGGAGGAGATTTATTCTTATGATAGTCAAACATGCTTACTACGCAAAATCAAAACTCTTTTGATATTATAACTGTGCATAGTGTCGAAAACCATTTCGAAAATATAATATTAATCTTAGCCAGCATACAACCATTGTTGTATGCCTACTATAACTACGATGTTCAATAGCAGGTTACCGCCACATTCCATAGCAGGTAATACAACTAAAACCGTACTGGGTTCGTATTGTTCCTTTGGATTTCCAACAAATGATCAGGCAAAGGAACTTCCTTACCGAAATGGAAACGCCTCTGGAAAGACGCCCCAGATCCTAACCGGATCTCTGCAAACAAAAGGCCGATGCTACCTCACGCTGTACAGCTGTAACTAGGTAACTAACACACAAGTCATGTCATCCCCCGGTCGTCACCGACCTTTATCCGAGAGCTCTCGATCATACAGCAACAACCACAAAGTACAATAAATTTGCAGCATCCACATAGGTAAATATCTGGGCTCCATACCATGATATCACCTTTATCCAGAAGGAAATGACATACCCTAGGGGCGCTACCCCTACAAACCTTTGTCGCAACATTCCTGTTTCGACCATTACCGGGTTGTGAGGCTCGACGAAGTCTCGTCCACAAAGCTACGCTTTTTCACAAAGCCACGCTTTTTCACAAAGCAACGCTTTTTCACAAAGCCACGCTTTTTCACAAAGCACGCTTTGATCAACAAATGATCATCAGCACTTCATATGCCACATTACCAAATTGGGAATGTATCACTAGTAACCATCAACTACATAACCTCTGAGCTCGTACGTCTCAGAGAAGGGTGTTAAGCTAAGAGAATAAATTCTCCGCCACCAACAGAAATGTATTTGATAGAAACCAGCTTTACATCTCAAAGTGTAACGTCAGACACACATCCATACAAGTCTGTTCCGGGTTCGAACAGAACCGAAGGCACTTCCAAAGAAGCCCTTGCAAATCCGGATAATTTCTAATCACGTCCGGACTTCCCATCACTTAGCGTGCTAAAATCTCTATACCGGGGATCAGCCGATGCAGACACAATCGATGGTAATCCTTTCGTTTTCGAAAGTATCCGGTCTTCACCACCGGTCTTCAAATGCTATCCATATACGTCGTATCACTATTCGGAATGGGTTATATGACACAAAGGTCCTTCCCCGGCTAATCCGAACAACGAGCGCAATATCAAAAATCATATGGATACTGGGGTCTCAGTTAAATCACAGCTTAAAGCCCAAAACTTTTCATTCGAATGGTTAAAATAAATTACCATTTCCAATCTTTTAAACAAAAAGATTCATTTCAAAAACCTTCAATGGTTTAAACAATTTCCACACTTTTAATCTTTTAAACAAAAGATTTAATTCACAAAACCCAGTTTCACGAAGATCCATTCATAGATTTCAAAATAATTTCCATTTCACTTGGATTAACTCGTTAAATCTTTAAATCAAGATTTAACTTATAACTTTCAAAACTCGTTTCCAAAGATTCATTCATAGCCTTTCAAAACAATTCTATTTCAAGTTGGATTAACTCATTCGGTCTTTGAAATCAAAGACTCATTTCATAGTTTTCAAAACATTTCAATTCTATTTCAAACTTGAAATTCTTTCAACACAAATTGAAAGTTCATTACTTTTGTGAAACTTTTACTATTTGAAAACAAATAGTTTCATTTCAGAAAAATCCAGTTATATTTACACGAGTTAAAACCCTTGAATTAAATTCAAATTCCCAAATCAATACCTTTAAAATGGTTTAACCCATATATAACTTGTACAGCATCTTTAATCCCTAGTTTCAAATCATAGAATTCAATTTCAAACTTGAATTCAAATTTAATCAAATTATTTAAATTTTAAAACTCGATTAAGTTATTAAAAATAACTTTTATCTTTGAAATCCCATTTCAAAAGCTTTTCACTTTAAACCCAAATTTCCAATTTCAAAATCAATTGAAATTAAAATTTCAATTTCAAAAAAATCAAATTTACATTATCTGTGACCTAACCGATTTCCACGTGAAATCCATATTTGTGTGTGTATGGTGTAGTCCAGGGGTTTCACACACAATAGTGCAACATCAATCATCACAGATATATCGATAAGCGGTAAAATCGATAACGCTTATCTTCATTCACAGATTCATAGATAAAATAAATTTACCAGTCACAAAGATTCATCATTACAATTCGATGTGGGTTTCGGATAACCAACTGGAATCCGACTCCCTGTCGCATCGAAATTCAAATGTCGTTTACGGGTCAAGGGGTTTCATATTCACATAGTAATATATCACAGAAACAGAAATCACAACATAAATCAGGATCTATCACAAAGCATCATATATCAGGGATATCAAGCAATTTAATCATCCAATGGAATCCAAACATTCATAAGTAAGATCAATTTAACTAGCTAATAAATTTTTTTTAAACCAGATTAATTACTTATGAATAATTTACTAATCCTGGTTAATTAATTATTTATTGCAAACCATTTCTATTAATTAACCTTAATTAATAAATCAATCCACCTTAAATCATTAAATAATTAACCTTTAATTAATCAAAATATTCAAAATTAATTACAATAAGTGATAAATCCTTAATTACTTTCGTTAAGTAATCATCCTTTAATGAATCTCATTAATCAATCATTAATCACCTTTTTACAAATAAACCGGCTTAAACTTTGAAGTAGTTCGACAATTTAAATTTAAAACTTAGATTTAAACTTATTTCAAATTTCTATTTTACCATTTAAACTTTCAGTTTAAATTCAAAACTCAATATACCTTTACACTTAAAAGTCACAAAATTTAAATTTCAAAATTTAAATCATTTCAAATCTAAGGTTCAAACTTTATTCGGACCCAAACTAAATTTTTGATTTAAACTTACTTTACAATTTAAATCTTCTTCTTCAAAATTCAAACCATTTAACATTTAGGTCTTAAATTTTAAAAACTTTATTATTTTCAAAACTCAGATTCAAACTAAATTTGAATCAGAATTTAGCTTGGATTTAAACTTGTTAAATCCCTGCTTTTCAATTTGAACTTAAGTTTTAAATTCTAAAACTCATCAGGTAAAAACCCTGTCACAAACACTAATACCCGAGCCACTACCCTATTTACTTCGAGTCCAAACCCAGATATCTTCGAGCAAAACATAATTTAACCCGAGTAAAACTCGAGTTCAAAAATCCCACAACACCCCGAGTTCCCTTCGAGAAACCCCACAAAATTCTCGAGCAACATACGAGAAGCTCGTCTTCCCCAAATCATCACAAATGCCAGATATAAGTGCACATGCGTGCACATGCACAGTTGACCGCCAGCGTTCTGATTGAGACGCCACCTACCACCAAGTCGACGACGACCATCTCGTCACGAATGATCGTCCAGAACCACGAATTTCCCCGTAAGTCAAAATCTAGCCTTCATTCGAAACTGAAACTCGAACCCATTGAACGAGAATGCCTCGCCGTCACGTCACAGACCACCAGAGATCACGAAATTCCGGCCTCGGCCTCGCCTACCCCAAAGCCATCACACCCCAGTCGTACGTGCAACTCGATGCACAAACGAAGCTCCAACGATCACTTTTTCCAACCATCGCAAAAACTAGGGTTAAAAATTAAATCCCCTCGCCGTCGCCACCACAGTGAACTGGAACACCTCTGATTAATTTTCCCCGACTCACCGTAGTTCCTTCCACCTCCATGCAAAGCCACGACCATCATCATCAAGCCGATGACCAGAACTCGGCAAAAACTCCAAATTCGATTATGTCTGCCTATCTCAGTGATTACTAATTTAAAAATTAGGAATTTGCTTTCAAAAATCATTAAATTTGATAAGCTTTCAAATAGTATACTCGAATCTAAGGTTTATAACATTTGAATTTCTACAGGGTTTGCATTTTGACTGCATTTTCAAATTTTTTTTTTCCAGAAAAACTTTAGTTTATTTTGCTTAGATTCATTTTTTTATATTTTTTTATTTAAGACATATCAAAACAAACAACTCTTGTTTGAATTCTGAGATCAAACAAGAATCAAAGGTAGGGGAGTTGGATTTTGTACAGGGTTATAAGTTTCTATAACCTGGAACAAGATGATTCAACTTAAACTAACAGGCACAGGCAAAGATATGCATATATTCTTGAATAATTTCTACTGGGAATTATTTTCAAAAATGAATTTAAAACGTTTCTAACGATTTCCTTTTAGAGATCAAAGCTTAATTTTGTTTAAAAAGGAAGATATACATTTTTCAATCTGTTGTTCTTAAGCCTGTTAAGATACCAGGTGCACAGATATATATACAAACATGCAGACAGAATTATCAATCAAACAATCACGTTCCACAATAACTTCAAGCATGAACTCAGATATCAAAACATATAGATGGGTGAGTTTGCTCACTTTAATCTAAACAAAGCTAGAAACAAACAGATTTGGGGTTTGACAGGCTTTTATATCCTGAAGCTAACAGGGATTTACATCCCTGTACAATCAACATGCACAGGCCAAAACTCATTCATACACTCAAGATTCTTGCATGCAAACCAAGTTCTAAACTTTCCTAATCATTCAAGCAACCATATAGAAATATACTTAAGCACTTTAAAAATGAAGTTACTCACTTTGCTTTAGAAGAAAAAACAGAGGACTGCTATTTGACACAGATTTGAAAATGAAGCTGAAACTTCCCTTGATTTCTGGTTGAGTTGAATTGTTGCTTTACATTGAATTATTGTTTAAGTTTAAAGATGATGCTTCCTTCAGTTTATTTTTTTCCCATGGCTTTGATAGATGAAAACTAAAATGAGAAGGTTGAGATAAGAAAAGATTGTTATACAGGGTAATGTATAATCAGGTACAAGATTCTTTTGTATTTGGTCAGGGAGATTTTTCTTTGTTGGAGGCTGAAAGGATATTGTATGTACTTAGAGAGGCAAACATTCAATGCTAATGTACCTTTATACTTATTCTATGTTTTCATTTCGGCTGAAGATATTAACATTGCCTTCTTTTGCAAGCTATTACACATATAATTTTTCTTTGGTTTCATACTTGTAAATATTTTGTTTTGTGAGCACTGTCTTGTTACTTGAACATGAATGCATATAATTCATTTGTTTGCTTGTTTTGTTTGCAAGCCCAGTTACCTATATATTTTGTTTGTTTTATTACTTCGTAGTATAAGTGAACTTCTATTTTATTTTATTTTATTTTTCTTTGTTTTGTTTTTAGCACTTTCATTTTTTTATTTCTATTTTAAATGTTTATTTTTACTTCAATACTTATTATCTTGTATCTCTTTTATTTTTAAAACTTAAACTATCAAATATAAGATTTACTAATGTATTCACTTTCTATTTTATAAAACTATAAAAATTTATCTTATATATATTTATTTCCAGTTTAACATCTATTATTAATATCTTTACTTTAATACCAATTAGATTGTATTTCTCTATATATTTATTTTAAAATTCATTTACTTGAAATTTAAATTCGAATCAATATATACTTATATATAAAATTTCAAATTTACTCGTATATCATATTTAAATTTAAATGATTTAATATATTGGAATTTGGATTCGGGGAAACTCGAATCAATTTATCAATTGATTTTACAATTTTTTTTATTCAAAAATTAATCTAATTATCAATTTAAATTAAATTAAAATCTGGGGTCGTTACAAACTTCCCCCCTTAAAAGAATTTCGTCCTCGAAATTACCAAGGAGACACAAAGATAGATGAAGAATGTTTCATCAAATCAACTAAATATTTATTCTGCATTTGGCTTACCAATTCAGGATATCAATAACAGACACAAGAACAAATCTGTTTAACACTTCACAAGATACTTGGGTTATCCAGATCTACGAAATATACAATGGCATCGGTTAGTTCAAAGGGATAACTAACCATTCGTAGAATATATCGGGACCCAAAGAATAGATAGATATATAGATACGATTTCAAAAATTTCAGTTTAGAAACTAAAGCATATCTATCCACCATAGCAAACAAAGCAACCAATTCATCCAAACAAACAATTTTGGTCCATCCGAAGTTTACGTCCCATTTTAATATATCGAATTTTTCTTCTTGGATCTACCAGAAATCATCGAAGAATTGAGAAAGATGACGAACAAAAGAGATTGATAGAGAAAAGATTGTTTCCTCGTTGTTACAGAGTATCGACCATTTATAGTCGTATTCTCCTGTCCCCTATCTCATCCTCTTCTTACACTCATACTTACTATCAGTGGATAGCAAGAGAATTTACTGAGGCATTCGAACGGATTTCTGAAGAACACTCATTCTAGGGTATACTTCACCCTATCTCTAATGAGCTACTTAATGTGTTATACTCCTGAGCTAAAGTTCAACCTTCAGCTCTGATACCACTTGTAACGATACAGATTTTTCGCGTTCGAAAATCGACATCCATACTTTATATCATACTTGAATGCCGTAGATTCGATCGTTCAAATCCGAGTCGCTGGAGCTTATAACAACATTAAGTAAAAAACACAGCGGAAGAAAGAAAACAATGATATCATATACAATTCCAATGAATACAATATTTAGAATGATATACAACAATGATATCAATAATACACAACAATATCATAGCTAAATAATGATACAGCGGAAAGCAGAAATGATAACTCCAAATGATCAGTCAGAGAGACTGGCTACAACCACTCCAATGCCAAGCGAGAACCACAAAGAGAATCAAGTGCAGTCCTGAACTCCAAGAACTGAACCATCTCCAGATAATCTACTAAACCTGAATATCTGAGAAAACCCAACTCTAGACTGCCCGTGTGGAAAATGGTGGGCACCCAGAGTTTAGGAAGGGAACAATAAACTCCGGGTCAGTCATGGGACTGGTGTGAGCAACAAAAACAGTTTATCTTTAAAACAAGCAACAAAAGCTTTTAAACATTGAAACCCGCAATGCTCTTGGAAAATGAAACTACCATAAGACCTCCCACCACACACACAATGCAAACGCAGAATTGGAGGAGATTTCTTCTTATGATAGTCAAACATGCTTACTACGCAAAATCAAAACTCTTTTGATATTATTACTAGTGCATAGTGTCGAAAACCATTTCGAAAATATAATATTAATCTTAGCCAGCATACAACCATTGTTGTATGCCTACTATAGCTACGATGTTCAATAGCAGGTTACCGCCACATTCCATAGCAGGTAATACAACTAAAACCGTACTGGGTTCGTATTGTTCCTTTGGATTTCCAACAAATGATCAGGCAAAGGAACTTCCTTACCGAAATGGAAACGCCTCTGGAAAGACGCCCCGGATCCTAACCGGATCTCTGCAAACAAAAGGCCGATGCTACCTCACGCTGTACAGCTGTAACTAGGTAACTAACACACAAGTCATGTCATCCCCCGGTCATCACCGACCTTTATCCGAGAGCTCTCGATCATACAGCAACAACCACAAAGTAATATAAATTTGCAGCATCCACATAGGTAAAATATCTGGGCTCCATACCATGATATCACCTTTATCCAGAAGGAAATGACATACCCTAGGGGTGCTACCCCTACAAACCTTTGTCGCAACATTCCTGTTTCGACCATTACCGGGTTGTGAGGCTCGACGAAGTCTCGTCCACAAAGCCACGCTTTTTCACAAAGCCACGCTTTTTCACAAAGCCACGCTTTTTCACAAAGCAACGCTTTTTCACAAAGCCACGCTTTTTCACAAAGCACGCTTTGATCAACAAATGATCATCAGCACTTCGTATGCCACATTACCAAATTGGGAATGTATCACTAGTAACCATCAACTACATAACCTCTGAGCTCGTACGTCTCAGAGAAGGGTGTTAAGCTAAGAGAATAAATTCTCCGCCACATCCAGAAATGTATTTGATAGAAACCAGCTTTACATCTCAAAGTGTAACGTCAGACACACATCCATACAAGTCTGTTCCGGGTTCGAACAGAACCGAAGGCACTTCCAAAGAAGCCCTTGCAAATCCGGATAATTTCTAATCACGTCCGGACTTCCCATCACTTAGGGTGCTAAAATCTCTATACCGGGGATCAGCCGATGCAGAGACAATCGATGGTAATCCTTTCGTTTTCGAAAGTATCCGGTCTTCACCACCGGTCTTAAAATGCTATCCATATACGTCGTATCACTATTCGGAATGGGTTATATGACACAAAGGTCCTTCCCCGGCTAATCCGAACAACGAGCGCAATATCAAAAATCATATGGATACTGGGGTCTCAGTTAAATCACAGCTTAAAGCCCAAAACTTTTCATTCGAATGGTTAAAACAAATTACCATTTCCAATCTTTTAAACAAAAAGATTCATTTCAAAAACCTTCAATGGTTTAAACAATTTCCACACTTTTAATCTTTTAAACAAAAGATTTAATTCACAAAACCCAGTTTCACGAAGATCCATTCATAGATTTCAAAATAATTTCCATTTCACTTGGATTAACTCGTTAAATCTTTAAATCAAGATTTAACTTATAACTTTCAAAACTCGTTTCCAAAGATTCATTCATAGCCTTTCAAAACAATTCTATTTCAAGTTGGATTAACTCATTTGGTCTTTGAAATCAAAGACTCATTTCATAGTTTTCAAAACATTTCAATTCTATTTCAAACTTGAAATTCTTTCAACACAAATTGGAAGTTCATTACTTTTGTGAAAGCTTTTACTATTTGAAAACAAATAGTTTCATTTTAGAAAAATCCAGTTATATTTACACGAGTTAAAACCCTTGAATTAAATTCAAATTCCCAAATCAATACCTTTAAAATGGTTTAACCCATATATAACTTGTACAGCATCTTTAATCCCTAGTTTCAAATCATAGAATTCAATTTCAAACTTGAATTCAAATTTAATCAAATTATTTAAATTTTAGAACTCGATTAAGTTATTAAAAATAACTTTTATCTTTGAAATCCCATTTCAAAAGATTTTCACTTTAAACCCAAATTTCCAATTTCAAAATCAATTGAAATTAAAATTTCAGTTTCAAAAACATCAAATTTACATTATCTGTGACCTAACCGATTTCTACGTGAAATCCATATTTGTGTGTGTATGGTGTAGTCCAGGGGTTTCACACACAATAGTGCAACATCAATCATCATAGATATATCGATAAGCGGTAAAATCGATAACGCTTATCTTCATTCACAGATTCATAGATAAAATAAATTTACCAGTCACAAAGATTCATCATTACAATTCGATGTGGGTTTCGGATAACCAACTGGAATCCGACTCCCTGTCACATCGAAATTCAAATGTCGTTTACGGGTCAAGGGATTTCATATTCACATAGTAATATATCACAGAAACAGAAATCACAACATAAATCAGGATCTATCACAAAGCATCATATATCAGGGATATCAAGCAATTTAATCATCCAATGGAATCCAAACATTCATAAGTAAGATCAATTTAACTAGCTAATAATATTTTTTTTAAACCAGATTAATTACTTATGATAATTTACTAATCCTGGTTAATTAATTATTTATTGCAAACCATTTCTATTAATTAACCTTAATTAATAAATCAATCCACCTTAAATCATTAAATAATTAACCTTTAATTAATCAAAATATTCAAAATTAATTACAATAAGTGATAAATCCTTAATTACTTTCGTTAAGTAATCATCCTTTAATGAATCTCATTAATTGTGACGCCCCACCTCTATGCTCATAATAACAAAGAGTATTAAAAGAAATACTGTCTATTATTACGAAGAATAAGGCTGGATAGGAGCGACCATCCGTAATTGGCCTTACACTAATATTGGTTATCTCGATAGGAGTGGTATATACTTTTTATTTTTCACCTATTATTTATTTACTCCCATCGACATATCCAATTATCAGTATAAAACAAACTACGATAGTTCATAATAGTTTAGGACATTAGATATAACAATAACACAGATAATATAAATGCGGAACACAGAATAACAATAATCTCATATATATATAACCGATGTCAGTTACAATATAGTTGACACGATACATATGATACAACTACAACTGTCGACTCTAGAAGTTATATATACAAGTACATTATCGACTAATATACATGAATACATATCGTTCTATACAATGACGCGACTACTACAAAATGACACTGACAACTTCATAAGATGTGAAAAGTCTTCAAATCCTGAACAGCAACTCAAAGAAGAAAATCTACAACCTGAAATAACTCGGGTCTGACCCGAGTATTACATTCAAAAGAAAATAATACCCAGGTCAGTCTAATTCAAACCAGTTTATTAGTGCATATAGGCAGTAATAATTTAAATAGGCGACAGTCACAATAATTCCCGTCTATCCGATTCTTTAAACAAAGAAACCGGATAACGGTCAATATAACGCTTAATAGTGTTTAGCAAAAATCAGCAGATTTAAATCATCAACAGAGATAAATAAACAATTTATCAAATCGACTAAATCAATTTAAAGCAATTGAAATTGTCACTTTAAAACCATCAAAAATTCGATTGGCTGCCGTACACACACGCGTGTACGGCCTCGCCAATACGGCATAAAAGATCAATGCATCAAAAGCAAAAGAAAGATCAATTCAAAACTGTCGAGTTTGGGTGGCTGCAGTGCACGCACACGTGCACTGCCTCGCCACCACAGCATATACTGAAATATCAATAAGGCACAAAAGGCCAATGCTCAAGAATTCACAGTGCCAACGAATGCAATAAGCAAGTGTATGATACAGTGAACTACATAACACATCAGCCCTACGATAGTACTACGAGTCAGGAAGTAGTGAGCAAGTCAGAGATGCATAATGAATCAACCACAACATATAGAGCAGCAGGTTAAACAGTAAGCAACTATGATTACCAAGGTCAATGTAAATGCAGACTGAAGTGCACATCTAAACCAATTCAACTCAAGTGAAGATTGCAGCAAAAATCTAGTATCAGCATGAACAGACTATATGAAAATATCATAGGTGAAGACTACAAGGTGATGTTAAATGACCAAGTCGAGTATCAAATGAAGTACAGTTCAATATCTAGACCAATGTCGAAGATAACCCGGATGTCACGAAATCCAAACAAGTTAGAACTCAAGCGAAATCAAAACTGTATTTGTAATAACCCTATATTTTGTGATTATTTTAATTGTATATTTTGGTTATTTTAATTGATTTCCTGATTTAAAAACTTTATTTTATTTATTAAAATGAATAAATTTTGTTATTTTAAATATAAATTTTGATTTTGATGTGAATTAGAATTCCAAACATGACTAAAAAGAATATTTTCCAGAAAAGTGAATTTTGGTCAATATGGTCAAAATTTGACTTTTAATTCAGAAATTTGAAAGTTTGAAAATTTGAATTTTTTCTTTTATTATGAAATTAAATAAAATTTTAGGAATAATGCTTTTCGTTTCGTTAAAATCCGATTTATAATGTGAAAGTTATGCCTTTTTCAATATTGAGTGTAATTTGTTGTATTTAACAAAATTGTTTATTTTAAATTATATAAATAATATTTTTATTTGGTCATGTAATGTTCAAATTTTTGTTTATATGGGTAAAATAACATGTTATGTATATATTTTGGTTTTAAAACATTTTTCAAAATGTAATTGACATTTTCCAAAGTCAGTTGTATTCTGTTTATAATTTCTAATTTCCAGTTTCATTTAATTAAAGAATTTTTTTGTTTATTTTCTAATTTCTTAAGACTTTATTTTATTTTAATTTACACTTCATTTTATTCAGAATTTATTTTTATTTTTTTTCTTGACTTTTATTGGTTAGAAGTAAAGTTGTAATTTTTCTAAAACTAGTGATATTCTATTTGTAATTTTTAAGTCCTGTTTTGAATTTTTAAGCAATTTCTTTAATCCTTTTTCTATTTTATTTAAATTTAATTATTTATTTTCATTTTATTTTACTTTGTATCAGTATTAAAACTCATTTTACTAAATTATCATTGGTTTTTATTTAATTAAAAAGAATGGAAATTTGAAGAGACAAAAGGTTTCAAAACAATGACTTTTGGGTTGCTAGACTTTTCAAATCATTGGCCGTTCCTTTCTAATTGATAGCTGTGAGTTCCTTAACTCATTTTCACGTGAAAACACCTCCTTTTCACTTCATTTTCACAGCACTTCAGATCTGAGAAAAATTAGTAATGTCTTCTTCTTCTTTTTCCACTTTTTCCCTTCATTTTATTGAATTTTCTATTAAAATTTGCCTTGCTTCTTCATAGTGTTGATCGGCCATAGCCTCTCCACCACCTCCACGACCAGCACCACCACCATCCACAGCCACATCACCCTCCTCTCCATTTTTCTTGACCAGGTTGTGACCATCACTTGAAGGTAGCACCACAAAAAATCCACACAAACATTGCAAAACTCCTTAAACCAATGCCTAGCCACCTTAGCACCTTCACCACCACCATAGTTCACCTTGGCCACCCCTTAGCCGCCACCACCTGCTCCTCCACCACCTCTGGCCTCTGCTCCAGCCACCACCAGACCTGCTCATGCCAAGGCCGAGCCCAATCCATGTAAGGCCAAGCCTTGTTGTTACACCCAAACACTCTTTTGTTGCCTTGACCATTTGCATTCCTACCTTGTAACTCCCCTCCATGTTCATGCTTGTAGCCTTACCTTTTCCAGACCCATACCTAATCCAAACCAAGTACAAACCTGACCTAATTGATCCCCTAGGCCATGCAAACAAATAGAGAAAGCATGGCAAAAGATTTGGCATTCGTATCTCTCTTTATTTAAAAGTTATTTCATTTCTAGTGTATTGAAATTTATGGTTCGCTTTGATTTTTTGGGTTATAACACAAGATCTATATCATTGGATTTTCTCTCCACACTCAAATTGTATTAGAGTTGTCGTGCCCTCGTAATCTTTGTGTTGTGAGCTTTGTTGGCAAATCTCCAGCTTAACAGGTGAGTTATTCTCACCAGACAATATGTACATATATAACTAGTGAATTGACCCCTTTTGAATCTGTAAAATGCATTATCATGTTACACCTGCTATGTTATGATTTTATGATGTTCACCCATGCTTAAACACCTATTATATTATATGTTACTGTTATATTATGCTGTTCTATTATTTTTATTAGTTTATCACACTGCAAGTTCCCTTTAGATTAGAATCACTATGGGTTGAAATGATACATACCCGAACGGACTTTAGAATAGGAGAAAATCGTTATGGGCTGAAATGATAGGCCTGAATGATTTTCAATTATTTTCATTTACTTGGGATTGCGGGTTTGAAATGATCAAACCCAGGTTTTCTTTGTAAATTACGGGTTGAAATGATATATTACCCGTATCACTTTACCTAGGCTAAAAATGAAATACAGACCTGTAGTTAAAATATGTTTTTCTAAAAATTTTAAAATATTTTAGAAATGTAAATGTTATAATATTTTGATTTAAATTTTATTTAAATGATTTTTGTAAAGCATTATTTATTTTTTTGAAAATTTATAAGTGAAATAAATTAATGGTAAAGTTAGAAAATCTGAAATGTAAGTTATTTTGGGAAATTTTAATTTGGTGATAATTGGAATTTAAATTAAATATGAAATATGATAAATTCATGATAATTTGGATTAAAGTTAATTTAAATGATTTTATAATATATTAATGATTTTTGAATAAAGTAAAAATGTGAAATGAATGAATATTTAAGTTGAAATTTTGAAATATAACTAAAATTGGAAATTTGTGAATTTGGCTTAAAAGTGAAATTTAAGTTAAGTAAATAAAAATGGAATTAAGTTATATTTGAAAATTTAAACTTAAGTGTTAAGTTAATTTAATTTAATGAATTTATAATTTAATATTGGAATTTAATAAGTGAATTATTATTAAATTTTGATTTTTGAATGGAGGTTTAACTTTATAAAATCATGAATATAAGGGTATTTGAATGATTGTTTTAAAAGTGAAATTATATGATTTTATAAGTTAAAAATGATTTATATAAAAATATAATTGTTTGTGAAATTATACTGAATATTTGAAGTTAATTAACTGCATTTCTGAAATGTTATTAATTCTAATGTAAATGATAATACAACATTTGTAAATGCTGTAGTTGATAATAATGAACCAAATGGCTAAATTTAATTAAAGGCTATTATAGCATTTTTGTAAATGTTATAATGGTTGAATTTAACTAAGTTTATTTGAAACTAATGTAACCCTATTACAGCATTTTAAATGCTGTCTTTTGTTAAATTGAACTGTTATAAATGTGACTTTTCGTAGCATTTTCTAAATGCTGCGAAAGTTGAATTTTCATTGTTTTAATTAATTTAAGTGAACGAATGAACTTTGAAAAGTTAAATTTTTGGAAATTTAATAATTTAATTATTAAATATAATAACTTCATTTTATGATTTAAAATGAAGTAATTTGTTTGAAATATAAACTATCTTGAAATATGATATTTTGATATTTTGAAATGGATTTTTGAATGATATTGAATTTTGAAATGATATTTTATTTCGAAGTATAAAATACCATTTTGAAATTTTAACCACGGGATGTATTTAATTTATAGTTTAACTGATCCTTAAAGGATGGGCGGTCCCAAGCATCCTTTGAGTTATTGTGCATTTATACTACAGTTCACTTGAGTTGGTTTACATTATATAAGTATATATTGTCCTGACTCGAGTGTTTTGTGTTTTACTTTACGCTCGGGTCAGCCTGAGTATTTACAGCTTAGCTTTGGATTTTGTTCTGGAGCTAGGAATCGCTGGAGATTCTGCTTGTCTAGTTATCTATTTCCTTCCAGTTCAGTTGTTCTATTTCAGATCTGGTATTTATAAACTTCTATGTATTTGGGATTTCTATTGTATATGTTTTCAGAATGATATTATGTAATATGTTTTTGAGAGTTTGTATATAGTAGCTTCATGAACTACTATGGTATTTTATTTCCGCTGCGAGTTATTCTGATATGTTCTGTGTCTGTGATTCTGTGTATTTGATTTCATTTGCTCCAAATTTATTTACAATCTGTTATTTTGAATTATTCAAGTCAGACATGTGTGGATTATTGTCGATTTGAATGGTCTAAAATAGTGGGTCGTTATAGTTGGTATCAGAGCTTTGGTTTTAGGCAAACCTTAGCCTGCGGAGCAAAAACTCATTAGAGATAGGGTAGAAATACCCTAGAATGAGTGAAATCAATCTCAGAATCATTTCTTTGTGAGAGAACGTATTTTCGAAGTATAAAATGATTTTCAAATGATTTTTAAAGAATTTTGAAAGATTATTTTGATATAAATTTCCTTGCTTTAAAAGTAAAATATTTCTTAAACTACATTCCTTTCGTATCCACCTTGTTAGTAATTTCTTTGATTAGGATCCTCTAAAATTTTGAACTTCTCTCTTGATTGATCTAGATCCATTGTTGATAGGGATCTATTTTGGGTATGGCAAAATCAGTAGTTTGTTAGGATGCTTTGAGTAAACTCTGTTGTATCTTTTGCTTAGCTAAAGTTGTCCAACTAAAGATATTTATGCTTCTGTTTTCGTATGTTATGAATTCGAGTCTTTCCAAATTTTTATGGGAATTTTTCTGTATCGATATAGGTTATATATCTCTAATCTTCGTTTGGATTCTTATCGAATAAGATTCCTTTGAATTTTGGAACGCTCCCACTTGTTCTGAAATCCATTCCTGTCTCCCCTAATTGTATTCTTTTGATTTTGGAGCATTGCATCACTCCACTTTGTATGACCTTTATAGGGTGGCGATTCCGCAAATCTTTGAATGATTATAATTGGCATTGATTCATCGGAGATTTCTGTATCCTCGGTTTACGATGTTTTCTATCTTCTGCTATATTTAGATTCTATCTCTGGCAATCGAAGGTCGATTTGCCTTAGATTTTCGCATCGATTATATTCCTGAAATCACGGTTGACCGGTTAAGGTCGCCCGCAATTCATATAGGCTTATCCATCTTGTATTTGGTAATTTAATTATCTTATCTTCGTTTGAGCCTATCTTTGAATTAGAATTCTATTTGATTAGAGTCCTTCTAAATTTGAATCTCTGTTTTGCTTTGAAATCCATCCTTGAATCGTCCCTTGGAAAGTTTTTGGTTGATTGTCTTTTGAAAATTGTGTATTCATCGTAGTTTTTATTTTGATAAGGATGACCATATTTTTATATAAAGATGAAATGTTTTTGATAAGGATTATATACCTTTTAAAAAAATGAGAATTTGAAGTTTTGAAAGGATTTGAAATTGTCAAAATTTTATAAGAAATGGTTTCATATAAATGATTTATAACTGAAGGTTTTGAATCTGAATTTAAGTGATTGAACTCCGGCATTTTGGAACTGGTTTTAGGATTTTGAAATAATAAATAATATGATTTGAAATTATTTTTCCGAATAAGTAATGTTTCAATGATTTTAATGGGTTTTAATGATTTCAAAGGAATTTCAAAGAAGTTTTCAAAGTAAATGGAAGTCCAGAACTCACTTGTGTCGCTGGAAAATAATTCCGGTGATGAGTGCACGCATCATCGACATTGATTTTCGAGTTTCTGAGTGAGGGAGAGGCCACTTTAATAGCTTTGCTATGCGAGTGATTTTGTGAAACCATTTTTGATTTCAAATTCCGAAGTATGATTTGATATTCGAAAGATATATGTAAATATATTTGAAACGATTTGAAATGAACCGGTGTTCAGTCCTCGAGTTTTGGATTTGATATAACCCTATCTATAAAAATTGATTTACTGATTTGTTGCTAATTTCCAACTCTTGAATTTGAAAATGATTTCTTCAACTATTTCGAAGTTCGAGTACTTCCAAATCAAGGTTAACTTTTCAAAGCTAAGAAATTTGAAAAGTATTTTGATAAAGTATATAAGTTTGTTTTGAATGTTTAAGTATGAAGTAATTTGATTTAAATAAGTTGAAACTGTTTTGTTAAGTAAATGAATAAGGCAATTTAAATTTTTTTCTAATATGAAATTTAGATTTGAAATGTTTTGAAAAGAAATTGTTCTTCAAAATATTTTGAATAAATTTTAAGTGTTTTAACTTAGTAACATCTTTATGAAACTATATAGGTAACAAGTTGGAATAAATATATAAGTTGTACGTATGCTGTTTTATTCGCATAATTAATTTGATCCAAGTTTGAGTACACAAGTTCGAGGTGAATTACACTATTTCGTGTTAGGATTTTTCATTCGATTCTTGATGGCGAATATTTGATATGGATTTTGGGCTTGATTCTAGAATTCTCTATCGTAGTATATGGCTATGCAAGGAGACTGATGGCTTCTAGTCGAGAAACCATATCGAAATCCGCATTAGGGAAGTGAATGGACAATACTAGTTCGAAAGCGAACTTGTGTGATCAAGCGAGCGATCAAATGTAGTTTTGCGAAATGATGACGTATGTACATCTTATATCCTAATATCATTTATATATTTTGACGCTGAAATTGAAAGCTGTCGAGTTAGAATATCTTTGCTTACTAAAAGAAAATTCCAATTTAAATTACAAAGATATATAACCCATAAAAGCAAAGATATTCAAATCCCATATGGCTCTTCATACAGCGAAATTTATTTTGGAAAATTTGATCCTTATATAAGACGGACCTTACGTAAGTATAAGATGATTTTGAAAACTTTTTATTTTGGAAATGAATTGGTTGACTTAAATTATATTGATTTGGAAATTTGGATTTATTTTCAAAAATCTATTATTTTGGAAACTTTGAAACTAAAGATATTTAATTTGAGAAGAAAATAATTTGGTGAAATTGTATATGATTTTGAAATTGAACTGATATTGAAACAAATTGAAATTTGAGAACCTTATGTTACTAAACACTTGATTTGGGAGTTGTCGAACTTATATAAAAATGATTTGTATGAGTATGAAATTGATTCGAAAACTATAGATTTGAAAAGGTACTCAATTTGAAAGTGAAATCTTATATAATTGAAGTCTATATAAGTATGATTTGATATACTATTGATTTTGGAAAGTATTCGATTTGAAAATTAAATCTTATATATAATGGATTTTATATAAGTACGATATTTGAAAGTGATTTGAAAAGGTACTATATGATACATATTTTCGAAGTAAAGATATGGAAAGTGCCTTCTGCTTGATATCCGATTTGTGGCCACATCTTGGATTCATTCTATCGATATTATTCTCTTTGATTTTTGGTTTTCCGGATATGATACTCGAGTGTCCTTCGAATTCCATGGTGTTACCCATGGTCTTATTGTTCTCTCGTGACTGCATAGCGCAACTGCCTGGCTGAGTCTTGCCTAGGGGTACGGATTGTTTCCTGGGGGATCCAGGCGTAATCATTGTGTATCCTGCAATCTGTGTAGGTCGCGAATAGTAGCGCAAATGCTTGGCTGAGTCTTGCCTGGGGGTACGGATTGTTTCCTGGGGGATCCAGGCGTAACCATTGTGTATCCTGCATTCTACTAGTCATCATGGCGTAACTCGCAGGGCTGAGAAAGCTTACGGATATGGATTGTTTCCTGGGGGATCCAGGCGTAACCATTGTGTATCTGCGAACCATGGTTAGACAAAGGTTTTGTTTGTTTTTGTTTGGATTGTACTTTCCATATCTGTTTTTAAAAAGTTTTCCAGTATTTTCACTGGGTGTTGAAACAAGTCTACTAAGTACCTGGAGAATTCTAGCTTTGCGCCTGATCAACGCACTGCCAGAGTCTGCAGGAACGAGGATAAACTTGTTAAGACATCGAGTTAAAAAGTATTTTGATAAAATATTATAAAGGATATTTTGATCAGTTATTTCCTTTCTAAAAGATTTTAAAGTGTTTTAAATATTGTTTACCTCTTCAACCAACAATTTTAAAATAATGGTTCATCCTTGTCTTTCAACCTGTTTTCCCTTCTAGCTACTTTTTCCCTACCTTCTTTCCGGATGTCTTCCAACCTATTGTTCTTTCTAGTTGTCTCTCCGCTTCCTTTCTTTTCGGGGACGAAAAGATTTGAGTAGGGGAGAGTGTAATAACCCTATATTTTGTGATTATTTTAATTGTATATTTTGGTTATTTTAATTGATTTCCTGATTTAAAAACTTTATTTTATTTATTAAAATGAATAAATTTTGTTATTTTAAATATAAATTTTGATTTTGATGTGAATTAGAATTCCAAACATGACTAAAAAGAATATTTTCCAGAAAAGTGAATTTTGGTCAATATGGTCAAAATTTGACTTTTAATTCAGAAATTTGAAAGTTTGAAAATTTGAATTTTTTCTTTTATTATGAAATTAAATAAAATTTTAGGAATAATGCTTTTCGTTTCGTTAAAATCCGATTTATAATGTGAAAGTTATGCCTTTTTCAATATTGAGTGTAATTTGTTGTATTTAACAAAATTGTTTATTTTAAATTATATAAATAATATTTTTATTTGGTCATGTAATGTTCAAATTTTTGTTTATATGGGTAAAATAACATGTTATGTATATATTTTGGTTTTAAAACATTTTTCAAAATGTAATTGACATTTTCCAAAGTCAGTTGTATTCTGTTTATAATTTCTAATTTCCAGTTTCATTTAATTAAAGAATTTTTTTGTTTATTTTCTAATTTCTTAAGACTTTATTTTATTTTAATTTACACTTCATTTTATTCAGAATTTATTTTTATTTTTTTTTCTTGACTTTTATTGGTTAGAAGTAAAGTTGTAATTTTTCTAAAACTAGTGATATTCTATTTGTAATTTTTAAGTCCTGTTTTGAATTTTTAAGCAATTTCTTTAATCCTTTTTCTATTTTATTTAAATTTAATTATTTATTTTCATTTTATTTTACTTTGTATCAGTATTAAAACTCATTTTACTAAATTATCATTGGTTTTTATTTAATTAAAAAGAATGGAAATTTGAAGAGACAAAAGGTTTCAAAACAATGACTTTTGGGTTGCTAGACTTTTCAAATCATTGGCCGTTCCTTTCTAATTGATAGCTGTGAGTTCCTTAACTCATTTTCACGTGAAAACACCTCCTTTTCACTTCATTTTCACAGCACTTCAGATCTGAGAAAAATTAGTAATGTCTTCTTCTTCTTTTTCCACTTTTTCCCTTCATTTTATTGAATTTTCTATTAAAATTTGCCTTGCTTCTTCATAGTGTTGATCGGCCATAGCCTCTCCACCACCTCCACGACCAGCACCACCACCATCCACAGCCACATCACCCTCCTCTCCATTTTTCTTGACCAGGTTGTGACCATCACTTGAAGGTAGCACCACAAAAAATCCACACAAACATTGCAAAACTCCTTAAACCAATGCCTAGCCACCTTAGCACCTTCACCACCACCATAGTTCACCTTGGCCACCCCTTAGCCGCCACCACCTGCTCCTCCACCACCTCTGGCCTCTGCTCCAGCCACCACCAGACCTGCTCATGCCAAGGCCGAGCCCAATCCATGTAAGGCCAAGCCTTGTTGTTACACCCAAACACTCTTTTGTTGCCTTGACCATTTGCATTCCTACCTTGTAACTCCCCTCCATGTTCATGCTTGTAGCCTTACCTTTTCCAGACCCATACCTAATCCAAACCAAGTACAAACCTGACCTAATTGATCCCCTAGGCCATGCAAACAAATAGAGAAAGCATGGCAAAAGATTTGGCATTCGTATCTCTCTTTATTTAAAAGTTATTTCATTTCTAGTGTATTGAAATTTATGGTTCGCTTTGATTTTTTGGGTTATAACACAAGATCTATATCATTGGATTTTCTCTCCACACTCAAATTGTATTAGAGTTGTCGTGCCCTCGTAATCTTTGTGTTGTGAGCTTTGTTGGCAAATCTCCAGCTTAACAGGTGAGTTATTCTCACCAGACAATATGTACATATATAACTAGTGAATTGACCCCTTTTGAATCTGTAAAATGCATTATCATGTTACACCTGCTATGTTATGATTTTATGATGTTCACCCATGCTTAAACACCTATTATATTATATGTTACTGTTATATTATGCTGTTCTATTATTTTTATTAGTTTATCACACTGCAAGTTCCCTTTAGATTAGAATCACTATGGGTTGAAATGATACATACCCGAACGGACTTTAGAATAGGAGAAAATCGTTATGGGCTGAAATGATAGGCCTGAATGATTTTCAATTATTTTCATTTACTTGGGATTGCGGGTTTGAAATGATCAAACCCAGGTTTTCTTTGTAAATTACGGGTTGAAATGATATATTACCCGTATCACTTTACCTAGGCTAAAAATGAAATACAGACCTGTAGTTAAAATATGTTTTTCTAAAAATTTTAAAATATTTTAGAAATGTAAATGTTATAATATTTTGATTTAAATTTTATTTAAATGATTTTTGTAAAGCATTATTTATTTTTTTGAAAATTTATAAGTGAAATAAATTAATGGTAAAGTTAGAAAATCTGAAATGTAAGTTATTTTGGGAAATTTTAATTTGGTGATAATTGGAATTTAAATTAAATATGAAATATGATAAATTCATGATAATTTGGATTAAAGTTAATTTAAATGATTTTATAATATATTAATGATTTTTGAATAAAGTAAAAATGTGAAATGAATGAATATTTAAGTTGAAATTTTGAAATATAACTAAAATTGGAAATTTGTGAATTTGGCTTAAAAGTGAAATTTAAGTTAAGTAAATAAAAATGGAATTAAGTTATATTTGAAAATTTAAACTTAAGTGTTAAGTTAATTTAATTTAATGAATTTATAATTTAATATTGGAATTTAATAAGTGAATTATTATTAAATTTTGATTTTTGAATGGAGGTTTAACTTTATAAAATCATGAATATAAGGGTATTTGAATGATTGTTTTAAAAGTGAAATTATATGATTTTATAAGTTAAAAATGATTTATATAAAAATATAATTGTTTGTGAAATTATACTGAATATTTGAAGTTAATTAACTGCATTTCTGAAATGTTATTAATTCTAATGTAAATGATAATACAACATTTGTAAATGCTGTAGTTGATAATAATGAACCAAATGGCTAAATTTAATTAAAGGCTATTATAGCATTTTTGTAAATGTTATAATGGTTGAATTTAACTAAGTTTATTTGAAACTAATGTAACCCTATTACAGCATTTTAAATGCTGTCTTTTGTTAAATTGAACTGTTATAAATGTGACTTTTCGTAGCATTTTCTAAATGCTGCGAAAGTTGAATTTTCATTGTTTTAATTAATTTAAGTGAACGAATGAACTTTGAAAAGTTAAATTTTTGGAAATTTAATAATTTAATTATTAAATATAATAACTTCATTTTATGATTTAAAATGAAGTAATTTGTTTGAAATATAAACTATCTTGAAATATGATATTTTGATATTTTGAAATGGATTTTTGAATGATATTGAATTTTGAAATGATATTTTATTTCGAAGTATAAAATACCATTTTGAAATTTTAACCACGGGATGTATTTAATTTATAGTTTAACTGATCCTTAAAGGATGGGCGGTCCCAAGCATCCTTTGAGTTATTGTGCATTTCTACTACAGTTCACTTGAGTTGGTTTACATTATATAAGTATATATTGTCCTGACTCGAGTGTTTTGTGTTTTACTTTACGCTCGGGTCAGCCTGAGTATTTACAGCTTAGCTTTGGATTTTGTTCTGGAGCTAGGAATCGCTGGAGATTCTGCTTGTCTAGTTATCTATTTCCTTCCAGTTCAGTTGTTCTATTTCAGATCTGGTATTTATAAACTTCTATGTATTTGGGATTTCTATTGTATATGTTTTCAGAATGATATTATGTAATATGTTTTTGAGAGTTTGTATATAGTAGCTTCATGAACTACTATGGTATTTTATTTCCGCTGCGAGTTATTCTGATATGTTCTGTGTCTGTGATTCTGTGTATTTGATTTCATTTGCTCCAAATTTATTTACAATCTGTTATTTTGAATTATTCAAGTCAGACATGTGTGGATTATTGTCGATTTGAATGGTCTAAAATAGTGGGTCGTTACAGTATTATTCAAGCATATAGGAAAATCAGTAATTAAGGTCGAAACAATTTCCAGCATTGAAGCCACCCAATACAACCACTAACCCAAAGCAACCATATTTTTAAACTCGAAATCGATGATTAAAAACGAGTTAAAGCCTGGTAATAACAAAAATCAATCTGAAGCCGTAAACTACTGAGCGAAATCGTGGGATAATGCAACATAGCAGTGTGGATGAAACAGTCAATCAAAGACTGAAAATTCAGGTTTGCACATCGAACTACAGCAGTTCAAGTAAGGAAGCAAACTACAGGTAACTGGAAGTGACCATGGGACGGTCAACAAGGTGAATGCACAAAGTACACAAGTGCTCGACTACAGGTAGAAGAAGATACAGTGAAGAAGTGAAAATGCCAACTCACATATGCATTTTGCATATACAAACAGATGAGCATCAGATGAAGACTGCATATAACAGGCCAACAAATACTAGGTCAACATCAAAATGACACTACAAATTTTGAACTACAATTACGCAGTAATACTTGTGATGTCCAGACCAAAGCAATGTTATCAGACAAGGCAAAGGCCATACAAATATATATATACACATATGTGCCAATATATGTATACATATATACGAGTCTGAATGACAACAGTGGACACAATTGTATTCAATTTAAATATGGACTCGAGTACACAGGTAGACACACAAGAAGATTCAAGCACAATGCAACTCGAGCAAGTCACAGTGAATGTGGTCAGAAACAACAAGCAAAGTATACACATGTCGATGGACAATTGATCTCAACTAATCAAGTGAGACAATACAACAGCGAAGGCGAAATGGTCGAAATCGAACAAAATAATAATATCAGTGGCATGGCCTAATACAAGTTAGAGCCAAATCATCTCGGTAAAAATCATCAACATCGAAACCCAAAATCAAATGACCGAAGTTAGTCAAGCAACTCACAGTCGAATACCACTTAGAAATTCCCAATTATCATGGCCGAAGTCAAAAATTTTATCAGGGCATAAAATCGAACCAACCCAAATGGTGATACAGGAACGAGCAGTGAAGCAATTCATGAATTGTTAGCACCAAAATTGGTCACTAACCTCGTTCAGAAAGATTGTGTAGAGATATAAGTGATGAAAGCAAATTAAACAGAGAAGACAATCCTAATTCAAGTGCAGAAAGTACGAACACCAAATTTATAGTGGTTCGGCGTAATTGCCTACGTCCACTTTGCTCAACTTTATTGATTTCCTTTATGGTTGATTACAAATACAATTCGTGAATCAAATGCTTGAATGAAGTTGTTTGAGTAGAGAAGATGAGTCTTGAAAATGGCAGAGTCTCCCCGTATTTTCTCTCCCAAAAAAGGATCCATTTCACTGTGACCCTGCCCCTCTATTTATAGGCAAATATGGGCTGGACTTCCCAAGCGGGCTTGTTAGCCGAACGTTCGAGCCCAGGTGCTGTGTGCCGAACCAGGTACGCCGAACGCTTCTGTGCCGAACGGTCCTTCCCATGCCGAACGGTCCTTCCTATGCCGAACGGTGCTCCTGGTGTATGGGAAGTGTGGGGTGATTGCAGTGAAGCCGAGCGTATCCCCCTTTGAAGCTTTTGACCAACCAATGTATGTAGTTCGAACGTTCTCGTTGCCGAGTTATCCTACCGCCGAGCTCCACTGACGCCGAGTACCATGGGATGCCGGACACTAGTCGACGCCGAGCATAGGTTGTTGCCGAGTGCTCTCCTTGACGCCGAGTAGCTTGTTATGCCGAGCAGTCTTGACGCCGAGTACCCTGTTATGCCGAGCAGTCTTGACACCGAGTAGTCTCGATGCCGAGCGTTCTTGTATGCCGAGCAGCCTTGATGCCGAGCACCCTTGTGTGCTGAGTAGTCTCGATGCCGAGCACCATTGTATGCTGAACGCTAGCGCCGAGCATTGGTTGTCGCCGAGTGCCAGTTGACGCCGAGTTCCATTGGGATGCCGAGTGCTCCTGGATGTCAAACGCTTCGCCGAACACTCCTGGATGCCGGACACTCTCTGATGCCGGACACTCTCTGATGCTGGACACTCTCTGATGCCGGACACTCTCTGATGCCGGTCACACTCTGATGCCGGACACTCTCTGATGCCGATCACTCTCTGATGCCGAGTTGAACTGGATGCCGAGTACTAGTTGCCTGGTCAAATCTCCAGGAAACACTTGCCCCCCAAAGTGTATCGCATGGCCGAACGTGGTACGCTTTGAACCGTGCAACCTTTTCGTCACGTCTTAAACCCTTGGCTAACCTCGAACGGAGACGCCCCTTTTGTGGGATCGATGTGTGCCGGACGTGTTCCAAATGCCGAACGAGACATGCGCGTTCGAACGGTGCTTCCTTGCCGAGCGATGCTTCAGTGCCGAACCGTTATGCGCCGAACGCTATGACCTTGACCGGTTCTACCGGTCATGGCCTTTTCGACTTCTACCTCCCTCTATATAACCAGGCGCCCTTCCACCATTTTCCCTTTACGCTTTCTCTTCTGTTATTCCCAGAGATTTGCAATTCTTGCCACTCTATCAGATATAAAGTCTAGTTGATCCTTCCTCAACCTCGATCGTCGAACTAGGTATCATTCCCTCCACGATTACATTACTTCAACTTTAGGTTCACTAGTAGAAGTGGTTCGCACGTTCGGAGTCGCCGAACGGTGCATGGTAGTTAGACCTAGCTCCTCTGTGCTGATCAAGATTGGAAGAAAAAAGGAGATGGGGTGTCGAACGGCGTAACCTTCGCCGGGCGATCTTGTCTCTGTCGTTCGTCGTAAATGGAGGGAGAGTAGGGCGGAGTTATGGTCGAGGGCGGAGCACTGCCTTAGCCAAACGAACTAATGCCGAACAGTTACATACCTGCCAAACATTATATTCGCCGAACATCAAAAATGCCGAACCATATAAATACCTAGGCCGAACAATATACGTGCCGAACATTACTTAGGATGAACAATACAATTGTCGCACAATAACTCAAGCCGAACAACATTCAAATGCCGAACAAACATATATATGCCGAACAATTTCAATGCCGAACACTTGACAATGACTCAACCGAACCAAGATACACACCGAACTCTTCTCGGGACGAACAATGTAACCGCCGAACGACATTTAAATGCCGAACGATATAAATTTCAAATTAGACTTAAGCCGGATACTTCATAAATTACATGTTTTCTGAATCTTGAACTGTAATCACCTCAAGGCAAGCTTTTTGAGACGGTCAGCGATGACGGTCTTCGAAGGCGATGATTCGAAGCTAATTATTATATCTTAAAAACCTTCTTATTGTCTGTACACAATTGCTTGCACTAGTTCACACACCACGTGGGGGGAAAACTCGTGTTGCTAATTCTAACGCTCAACGTTTTTCAAGTATAGCTTTCTCAAGCATTTAGCCAGGTTCATTATTTATTCGGGATGTCAGGAAAATCTAGTTCTGCCACCATATCTGACAGGCCTGGGCCGTCAGCAAAGCAAGGAGCCGCAGATGCTTCCAACCCATCAATCTCTCCCGCTCATAATCTGGCGCCCGATGCTCTGGAGTCAACCATCTTACTGGACAATCCGGTCGATTCTCAAGCCTCGAGGATCAATGAGGCCGCTCTGCGACGGATATGTTCCATTCACGGAATTCCCTTTACTGACGTGTTAGTTCCTTCGAGACACGACCGTCCTCATTTGCCCCCAGTCGGGTACACGGCCTGCAACAAGTTCATGTGCTGGATGGGCAGCGTGCCTCCGTTTAACCTATTTCTCCGGGATGTGCTGCAGTATATAGACATCGCTCCGTCGCAGCTGCACCCGAATGGTCATGCGTTCCTATATGGGACTTACTTACTCTTCATGGCTGTCTTCTCCAGACCTCCAACCCCCGGTGATATTCGATACATTTACATGTTCAAGAGACGGAAAGATAGCCCTTCCTTCATTTTCCTCGAGCCGTATCACAAGTGCCAGATCTTGACAGGGGCCTGTAGCAAGTTCGCCCTATACAAACAGGAATGGTTCTATGTGCGATGCCCGTCTGGTTTTGCTAGGAGATGGGTTGAAGGCAGTAAGTCTCTCTGCTGAACCGTTACTCGTACTTAATGGGAGTCACGTTTTTCTTAACTCTTCATTTCCTCTTTTCAGGTATTAACCCGCGTCCGGAAGGCCGAGGATATTCTGATGCTGTCGACGCGATTAGAGCTCTTCCGGCCGAGGATCGAGATATTCGAGCTATCATTTCAAATGAATCGCTGTCGGGGTTCGGCTTGCTAGCTCCTGATCGTCGTGTCAGCCTTCCAGAAGGTGTTACAATTCCCAAACCTCCATCTGGTAAAGGGAAAAAACTTGCCGGCCCGTCGTCGCGTCGCGCTCCCGACGCGCACGAAGAAGGCAAGCGTAGAGAGGATGATGCACCCGACACTCAGGGCGAGAACGTGGGTCCTGCTTGGAATCCGGCAATCGAAGTTCAGGACATTGAGACGTCATCCTCCCCTTCGAAGGGAAAGAAAAAGCTGAAATATACGGTTCAGAAAGAGAAAGTTGGCGACACCTCAAAATCTACGCCTATCCCTCCTGAAAAAGAGGCTTCTTCGCAGTGTCTGGAGAGTTCTCTGAGGGGTCTCTCGAACCTCTCTATTCCCGAAGACATACTTAATTACGGGTTCGATGATCCTGAAGCTCTCAAATTCTCCTCGCCCGCTAGAGGCAATGTAGGAGTTCAACTCCCGGCTCACAGAGACAATACTCCGATTAGCAAAGACAAACGAACGGGTCCGTCGGGGGGAACACTTAGGACACACACGCACATGCGCATTCCATAACATACTTCAAGTCTTTTTAATTCGTGAATTCTCCTTAATTCGTTGTTATCTTCCTTCTTTGCAGGTGATATGGGCCGCTCCCATGGACTTGATCGCCTTCAGGGGTCTTCAATATTTCATCACTCCGGACGGGATTCCGGTTCAGGCAGACGCCGGGACCGAGGTGATTACGAAGATAGGGACAATCGCCCTCGCGAGTCGTCTCACCGCAAGAAAGCGCACTATCAATCTTCTCAGTCCCGTGATCTTCCTCCTACTGCTGAGCCGAATAAAGAGAAGTCTTTGCAGAAGGGTTATCAGTCTGATGCTGCTCGAGAACAACATTCCAGTTCATCGAGTACGAGGCAAGTTCGAGAGCCGCGTAAAAGAACGGAATTCTCTAAGCCTCCTCCTCCTGCTCCTGCCGTGGACCCGACTGTTGCAGAAAAGATGGTCGACCTTAAGGCCAAGTTTCCGAAAATTTGTTTTGACGGTTTGAAATTCCTCCCGGCCATCCATCACATTCCTGGGCACGTGAAGCAAAGTGCCATTGCATGCAACAATGACGTCTATGTTCAACATGATGCATTCGTGCACTTGGTGGAGAAGATATCAGAAGTATCTGTTGAGCGTCAACACGAGATTGATCGTCTGACTCTGGAGGCTGACAGCGATAAGAAAATCATCAAACTCCAAGACGAAGAACTCGCCTCTTATAAGTTAAAGCTAGGAGCCGCTGAACAAGGTGCAAAAGATACTGCCGAGGCAGTTACTCGCTTAGAGGTGGCTCACAAAAAGGAGCTTGACGAAGCAGTTCAGCGCAGCGGCGCCCTTCCCCTAGAAAAAGACTCTGTCCAAAAAGAAAGGGACGCGCTCGCTACTCAAGTCAAAGAGCTGAAAGAACAACTCTCCAAGGAGAAAGAAGACAAAATAGCCGCTCAGGAAGAATCACAGCGGTATTGTGATGAGATTGTGGCTACCCAGCTCCTGAAGGCAAAGCTTGACGGTGAACTTGTCGGGGTCGAGAAAATGAAGGATGAGGCCCGTGAGGAGGGCAAAAGAATGGCTGAGGAGGAGCTTGATTCTCGCCTGGAGGCGGCCGCAGAGACCGGCAGGGAAGAAGTCAAAAGTATGTTTGACCCGTTGATCGCCGAGTACGGAGCCCGCGTCCTTATGCACCGCGACCTAACATTCTTGGGCGACGGCTACCATGAATCCCTGGCTGAGGCATGGGAAACTCTGATAAAGATCAAGAAAGTCGAATCAGGCTCCGAAGAAATCGACGAGGATGCACTGGTGAAGGAGTTCCTGAGGGGGAATGAGCCATCGGATTTATCCGTAGCATTGGCTCTCTATGGCAAAGGCTCTTCCCCTTCGAAAGAGAAGAATAATGAGGCTGGCCCGTCAGAGGCCGACACTACTACTCCTCACATTGCCGCTCCTTATGCTGCTCAATCGGCTGGTCGGTCGACGCTTGATCCATTCGAGCAGCATGCCAGCTACGACCCCGAAGATCCTGGGCTCGGCGTTCATGTGCTGTCACCTATCCTGGAGGGTGAAACCCCGCGCGCCACCGACAGCCAACCTGATCCTGGTAGGAGATTCTTCTTTCTCTAGAAGTCGAAGTGATCCGTCATTTTTTAGCAGTGGTTATTCGTTCTAATGCCCACTTCTTATATTTCTCACAGGTTGTTCTGACACTGAGCTAACTCCGAGGAGCGATGACGCCAAGGAGGAAGCGGGGAAAACAAGCGACGTTGCTCACGCAGGGGTAACTCCCGGCCCAGACGCTCAAGTGATCGGGGCGCTTGACGATGACAAACTTGATACCTCGTCTCCTGCCGAAGGAAGCGACGAAGTTAAAATCACTGGCGCCTCTGAACATACTTCAGAGATGAGCATGAAGGATCGTCTTGCCGACGAGGAGAAGAGAAAGGTCAAAGTCAAAGTTGAATCTGAAGTCCTGGAACTTACTGACCCGCGGAATAGACCTTTGAAAATCATTCTCCCGGGCAGGTCCAAACCATTAGATGTTCCGTCTCCTACTCCTGACTCCGTCTCTCTAGCAAGCAAAAAGTCCAAGAAGAAACGTGAGGGAGAGGAGTCGTCGGAAACACCGAAGGCGGACAAGAAGAAGAAGTCGAAGAAATGATCGATGCACTTGTTCAACAAGTTTTTGCTTAAGTTTGTAACGGTTTCTATCTTTCATAACTTGTAGTTTGTATAGGCCCGAATTTTGTAGGAGTGATCTTGTATCCCTATTTTGGACTTATCGAATAAAATTTTAGTTTCTTCTTGTTTGAATGATTCTCTTGTCTTTATTTGGTTTGCTGACACTGTGCTCCGGGGACTTGGAGACTTGAGACTGTTCATACTCTAGTCCGCGCTCTGGGGACTTAGAGTACTCCGCTCCGCACTCTGGGGACTCGGAGATTGGAAATCGTTTATACTCTAGTTCGTGCTCTGGGGACTTAGAGTACTTCGCTCCGCACTCTGGGGATTCGGAGACTGGAAATCGTTTATACTCTAGTCCGCGCTCTGGGGACTTAGAGTACTCCGCTCCGCACTCTGGGGACTCGGAGATTGGAAGTCGTTTATACTCTAGTCCGCGCTCTGGGGACTTAGAGTACTCCGCTCCGCACTCTGGGGACTCGGAGACTGGAAGTCGTTTATACTCTAGTCCGTGCTCTGGGGACTTAGAGTACTCCGCTCCGCACTCTGGGGACTTGGAGATTGGAAGTCGTTTATACTCTAGTCCGCGCTCTGGGGACTTAGAGTACTCCGCTCCGCACTCTGGGGACTCGGAGATTGGAAGTAGTTTATACTCTAGTCCGCGCTCTGGGGACTTAGAGTACTCCGCTCCGCACTCTGGGGACTCGGAGATTGGAAGTCGTTTATACTCTAGTCCGCGCTCTGGGGACTTAGAGTACTCCGCTCCGCACTCTGGGGATTCGGAGATTGGAAGTCGTTTATACTCTAGTCCGCGCTCTGGGGACTTAGAGTACTCCGCTCCGCACTCTGGGGATTCGGAGATTGGAAATCGTTCATACTCTAGTCCGCGCTCTGGGGACTTAGAGTACTCCGCTCCGCACTCTGGGGACTCGGAGATTGGAAATCGTTTATACTCTAGTTCGTGCTCTGGGGACTTAGAGTACTCCGCTCCGCACTCTGGGGATTCGAAGACTGGAAATCGTTTATACTCTAGTCCGCGCTCTGGGGACTTAGAGTACTCCGCTCCGCACTCTGGGGACTCGGAGATTGGAAGTCGTTTATACTCTAGTCCGCGCTCTGGGGACTTAGAGTACTCCGCTCCGCACTCTGGGGACTCGGAGACTGGAAGTCGTTTATACTCTAGTCCGTGCTCTGGGGACTTAGAGTACTCCGCTCCGCACTCTGGGGACTCGGAGATTGGAAGTCGTTTATACTCTAGTCCGCGCTCTGGGGACTTAGAGTACTCCGCTCCGCACTCTGGGGACTCGGAGATTGGAAGTCGTTTATACTCTAGTCCGCGCTCTGGGGACTTAGAGTACTCCGCTCCGCACTCTGGGGATTCGGAGATTGGAAGTCGTTTATACTCTAGTCCGCGCTCTGGGGACTTAGAGTACTCCGCTCCGCACTCTGGGGATTCGGAGATTGGAAATCGTTTATACTCTAGTCCGCGCTCTGGGGACTTAGAGTACTCCGCTCCGCACTCTGGGGACTCGGAGATTGGAAATCGTTTATACTCTAGTCCGCGCTCTGGGGACTTAGAGTACTCCGCTCCGCACTCTGGGGCTCGGAGATTGGAAGTCGTTTATACTCTAGTCCGCGCTCTGGGGACTTAGAGTACTCCGCTCCGCACTCTGGGGATTCGGAGATTGGAAATCGTTTATACTCTAGTCTGCGCTCTGGGGACTTAGAGTACTCCGCTCCGCACTCTGGGGACTCGGAGATTGGAAATCGCTCATACTAGTCTGTACGCCGCACAGAATAATGTAATTTATCATCCAATTAAGAGATACAGAAACTTCATAGAAAATGTGGCTTCAAGCCTTTATTAATGAAAATCAACTAAATTGCTCGATTACAACTTCAAAAGGAAACTAAGTCATTATTGAATGGAAACATGCAGAAAACAATAGTGCCTATAACAAGAAAGGGAAACATGCTAAATGTAATAGTGCCGCAAATGTTCACTGTTCCATGCTCGGGGGAGTGTCGCGCCTTCAACGGTCGCTAGCTTGAATGTTCCTTCTCCAAGCTTCCGTTCAATGGCGTATGGACCTTCCCAGCTGGGATTCATGCGTGATGGCACTGGGAAGACTCGTTTCAGAACGAGATCACCCACATCGAAGATTCTTGAGCGGACTCTGCCATCGTAGTAGCGCTTGACTCGATGTCTGTGCGCCGCCGCCCTTAACTCAGCTTCTTCACGCTTTTCATCGATGCAGTCCAGTGATTCCAGCAAGAGGTTTTGGTTCGTCTTGGGGTCATAGTATGTCACTCGGTGCGATGGAACTTCAAGTTCCACGGGTATTACGGCTTCAGAGCCGTATGCCAAGGCGAACGGAGTGTGGCCGGTCGCGGACTTGTGGGTAGTTCTATATGCCCATAATGCTGTCGGGAGTTCATCTACCCACTTGCCTCCAACCTTCTCCAGACGCTTCTTTAGTATGGACTTGATTATTTTGTTAACGGCCTCGACTTGTCCGTTAGCTTTTGGGTGTGCAACGGCAGCGAACTTTTTCTCGATGCCGTACTTTAAACAGAACTCTTTGAACTCTCTACTTTCGAATTGCGTTCCGTTGTCTGTAATGATGGTGCGTGGAAGGCCAAAGCGGCATATAATGTTTCGCACAACGAAGTTAATGACTTTCTTAGAGGTGATAGTGGCCAAAGGTTCTGCCTCAGCCCATTTCGTGAAATAGTCGACTGCAACTATCGCGTATTTCGCACCACCTTTGGATAGAGGCAAAGAGCCGATTATGTCGATTCCCCAGATCGCGAATGGCCAAGGGCTGATCATTTGTGTGAGTTCCGTTGACGGAGCCCTTGGGATTTTTGCATATCTTTGACACTTGTCGCATTTTCTTGCGTAGTCCGCGGCATCCCGGTTTACGGTAGGCCAGTAATACCCATAGCGGAGGATCTTCTTTGCTAGCGTTTGGCCCCCAGTATGGTCGCCGCATTCCCCTTCGTGGACTTCCCTCAAGACTCGCTTTGTTTCATCATGAGCGATGCACCGTAACAATGGGACTGAGAATCCTTTCCGGTACATGGATCCATCCTGCATTACGTACCGTGCAACCTTTCGAAGGACCTGTCGTCTTTCGCTTCTCCTTTCTGGTAAAGCCCCGGTTGTCAGGTACAGTTTGAATGGGGTTATCCACGAGTCCTTCTCGATCTCTGTTTCCAACACAAGATCGATTTTCATCTCGTCCGCACTCGGGGCATGCAAGACTTCCACGGGATACAATCCCATTTGTTGAACATCGTTGGTACTTGCGAACTTAGCCAACAAGTCGGCTTCTTTGTTTTGTTCTCGCGGGATGTGTGAAATATCATAACGCTCAAGATTTGATAGTAGTTCCTGGACCTGAACGAGGTACGGAGCAAGCTTTCGTCCTTTTGCTTGGTAGTCTCCTCGTACTTGGTAAACCACTAACTGCGAGTCGCAAAAGATTTCGATTGATTTGATTCCGAGTTCTTTGATAAGCTTCAAGCCAGCGATCAATGCTTCATATTCAGCTTCGTTGTTCGTAGCCGGAAAATCGAGCTTCAGGGCATAACAGATTGATCGGTTTTCCGGAGTCATAAGAACTACGCCCGCGCCGGAGCAACGGTCGTTTGATGCATCGTCAGTGTATAATTTCCATCGAATGGGGGGAATGATGTCGTGATCGTCCGGTTTGATGGGTATGGTAAATTCAGCGATGAAGTCTGCTAACGCTTGCCCTCGAATAGCTCTCCGTGGTAGGTACGCGATATCGAATTGGCTCAACTCGATGTTCCATTTTAGCAATCTTCCAGAAGTTTCCGGTCGTTGCAGTACCTGCCTCAGGGGTTGATCGGTATAAACGCCGATTGAATGCGCTTGAAAGTACGGGCGCAGCTTGCGTGATGCAATCACCAAGCAATAAGCCAATTTCTCAATTTTAGGGTAATTCTTCTCTGCCCCCGTTAAACGCTTGCTAACATAATATACCGGCTTCTGGACTCGATCCTCCTCACGGACCAAAGCTGCGCTTATCGCATGAGGGGATATAGCCAAGTAAACGTACAGCATCTCATGGTCAACTGGTTTAGATAGCATTGGTGGGCTCTCCAGATGCCTTACCAAGTTCTGGAAAGCTTCCTCGCAGCTAGACGTCCATTCAAAATTCCTCTTTCCTTTCTTTATTATGTCGAAGAATGGGATGCACTTGTCAGTTGCCTTGGATATAAATCGACTTAGCGCAGCCACTTTTCCGTTCAAGCTCTATACCTGCTTTATAGTCCTGGGCGCTTGTACATCTCGAATGGCTTGGATCTTTTCTGGGTTGGCTTCGATTCCCCTAGCGTTGACGATGAATCCTAAAAACTTCCCTGATGCAACGCCGAAAGAACACTTCAGTGGGTTGATCTTCATTCCATAGGACCTGAGTATGTTAAACATTTCAGCTAAGTCTTGAATGTGGTCGTTTGACTGCCGTGATTTCACGAGCATGTCATCCACATAGACTTCCATGGTTTTGCCCAGCTGGTCCTTGAACATTCGATTCACCAGACGTTGGTAAGTTGCTCCAGCATTCTTTAATCCAAAGGGCATCACTACATAGCAATACAGCCCGACATTTGTAACGAAGCTGGTGTGTTCTTGGTCCGGAATATGCATTGGGATTTGGTTGTATCCCGAGTACGCATCCATGAATGACAATAATTCGTGTCCTGCTGTGGAATCGACCAACTGATCGATCCTAGGCAACGGGAAACTGTCCTTAGGGCATGCTTTGTTCAAGTCGGAATAATCTACGCAAGTCCTCCATTTCCCATTTGCCTTTTTTACTAGCACGGGGTTGGAGACCCACTCCGGGTAGAGGGCGTCGCGGACGAACCCATTTGCTTTGAGTTTGTCCACCTCCTCTCCAAGAGCGGCGGATCTCTCTGGATCCATTCCTCTCCTCTTTTGCTTGACTGGGACGTATTTCGGGTCTACGTTCAACATATGACTTGTGATGGCGGGAGAAATCCCACACATATCAGAATGTGTCCAGGCAAAAACATCAAGGTTTGCCCGGAGGAAGTCGCTAAGGTCTTCTGTCATTGCGGGGCCTAACTGTGATCCGATCTTCAGTATTCGCGAAGGGTCGTCACGGCTAACTGAAATGTCAATTGTTAATTCAGCCGGTGCCGCCTTCTCTTCCCTGGGTTTCCCATCGTCGTCTCTCGGATCTATATCTCCGTAGATCCGAGAACTATGCCCGAGCCAGGGCTCGGGCACTACTTGTCAATTATTCGTATTGGGGATGCGGACGGAATTGTCCGCAACCTTTCCTTTCTCCCTCCGGTGGGCTTCTCGGAGCTCGGCCACATAACAAGAACGACCAGCTGCTTGGTCACCGTGAACAATGCCTACTCCCTTGTCAGTCGGAAACTTCAAAGTCAAGCACCACGGGGCTAGTGCCGCCCTGAATTCAGCCAGGGCCGGCCGGCCCAAGAAAACATTATACGGAGAGTCCACATCCAAAACTACAAAGGGTAGAATTCGTACCCTCCGACGTTCGCCTTGTCCCAGTTCAACTGGTAACTCGACATATCCTACTGCATCAGTCGCAGCGCCGTTAAAGCCGTGGATACGAGCTTTGGATGGTTTCAAGTCTTTTGTCTCTAGCTTCATCTGATCATAGGCCTTCTTGAAGATGATGTTGACTGAACTTCCACAATCAATCAAAATTCTTTTTACATATGCTGGTCCGATTGTTGCAGATATGACCATGGGATCGATGGTCGGAGCCTCCACCTGATCAGCGTCTCTGTTTCTGAACACAATATCGTCTGTCATCACGCGCTGCTGCTTAGCAGGGGCCCCGTCCTCTACGTTCGAACAGCACTCAAAATCTGCATGCTTCAAGGAGCTCGCATATCGTTCCATCTCTTGCCAGTTCTTATCTGCGGGATGAGGTCCGCCGATAATCGTATTTATAACCAGTCTTCCAACAGTCCGGGCAGGTTCCTCTGGATGACGTGGGGCCGGTGCACGACCTGGGTCGGACGTTCCATGTCCTCCTTCCTGTGGATCCTTTACAAATTCTTGCAACTTCTTTTGTCTGATCAATTTCTCGATAGCGTCATGCAGGTGTCTGCATTCTTCCGTGTTGTGTCCATAGGTTTCATGGAATCGGCAATATTTCCCAGTCTGTTTCTGTTCTTCAGTTGATTCTTTCGGACGTGGTTTTCTGTATTGAAAAGTATTGCATGTGGATAGGTAAATGTTCTCAAGCGGGGCGTTTAGCGGAGTGTACTTGCTGTAGCTTGGAATTCTCGACTTCCACTTTCCCGCTTCTTTCCTCTTTCCTTGACTCCTTCCTCCGGACTCTTTGGGCTGCACAGGCTTATTCTGGACGTTGACTTGGACCTTTCCTGAATTGTCTCCAGATTGCTTCACAGCAATGTTGCTCTTAATTGACTCTTGGGCAGGTCCCGGTGCCTTGTCTCGTCGTACCCACCTAGCTTCCTCTCTTCTTATGAACTGGTGCGCCTTGGAGTAGAAACGCTCTAGCGTAGTCGGAGGTTTTCCTGCTAGCCAATCTCCGAATTCAGAATCCGGATCTACACCTCTCATCACAGCCATTAGAATTGCATGGTCGTTGGGATTACTGACTTCAGTTGCCGCAACGTGGAATCTTTGTAAGTACTCCTTCAGCGACTCTCCGGGATTTTGGATTACACTTGACAGAGACATCACGTCCTTCGGGCGTGTAGTGTGTATCCTGAATTGCTCAATAAACTTCTTTGCCAACTCCTCGAAATTTGATACGGATCGCGGAGGAAGTCGGGTGAACCACATAGTAGCGATCCCAGATAGAGTAATCGGAAAGCACCTACACTTGGTGGCATCATTTGCTCTGGCTGAATCCATCATCCATTCATACCTCATTACATGTTGTCTGGGGTCAGTCTTTCCTTCGTATGCAGGAATGGTTGGCATGCTAAACTTCTTGGGGTAGGACGCTTGCAGCACAACATCCGTGAACGGAGTATGACTTCTTGACACTCCCCAATCGTCATTTGATAAGCCCTGATTTTCTTTCATCAGTTGCCTGATCATGGCTGTCAGATCGGGTGTCTGTATGGAAGCTGGGAGGTTGGAGTCAGTTCTACGTGCTTGTCCATGCTGATGCCTCCTTTCCTGGCGACCTGCCAATCGTGCGTCATGAGGTTCAACATTGTTAACATCTTGATGATCTGGAGCTCCCTCCTCCACCTGTACTCCGGTTCGGAAGTTTCCAGTTCTGGCTTGGTCGCGGTCTCCTGCTGTTCGAACAGCAGCATCTGCCCTTGCAGTTTCAGTCTTACGGCGTCTGCGCCTGGGTGGCTCATCAGAAGAAGTTGAGCTGTCAGAAGAGGAATAAGCAGCTGGATTGCCCCCAGCATTCTGTTGCTGCTGTTGAGTGAGTTGTGCCATCAGGTTGGCATTAGCCTGCATCTGTTCTCCCAGTTGTCTCCTGCTTTCCCTAAGTTCTCTCATCAAGTCGTTGAACTCCACTCTGGTGACAACTGGAGTCTGTTCTTGAGCGGCAATCCCTGCACTCGGGATTGCTGGTTGATTGCTAGGTCCTGCTTGTTGCACGCTAGCAGTCTCTCGGGCATCCGCATTAAGAGAAGCTGACCTGGTACGTGGTCTTGCCATTGTAGAGTTATTGGTATGAACTCTGAGTAGGATCAGCGGATGTTCTATCAGTAAGTCGGATCTTCTTTGGGGGATTTGCTCAATCCAGTAGCTTCAAAGCAGATCCTTGAGGTCTGAGAATTCGACTCTCAGTGAAAGCACCAAAGTGTTAGCACCAAAATTGGTCACTAACCTCGTTCAGAAAGATTGTGTAGAGATATAAGTGATGAAAGCAAATTAAACAGAGAAGACAATCCTAATTCAAGTGCAGAAAGTACGAACACCAAATTTATAGTGGTTCGGCGTAATTGCCTACGTCCACTTTGCTCAACTTTATTGATTTCCTTTATGGTTGATTACAAATACAATTCGTGAATCAAATGCTTGAATGAAGTTGTTTGAGTAGAGAAGATGAGTCTTGAAAATGGCAGAGTCTCCCCGTATTTTCTCTCCCAAAAAAGGATCCATTTCACTGTGACCCTGCCCCTCTATTTATAGGCAAATATGGGCTGGACTTCCCAAGCGGGCTTGTTAGCCGAACGTTCGAGCCCAGGTGCTGTGTGTCGAACCAGGTACGCCGAACGCTTCTGTGTCGAACGGTCCTTCCCATGCCGAACGGTCCTTCCCATGCCGAACGGTGCTCCTGGTGTATGGGAAGTGTGGGGTGATTGCAGTGAAGCCGAGCGTATCCCCCTTTGAAGCTTTTGACCAACCAATGTATGTAGTTCGAACGTTCTCGTTGCCGAGTTATCCTACCGCCGAGCTCCACTGACGCCGAGTACCGTGGGATGCCGGACACTAGTCGACGCCGAGCATAGGTTGTTGCCGAGTGCTCTCCTTGACGCCGAGTAGCTTGTTATGCCGAGCAGTCTTGACGCCGAGTACCCTGTTATGCCGAGCAGTCTTGACACCGAGTAGTCTCGATGCCGAGCGTTCTTGTATGCCGAGCAGCCTTGATGCCGAGCACCCTTGTGTGCTGAGTAGTCTCGATGCCGAGCACCATTGTATGCCGAACGCTAGCGCCGAGCATTGGTTGTCGCCGAGTGCCAGTTGACGCCGAGTTCCATTGGGATGCCGAGTGCTCCTGGATGTCAAACGCTTCGCCGAACACTCCTGGATGCCGGACACTCTCTGATGCCGGACACTCTCTGATGCCGGACACTCTCTGATGCCGGACACTCTCTGATGCCGGTCACACTCTGATGCCGGACACTCTCTGATGCCGGTCACTCTCTGATGCCGATCACTCTCTGATGCCGAGTTGAACTGGATGCCGAGTACTAGTTGCCTGGTCAAATCTCCAGGAAACATGAATACCCATCAAAACTATACTTTCCAAACTCATGTTAGCAGATTTCAAACAAAATAAGTGTCGTGGTGAACAGAAATCAGACCAAGACAGCAAAAATAACACATTAACAACTTACAAAGTCGAACGACTTAAGAGTGAAAGAGATGTGAGTGATAATTCACTCACCTTTGCCACGAAATGGGAGCAGCCGTGTTCGAACTGAAGGAGAGTCGAAGCCGTGGCCCTCACGAGACGAATGATTGACAAAAGCTAGCAACGAGAAGCATCCTTTGATCGATCCACAACACGCGGCGACCACGAATGTCACAAAGCCCTAGTTTGCAGAAGGGAACGAAGAAGAGAACGAGGCTGCCATTATCCTTTCTTTCGCACGTATGATTTTTAGGGTTATGCCAATTGAAAATGGGGAACGGGTTTCTCCTTGACAAAATAGAACGGCAACAATGAAATGTAAACATGGGCTAGATTCAAAAGCCCAACTCAATCATTTGAAAGTTGTTTAAAGAATATCAATTTGATTCAAATTCCCAAACAACGTTTTACAATTCTTATTAAAGAATTTTAACCCGAATAAATCTCAATTGTAATCAAACAATTTTCACATTTCAAATCCGATTCGAATTCCAATAACAATCATCAACTGAATTAAATCGTCATTTTGACGATAATTGAAATTACAAAAATCCCGGTTGTTACATTAATCAATCATTAATCACCTTTTAACAAATAAACCGGCTTAAACTTTGAAGTAGTTCGACAATTTAAATTTAAAACTTAGATTTAAACTTATTTCAAATTTCTATTTTACCATTTAAACTTTCAGTTTAAATTCAAAACTCAATATACCTTTACACTTAAAAGTCACCAAATTTAAATTTCAAAATTTAAATCATTTCAAATCTAAGGTTCAAACTTTATTCGGACCCAAACTAAATTTTTGATTTAAACTTACTTTACAATTTAAATCTTCTTCTTCAAAATTCAAACCATTTAACATTTTAGGTCTTAAATTTTAAAAACTTTATTATTTTCAAAACTCAGATTCAAACTAAATTTGAATCAGAATTTAGCTTGGATTTAAACTTGTTAAATCCCTGCTTTTCAATTTGAACTTAAGTTTTAAATTCTAAAACTCATCAGGTAAAAACCCTGTCACAAACACTAATACCCGAGCCACTACCCTATTTACTTCGAGTCCAAACCCAGATATCTTCGAGCAAAACATAATTTAACCCGAGTAAAACTCGAGTTCAAAAATCCTACAACACCCCGAGTTCCCTTCGAGAAACCCCACAAAATTCTCGAGCAACATACGAGAAGCTCGTCTTCCCCAAATCATCACAAATGCCAGATATAAGTGCACATGCATGCACATGCACAGTTGACCGCCATCGTTCTGATCGAGACGCCACCCACCACCAAGTCGACGATGACCATCTCGTCACGAATGATCGTCCAGAACCACGAATTTCCCCGTAAATCAAAATCTAGCCTTCGTTCGAAACTGAAACTCGAACCCATTGAACGAGAATGCCTCGCCGTCACGTCACAGACCACTGGAGATCACGAAATTCCGGCCTTGGCCTCGCCTACCCCAAAGCCATCACACCCCAGTCGTACGTGCAACTCGATGCACAAAAGAAGCTCCAGCGATCACTTTTTCCAACCATCGCAAAAACTAGGGTTAAAAATTAAATCCCCTCGCCGTCGCCACCACAGTGAACTGGAAC
This sequence comes from Allium fistulosum, assembly GCA_030737815.1. NCBI lineage: Eukaryota > Viridiplantae > Streptophyta > Magnoliopsida > Asparagales > Amaryllidaceae > Allium > Allium fistulosum. The sequence continues at coordinate 933,952,717 of CM060908.1, read as the reverse complement.
ACCTCTGAGTAATTTTCCCTGACTCACCGTAGTTCCTTCCACCTCCACGCAAAGCCACGACCATCATCATCAAGCCGATGACCAGAACTCGGCAAAAACTCCAAATTCGATTATGTCTGCCTATCTCAGTGATTACTAATTTAAAAATTAGGAATTTGCTTTCAAAAATCATTAAATTTGATAAGCTTTCAAATAGTATACTTGAATCTAAGGTTTATAACATTTGAATTTCTACAGGGTTTGCATTTTGACTGCATTTTCAAATTTTTTTTTTCCAGAAAAACTTTAGTTTATTTTGCTTAGATTCATTTTTTTATATTTTTTTATTTAAGACATATCAAAACAAACAACTCTTGTTTGAATTCTGAGATCAAACAAGAATCAAAGGTAGGGGAGTTGGATTTTGTACAGGGTTATAAGTTTCTATAACCTGGAACAAGATGATTCAACTTAAACTAACAGGCATAGGCAAAGATATGCATATATTCTTGAATAATTTCTACTGGGAATTATTTTCAAAAATGAATTTAAAACGTTTCTAACGATTTCCTTTTAGAGATCAAAGCTTAATTTTGTTTAAAAAGGAAGATATACATTTTTCAATCTGTTGTTCTTAAGTCTGTTAAGATACCAGGTGCACAGATATATATACAAACATGCAGACAGAATTATCAATCAAACAATCACGTTCCACAATAACTTCAAGCATGAACTCAGATATCAAAACATATAGATGGGTGAGTTTGCTCACTTTAATCTAAACAAGCTAGAAACAAACAGATTTGGGGTTTGATAGGCTTTTATATCCTGAAGCTAACAGGGATTTACATCCCTGTACAATCAACATGCACAGGCCAAAACTCATTCATACACTCAAGATTCTTGCATGCAAACCAAGTTCTAAACTTTCCTAATCATTCAAGCAACCATATAGAAATATACTTAAGCACTTTAAAAATGAAGTTACTCACTTTGCTTTAGAAGAAAAAACAGAGGACTGCTATTTGACACAGATTTGAAAATGAAGCTGAAACTTCCCTTGATTTCTGGTTGAGTTGAATTGTTGCTTTACATTGAATTATTGTTTAAGTTTAAAGATGATGCTTCCTTCAGTTTATTTTTTTCCATGGCTTTGATAGACGAAAACTAAATGAGAAGGCTGAGATAAGAAAAGATTGTTATACAGGGTAATGTATAATCAGGTACAAGATTCTTTTGTATTTGGTCAGGGAGATTTTTCTTTGTTGGAGGCTGAAAGGATATTGTATGTACTTAGAGAGGCAAACATTCAATGCTAATGTACCTTTATACGTATTCTATGTTTTCATTTCGGCTGAAGATATTAACATTGCCTTCTTTTGCAAGCTATTACACATATAATTTTTCTTTGGTTTCATACTTGTAAATATTTTGTTTTGTGAGCACTGTCTTGTTACTTGAACATGAATGCATATAATTCATTTGTTTGCTTGTTTTGTTTGCAAGCCCAGTTACCTATATATTTTGTTTGTTTCATTACTTCGTAGTATAAGTGAACTTCTATTTTATTTTATTTTATTTTTCTTTGTTTTGTTTTTAGCACTTTCATTTTTTTTATTTCTATTTTAAATGTTTATTTTTACTTCAATACTTATTATCTTGTATCTCTTTTATTTTTAAAACTTAAACTATCAAATATAAGATTTACTAATGTATTCACTTTCTATTTTATAAAACTATAAAAATTTATCTTATATATATTTATTTCCAGTTTAACATCTATTATTAATATCTTTACTTTAATACCAATTAGATTGTATTTCTCTATATATTTATTTTAAAATTCATTTACTTGAAATTTAAATTCGAATCAATATATACTTATATATAAAATTTCAAATTTACTCGTATATCATATTTAAATTTAAATGATTTACTATATTGGAATTTGGATTCGGGGAAACTCGAATCAATTTATCAATTGATTTTACAATTTTTTTTATTCAAAAATTAATCTAATTATCAATTTAAATTAAAATCTGGGGTCGTTACACTTGAGTGGAAAGATACATGATGGTGTTTACTCTTCACTATTATGGAAAGTTAGACTTGATACTTTATCCTTTAAATTCAACCTTTAATTGAAAAGATTACAAAATTCCCATGATTCCTTTTTATCTTTGTCCCAACCATTTAAGGCTTCCAAATTCCATTGTCAATTTCTTTCCTAGTGGGCTATTTTAGTACTATTTATCTAACTCCAATCCATTTCTTTTCTTTTAAGTTTAATTGATAGTCAAAATATTTTCACTTTACCTTTTTAAATCAAAACATTTAACTTTTAATATCATTTCCATAAAACTAGTATTTAAAACTGTAAAACCTTTCTTTTATTTATAATAACCATTTCCTTCTTACTAAGATCATAATATTTTCTTTTATTAAATTACCAAATGGTTTAAGCTTAATTTAACAAATTGTACATAAAACACCTTTCCAAAAAATTTCTTTTATATATAAGAAATTTTGTCAAAAGCATATTTTAAAGATAATGTAGCATTTTTAACTTATTATTATTATTTTAGGGTATAACAGAAACTTTTATAAAATATTTTCGAATACTTAACAATTTCTTATTTACAAAAGGAGTTCAAAAAAATAGGTCTTACATGCCTCTAGTTTTTTTAAAAGTTCTTTTACTAAAAGTAAGATGCACATTAAGGGTAAATACAACAATGTGCCTAAAGCAAACCAAATCTTTAAAATAATTATTGAAAATAACTTTTTACCAAATTCTTTCATTTTGCTTTTTACACAAATCCCATAAAGTTTATCTGGCTATTTTACTTAAGATCTTATATTAACTTCTTTTCGATTTGAAATATCAGATATCTATCATTTTTAACTTTTAGAAAACATTTTCGTTGGTTTATTACTTAAATTGGTGTAGACAACAACAACCTAATTACCTAAGCCTACTTATACCTAGCAATGCTCAAGTGCATCAAGTTTACATCTTTCTTTCCAAAGCTGGTTAACTCAAGTTTTTTTTCAATATAATACCCAACTTCAATATGGAAATATTCTAGCAGTGCCTTTAAGTAAATATGAGCCATTGCAACTACTACCAATATGAAAATTGGGTTTCTACTTTAACCGGGGAATTTTCATTATTTTATGGGTCTCTTGGTACTAACCTTCTTCATTTACCCATAAATTCATAACTTACCTGTTATCGCTAGTTGGTATAGGAAACCTCCACTAGCATTTCTTTAAGGGTAAATCATAATAAATGTGAAAAGTCTATCTTTAACCTCAACTATTATAGCCTTAACATTTATTCTAACCAACAATTATTTGTTTACATAAGAGGATAAGCCAACTACAACCTTATGGGTCAAAATGTATAAGGTGTTGTATATTAATACACATATCAGAAATATATAATTACACTCCCTTAGTCGGGTCAGGCTCATCTTGTCACATTGCTTTAGATACCGACAGACCCATATAGGAATGTTCATGCTTGGAATCTTAGCTGCTTTTCCAGAGCCATTTCTCTGGAAATGTACTCATTCTCACTATCCATTTTTAGGAATTATTTTTAACTTTTCCACGGATAGTATAGGCACAAATAAAAAGAAATCCATATATATAGATAAAATCTTTGGAAATCTCTTTGAAAACTTTTATCTATATATATTTTCAAACCCCATTTTGAAAAAATTTCGAAAAACATTTTTGAAACTATATTTTTTCAAAAACTTTTCAAGTATGTTCCCTCAATACGTGCCTAAGCCATGGGGATCCTAAACCTAAGCTCTTATACCAAATGTAATGACCCACACCTTCCGACACACCGATCCAAATCCTAATGTGACCTTACACACGTGATGTCGAGATAAGAGTTGTATGGATTTTAAAACATTACAGAGCATAGGTATAAGGGTGGAGTTTTAAGACATTCTACACATTCAGATCTCACAGCGGAAGGAATTAAAATATATGTATACAAAATAGACTTCTCGGAAAAACAGTTTCCAAAATACTTGTTTTACATATACACCGTTCTCAAAGTACAACATAAGCTTTACAGATATTTAATACGATAGATGAATACTCGGGAAACAATGAATAATAAGAGAACTCCAACATGAAGCTCCTTTCTCCATGTACCATATCCAATCATCTGCTAACCTGTCACCCTATGGTGGTGTAAAATGGAAAGAAGGGAGTGGGCCAGACAAAAGTCTGGTGAATGAGAACAAGTTTAACAAGGTGATTAAGTGCAATTGACCTTAAATCTACTCTAAGTGATATGGAATGTAAATCCAGTGCCTATGAACTCCTAAGGTCCAAAACCTAAGGATTCTTATCTAACCAATGGGTCAAACCTACTAATCAAACCTCATACTAACGATCGACCAAAATGGGAACTACTCTCCCATCATAACTACATCAACACTACGCCAAAGAGGAAAAATACCGAAAATGCAACTCGCATAATGACTTGTCATATGCACCTATGTTCGCCTCTCGATCATAGTGGCAAAATGCCTCTTATTTTACTGCATCGGGGTCCATCTTGTAGGAACTCAGTTATTACTGGGCTCTAATTTACTCAATGCCTATAACCACTTATTGTACTACATCGGGGTCCATCTAGTAGGAACTCCCATTAGTACCGAGCTCAAATTAAATCGATACCTATACCACTTATTGTATTGCACTAACATCCACCCGTACCATGTTGCGTTAGAAAACGTGGGTATGTGGATCTCCCGTTAGTACTAGACTCACCCAGAAAGCATCTCCAGTAGTACTATGCTTACCTATATGGAACACCCCTAAGCCTATGCAAAATAAATCACCCTAATCTACTCCGTGTATGCGATATACATCCCCACGCCAAATCAACCACTGCGAAATATATTCACCTATACCGATATCAAACATTGCGAAATATATCGCCCTAACCACTCTTATAGGGAACCAATTTCCCCATTCTCTCAAATGCGTATAGTTAGCCAAAATTAGCTCAATCCGATAGTCCATGGTTTATATAATTTCCAACTGAATTATATAAATTTTATTATTAAATTTAGGCCTTAAGCCGAGGTTCAATTTGTGCATTTCCCATTCGAACGGTCGAACCGGACAAACCCTAGGTCGACAGCTAGAGGACGACCCAGAATTCCCAAGGTCGACCATTCACATATAAAATTTAGGGATTCGTCCAGATTTTAAACATCGAATTTATTTTAGTTAATTGTCATTAATTCCAATCGATTAATGATTCCAGTTAACCCTAATTTTCGATTAATTAACCCTAATTTTCTAAGGTCATCTTAGTGTCCAATTTTAATTTAATTAGGATTTTAATTTAGGATTCAAAAATTTAGCATTAACAAGTTTCAAACTAATAAATCTCATAATTCAATTACAAATTAAATTCCATGGTTTAGGGCTTAGGGTTGAACATGTTTAAATTTAATTTAGCAAGTTTCAATCTAGGGTTTCTGCAATTCTAATCATTTAAAATAGTTTAAAATAAATTCAATTAATCAATTTATTAATATGTGCCCACTCACCTCAAGCTTAAGCTCCTGATCTTAGGAAATTGTCCTCCGAACAGTAGTCCCTAGATTGCCTTAGTTCCCTTTTATTACTTGCTCTTGCCTCTTTATATTGATTAAGGTTTTAATTTGATTTAAGAAAATGAGGGTTTCGAGGAGAAAATTCTACAGAGTTTAGTTACTGTAGGCTTCCATTAGAGAATTAGGGTTTCATTAATTATAAATTTATATAGGTAGAGTTAGGTTTAGGGGCATTAGATTAGATTAGGGAAAAGTTGGTCCTCTCATCCAATACTTTAAATGCAAGCAACGAATCCAGGCTGTTAATCCATGTCTCTCCTGATCGCTAATTCCCCGATTTTACCTGTGTTGGGTCGATTTCCCTTATGCCAAGGTCGACCACTACCGATGGACCTAGGACCTTCTTCGGTCGACCCAAAACCTTGTATATTTTCAAATTTTTATTTTTAATTTCTTAATTAGTTCTAACCCCCGTAACTTCTCCATACTAACTAGGATTACAAAGTGTTATATATGAAAATCGTTCAGAAAATCTCTACGAACATAATGGTATAAGTTTCGTAGCCAAATTTATATGTTTATGAAAATTTTGTTTTAAGTTTTTATTTTAATTAAATTTACTTTTCTTATTAAATTTCTATTTAAATTTGTATTAAATTTCTTCTAGAGCATACCCCTTACTCTCTCAATATTCCGCTTGCTCTTAGGGTCAATTATGAAATCTCAACCCCACCCCTTCAATTTGTTTTCTCAGAGCCGATCAAGCTAGTACCTTCAAAAACGGATCTGCTATGTTGTCCTTAGTATCCATTCTTTCAATGACCACTTCTTTGCAACTTATAAACTCCCTTATCAAGTGGAACTTTCGAAGGATGACTTCTTGATTTTTTATCCCTTCATAAATGACTTCTTGTGAGCTCTTGGTACTTTCACGATTTGCATCATGACATTGTTTTCACAAAAAATGTTATGAGATTCTCAACATTTGAAATCACCCCTATCTTAGCCATAAATTTGCGCATCCAGACAACTTCATTAGGTGCTTTGTTGAGGATAATTTACTCAGCTTCCAACGTTGAATCGACTACTATTTCTTATTTGGAACTTTTTCCAACTGATTGCTTTACGATTCAATGTAAATCATGACCAGACACCGATTTTCAGTCATCGATATCATTCTAAAAGCTAGAGTTTGTATACCCTTTCATAAGGTAGTATTCATTTTCATATATAAGGAACAAGTTTTTAGTATTTCTTAAATACCTAGAAATACACTTCACTGCTGTCCAATGCTTTTCTCCAAGATTAGACTGATGTTGGCTTATGCATCCTAATGCATAAGCCATATCTATGCTAGTACACATCATAGTATACGTGATCAAATCGATTGACGTTGCATATGGTATCCTCTTAATGTGCTCCTTCTCCTCATCAGTATGAGGAGCATCCTTCCTAGAAAGGACGATCCCAAATTGCATTGGAATATTTTCGCACTTGGAATTCTCCATACTGAACCTTTTCAGTATAGTATCTATGTACAAGTATTGTGACAATCCCAAAAAACTTTTGGATCTATCTCCATGGATCCTTATACCAGGTATACAGATTGCTTCTCCCAAATCCTTTATAGAAAATTCTTGAACAACCATGCTTTCAATGATTGAAATGCAATGTCATTGCCAATCAGGAGCAAATCACTGACATGCAAGACTAAGAATACGATAGCGCTTCCCTGTTCTTTTCGTTATTCATAAGCTTCCTCTATATTCTGATAAAACCAAACTGTTTAATTATCTTATCAAAACACTTATTCTAACTCCTTGAAGCTTGTTCAAGACCATAAATTGATACAATTTACATGCCTTTCCCTCACTTCCACTGACCACGAAACCCTCGAACCGTGACATGTAAATGGTCTATTCTAATCACTATCGGGAAATGCTATTTTCACATCCAGCTACCATATTTTATAGTCATAGAACACGGCGATAACAAGCATTATCCGAATGGACTTAAGCATGGTTTCAGATGAAATGTTTCATCATAATCAATGCCTTGAGTCTAACAAAACCTTATCGTGACTAACCTTGCCCTATATGTCTTTACCATTCCATCTACATTTAGCTTTTCCTTAGAAATCTATTATTAGTTGATGGGTTTTACCCCTCGGGTATGTTATCCAAAGTCCAAATTTTGTTATCATACATGGAATCCATCTTGGATTTTGTAGCTTCAAGCCAAAGTGTAGAGTCTTTACTCTAGATTTCTTGTCAGAATAAGATGTATGTTAACGAATTTCTTCGTTAACCCCAAAAAGTGTAAGGAAAGTGAGAATTAGTTGAGTAAAGTCTTTAGTAATCCTAGGATAGTTCGCTGGGATGGAATATGCTCCATGTTGAATCCATGCTCTTGAAGTCATGAATGTTTTGGGAATTCAAAATAAGTTATGGTTGAAATCACAAGTGTTTGAGAATTCAAAAAGCAGCAACGATTCAAGTAATCTTATGTCAACTTGTTGGTCATATGCACTTTCAATAGGGAAGTTAAGATCGTGTCAAAATTATAAGAATCACAAGTCATAATTCATCAAAGTACAGTATAAGTGTTACATAACCCCTTATTACCGTGTCCTTAACCTTTTCGAGTCCTTTGGGGTAGATATAAGTTGAGAATATGTCTAAGAATACATTTTTATTCTGTAGTATTCCATAATTGAATTAATAATGTCTTACCCTATGAGTAATCCTCATCGTGATCGCTCTATTCAAGATTTCTTCGATATGGATGCATTACCCTCATTTGTATCGAAGGAGTTTTTTGAAGTTATATCATTGGATGTTTCTTATCTTGTTACTTCTTTAAGGATTGTGAATTCTATTGAGGGGATCCGCAATACTTGGCATGTTGTGTGACAATATTGAGGTTGTTCCTTGTAATTTTTCTTTTCGTGCGAATTTGCACATTATTAACTATCTTGGGTTTGATGTGAATTAGGGAATAGATTGGCTTGCATGTTATCAACCCTGAATCCTATGTTTTGAAAGGATCCTATATCTTAGGTATTCTAATTCAGTTGATCTGTTGTCTCTTGTTCTTCAGAATGTTGATGGTTATTCCGATGTATCTTTAATCGCTCTTGAGTCTCGAGATAATGATAAAGTATCTCGAATTCCTGTTGTTTGTGATTCTGCTGCTGTGTTTAAGTCTGTTTCGGGTTTGCCACCCAAATGGGCAATGGAGTTCCGTATTGACCTCATTTCTGATTCTTATGAGTGGTTCATTATACCGTTCGGTTTAACGAACGCTCCAACTTATTTCGTAAATCTTATGAATCGAGTATTCTAGGAATATCTCGATGAGTTCGTCCTTGTATTCATGATTAATAATGTGTAAAGCAATAAATTTAAATTGCAATTCCTTCTCATTGAAGATATACTTATAAGAATAATTAGATTCTTTTGTTGGGACAAGTTAAGAGTTTTTTGTAAATTAAATACGAGACATGTTTATCATTTAGAAATGATTTTGTGTTGGATTATCCATCGAGTTTTTTAAGAATTCTGGTCGATGCGCTTGATCGACGTTATTGATAGGAATTTCCTAACGCTATGATGAGACAGTCAGACACGATAAAACTGAGTTGTAATAGTAAAAGTTGAAAACAAATTAAAATGAGTTTGAACATTAATCTTTCTAAATGGCAAATGTAGTCATTGAACCTTAGTGAGTGTGGGATATAAGTGGCGAGGCAGCAGCCAATCGATGAGGTTTTTCATTATAAACCAATGGCGAGGCAATGCTATTATATTATGGGAAATTTATGAAATTAAATATGATTATGTTTTAATTGGTTGTATAAGTACAACCTATTGGAATTTAAATAATGATATCTTATGATGATTTGAGTAAATAAAGTAAATTAATTCTAATTAAGGAGATGTATTAATTGAAAATCATATGATGCTTTGATTAATAACATGATGTATTCGAGATAAAATAATACATTGGTTAGATAATATTGGAATAGCAATTAAATATTTTTGTTCAAAGCTAAATTTGATGACTTTAAAATTTGTTTTGGTAATTGGTTGTTTGAAAGAAAAAAATAGATAGTACGATTTAAACTCCATCTTAAGAGAAATTAATGAAATGCTAAATTTAAATTTTTAGCATAAATTTGTGGGTAAGCTTTAGTTTTAAAACTTTGATAGTATTAAAACTTGTTGGTTTGAAATTGTAAAATTCTTTTGAAAATAAGTTTGAGTTAATTATCAACTTTAATTAATTTTACATTGACAAAAATATGGAAATTTAATTTGAGACAAGAGAAAATATGAATTTAAATGGTTTATTTATTATAAAAGGCTAAATTAAAGAAGGTAAGGTATAATAAACAAATAGTCATGAGATACAATCCTTTAAAATTGTGAGAACAATTTTAAAATTAATATTTAAATCCAAAATTTATTTTGGATGAATGATTCTCTCTTATTAATGGAAGAGATTATTTATCTCTTTCAAAATGAGTCTTTAAACTTAATTGTTGAAAAGTTTGATTTAGTGAGTTAATGAAAATATTTCCAAGTAGTGAATAGTTTCTTTTAAAAAATATATATAGTTACTTGAAGTTAATTATAAATTTGAATGACTTAGCTTTCCGGAAGGAGGATCTTGAATAAATGATTTAACATAAAAAGTATGTTTTGAAAATGTAGTTTGAATTTGGAAAGGTTTGAAAAATTCAAATTTTAAAATTTGAGTTAAAAGCTGAAATATTATTTAGAAAAAAGCGCTGTATTAAAACAGCGATAACTTGAGATTTGTAACTCCAAATGAGTTCAATCTTTTTGTAAATGAAAGTGCTTTCAGTAGGATAAAAAATTTCTTTTTCCATTTTGAGATATTTTGCTTCTTATTCTATCTAAAGTGGGATTGAAACGGATAAACATTTCTGTCCTATTACGAAATTTTCTAAGATTTAAGCTGAAAGTAAAACTGGCATAACTTTCAAACCGTAAATCCGATTGATAATCTTTATATTGCTGGAAAGCTTAGATTGAGTAGAACAACTTTCATTTTATAAAAGTTTTCAGATTTTGTTGTTTGCTATGTCAAAACTGGTCTTCTTTACAGCAGGTATGAAATGAATAATTATCTATTTCCCCTTAATAATTAAATGTAAAGCTTCTTATTTATGGATATGAACTAATACCATCTATTTGAGTTAGTATGGGTGAAAGAGGATAGTTGGACTATAGTTTGAGCAAAAAGATTATATTTATTATTGATAAAACTTGCTTTAAAATGCTAAAAAGAAAGGTATGGATTCAGATTAAGTTTTCAAGTATTAAATTGTTGATATATGTTGTGTTCCGACCTAATGGACGATGTATATTATATAAATCATATTTGTAATGTTGCAAACAGCCCTTCATGCAAAGGAGACTCCGTCGATTTTTCCAGAAATTTCTAACACTTAGAAAATTTGAAAAATGAATTTGAAAAATGAATTTGAAAAATTTATATGTTACAAATAAAGTATGTTTATGAAAGAATTAGAGAATAGACAACTCAAAAATTTTATTTACTCTAAACAAAGAGTAATGAATTTAAATTAAAATCTAAGTAAGAATCTTTGGGAAATTTTCAAATGTTGAAAATTGGGAATTTAGTTTTGAAGATAATGGGTTTAAAAACTCTAAAAATATTTGATTAGTAAAAGAGAGTATAAAAATCCATTCCTGGTGTTAACTTGCCTTTGTGCAATTATTTTACAACTTGCATTTATGCAGTCGTATGAGTTAGGTGGTATTTGGAGAGACCACCTACTTCTTATTGGGTTTTCTTTCCGTAATAGTTTTCAATCTAATATCGGTATGACTCCTTTCGTAATGTTATATAGAAAGTCGTATCGATCATCATCTTGTGGGTTGGAGTCCGGGATAAAGTTGTGACTAAATCCCGACACTATTCGTGAAGCTTCTGAGGAATCAATCTCACCTGATTTATCTATTGTGTAGCCTCCAATTCGTGTTCTTGCTTCGAAGGTGTAATGCCTTCGAAATAAGAATATTCTGCTCATAAAAATTCAACGGTCCGCTAATCCCATTAACTACACTTGTGAAACCATAGAATTTATTGAGCTATCTTTTTCGAGTTTTCTGTTTTCTTATGTTGAAGGTGAGAAATTTAAAACTCTAGCTTATCTATCTTCCTTTGCTTGATGAAATGAATCGTGTTGAATACAACTCCTCTAGAAATTGCGAGGATGTAATTTCTTTAAGGGGGGAGTCTGTAACAACCCTGGCTTTAGTGATTACTTGAAAATTAAATTATAACGTTGGTTACAATTTAATAATGGAGAAATAAAAATAAACTAGAGATTTAAAATTGTTTATTTTGAATAAACAATGAATTCGGAAAGAATAAAATGGATTTAAGATGATAATATTGATAATAAATGGTGGAAAATGGAAATATATTAATTTGGCGATTTATTGAATTAAATTAAAGATAAAAAGAATTAATTCAATAATAATTTGTTGAAATAAATGGAAAATACTGAAAATAAGGTTTTAAAAACTTTATTGTGTTATTTTGGGAGAAAATGAGCATTATAGAATTTTAATTTGATAAAATGCAATAAATAATGGTTTTTGTGAATTTTATTGAAGTGTTAAAATTTTAAATGTATTATAATGTAAATAAAAAGGTGGGATATCGATTAAAAATAATATTTGAAGGTAAAAATGATGTTAATATGGTTATTTGAATTTAATTACACAAGAAAATTATTTTTATGTAATTTTTGGTGTTAAAAATAGTGTCTTGTGTAAATTATAGTGTAAATTATGTATTTAATTAAAAATAAGAGTTATTAATTATGAAAAATATTTTTAAGGCTAAATTATCTTTTTGTTTGTTGAAAAATGTTTTATTAAACATAGTAATTTATTCACTTTAAATGAAGAATTTGGAAAAATAAAATTGGATTTTTGTAAGAGGTTTTGGAAATTTTCTAAGTGTTGAGATTTGAGAATTTGATTATGAAAAAAATGGATTTTGAAAACCTTGAAAATATTCGTTTAGTTAAATAGGAGTACAAAAAAATCCAGTCTTTGAAGTTTTTCTTGCCTTGGTGCAATTATCTAGCGACTTGCATTTATGCAGTCGTTTGGGTTGGTGGTATTGAGGAAACCACCTACCTCTTATTGAGTTTTCTTACCTCCATTGTGTCAATATAATGTCGGTATGGGTCTCAGGGTGGGGTGTCACCCCTTTTTATTCATATGCAATGCGATTGTAAAAGGACAAGCCCTTATTTGTAATAAGGGTCGTAGGATTACAATTGGCACTAAAATCCCCAAATCGATTTAGGGTTAAAAAGTTTTTAAAGTAGGAAATGAAAAAGAATTGACCGTCCCTGGTCCATACCCCTAAGTCCGTATTTATAGGGATAGAAAGGTATGGTATGGATGCCACGTGTTAATGCGGCATGCTTGATCTTCAGCATCAAGGTCCGTCTTGATGGCGCTTGGGATATTGCTTTGACTTAATGATTTAAGGCATACTTTGGTGTATTGAAGAATCACGGCATCAGCATCCTGATTGCATGCGACTTGATAGCTTTTGACATCATCCCCAGTAATGAAGGCATCTAGCGTCCTTTATCATACCAGTGACATGCGATATGCTCTTATATATTGTTGGCATGCGGTGACCTTCCTATGTTTTTATATTGAAACAATGCGACATGGAATTAATGCGACATTGATTAAGTGCGGCATTGATTAAGTGTGACGTGGATGATAAGTGGCACTGAAGAGATGCGGCATTGAATAGAGGCGGTATTGATAAGTAACGACACCAGCTTCATTTAGCATCATTTATTGTTAATATGTGATATGGATGAGTCGCAACATTGAAGATATTTGACATCTCCAATCATACTGATGACTTACGACAAGCTTCGATCGTTTTGCACTTGGCAATTGCTATTGACCACATGCGGCATCGATATGATGCGACATCAAAAATATGTGATGCCTTCATCACATTGATGACTTATGATATGCTATCCTTGAATATTGCGGTCTTGATGAAGTATATTTCTTTATTAAAGATAGGCGGCAACAACGGTATGCGGCATCACTGTAGACCTTCACCATTGGCTTTGATGACCTTCTTTTCTTTAATTTAACACTTCCTTTGTCTACGAAATCCTTCGACTCCGACATTCTTGTTGTCGTCATGCTTTCATGCCTTTGGAATCAATAATGGTAGTAACATTTTCCCCCAATATGAAGGAAGTATTGACTTTTCAAGTCAATGTCTTGATAATGGCGCTTGTTGTCCATTGGTCTTCTCCTTCGGATCTGATCGCTCATTTAAATGTAATCCAACGGTGACTGTTTATCTTCTTCCACCCTATAAATAAAAGAGCTTCTTTTTTATTTCTTTTTTTACCCGTGATTCAGAATTCGAGCAAAAAAGGAAATTTTAAAATTCTCAAAATCATTCAAAAATTTCAACCTCAAGCATCCGAACTAATATCAAGGTACGATCTTCTTTTTTAATTACATCAATAACCTGAATTAAGAATTTTATATCATAATCATTATTAGTGTTTTATTTGGGGATTCTTGGATTCAAATCTACATTTTTGGTTTGGATGCTAATTTTCATATTGATGATTGAAATAATGATCCATAATGCTTACGAATGGAATTAATTTTGAATTATTATGTCAATGGAGGATTTATTAGGTTAGTTGGAGTCAAACCACATCAATCCTAGGAGATTTTAGTTTATTTATGAAGTGAATAGCTTTATTAAACCCAAAACTTAACTTGTTTGATTCCGAAATTTTTGCCTTATGACATCAAACTGATGTTTGACATCAAATAGTTTTTCCCTTTTTGATTACATTTCGACAACCAATCTGAAACTTAGAAAACTTTATAATGCGAGATCCTTGTAATGTTAGTAACTGAACAAGGGTGGGACATTTATTATGAATGCGCATCAATTTAAGGGGTTATTGTATGAAGCCGATAACCTTACATTGTGTGTCATTATTATTTTTTGACAACTATTTACAATGTTTTGGTTTAAATTTTATGCGACATCGCTAATTTGTATCATAGTTATCATATGGAAAATTCATGAAATACTAATATACTTCATATATTTTTTATAAAAATATTTTTAGACCATTTCCGCATTATTCATTGATTTCGGTTAGTTGTCATACACTTTATAAGGTAAAGGGGTTATTACCTTTACCTTATCTATTGGGTCATTTGAAAAGGCCAAAACTACTGTTTCAAAACCTTAAGAGTTAATTGTGTATAGCGTTGATGTAATTTTGAATTTGCTTAAATTGTAAACCTTTGTCGTTTTAATAAAGAAAATATTTTCTGTGTATTGATTTCTTTTCTTGCTAGAAAAAATAGTTAACACTCGCATCTAGCGGCTCAGATATCCTTGGTCAACTTGATTCTATTAAAGATAGGCTTAGGGCAGAATGTGAGAAGAAACTCTCTTGTCAAGGTACTCTGGCTTTATGATTTTCGGATGATCCGAATGCACAAGAATGACATGACAAATATTACAAATTAAAATCTATATTTGGTAGTTTTAAAGAGACGACTTCTGATTTAAAGAAGTAAACTGAAGAGAAGGATAGGAGGATCCAAAAGCTAAAAAGGAAGATAGACACAATTTGCCAATCTAGACCATATATCCAAAGTGTTGAAGCTAATGAGGAAATTGCACGATTACACCAGAAGGCGATGAATCTCGAGGTGGAGTTATTGAAAGTGGAAATTAGCGAGGAGGGCCTTGTAGCCAAGTCCAATTATTTTGTAGGACTCGAGTTTGAAATAATAATTTTCCAGGACAAAAACACAAATACGGTTGAGTTTCAGTTCATTCTCAAATCCAAACGTCTTGCTGTTTTTCAAAATCGATCAGGCGACCAGGTAGGTGCAATTTTTTGCTAATCGATCAGGCACGATATTCTTAAATCGATCAGGGAGGTGCATTTTTCCCAAATCGATCAGGAGATTTGCCCAAATCGGATTGGTTACATTCAAGATTTCATATCACGTCGAAAGAAAGTGTCGATTGCTGTTTATGATTTTGTTCTTCGATTTCTTTAGTTCTATCTATTGGATCTGAAACTCAAAGTTCAAGCAATCAGTTAATGGATCATGGTGGTCAAAGGCATTGTTTTTTATTTTTGTTGATTTTAAGGATCTATTTTGTTTGTTTGTGATTAAAATTCATTATTTTCTTTTATTATTTTATGCTGTTCGCTGACAAATTATTGTCTATAAAGAAATTTTGGTTAATTTATAGGAAGCACCGGTCATTTTTAATATGGATGATATTGTCCTTTTTAATTCAATATGGATGTATGTAAAGTATTATGCAAAAGATAAATGGTTTTAACTTTTTTTTGAATACTGGGCTAAAAAAGGATCTGGCATATATTAATTAAGATCTGATGTAGTAAAACATTTTTACATATATTAATTAAGATTTGGTCAACAATTTGATTCTGCTCTTGGATTTCGTCGAACAGTTAGTGCTTATTGTTTGAAGAATGGGTTTAAAGTACAGTATATTAAGAATTGTAAGGAACAGTTGACAGTTCGATGTGCTATAGATGGTTGTCCTCTTAGGATTCATGCTTCAAATTAAAGCAATTATTCTTTTTGTTTACAGTTGACAGTTCGATGTGCCGAGCAATCAATTTCACATGCTTATTTTTTTGTTTACATTTTTTTTGCAGGTGTGATTCATTTGTTATAGTTGTGTTTGATTTCAATAACAATTGTTTTAGTGCTCGTTTTGGATTGGATGCTTCTATTTCTTCTGTTAGGAATAGGATTTGCGAGGAGTGGATTAATTTTAGTCCATTATGCTTTGATATTTTTTATATTCGAGAATCAAAGACTACCTTTGTTGAAATAGATAGTGATCTTCAAGCTGTATTGTGTTTGTCGTGGTTTAAAAAGGAAGAATTTTTGGTATTTTTTCTATGGTTGAAGATTGATTCAACGGATAATTTTGTTGTTGAAAGTAGCAAGTCTGGTTCAGTAGTTGGTGTTGAGTCAAGTAATAATATGTTAGGTTATGATGATGATTTAGATTCTGGTTTTGCTCAACAAAAGGATTTACATGAGTTGTTGAAGAAGAATTCAAATATGGAATTTTTTACTAGGGTTGGTCAACAGTTTGATTCTACTATTGGATTCCGTAGAACGGTTAGTGCTTATTGTTTGAAGAATGGGTTTAAAGTACAATATATTAAGAATTGCAAAGAACGATTGACAGTTCGATGTGCTATAGATAGTTGTCTTTTTAGGGTTCATGCTTCTTGCAAACTGAAGCAATTGGACCAACTGTTTGTTAAAAACATTCAGCTGAATCATACTTGTGGTGGTGGATTTCGTTCACTTGGTAGTCCAACTATTAATAGTGATCTTGTGAAAAGCCTAATCTTCAATCAAATTCGTGATGAGCCAAAAAGAAAAACCAAGGATATCATTAAAAGTTTTAGAAGAGATTATGATGTGGAGCTGAGCTATTATTTTGCTTATAAGGGTAAGAAATTGGCTATGAATGATATTTACGGTGATGAAAAGAAATCTTATAATGAATTAGTTTGGTATTTGAAGGCATTGGAAAGAAATAACCCGAATAGTTATTCAAGTATGGATGTGGATTCTGACACTAATCAATTTGAGAGAGTTTTTGTATGTTATGAGTCATGTATATTTGGATTCAGCTATTGTCGTCCTATGGTGTTTTTAGATGCTACCTTTTTGAAAGGGCGAAGTGGTATTTTGATGGCTGCCACTGCAAAAAATGGGAATCAAGGTACTGATTTTGATCTTTTTTTTTGGCTGTTATATTTACTTTATGTTGTGTGCATTAGTTCCTTGTTATAAATTTATGTAACATAGTACTGTTTCTTTAAGTGATTGTTCTAGTGAATTTTGTTATGTACATACTGCATTTTGGTTAAGTGATTAGTCTACTGTTATATAGTACCGATTCAAATATAGTGCATTTGGTTGTTTCAAATGCAGTAATATCCAGTTCAATTCATTATAGTTTCTTTTGCGTTAGGGCTTAGCATGTGAAATTATTGCAGGAATGAATTTATGTAAATTTGATCCAGAACAAACACTGTAAAAGATTTAATGTTATTTAATTTGATGTACAAAATGTTACTGTATATAGGAGTTAAAAAAGATAAATGCATTTATCTTTTAAGATAAAGAATTAAATAACATATTAAGCCTTACTTATATATCATAGTTACTACTACATGTTAAACATATCTATCATTTTTCTCATTATTTGAAATTCTTACATAACGTATACAAATGATTTAAACAACATATAGAAAAGATAATAGCATATATCTTTTAGAAGTTCGAATATAAGTCTTTGTATTGTATGCATGAATTAAGTATCATATCTTTGCAATTTCTACCCTTGCTGCATAGACTACACATTCAAGTAGCAAAATTTAAAAAACAAAAGAAAAAAAGGATGAATTGTCTCTAGCAAAAATTTTTTTCATTTTTTATTTGGTCCAAGGGCATAGTGTTCATGTGATTGTTTACTATTAGATAATACTATTTCAAACAGAGTGCATTTTGTTGTTTCAAATGTACATTAATAAACAGTGAATTATTATTTTTTGTTTTTTTTCCAGGTTTTTCCCCATTAGCAATGGCTCTTGTTCCCAAAGAAAATGAAGAGTGTTGGAGTTGGTTTTTGAATCACCTAAAGAATGCTCTTAATTGTGATAGAATATTAACTTTTTTAAGTGATAGACACTGGGGTTTATTGTTAAGTGTTCCAATTTTTTTTCCAAATAGTCATCATTCTTATTGTTTGCATCATATGCAAAATAATATTGCTAGCATTATGAAAAGTGGAAGGGGTGTTTGGGTAGCTCATTTACTTGAGCGTTGTGCTATAGCTTCTAATCATCATGAGTTTGAAAAAGCCATGTCCAAGTACAAAGAAATTGGAGGTGCCAAAGCTATAGAGTATTTGAATGATAAACCATATGATTATTGGGCCGATTTGTTTTTTCCGGGGAAGCGATATGGTGAAAATAAGTCTAATGTAGCTGAGATTTTTAATTCTTGGATTTTGGATGAAAGAAGTTTGCCTGTTACTGCTTGTCTTGATGGAATTAGGGTAAAACTTATGATGCAAATGTCTAATCGTAGAGAAGAGGCATTAAAGTGGACTAGTGTGCTATGTCCGAAAATGGAAGCTCGTTTGTTAAAATTAAAGGAAGAAGGATTTGGGTGGAGTGTTTCTAAATCATCTAGGTATGTATTTATATTTATTTACATGATGTTCACAGTTTCTGAAAAATGATAAATGCATTTATCTTTTTTCAACCTGCTATGTAGCCTGTGTTATGATTTCATTTTGTTGGTGTCGCTTGCTACGTATTTTCTCTCTGTCTGCATTGAGGCTTATGATAATATGAATAATGTACTTGATATTTCATTTGACAGATGCATAGTCAGAGTCAAAAGTGACATGCACAATATATAATGGAAATATTGAGCAATGCTCACATGCAGAATTCTCATGAGCAAACATACATTATCTTTTTTTTCTTCCCTTATAGCATAGCTTCTGTGATCTTTAAGAATATGAACAATATGATTGTTAATTTTTTTGGTTTATGAGTCTTATTTTTCACTATTAGTTCACTGCACATGAACTGGGTCTTATTTATTAGATAGATTAGAGAGAATATATATAGTGCTAATAATCCTTTTTTGGAAATGCAATCTGTTTATATATTTTACCTGTTTTTAATTTTACATTTTGTAGGTATATTTTTTAAGTTCATTCTCCGACATCTCAAAAGGTTGATCTTAAAAATCGCATTTGCAGTTGCAATCAATGGAAAGTGACAGGTTCTCCTTGTGTGCATGCTTTGAAGTGTATTTTTTTAACCAGAAATTCTGTTTATGAATATATTGAGAATTACTTTACTGTTGAGTATTATCTAGCTTCATATTCACATTTGATCAATCCTATTCCAACTTTTGATAAGGAAGCAATTGAAGCTGAAGAATCATCTATTGTTCTTCCTCCTAAGCCTGTTCGTGGAGCTGGTAGGCCTAGGATGAATAGGATTGAAGGGGCTGATTTTCATGCTAAGCAAAATAGATGTGGAAAGTGTAAAAAACTAGGACATAATAGAAGGGGGTGTTCTTTTGAATAATTGAGTTGATTGTTTTAGTTCAATGTATTTGATTGGTTGTTCTATGAATACTTTGAGTTGAATAATTGAGTTGATTGTTTTAGTCCAAAGTATTTGATTTGTTGTTGTATGAATACTTGGTTGTTGTATGAATACTTTGAGTTGAATATTTGAATAATTGCATATGTTGAATTGGTTATGATCTGATTTTGATTATTTTTGGTTGTATGCAATTATTTATGTTTAACTGTTATTTGGAATGCAATGTTGTTAGTTCTGTTAAAAAAGATAAATTGATATTTCTTTTTAATTGTTGTGTATAGTCTGTTTTTAAAACACAGTCCTGAGAAGAGCTCGCACGGTGTACTCGGCTATGACCTCAAGTTTCACTTTAGTAGAGTCTGATCCAGGTGTAACCATATTAGGCTTCAACAAAGTACCTTCCAATAGGACTTTGTGCTCGTTTAGGGCCTTGTAGCATGCAGCTAGCACTCTTTCAGTCACATCTGCACATCTGCCAATTTCAAGGCCATTCAATATGTTAATTAACTTTGTGGAACAAACAATATTAAGGTTCCAAATGAACAATCCAAAAACAGGAACAGGTTACTCTTTGCTAGCATTTCACACATGAAGTTTTTCTCATTAATGAGTGTTGAGTACAGCATAAAAAGGTAAATCATGTTCTCTCATGAGCTGATTTATTGCTAATTAACAGTAGCATTCTTGCTTCATTTTGACCCATTGATTTTGTTTAACAAGTAAAATTAACAAAGAACTAACCTGTCAATGTTATGGGATCCATCAACAAGAATCTCAGGTTCGACAATGGGAACAAGCCCATTTCGAACCAAATCATCTGTAAATCCACGATTTTCACGCACAGCAGTAGGAATACAAATCAAACAGAACAACTGGAGATAAGTATGACTAGTATATTGCTACCCAAAACATATTGTCAATAAAACATAAATTCGTTTATCTTTTTATAGAGCATTAAAAACATTAGCCATTACAAATTCACTATCAATTACCATAATTTCATTATCAAATTTAAAATCAATTGTGTAAGTACTTGCTAGTTAACAATATACAAAAGCAACATAGACTGAAGTGATTATTTACTTGATATTTCATTTGACAGATGCATAGTCAGAGTCAAAAGTGACAGTGCAAACAAGTGCACAACACACACATAAACAAACTCAAGTCTACAACATTTGCAAGTAGGTATTACAATTACAAATTCATCAGTAAATTTAGATATACTGTCAACCATTACAAATTCATCAGTAAATTCATCAGTAAATTCAGATATACTGTCAACCATTACAACACACACATAAACAAACTTAAGTCTACAACGTTTGTGTGGCCTAAGTCAACCATTAGAAATTCATCAGTAAATTCAGATATACTGTCTAAAATCTATCATCAAATAAAATTTTAACAAATGTATGATAAAAAGACTGTTAGATATCAAATAATTTGTCGGTTCAAATTTTTTGTTGCTGAAGCTGAACTGCAGAATTTTTCAATTGTCCAGCAGTATGGTTCATCGGAGAGAATTTGTGCAGTTATCTGTGCTCTAAATGCGTTAGTTGTTCTGCACTGATTTTTGATGTTGTGTCCATTCCTTGTGCTATCTTTTGGATAAACATCATTACGAAAATTCCACAGTCAAACCTCCATTTGTTAAAATTTTAGTTATTGTGTAACATGCATTGTTGTATAAATATCTCCAGTATCCTGAAAATTACCCGTTGGTTTGTTGAGCACAGTTAACATTTTTAATCAATGTAGACTTTCCCAGAATTGTTTTCTCGCCTACGTCTTGTAAGTCTTTATTGATTTTGTTTACCGCTGCTTTCTGCAAAAAATATATATATCTTTTTTATAATAATGATAAATCTATATATCTTTTTTACTTTCTGTGTATTTTACTTACCACATTAATAGCAAACTTCGAATGTCCACTTCTTAATGACTTAGATCTTGTGGTCAAGTGTAGAGAATCATAATGGTTCCATGTACATGATTCCACTACTAGCTCTAGCAAGCTACAATGTTTGTTGCCATGTATAGGAAATAATATATTGCAACATAATGGATTTAGAAGTGTTTGTTTAATAAAAGGATTAAACATATCCCTTTTGATATTTTCCATGTTTCCATCTGTTGCACTTTTCTGTTAAAAAATAATTTCAGAAAACTTATCTTAGAAACAAATTAAATTTGACATTATAGTTCACCTACTGTCATTGTTGTGTTCACATATATAATGCTAGAACTTTGTTCTAATAATTTTGTTTTTCTAAACCAAAACCAATCAATAACCTACATTTCAAAAAAAATTATGGATTAAGTATAGATTTTATAATGAAGCAAGGTATAGAATTTATAATGAAGCAAAGTATAGTTTTTTGTACTTACTTGACCAGAAATATATTCTCCATAGAGAAGTTCTTCTATCATACTTTTTGTGATGGTGATGAAGTTTTCATCATCACAAGTAAATGCTTCATCACTGAAAAATTAAGATTAGTATTTACTGTGTTGTTGGGACTTACAGTATAAAAGAAAATTAATTAAGATTAGTATACTAAAAAATTAAGATTAGTATGTACTGTGTTGTATGCCACTTACATTATAAAAGAAAATTAACTAAGATTAGTATACTGAAAAATTAAGATTAGTATGTAATATTTGTTAATAATAAAAATAACAATATTTGTAGAAGTTTGTCTGAAAAGATAAAGATAAATTAATTTATCTTTTTTAGTTTAGTTTGGCTTTTTTGATCTCTATATGACAAAAAAACATGGGTATTAAATCAGTCCTGGTTTTATGGCACTTACAGTATAAAACACAGATTTGATCTCTATATGAAAAAAAAATATGGAGAATTCATGGGCAAAAAAGGTCCATGACTTGTATATGACAAAACAAATATAGGCCGTGTTGCAAATATTATAACTTCTATATGACTTTAGTTATATTAGCCTATGCATACCAACAAAAGTTTTTCTATAATTTATATGCATATTATAAGTTATGTTTGCAAAAGATATAACTAGTATGTTTCATTCTATTTGTTAATGTTACAGGTTTTTTTTGAGTAACTGTATTTGGAAATCTGAAAGAACATGACAAACTAATACAACTGTTCATCATTAATGTTACTGATTGTGGTTTTTACTACTAGCTTTGAGTACATCTTCCGTCCTTTTATTACTAGTGCCTAAATTTGTGTAGTGTTTATTGTATATAATTAACAAACCTAAAAATGCAAAGCATCAAACCTAATAATGAAAAGGTGAAGAAAAGTAGTTTAGTTACTTACTTGTTTCCTCCAAGAATTTTGAAAAAAAAATTGACAATTTCTTTTTGTTCTTCAGTAAGATATTTGAGTAGTGGACATTTCTCAACATTCCTTTGCTTCTTCTTCTTTTTTGGTTCTTTTAGGACAACATCTTCAACAATAATAGGATTTTCAGAAGGATTTTCTTGAGCAAGCACTTTCAGATTGTCAGATTTTAAACTATCTTGTGTCTCCTTTTCTAGTATGAAATCTTGAGTTTGCATAATATCAAAAGTTGAAAAATTAGCAAAATTGTTTATGTGAATTATACCAACAAATTTTTTTTTACCTTTTTCAGCTTTGGTTTTTTTGTTCAAATTATCTTTTTCCTTCACATCGTGCTTTTCTAAATTTTCCAACTTCTGGAGTTTCATTTCAAGAATCTGTATTCTTTTTTCAGCCACTTCTCTTAAACGTCTTTCCTCATTTAATTGTTCTGCAACATTTTTCATCTCAGTAGTCAAAAATTGACTGTAGCTCCATTATGTGATTAGCACATTCTTTGGCATATTTTTTCAGACTTGTGTCTTCTTGGCACTCCTCTAATCTTCTTTTGTTGTTTTGGTCTTCTACCACCTCAATAGCTATTATTTTATTGGAAAGAAATTCTTTCTCTTCTTTTGTTACAGCTGCAAATTTTTTTAAAATATGCAATGAATATATTTAAAGCTAAGCTTGCACATATACTTTCTATACTCATTTGGTTTTCTTTTTAGGCTACTAACATTCCATAAAATTGCATTCCAAGAAATCAAAAAAAGTGTACAGTTTAAAAAAAAGCATACTTTGTCACTGTCAACTTCAGTGAGTTCCAAATCTTTCAGTTTTGATAAATCCCATTTTCTCATTCTTGGGATTTTGGTTTGCAGATTTTCCTTCTCATCAATTATTTGTGTTCGTTCACAAATCCAGTACTACAAGAAAAAGATAAACACATTTATATTTTTGTAATAAATATAAATTTGAATATATTTATATTTAGTTAAAGTTATGAAAGCATACCAGTAACACCATAGTACAGCCTGGTGTACTTCTAGGGTCAGCATGATACTTTTTAACATTTTTCAAAACATTTTCACATATTGCCCGTGGCCAAGAGATTGAATTTAATTTTTTTAAATTCAGCAACTTCGGCAAGAAACCCCATTGCATATAGCTTTGGTTGTTTCGAAAAAGGAAAGTTATAACCAGCAATAATAATAACAATTTCACCAAAACTTCATTTCCTTTTTCCTCTTCTAACAGTGTATTCAATCTTTTTGTTACTGTTTTTTGGCTGATTATGTCTTCTTCTTGAAAATTGGCAGTTAAGAAATTGGAGAAACTTTCCATGGCTGAGGCTTTGTTAGAAGCTGGTATAGGAAATAGGTCTTCTCCAGCTAATGGCATTCCAAATATTAGACTGAATTCTTCAGGACTTATTTTGAGTAATTTGTTTCCAATTTTGAAAGCATTTTCTTTTTCATCAAAAGAAGTAATGATGTCATCTAAATTTGAAGCACTTTTCCTTAAATCTTGTCGTGCTATTGAATCTCTAAGAAAAACATTGAAGAAGTTTTTGAATGGTGTTTTTTCTATAAAAGCTTTTGCTTCAGGTGAAAGAATGTTTTTATCCTTTATAATTGACATCACTTTATAGATTGCATCCAAATTGCATCTATATGTACCTGTGTACTGTTGCCTTTTTTGCTTCTTGGCTATTTTTTTAATTTCATACTATTCAACATTATCCGAATCAGTACTTTCTTCAGCCAGTTGTTGTGAAATCGTTTTTTCATCATTAGAGTTTTCTATTTGTTTATGTCTGAAGTCCTTATCCGTGAAGTCTTCTTTTTCATCAGCATCAGGTAATTCTTGTGTTGGTCCAGTCTGATTATACATTTATGAAATGAAAATCAAAAAATCAATTAGGAGGTAAAAATAACAAGTTTATGAAAAAAAATATCTTACTACACAAAATTTTAAATAAAAAGATAATATGGTTTATCTTTTTAATTATTTTGTATTTTTTTGGGGTTAAGATATTTTTTACTGTATAAAGTACCTTTATTTAAAAAAATAAAAGATAAAGCACCTTTTTTTTAAAAAAAGTACAAATTAAATCCAACAGGTTTTTTTGTAAAGAACAAATGTTTGAATTTTTTTTAGACCAATTTCAATTTTCACAGTTTCAAATTTTCACATTTTCAAATTTTTATTTTAAACCAGTAAAAGATAAATGAAGATTCACAACTGAAAATCAACAAGAATTATTTAATGAAATGAAAATTTACAATTAGAAAGTTTCAAAGTATAGAAAGATAATCTGCTTTATCTTTTTTAGTTGTTTAAGTAATGGTTAATTAGAAATCTGAAAACTTAAAGAAAATGAAACACAAAATAGCCATCAGAATATTATGTATAAAAAAGATAAATTCTTTTATCTTTTTTAACAGAGCATTAGAAACAAATTAGCCATTACAAATTAGTGATCAGTTATTAGAATTTCATCATCACAATAGCCTCGGAGTAATAACATGTACAACATGTATGAATGCAGTGCACAGTGCAGACTCATATGGTCAGAGAATCAAGCTACAACATTAACGAATAGTCAGATTCAAAAGTGACAGTGCAAACAAGTGCACAACATACACATAAACAAATGCAACATGAAAACAACTCAAGATCAATGCAAATGAAGTAACCAAACCTGACTGAAGTGTTCAGATATTACATATATACATGTGTGTAACATCAAGTGAATATGCAACATCATACACATTGAAACCAGAGTCCAACGCAGATATGTTGACAAGATGAGAATGCAAGTGCAGACAAGCTACATTATCACAGACTGCATATAAAGCAACAACTCAAGTCAATGCACATCAACCCAATACAAACTACATGAAGTGAATGCACAAGCATATATATATATATATATATATTTACACACATATGTATATACACATGTACACTTACATGTAGTGACAGCATAGCAGACTAACCAAGGTAAACAATGCAAGCTCAAAAAATTTAGCTATTTTTTTATTTAAAATATGGAATCTAGATTCCAATTTAATATGTATATACAGATTGAAGAGTACAACTAAATATTATAGGAAACATAAGTAGGAAAACGTTACCAATGGAGTTGAAGATAATGATGATCTCTGGCTGTGTTCATTGCAGAATGGACTAGATATAGGTCTAATATTTATGCATTGCGTTCCACCTTCATTTATGAATATGCAAGTTGTTTTTCGTATGAATAACTTTAATTTAAAAGACCTAGTGTGCATCTTTACACTGCATAAAAATTGTCATACATAATGAAATGTTAGAAAGAGTGAAGAATAATTTTTTTGTACTTAAAAGTTGATTAAGTATGTTTATTTCGCATAAATCCTTCAGGACAACTGCAATTGACTTAAATTCAGTATTTATTATGTTATATGTAGTAGATGATATAAAAATTTATCTAGGATTAATTCTATATTTTAATGTTTGACATAAAAACATAAATGCTTTTATCTTTTCCAACTAGGGTTTAAATTAGTTTTATATTTTTTCTAATAACTTTAAATCATGATAAAAACAAAATCCTATCTAATAAGTAATTGTAAATATCAGACACAACTAGGGTTTAGCTTGTAGTCTAAATATTTTACATTAATAGATAGATACGTTTATCTTTTTTAACAGCCAAACAATAACTTGTTCAGTTTAACACCTAGGGTTTAGTATCATCTGCCATTGAATATTTAGGTATGCTTGATTAAACAAATGTCAATTATGTTAAATTATAACAAGAACTAAAATACCTTAAATCCATTATAAAAGTTATTATCAGCATCAGTAACAATGAATATTTAAGTACGATTTATCATATAACTAAAACATTTACATTAAAATAAAATACAACTTACTGGATTAGCGAGATTGTAGAAATTGCTGGATGAAAGTATTTTAGTTTAAGTTGAAATCGATGAAGATGAAATCGATGATGCTGAAGCAGAAATATTGGGAAGAGAAAATGGAATGGAAATTGATACAGAAGAAATCGATTTTGTTTCTAAGCCCTATTTTTGTTTCGAATTGGCGACAGATATGGATTAGCGAGAAGTAGCGGGTTTATTTTCGACCTGTGTCCTGGAAACTAATTATTTTGAACACGTGTCCTATAAAATAATTAGTTGATTCTAAGAGGCCCTTATAGTAAAAATTCCCTTATTGAAAAGTCAAGCGTATTGCCATCTGTAGAACTTATCGTGAGTGGAGGCGAATCCAACCTTCCTACTCCTACCTCTTTAATTGGTCAAGAAAAGTTTTCTGCTTTGTTAAAACCTCCTTCAGCTTGAATGATGGCAAAATCGCCAGATGGTGCCAAAGAGTTAGATTTGAATGCGTTTAATTTTTGAACAAGCAATGGAGTTATAAGGTTTCTACTCGTCTTAATACTTATGAGGATAAGGTTGAGAGACTCGAGCATGAAAAACACACTTTTAAGCAAGAGGTTAAGAGATCAAAGAGTAAGATTTAGCTTCTCAAAAGAGCCAACATGGCGCTCGGTCATGCATTGAAAATTCAAATTGATTTAATCGATGATGCGAATACTATTCATAAGAAAGAGAAGGAGCTTAAACAAAATTTGAACGTAGTAATTCGTCGTATAGCCGATTCATCTTCGGTTGCTGAAAATTTAAGGAAACTGGCCCAAGATTCTAGCTCTTAATAGAGAATCATTTGTAAACTTTCTACTTGGACTTACTTATTACCCAATCTTTCGTTCTCGTCATTCCTGTACATAATGTATTAAATGTAAATAAACTCATAACTGAATGTTTGATATTTTGAATTGTATTCTTTGTCCTTGCCGAGACTTGCAACTAGTTTCTCAATATCAGTCTGATGCTTTGTAGTTGCTGTTTTGAGCATAATCTGCCTTTCCGCATCTTCAGCCCTTAACATATAGGCCAATAATCTGCTTGTTACATGAACCAGAAGCCTTGCTGATTGAGCATTCATATCTTAGTTGGTATAAGCGCCGTAAATTTGATCTTGATGTAAGAGTCTACTTCTTCACTAATAGACATCCAATTGTTTGCTCAATAATAAGAAATTTGATTCATAATCATAATAATTTTGATTGAATCACGAATAGAATAATAGAGAACCATCTGCGTAATAATTTGAATAAAACACCAAAAAATCATCTGGAAATAATGGCACTTGAATTGTAATCCACAAAATTATCTGGCGATAATCATAATCTGAATTGAAGACCGGAAAATTACCTGGTAATGATAACCTAAATAATAGACCAAAAATCCATTCTGGCAATAATAATTTTTGAATAGAAGCCCAGAAAATCCATCTGGCAATAATAATTTCTGAATAGAAGACTAGAAAATCCATTTGGCACTAATATTTTCTTTTGCGTTAACGCAGAAATCCCAATCGCTTGATATTTGCCTTGGGAGCACTAATGGCTCATTTTTAATTGATCTTCCTCTAGAAGAGTGCCTCAATCTCTCTTTTGGATCGAGTTCGATGTATTTTCATTTTTGATCTTCCTCGAGAAGACTAACCCTTACTACTCTTTAGGTAGATTTAGACTTTGATTGATTTCTTTATTACCGTCTTTAAGTAATGATCTCAACTTGGATTGAACACCTTATCACCGTCTTAGGTGATGACTTAGGTCTTTGTTCGGTGCGTTTGGTTGGCTATCTTAAGCAGAACCAAAGACTTTCCCGACCTCCCTCTTGGAGGCGCTTCAGCCAAGCCTTATAGACTGGACTAAAGGCTTGTTTGGTGCTTTGGCCAGGCATCTTAGACGGAACCAAAGGTTTACTCCGTCCTCCCTCTAGGAGGTGCTCTAGACAAGTCTTATTAGCGAAATTGAAGGCTGGTCGGTGCTCTGGCAATGCCATTTTAGGCAGGATCAAAGGCTTACTCCGTCCTCCCTCTAGGAAGCACTCCGGCCAGGCCATATAAGCGGGACCGAAGGCTTGCAGATGTTTTGGCCAGGCCATTTCCAGAGGTACCAAAAGCTTACTCTGACCTCTCTTTAGGAGGTGCTTTGACTAGGCCCTTGTGGCGGGATCAATGGCTTTACTCACCCTTTATTACCTTATAGGTAATTATTTAGGCTTTTTCTTTGTTTTTAGGAGATTCTAACTCCTTTCTATGATTGATCCAGTAGATATACTTGTTTTATTTCAAGAATCTTTCTTCATTGTCAACTTGTTCAACATCTCTTTACAAATTCTTTAAGCTTTCTTTGTTCTAGGAAATTGTTGAAATTCCCTTCCAAGCTTCGGCATCGATGAGTGTCGTGGCCATTTAAGCGCTGATAACGATAATATTATCCTCCATGATTTCGTTCATTCTTTAGTCGTTTCTTTTGAGAAGGTCAATAGTTTAGATTTTCCTTGGTTAGGAGGTAAATATCATCATAAGAAGTGGTAAGAGAATAGTTCTTAGAAAGCCATGAAATTTTGGAGGATGATTCCCTTGATTTCCTTTTATCTCTTTTATTGTATGTGACGGGCTCTTTATTCTCCATAGCAAATTTTCTATTTAAAGAGCTTTGAGACTTGTTCAATTCATGGGAACGATTAAGTACATTCTTCCACTTTTTGGTTTATTGACCAAAGTCTTCGGTTACTTCTCCTCTAAAGATGGTTCCCCTTTCTTGGAGTTGAATTCTCTTTCTCATTTCTATGAAGATGTTATCTTTATTATCTTTCTTTCCCAAAGCAAAGATTGGTATAGGCCCTATGTGAAATGGGTTTAAAATCCATTTATTTGGATCATAAGGAGTTACTTTCTTCTCTTGTCTTCCATGATTATAGTGCTAAAATCCTTAGTACTTGCTCTTTAAGAAATCGAGGATCACTAGTGATTTGGTAGGTTGGCCTAGCTACTCGAGGCTCAGAAGAATCTTGTTTGGAGATAGTCATTATCCAAATGGGGTTAGATGAGATTTGGAATAGCTCCTTAATAGGGATAAATCCTTTAAATCCTATATATGTAGCTTAAGGGTAGTTCCACTTGTGGGTTAAGCGGAGATGGAAGTTCGAGCCCTCCTTCTAGCACCAAAAATGTTAACGAATTTCTTCAAAGTGAGAATTAGTTGATCATATGCACTTTCAATGGCGAAGTTAAGACCGTGTTAAAATCATAAGAATCACAAGTCATAATTCATGCCTCTTTATTCGTACGCAATGCAATTGCAAAACTATATGCCCTTATTTGCAATACGAGTCGCAAGATTACAATTGGTAGTAAGATCCCCAAATCGATTTAGGGTTACATAGTTTTTAAAGTAAGAAATGAGAAAAGAATTGATCGCCCCTTCTCCATGCCCCTAGGTTAGTATTTATAGGAGTAGAAAGGTACGACATGGATGCCACGTGTCAATACGGCATGCTTGATCTTCGACATCAAAGTCCATCTCGATGGCGCTTGGGATATTGCTTTGATTTGATGATTTACGACATTCTTTGGTGTATTGAAGGATCATGGCATCATCATTCTGATTGCATGCAGCTTGATAGCTTTTGACATCATCCCCAGAAATAAAGGCATCCGGCGTCCATTATCATACTAGTGACATGCGATATGCTCTTATATATTGTTGGCATGTAGTGATCTTCCTTTGTTCTTATATTGATAAAATACGACATGAAATTAATGCGGCATTGATTAAGTGCAGCATTGATTAAGTGCGGCATGGATGATAAGTGCATTGAAGAGATGCAACATTGAAGAGATGCGGTATTGAATAGAGGCGGTATTGATAAGTAATAGCATCAGCTTCATGTGGCATCATTTACTAGTGATATGCGATATGGATGAGTCGCGACACCAAAGATATTTGACATCTCCAATCATATCGATGACTTACGACAAGCATTGATCCTTTTGCACTTGGCAATTGCTATTGACAACATGCGACATCAATGAGAAGTGACATCAATAATATGTGATGCCTTCATCACATTGATGGCATACGATATGCTGTCCAATATCATGGCCTCGATGAAGTACAGTGCTTTATTAATGATAGGAAACATCAATGGTATGCGACATCATTGTATGCCTTCGCCATTGGCTTTGATGACCCGCCTTTCTTTAATTTAACACTTCCTTTGTCTAAGAAATCCTTCGACTCCGACATTCTTGTTGTCATCTTGCCTTCATGCCTTCGGAATCAATAATGGTAGTAACAATGTCATCTTCTAGGACACAGCCCTCTTTCTCGCCATCTATGAGAAATCCATAGTATCTCTCTGGTGTGTGAAATTTCCTATTAGACCTTCTAATCGGTTGCGTATTTTCATGTAATCATGATTTTTTTCTTCTACTGGTTCAGTCTCTTGTTAAATTTTGGAATCTCATCCAAGCCTACAACTTTGTCATAAAAAATTTTTGACAAAAATTCCTTTTATAAAAGGACAACATGTTGTAAACAATAACCTTTTGTTTCTCAGCGTTATAGAAAATGTATCCCATCGAGTTCTCCGGATATCCTATAAACTTACGTAAATCTGATCTTACCTCAAGTTTATTAGGGTCAAAACATTCTTAACGTAAACCAAACAACCCCATACATTCAAATACTTGAGGTTGGGTTTCTTCCCATATCAAATCATGTATGGTGTCTTAGACACGGACTTAGCAGACATCAAATTCAACATGTATGTTATAGTTTCCAACACATATCAAAAATATGAAAGAGGTTACTCAACCTTACTCATCATTGAATGAACTATATCTAATAGGGTTTGATTCCTTCTTTCTGAAACACCATTTTATTGCAGAGGGTGGGGTAATCTGAGAGATTATCTCATTATATTTTAAGTACTATTGGAGCTCTTGTCCAACATACTCACCTCCTCGATCAGATCGAAGTATTTTAATTTTATGACCAATCTGATTTTCAACCTCACTCTTATGGAGAAGGCAAAGCTTTTGGTTTTTACATGTTATCGAACAGTTGAACAATGAAAATAAATTGCGAATGCTTG
Source organism: Allium fistulosum (assembly GCA_030737815.1). NCBI lineage: Eukaryota > Viridiplantae > Streptophyta > Magnoliopsida > Asparagales > Amaryllidaceae > Allium > Allium fistulosum. Next base: position 933,920,500 of record CM060908.1, on the reverse strand, counting down.
ATTGAATTGATCAGGTCATGTAGGAACAAGGTTCAAATCTCTTGGTCTGTTAGGATGTGGTAGCAACATACATCACTACACTTCCACTTGACACTTATCATAATGATAAATAGGCTTTAAATTTCTCCTAGCCATCGGATTTATTCTTCATAATGTATACATATCTTGATCTTGAGAAATTGTCAGTACATGTTACAACAAAAGTTGAATTATCCTTAGTCACTACAAACATTGAGCATAAACATCAGTATGTGTAAGACCCAAGAGTTTGTCAACTTTTTTATTTCTCCCACTGAAGGGGCGCTTGGTCATTTTCCCTTTGAGACATGATTTATAAGTGTTAAATGTTTCATAATCAAATAATGGTAGAACCCCCTCAGTTTTCAGTTTGTGTAGTCTCTTGTTACTAATATGACATAGCGTATAATGCCATAAGTAACTACTATTATTGTTAATAGAAGATTTATTAACAGCATATATATGATTAAGATTAAGTACATAAATGCCAGAATCTAAAACACCATCGCAGATATTATTTCCATCAAACATAATATTCATAATATTGCCTTTATAACGAAAACCCAAACCTATATCAAACAATCTAGAAAAATATATAACTACACAAATAAGGTTTTTAACATAATAATATTTATTCAATAATAAATTAAATCTACTTGGCAAAGCCAATTGATAGTCTCCAAGTGCAGTTGCATCTACTATAGATCCATTAATAACTTAAAGCCTTATTTCACCATTTACTACATGTCGTCTGCCCCTAAGTCCTCGTAATGAATTACAGATATTAATCCCAGATCCAATATCTAAAATCCAAGATAATTTATTAATTGCAAAACTTTGAATCATAAACGTACCTTTAGGAGCAGAGTAACCAGATTCCTTACACTTCTCTCTAACTATCTTAAATAGTCCGGACAATTACATTTCCATTGCCCCTTCTTGTGATGATGGTGACATTCACCTTTGTCAGTAGAAGCATCTTTCTTACCTTTCCTTGAACAACGTTTGTGTTTCTTTGAAACTTTCGAAAATGATGCCTTTGCCTTTACAGCTAACACCGTGCCTTGATCCTTGAATGATCCCTCAATTGACCTCAACATATTGAGTAGCTCGACGAGGTTAACATTCGACCGGTTCATATTGTAATTCAATATGAACGACTAAAACCGTGTAGTCAGCAAGCCCAGACCAAGTTCACTTGAAGTTCATTGCCTACCATAACATATAACTCAGAAAGTCTATTAATATAGCCTTTTAATTATTATGATATAGTCCGTAAAACGAGCGCCCTTACTCATTTTCGTATTGAACAACTTCTAAGTAATCTCATACCTTGCAGAACGAGATTGCTCCAAAACCAAGTTTTAAGATTTTTAAAGGTTTTATGGACACTCATGTTTTCGTGTTGTCTTTGCAACAGTTTGTCTAACATAGACAACTTGAAAAGTTAAGCTATTTCACAATCAACTTCCTAAGTGTTATAAGCTATTATTGTTTTGGGGTCAACATTTTCAATAGTTTTTTCTACCAAGGGTTTAGTAATTGACGACCATAAATGTCATATGCGAGTGCTATCTTTATCACTCTTAGACAATCAATATAATTAGGTCTGTGAGCTTATCATTTTTTGAAAATAGTCATAGGTTGACCATTATGCGGCAAATTTAGTTTAAGTAGATTAGAACAATTTATACATAACATGTGTTCTTACAATATTAGAAAGGTTAAATGTTACCATTTCATTTTACTAATAAAGCACATACTAGATTTTTATGTTTCTCAAAAACCTAATAAAAACACATAAATCTTTCAATTCCTCTAGTAGGCGTTAGGACCCGCTTGACGTGGAATTCTAAACTTGAGGAATATCAACAAATCATAGGTTCGGAAGAGATGGATAATAACTTATTGGTTGTATCGTATACAACTCCTAACTCATGATCTTTGTCCTAATCTCATCTTGACCTTGTGTTTGCTCAACAAATCGAAATAGATTATCCACTCTTACCTACTATTTTGCGACGATCTAAGTATAATGCATGTACCTTGAGTTTGCTCAACAAATACGTGCATGTATCTTACCTCATGTAGTCAATATATTAATAGTATTACACACAACATCTCTAGCTTGATTTTTCTCAATAACTAAAGAGTATTCATGTAATCTAGTAATATATAAATGGTAGAAGACAACTTTATATATCAGAGAGTCATAATCTTCAACGTATACATTTATTAGAGTAATATTGATTAGGAATGTATTCCTTATGAAATACACTGGTGATACAAATGTCGAACACATCAAAAATTGCAATATACATACAATACATATGTATATATTCCTTAAACCTAAGTTGGGCTTTTTACAGTTCCACTTATGTTATACATATATAAGTTTAGTTTATTTGTAACTATTTACAATCTAATTAACTTGTATAATATTCACACATATATTAGTAAGTAAATTATGTTTTAATTAACTTTAATGTACTAATTTAATTAACAAATTAATTAAATTATTTCTAAAACTTGAAATTTTATTTTATTCATCCTAAATATTTAGGATGAATATCAATTATAACATATATATTTTTTATACATATATCATTATATATATATCTTTATTAATTTACCATTAATTTATCTTTTTATCAAACATTTTATTTAATTAAAAAAATTGATTACGTATTTTAAAGATTTTGAAATATTATTTTAGTTTACCTTAAACAATTTAAGATAAAATATATGTATTGAATTATAACATTTGTAGTTGTATATATACATATACCAGTATATATGTTTATTTTAACTAATTAACCTTTAATTAATTAATTATTTTGTAAATCTAATTAATTGAATATTCAATAAATTTTGAAAATATTTAATTTAAATTTAAAACAAGTTTGTAAATTATTTTATAATTTTTATAAAATTATATTTTTTATTTTAAATTTAACTTTTAAATTCAAAATATATTTTAAAATTTTAAATTGAATTTTGAAAATTAGTCCACGGTTCAAATCAACCCGGGCCTTTACAATTGGGCTAACGTTTTGGACTTATTCTACCTAGTCGGGCCAGGTCGGTAGCCATGGAGGGAAGAATACTTGATTATTCAATTCAAGCCCAGACACTACATCTCCAAACACCCAATCAAATGGGTAAGCTTTATTTAGTTGACCCTAAAGTTGCTAACTTGGACCGCATAAACCATTTGGGCTCTAATACCCTTGTTGGAACTAGGTTAGTCTGTAGTGGGTGAATATGATGAATTTTTTTATAAAAAAATCCTTATTTGGATCATAGTGGGAATATGAAGTCTAACGAGTTATATTAGATCCAATCTAATTTATTTAAATAAAATCCAATTTTAACAAATTTTCTTATTTATTTAATTAATGATTTTAATCTATGTAGTTAATATCAGATAATATCGTCGATATATCTCATATCGCTTCTAAGCTGAAATATCATTATCGATATATCACCCGATATTTGCCGACATATCGCTCCGATATTTAGAGTAAAATACCTGATATTTTTTAAGAATATCGTTCATTATTGTATATGTTGAAGGAAATATCTTTATAAATAAATATCTTCACATTCTCAATATATATTTTTGTATATGGTGAATGACAATTTGTAGACCATATTGGAAATCTCAATGCATTAATCTTTTAGTTTTAACCATATGATTTTAGGCTTCTTCATTAGTCTTTCAATAAAGAAAACTCTCCTTATTCCATTATTTTATATGTTTTATTTTCCTTGAATACTTTACCACTAAAGACAAGATCATGAAAGGGCTAGAATGAGCTACATCTCTTTTTAGTTAGTTTTTGTCCACCATTTCTAATTGATAAGTTAGCATATGAAAATTTATTTTATTGGTTATTATCATGCACCTAGAACTAAAAGTTTAAGAGTATAGTTATATATTTGACATATCGATAAGGAATGAGCTAAACTAGTATATTGTATCAAATCAGCATTGCTTATTCGATAAATTAAGTGAAAATAAAAATGAAGAAATATAAATATGTAAAATTTAGTAAAGTAATATAGATGATTAAATGACTAAGAAACAATGAATATAGTATAAAAATGAGAAAATAATATAGATTACATTATATGAATTTCTCAGTTTTTATGAGCTATATTATGATTTGTATTAAGTAGAATATCTTGGTAAATAGAATATAATCTATAAACTATATGCAATCAGTCTTTGATAGTAATTCGGAATTATTTATCCAAATATTTGAATACTTAACATCAATATAACATTGTAACATTGTACAATATCATTTATAATATGTTCTACACATGTCTGATATATTACCTGTTAATACCCTAGGTATTGATTTTGATGACAACAACCACATAAATATTACTACTAACGTATCTCCGAGTTATGCAGTCATATCAGATATATTATGGAGACATTTACAGAGAAAATAAAGAATACAGTGGAAGCAAATGAATTATAGAAGAAGGTTAATCAGAGTAATTGAAGAACAAAACCAAATTAGAGAAGAATGCTGAAGGATAAAGGTGTTTGAAGTGATGAGGAGTTGGTTGAACCTTAGAATATCTTGTTAAAGATCTCATGGCAATTATACTTGAAGATCATCAACCATTGACCTCAACCGAATCACAAAAATCCACAAATATAAGGTAATTTGAAATGCTGAAAATTTGCAATACTTATTAGTGTTGCTGTTCATTTTGCAACACACCCATGTCGACATGGGGGTAGGGGGTTGTCGACATGCTAGCCGTTTTTCAGAATTTCAAATTTTAAATGAAGAGACATTTCCCTCCACCTCTTCACCAAAAGACACGTCTCTTCAACCACTATATAAAGGCCTTTGAAAACGAATTTTAACATTAAGAATTCTCATTTTCTCTTACTCCTTCTTCTCCAAACGTTTGCAAAAGAAATCCATTGCATACTCTTCAAATCTGCTTGCAAATCGATACTATTTCACTCCAATTCTTCACCGATTTGCAAACCACACAATATCAGGGAGTTGTACTTGAATTCACATCATTCTCTCTCTGATTTCATCCTATTCCTCAAAGAATTCAAAGATATATTGCCATTGGAGGTCTATAGGATAGTTGTACCGAATCTGCAAGAATCTGTATTGACGATACGACTACTTGCCATAGTTTGTTGTTGGTGATAAGGAGAAGGTGTTTTTGTAGCCTGTAAAATCAAGAGGGTGTGTCTTGTAGCCCGTGAAACCAAGATTGTAAAGGTGTTCTTGCCACCCGTGGAAAGCAAGCGATTATAGTGGAATTATGCACGATAGAGTGCATGACTGGATGTGGGATTGGTTAATCTGAACCAGTATAAAAATCCGGGTGTTATTTACATTACTGCACTTTACTTTATTGCTTATTCTCTGATCACTTCTTTCTGTTTGCAATTTGAGTAAATACAGTTTTATATTCTTAAGTAAGTAGAAAATACATATTACACCGCTTCTAGTGTCTGAATAGCCTTAAGATCCAACATTGTGTTGTAGACACTCCGGTTTTTAACATTTAGTATCAAAGCATTGGTTTTCAAAAATTCATAACTTGGTTTTTGAAAAGTATAAATGGCTAATGACACAAGTAACACATTTTTAAACACTTTTGTAGAAGGGAAATCTACCATTAGACCCCCTCTATTTGATGGCAGTAGTTATGCATATTGGGCTTGTAGGATGAAATGTTATTTGCAGTATAATGGTTTGGATATTTGGAACATTACCCAAATAGAGTACATAGAGCCTCAAACTGAATATTCAAAATGGACACTAGACCAAAAGACACAAGCACTTAATAACTCTAAGGCCATGAACATTTTATTTTGCTCCTTAGACAGAAATGAATTTAATCGAGTGTCTATTTGTAATTCTGCATATGAAATTTGGAGAACACTGCAAGTCACACATGTAGGCGCCAGTAAAGTAAAACAAACAAAGATATCTATGTTAACTAACCAGTTTCAACTCTTTCAAATGAAACCAAATGAGTATATTTTTGATATGTATTCTAGGTTTCAAAATATAGTACATGCCTTAATATCATTAGGAAAGAAAATTACTGAAGAAGACCAAGTCAAAAAGATCTTGAATTCACTTCCTAGTGAATGGGATCAGAAGACTCTAGCAATCGAAGAAGCCAATGATATTAGTACTATGAAAATAGAAGATTTAATTGTAACCTAATGTCCTATGAAGTAAAGTTGTAGATTAGAAAATAGAATCAGGCAAATGAGAAGAAATCACTAGCACTCAATGCTATGATCGACAACGATGAACCAGATGATGATGCTTTTGATGATGATATCGAGTTTATGACCAAGAAGTTCAAGAAATTCTTGAAGTATTGGATAACAAACAAACTTCGAAAAACTAACAACAATAATTCTAGAAATGGAAATGTTGTTAAGTGTTTCGAATGTGATAAACCCGGTCATTTGAAAAGAGATTGTCCTAACCTGAAGAAATCAAAGTACTTTTCAAACACTTTCAATAAGGAGAGGAAACAGGCATTCAATGCAAAATGGGATGATTCAGATACATCATCAAGTGATAGTGATTCAGAAACAGAAAATGCCAACATGTGCTTCATGGAAAAGGATGACTAGGTATGGAATTTTAATAAAGATATTACTAATGTTTGGAATGATATGTATCAGGGATATAAAACACTTAGGAAAGAGTACAACAATAGTTTGGCAGAGATAGATGGATTAAAAATATTTAATGAAAGGTTAACTGAAGAAAAACAATGTCTAAAAGATGAAATGGAAAGACTTAATGGGTATAATGATGAAAAGAATTTGACACTTGGAAGTTTTGAAAAACTAAAAAGTGAAAATGAATCCTTAAAATCAGAAAATCTTTCAATGAAGTCACAGATCACTAATCTGAATGACAAAATAACATCTCTGGACAATGTTATTCTTAACCATAATAAGTATTTTGACAAAATGAAAAATGATATTGATAAATTTAACAAAGGGAAGGATAATCTAGAAAAATTATTATCCACATCTAAACACACTAGGAATAAACATGGACTTGGATACACCCCTAAGGCTAAATCAAAGAAAAATAGTACTCAAAGCACTAAGTTTGTTAAGGCTACCAAGTTCAAACCAAAACCTAGGAAATTAAAGTTAAAACCTCCAAATAGGTTCATTAATTTATGGGTTCCAAAAAGGATGGATGATATTGAAAAAGAAAATTATATTTATAATATTATTAATAAGGTTCATTCATCTAATGATTATATTTTGAAAGGACATTCAAACTCTTCATGGGTTTGGCATCTCAAAACTTAACCCCATGGACCCCAAAATAAAAAGGGTACCGGTGTGCATATTTTATAATATTTCAGGTACCAAACAATATATACCAGATAGCGGATGCTCAAAGCATATGACAAGAAATCTATTGAACTTTGGATAAATATGGAAAGGATTTGTTATTGGCATCGGCAAGGTCGGTAACGCTAAAACTCATCTTATTATTTGATAAGTTTATTTCATTTTTTGAATTGATTTGGTTTCCCCTCAAGTGTTTTATTTATATGTATTTATCTCTATATACAAACTCTACATATTATCTAGCAATGATTTAAGCGACTCTTTTTTACCCTTCTTGTTGATGACAAAGGGGGAGAAAAGGTATAAATATACTAGGCAAAATGATAGGGGGAGTGCATAGAGTTAGGGGGAGTCAAATATAAAAATATTATTTTTTATCTCTCAAATATTTATATGGTTGTCATCATCAAAAAGGGGGAGATTGTTAATAACCTAGGTATTGATTTTGATGACAATAACCACATAAATATTACTACTAATGTATCTCCGAGTTATGCAGTCATATCAGATATATTATGGAGACATTTACAGAGAAAATAAAGAATACAGTGGAAGCAAATGAATTATAGAAGAAGGTTAATTAGAGCAATTGAAGAACAAAACCAAATTAGAGAAGAATGCTGAAGGGTAAAGGTGTTTGAAGTGATGAGGAGTTGGTTGAACCTTAGAATATCTTGTTAAAGATCTCATGGCAATTATACTTGAAGATCATAAACCATTGACCTCAACCGAATCACAAAAATCCACAAATATAAGGTAATTTGAAATGCTGAAAATTTGCAACACTTATTTGTATTGCTGTTCATTTTGCAACACACCCATGTCGACATGGGGGGTAGGGGGTTGTCGACATGCTAGCCGTTTTTCAGAATTTCAAATTTTAAATGAAGAGACATTTCCCTCCACTTCTTCACCAAAAGACACGTCTCTTCAACCACTATATAAAGGCCTCTGAAAACGAATTTTAACATCAAGAATTCTCATTTTCTCTTACTCCTTCTTCTCCAAACATTTGCAAAAGAAATCCATTGCATACTCTTCAAATCTCCTTGCAAATCAATACTATTTCACTCCAATTCTTCACCGATTTGCAAACCACACAATATCGGAGAGTTGTACTTGAATTCACATCATTCTCTCTCTGATTTCATCCTATTCCTCAAAGAATTCAAAGATATATTGCCATTGGAGGTCTATAGGATAGTTGTACCAAATCTGCAAGAATCTGTATTGAAGACACGACTACTTGCCATAGTTTGTTGTTAGTGATAAGGAGAAGGTGTTCTTGTAGCCTGTAAAATCAAGAGGGTGTGTCTTGTAGCCCGTGAAACCAAGATTGTAAAGGTGTTCTTGCCACCCGTGGAAAGCAAGCGATTATAGTGGAATTCTGCACGATAGAGTGCAGGACTGGATGTAGGATTGGTTAATCTGAACCAGTATAAAAATCCGGGTGTTATTTACATTACTGCATTTTACTTTATTACTTATTCTCTGATTACTTCTTTCTGTTTGCAATTTGAGTAAATACAGTTTTATATTCATAAGTAGTAAATACACATTTCACCACTTCTAGTGTCTAAATAGCCTTAAGATCCAACATTGTGTTGTAGACACTCCAGTTTTTAACATTACCGATATTGTTCGATATTGGCACGATATTTTAAAATATCTTATATTAGTACTTCACCGATATGTACCTGATACCGATATTAACTGCTTAGATTTTTATTAATTAATATTTATATAGTTTATGAGTATATCATTATATACTTATGTGTGTATGTCGTGCATACGCAACATATATAAAGGTATGCATGGTCAAGTTTATACATGAGTAGATATTAAGATTTATATCTACCATGTATATACTTAGCATTTACATATATGCCTTTTGCCCAAATTAAATAGTTCATATATATCTATGTACATATATTATAATTGATAATATATTTAAATTTAATTTTGAAAGTATCACATAAATTTTTGACCAAGTCGTTATTTTCAAATTTGAATTTAAGATATCTAATTTGACTCAGTAAGCATATTTAAAGTACTAAGATCCGAAATCAAAATTTAAATATCAAAATTTTGACTTAGTAATGTTTAAACTGTATATATACGTGTGTGTGTGTGTAATATTATTGATGAAAATAAATTTATATATAGACACACATACATATGTATTTAATTACTACTAAGGAAATTGGTATTTAAATAAATATTTGATATATATGTGCGCGCGCGCGCGTGTAACATATGTTTTGGCCAAAATATTTTGCATAATAAAATCTAAAAGTAAGTTTTATAATAATAAAAAATATTTTTTATTCAAATCTGTATATGAATATGTATATAATATAAATATATCATTATTTTATTAAATAAATATAGTTTGACCAAAAATAATTATTATTTTATTATTAAAAACATACACACTCATATTTTTTAACTTGACTTCAATTTGCATCTACATGATTTAGTTAACAAATAATGTTTTAAAATTAATTAAACTAAAATTTTACATATAAAATTAATTTATATATTTTTATAAAATTATCATAGTATAAAAGAATGCTTTTTTTAATCAAACACATATTAAAATATTAAATAACACATAGAAAATGAATACTAAATTTCTAATTGACATATAAAAAGGTGGGCATTGACATATATGAGTGATATGAACAACATATAATGAATAATAAATATATATAACATAAAAGGGTATACCTAAGAGAATTAGCCTTTGATTCACATGTTGATTCAAATCGTCTCCTATATCTCCTACGTCCAAAGGTGCAAGCTTCAGAGTGTCGCCGCTTGAATAAATTTTGTATTTGATTTGGGATGAAATGTTGCTCGGCTGTAAGTAGTAAATGAAGAAGAAAATGGAAACTAAGGAGTGGGAGAGGTGGAGCAAAAAGTAAAATTAAAAGTGGGGGCTTGGGTTCACTTAAATAGGGAATCTGATAGAAATATCTTTCACCATCTCCTCTTAACAAGTCATGCCCTAGCACCTTCTCTCTCCCTCGATTTTGGTTGGCCTAAACTTTGGTTAATAATGGACCAAATGACCATCAAACCCCATCAGCAATTAATTCTTTAAATCTAATTTAAATTCTTATCGATATTATATATCGATACACACATATAACTTTTACATATGCGCCCAATTAATTACTAAAAGCATCTTAAACATTTCTAAAGGCTACCTAATAAACTAAATACACCCTAAATATTAAACACAACAATATATTTCTTAATTAATTACTTTAATTAATTTGATAACGATTTAAAAACCAATTAAATCGAGTGGTGTTTCGGAGACTGAAATGAATTCAGTTGCGTGACACACTGGTGTGTGCATTCAGTCCGTGATTAATATTTGCACTACAACAAAAGGACCCTACAATAGCGTAGGAAAAACGCTATTAAAGCCTATGATAGCGGTTTGATAAACGTTGTATAACGACATGTTATAAAAAATAGTGGACAATTCATACCGCTAAAACAACTGCTATAAAAAAATTGCATATTATACCGCAAATAATCCACTATCTTTCTTTCTAATCGCACTGATAATCCGCTATAAAACAAGTTAATAACATATTCTTAACGTTGTACATTGACATGTTAAAGTAGATGCCGGACTTTTCACAACAATAATAAACCGCTAGAAAACATTAGCAACGGTAGCGCTTATACTATGTTATGATATGTTCTGTTATAGCGGTTATGGACCTGTTACACGTAATTTTTTTAGCGCTTATTATGATACCATAGCGTTTTTATGTTAAATGCATGTAATATTGATAGATTTAATAGAGGTTATTCAACTCTATTAAATAACTATAACACTTATTAAGCATTATGGTTTCTTTTCACAGTTCTAATGTTTCCTGCTTCTTAATTATAAATTACAACATTCAATACTATACCTGTAACAACCCTAGATTTTACATATAATTTAAAATTTTATTTTTATTTTATTTTGAAATTATTTTTAAGCTTGTTTCATTTCAAACATTTCATTTTTAAATATAAATGTTGATGATTATGTGAGTTATAGTTTCAAACTGATATAAATTGAATATTTTATTGAAAAGTGAAATTCTGGTCAAACTGTTCAATCTTTGACTTTTAAACTTCAAATTTAAATTATATAAAATCTTAAATTTTATCTTTTATTATGAAAATAGATGTAATAACTTGAACACTGCTTTTTTTTCGTTGAAAACGGAGTTAAACTGTAAAAGTTATGTATGTTTCAATATTGAGTGCAATTTGTTTCATTCTGCAATTTTGTTATTTTAAATTGTATAAATTAGATTTTCTTTGTCATATTTTATTTTAATATGTATTAATATGTTATTTATGTATATTTTTCTCTTTTAATATTATTAAAGTGATAATATATTTTTTCTAACGTTCATTTGAATTTATTTCCAATTTTTAAAGCCCAGTTTGCATTTTTAAGCTATTTTCTTATTTTAAATTCTATTTAATTAAAATTTAATTATTTATTCACTTTGAAAATGTTTTAAAAGCCATTTTTATTTCAAATTTTGTTTTAGAATATTTTTTTAATGAAGTACATAATTTTCCAAAGCCATTGGTTATTTTTTTGTAATTTCTAGACACTGTTTTATATTTTTAAGTGATTTCTTTCATTCTTTATATTTTTCTTTAAAATTAATTTTTTTTCTTATATCTTTACTTAGTTTCGGTTGTAAAGTATATTTCTGAGTTAAATTTTGTTATATAAAATTTAAAAAGAAATGGAAATGCCAAAGGTTTAAAAAGTTCAAAACTTAAGGCCTTTCACCTTCAAAACGTTCCAAATGCCATAACCTTCACTTTAATTCATTTGGCTGTCCACTTTTTCAGTTTTAGCCGTGTATTATCTTTACTTTTCACGTGAAAAAATCTCAGCTCCTCATTTCTCATGGCTTCAACAAAAAATTTGGTAATGATCTCCATCTCTTTTCTACTTTTCTTCCTATTTTTCTATGCAAACTTGCCTTGTTTCTCTTCATTGTTGGACCGGCCTCCCCTTGGATCCACGACCACCACCACTCTACTTCACTTCCATGACAGCACCACCAGCCACTCCTCTGATATTGATCATGGCCGAGCCCCTATGGTGATCAAAACCCTCTAGAATGCAACCTATTGCCTAAAAACAATGCTAGATGACCACTATTGCTTTATCTCCTTCAACCACCACCCTAACCACCACCATAGCAGCCACCACCACCTCCGACCTGACCACCACATACCCCTCCAACCTCTGTCCAGTCATGGTGCACCCACAGGCCGAGCACACTTCCCATGACCGAGCCCTTTAGCCAACCAAACTCCACCATTTGCTTAAAAACCCCTTCACCTTCCCATGTATAAAACTCCACCTTGTTCATGCCTTGAACCCAAGCTATGCTAGCCCAAACCTGACCCAAAACTTGACCAAATCTGAACCAAACCAGACCCTAGGCCATGACCAAAGTTTGAGAAAGCAAGGCAAAATATTTGGCATTCATATCTCTTTTCATTTAAAAGTTATTCCACTTCAAGTGTATTGAAATTGTGTTTGTTTTGATGTTTGTTTTGAGTTGTAAACACAAGACTTGTAGCATTGGATCTTGCTCGCCACTCAAGTCCGTAGCCTTGTCATCGTGCTTTTGTTTCCATTGGGTCATTGGTTTTGTTATCTCTAGCAATTACAAGTGAGTAATTCTCACCAGACGATGTGTACTTATATAACTAGTAAACTGACACCATTTGAATCTGTAAAATTATATAATCCTGTTATAACTGTTATATTATGATTATATGATGTTCATCTCTGTTTATACACATGTTATATCATCTGTTACTGTTATATATTGTGTATTGTTCATTTTTATCAGTTTATCACACTGCAAGTTCCCTGTAGATTAGGTTCACTATGGGTTGAAATGAAACATACCCGAACGGACTTTAGAATAGGGAAAGATCGTTATGGGCTGAAATGATAAGCCTGAGCGACTTTTTATTTATTTTATTTAACTTGGGATTGCGGGTTTGAAATGATAGAACCCGGTTTTTCTTTGTAAACTGCGGATTGAAATGATACATATCCGTATCACTTGACCTAGACTAGAAAATTATATACAGACCCGTGGTTTATATATTTTTCTAAAATTTTTAAAATATTTTAAAAAATGTAAATATTATGATATTTTGATTTAAATTTTATAAAAATGATTTCTATAAAATATTAGTGATTTTCTACAAATTAAATAAGTGAATTAAGTAAATGGTGAAGTAGAATTTGAAATATATGTTAATTTTGGAATTTATGATTTTGTTTATAAATGGAATTTATGTAAAGTAAGAAAATATGACAAATTTGATTTAAAAGATTAATTTAATGATTTTATTAAAGAATAATAATTTTTTTTAGTGTTAACGATTTGTATAAATTAAAATATGAAATAAATGAATATTTAAGCTGAATTTGGAAATATAACTTAAATTGAATTTTGTGAAATTTATTTAAAAGTGAAATTTTAATTAAGTAAAATAAATGGAAATAAGTTATATTTTTGAAATTTAAACTTAGTTGTTAAGTTAAGAATTTAATTAAAGAAATGAAAATTTAATTGTTATTAAATTTGATTTTTGTATGGAAATTTGACTTTATAAAATCATAGAAATAAAGGTATTTAAATGATTGTTTTAAATGTGAAAATATATGATTTTATAAGTTAAAATGATTTATATTAAAAGTTAATTATGTGTGAAATTGTAAATAAAACTCTGAATTTGATTTGACAGCATTTTTGAAATGTAAAGTAAGATATTATAGCATTGGAAAATGCTGTAGTTGTTTTAAATGAACCAAATAGCAAATTTGAACTAAGAATTATTATAGCACTTTTTTTAGTGCTATAGTTGTTAAATTTAATTAAAATTTTAGTTGAAACTAAATTAAGATATTACAGCATTTTAACTGCCGTCTTTTGTTAATGAACTGTTTTTAAACATAACATTTCGTAGCATTTCTAAACGCTGCGAAAGTTGAATTTTCTTTGTTTAATAACTTCAAATGAATAAACGATCTTTGAAAAAGACAAAATTTTGGAAATTAAATATTTAATTATTAAATATAATGAATTGACTTTAAATGATTTAAATGGAATATTTGATTGGGAAATACAACTATTTTGAAATGTGATTAAATGGTATTTAAATTTAAATTAAATAAATGATGTTTTGAAATGATATTTTGAAATGAATTTGAAATGATACTAAATCTTGGAATAAATAATTAAAGTTTATATTTGTATGAAAAAATTTGGTTTACTTGTAATTTGAATCTATTTAAAAGATATTGGACTTATGAAATATAAGATAATAAAGCTTTGGAATTTATTTTATAATTTGAATAGTTATTTTGTGGATTTAATCTATATTTGAAATTTATAAGATTTGAAATGGTCTATGGAAATTTAATTGAAATAAATGATTGAATTGAATTGAAACTTTGGAAGTTGAATACTTGATTTGAAATATAATACTTACACTTTTAATGAATTTAAATGAATTAATTTGTTGGAATATAAATTATTTAAAGGTGACTTGTAATGATAATAAATGAATGATATCTTTGAATTTAAAAAGGTATTTAAAGTTGAATGTTTGGATTTGAACTCAAATGATGATTTGAAATGAAGTTTTGGAAATATGTGATATTTTGATATATTAAATAATTTGAAATGAAGTTTTGGAAAGATGTGATATTTTGATATATTAAATAATTTGAAATGAAGTTTTGGAAAGATGTGATATTTTGATATATTAAATTATTTAAAATGAAGTTTTGGAAAGATGTGATATTTTGATATATTGAAATGATTTGAAATGAAGTTTTGAAATGATATGATATTTTAAATATATTGAAATGGTTTGAAATTGATTTAATCTTTATTTTGATAAAAATTTGGATTTGAAATGATATTCTATTTTTAAGTATAAACTGTTTTTAAATTATAATCATGGGTTATAATAACGATTGGTTGTTAAAGAGACCGGGATCGGATATGGACATACTCTCTGTCGATACCGAAAACCACTTTGACAACTGTGTACGCGGTGGAGTTTCCAGAATGAAGTAGGATGGTGGCGACGATCCTAAGGTATATACGTGGACCCAACTCCCATGAGTTGGCATAAGGTGGCTAAAACAGGAGCGATTGACGGACCAAGGAGGTAGCACCTCTGATCGGACACACTTCTTCGATACCATTCTATTACTTGTGATTGATTTGGTGCGCACCCTTGATTTGGGAGTGTTGTTCGAGGTGGGCGGTAGTGGCTGCTATGCGTCACCACCAGTCCGGATGCGTAATTGGTATATCTACCCTGGCATTGCCTTGTGTGCCGTGTCACCTACCATATCGAGCCCACTACGATTTTGGTTTAAAGATCCGACAGCGTTAAGGTTCACCATCCCCTTAACGCTATTTTCTATATGATTATACTTTACTAATTAGACACTACTGTATATAGCATATATTACTACATAGTAAATAGTTTAACGGATCCTTAAAGAATGGGCGATCCCAATCATTCTTTAAGTTACTTGTACCTTTATTACAGTTCACTTGAGTTGGTTTACATTATATAAGTATATATTGTTCTGACTCGAGTGTTTGTATTTTTATTTACGCTCGGGTCAGCCTGAGTATTCACAGATTTGGATTCCACTTTCTGGAGATTGGAATCGCTGGAGATTATCTGCTTATCTTGTTTTATCTATCTCGGTTCTGTTGTTCTATTCAGCTTGTACTTGGTTATCATATTGAGACTTCTGTTGTACTCTATTTCTTCTGTTGTATCTTATGTAACTTTGTTATATTTATATAGTAGCTTCATGAACTACTATTTCTTTTACTTCCGCTGCATTATTTTACTCTGTGTCTATGATCTGTGATTATATTTATTTACTGTATATTCTGAGATTTGCCAAATTTTATTTACAACGCGGTATTTTGAGTAATTCAATTCCGGCATGAGTGTCTACCTATACACTTATAATGCATGCGAATGGTTGAAAATATCGGGTCGTTACAATACCAAAATGTGCAACAATAATCTTTTTTAACATAAAATCATTTAAATAATGCAAGAATCATAGTAGATAATAAACATAGAGGTGTAACACGTTATAATAAACATACAAAATATTCATACATATAATATCTCATAATTTAAACCACAAAAACCAAAACATAGAGATGTCACTAATAAACGACCCTAACATCGTCGACTCCATAGAATTTTCAGTCATTTTGATGTGTCTGCTATCCTCCAGATCTTCTAATGCGGTTTGCACCAGCCTACATAATGTATAAAAACATTTTGGATATTCCTTATGAGCGCATTAAAAGAGGGTTAAACATTACATCAATTGATAATTTACTATTATTATAATACCATGATAGATATGAATTTACAGTCTCACCTTCAGCATCCTCTAAACCATAGTAAGATGGTTTTATCACCTGCAAAATACACATAATGTGTGTTGTATAATCATTCCATGTAAAACTAGATCACCGTAATTTGATTTTATAAATATTACATCAGTTGAACTAATGGAGAAAGAGCACTGAATTTTAACCATTGAAATACAGTTGTACTCAAGGCCATATAACAAAAAAGTTAAGTTTACACAGTGCTACAGACTAAACAAGCTATGACAATTAATATGATTAATATACTATCCTATTTGTTTCAAAGAGGACACTGAAATAAAAAACTAATAAAAAGAAACACCATCTAGTTCAAAATTTATACAAAAAGTGTCAAAGAATAATGACAAAAAGTGTCGATCCAACTTTTGGAGGCGGGTTACAACAGATGACGGGAAGAATGCACACTGGCGACGTCACGGTTGATCTACATGCTGGAGTTCAAGTTAATGTAGATTAGTTACCTCTCCGGAATGACGACAATGTGAACGCACACGATGCACATCAAGAGACGTTGAGCCAAGAAGGCATGGAATGGCCCGTAGACATCGACCGGACCATTAACGCGAGGAGGAGCATGACTACCGCTTTGCTCTAACCATCCAAACGTCGAACTTGGTGGTTATGGTCAGATAGCTAGTAAGGGAAAGCTAAGGCTTGACCAATGATGATTGGGGGATCTCAAGGAGCCATACCTTGTTCATAGATAATATTTTGCATGCAGAATATCCAAGGAGATTTAGCATGCCGTTGATGCCGGCCTATAAGGGAAAAATCGACCACAGGCAGCACAATCATGAGATATGAATGGCTGATGGATTCCGCACGAGCTGACGGTGCCATAAAATGTAGATGTTTTCCTATTACTCTCTTTGACATAACAACAATATCGTTTACGGGATTACCCCTATGGTCAATCTCTAGATTTGATGATTTGGCTACAAAATTTGTAGAGCAGTTCCATATGCATGCAACTCGCCCCAAAGATGTAATGACCATATCAAGCGTGACCCAGGCTCCGGGAGAATCGCTGAAAAACTACTTAGAGAGATTTTGTACAGCCATCAAAGAAGTCAGTAATCCGAATGACCATTCAATATTGATGGCGGTAGCAAGAGGAATTACCCAGAATTTGACTTTGGCGATTGGTTAGCTGGCAAACCACCCACAACGTTGGAGCGTTTCTACGCAAAAGTAGTTCGGTATTTGAGGAAATAGGAAGCTAGATGCTCTAGGAAGAAGAATGTTGTGGGAACGAGTGGAGAGGGAGTGTAGTGAAACAGTCCGGGGAGAGTTCCAAAAAAGTTCAAGTAAATACCCAAAATAAACCAAATCAGCGAAAGAAAGTCAGTGATAGGAACCGTGAGCGAAAGAGGGATTCTAGAAGAGAAAATTCAAGGACTCCAATGTATGATACCTACACACTACTGAATACGTCTCTAGAGAACGTCTACTTGTCTACATGCAATACCATGTAGTATAGGAAGCCACCTCCGAATGATTCAATGGAGAAACAAAAGTTGACTGAAAATTATTGTCGATTCCGCGAATGCTATGGTCACAACACAAATGAGTGTAGGCATCTCCAAGATGTTATCGAGAAACTGATTCAGAAAAGAAAACTACAACAGTTTGTTAAAGCCTCGTAGGATGGCGGGCAGGGGATATCCGACCCCAACCGAGGACAAGCGTCGCACAAGGCTGAGGAACCTGCGTGGAATGGTGGAAGATTAGTTATCAATATAATAGTTGGAGGACCACACTCAATAGACAAAAGTTGGCATGAGATGGAGCGCTATGCTACCAAAATCAAGAATGTGGATTTTGAGTGTTGTTCAAATATAGAAGATGGGGCTCCAGCTAAATGGAAACATATAATGGCAGATGACATTATATTCAAAAACAGAGATGCAGATAAGGTGGAGGCACCGACGATCGACCTAATGGTCATTTTGGCCATGATCAGCCCCGCCTTAGTGAGAAAAGTTTTGATTGACAGTGGCAACTCGGTGAATATTATTTTCAAAAAGGCGTACGACCAGATGAGAATGGAAGCCAAAGATCTGAAACCATGTAAAGCCCACATTCATGGCTTTAGCGGTGTTGCAACTGAAGCAGTGGGCTATATCGAACTACCGGTGGAATTAGGAGAAGGTGACCGTAGGAGAGTATGGATGTTGCCATTGATTGTGTTGGATGTGGACTCTCCATATAATGTTTTTCTTGGCCGGCCGGCCCTTTGTTGAATTCCGGGCAGCCATTACCTCTTAGTGTCTTACCTTAAAATTCCCAACTGACAATGGCGTAGGAGTTGTGAATGGAGATCAGGCGACCAGACGTGCCTGTTATGTGGCTGAGTTAAGGGACGTTTAACAGAAGGAGAAAGGTAAGGGTGTGGACAAGTCTCTCCGCATCCAAGCCTTCGAAGATTGACCACCAGTGTCTGGGACTTGGCTCGGGCGCCACAGTCAGTTCCATAAAGACATAGATCCAAGGGATGACGAAGAGGAGCCCAAAGTGACCAAAGCTGCACTGGCTGAGCTGACGATTGACATCACAGTTAGCCACGACGACCCATCACGTGCCCTAAAGATCGGATCACAGCTCAGCCTCCCGATAATGAAAGAACTTACTGGTTTTCTCCGAGCAAATCTTGATGTGTTCCTTTGGACTCATTCTGATATGTGTGGTATCTCGCTTGACATTGAGAGCCATGCATTAAATATCGACCCGAGGCATGTCCTGGTGAAACAGAAAAGTCGTGGCATGGATCCGAAGAGATTTATCGCCCTTAAAGAGGAGGTGGATAGGCTTAAAAGCAATGGGTTTATTTTGACGCCTCTACCCTAAATGGGTATCCAATCATGTACTTGTGAGAAAGGCGAATGGAAAATTGCAAACGTGCATCGACTATTCGGACTTAATAAGGCATGTTTGAAAGACAATTTTTCCCTTCTAAGGATCGATCAGTTTTTGGATTCAACTACAGGACACGAGTTGTTATCATACATAGATGCATACTCCGAATATAATCAAATCCCGATGCACATCCCTGACCGGAAGCACACCGGCTTTATTACCAACGTGGATTGTATCGTTATGCGGTAATGCTACTTAGTTTCAAGAATGCTGGAGCAACTTATCAGTGCCTGGTCAACCGAATGTTTAAAGATCAAATTGGAAAGACGATGGAGGTATACGTAGATGATATGCTTGTGAAGTCACGACGATCAAGCAACCACATTAGAGACTTGGCAGAGATGTTCGATATCCTTCGATATTACAGAATGAAGATCAATCCTCTAAAATGTTCCTTTAGCGTCACATCAGGAATATTCTTGGATTTCATTATTAATGCTCGCAGAATCGAAGCTAATCCTGAGAAGATTCAAGCAATTCGCAACATCCAAGTGCCAAAGACTATCAAACAAGTACATAGCCTAAATGGGAAGGTCGTTGCCCTAAGTCGATTTATTTCCAAAGCCACCAATAAATGCATTCCTTTCTTCGACTTGATTAGAAGAGGGAAAAGGAACTTTGAATGGACACAGGATTGTAAAGACTCATTCCAAGCTTTGGCGAACCACTTAAAGAGGCCTTCCATCTTGTCAAAACCGGTGGATCATGAAGATCTATATTTCTACTTGGTCATGTCGATACATGCTATAAGTGCCACACTACTCCGCAAGGAGAATTAAATCTAGATACTGGTCTATTATGTTAGCAAGCGACTAATAAGAGCTAAAAGGAACTATCCAAAGATGGAAAAATTAGCATACTGCTTGTTGATTGCTTCACGAAAGCTCCGCCCTCATTTTTAGGTTCATCTCATCAACGTTTACACCGATCAGCCGTTACGATGGATCTTATAGCGACTCGAGACGCCTGGAAGGTTACTGGAGTGGAATATCGAACTTAGCCAATTCGACATCACTTATCTCCCTTAGAGAGCCATCCAAGGATAGGCACTGGTGGACTTTATAGTAGAATTCACTACACAGGATGATCTCCAAGAGAGCGGCGGTGCCCTTACCATTCGGTGGAAAATGTATATAGATGGAGCATCTAATGATTGTTGTTCTGGAGCCGGAGCTATGCTAGTAACTCTAGAAGATTGATCAATTTGCTATGCCTTGAAGCTTAACTTTCCCGTAACGAGCAACGAAGCTAAGTATGAAGCTCTGACTACTGGACTCAAACTTACCAAAGAACTGGGAATAAAATCTCTCAAAATCCTTTGTGATTCCCAGATGGTGGTATACCAAGTCAGGGGAGATTACTAGGCTAAAGGATAATGACCTGCTCCGTACCTTATCTGAGTCTAAGAGTTATTGACTGATTTTGAGTACTATGACATCGCGCACATTCCCCGGGATCAAAACAAAGAGGCCGACTCATTAGCAAAGTTTGCTAGCACCGGGGATGCACAATAAATGAGCTTGGTTCCAGTCAAAGTACTAAATGCTCTGAGCATAAACCAGATGGAAATCGACTAGGTACTAGAGACAGAACCTGAGAAGGAGTTGTGGATGACTTCGATTAAGGATTATTTGCTACAGGGAGTCCTTCCCGAATGGAGGAATGAAAGATGACAAATCCTCCGCAAAGCTTCATGATATATCATTCAGGAAGGAGTCATGTATAGAAAGGGATTTTCCATTCACCTGCTCCAGTGTATTCATGATGAGATAAAATGAGTCCTAAGGGAAGTTCACGAAGGGGAATGTGACGATCACACTGAGGGGCAAACCCTAGCAAAGAAAATACTCTATTATGGGTATTACTGGCTAACTATCAATCGAGATATTGCTGATTACGCTAAGCGATGCGACAAGTGCCAGGTGTATGCGAAGGTTCCAAGAGCTCCACCGATGGAAATTACACAAATAGTCAATCCATAGCCGTTTACCACATAGGGCATAGATATTATCGGTTCCTTACCAATCTTTAAAGGTAGTGCAAACTACACCATCATAATAGTTGATTACTTCACCAAATGGGCCAAAGCAGATCCTTTTGCCACGATCATGACATTGAAAGTAATCAACTTCATTGTCCAGAACATCACCTGTCATTTTGGCCTTCCACGAACCACTATAACTGATAATGGAACCCAATTCAATGGCGTCAAATTCAAAGACTTATGACGTCGGTATCATATTGAAAAGAGATTTGCGGCAGTTGCTCACCCTCAAGTAAATGGACAAGTTGAAGCTATGGAAAAAATCATAAATCCATTCTAAAGAAGCGTTTGGAAAAGGCTAGAGGCAAGTGGATGGATGAACTCCAACAACATTATGGGCTTATAGAACCACCTACAAGTCTACCATTTGCCATACTCCATTCGCTCTTGCTTACGGCTCTGAAGCCGGCATTCCCGTTGAGCTCGAAGTCCCTTCCCATTGAGTGACCTACTATGATCCCAGAATGAATAGAGATCTCCTCTTAAAATCTCTAGACTTGGTAGATGAGAAGTGTGAAGAAGCTGCTTTGAGGGCAGCCGCACATCGATATCGAGTTGCCTGATACTACAATGCTAAAGTCCGACCTAGGACCTTTGAAATCAGCGATCTTGTCTTGAAACGGGTTTTTCTTGTCCCGTCACACATGAATCCTGCTTGGGAGGGACCAAATTTCATTGAACATAGGCTTGGAGAAGGAACTTTCAAGCTAGCGACTGTTGATGGCGTCACACTCCTAAGGGCGTAGAATAACGAGCATTTACGATGCTATTTCACTTAGTTTATTCCTTTTCATTCAGTTGTGTTTAATTTCCGAATTTGATTTAGCATTTGGTTTTTTAGATATGTAATTAGACAAATTATGTCATTTCATTCCATTTGGCAAATAAAATTTGGAATGTCCTTTATATCTTTGATTATTGTAGCATTACATATTAGTTGCAATAACCGACTAACTAATATTGACATGTTCGAGCAGGTTCCCAGAGTTTGGAGCCAGCCGATTACACAAGTTCACAACTGAACTAAACAAATTGAATGTGGCCTGACCGTTCGTTCAATGATTCTCACTCACAACCTGATGGGCGGAGCACTTAATGAGAAATGGATGTGACGTGACCATCCAATAATCAAATTAATCCCACCAAGCAATGGGATAGATGTGAATCAAAAAATGATTGTAACACGATCAATTGCTCTCTAAGTTAAACCCTAGGCCTGGGGGCAAGTCAATCAATCAAGGAAAACATGATTCGCTATTTTCCAAAATAACTCTAAATCTCCAAAGCATAGACCGGAGTATAAACACAAATTGGGTGCGATCCGACCATCTACCAACGAACTCTTTTCCCTAGAGTGCGGATATGAGTATAAACAAATAGATGAGTGTGATTCAGCCACTCACTATTCCATTAACTCCAACTTGAAATCGACAGGAGGAGTATAAATTCGCTAAAGATGGAACTCGACCATCCACTATCTAACTCCTTTAACCCGAGAACTGAGGGTGGGAATATAATCACTTAAACCGCTAAATCCGACAATGTAACACTAGGGCTTGAACCCAATGTCTAATATGACTTGAGGCCACGACCGTATAGAGGCCTTGGGATAAAATTAACGGATTATCATCTGAACCAATGAGCGACGAATTACAAATACATTGAATGGAAAATGTAATGGCTCAACTACTTAAGCAAATTCACACAAAAGTTTGGCAAAAGTAAAAGAACTTTATTTACATAAGCTTGGAAAGTCAAGTACAAGTATTTATAGCAAAAGAATCCAAAAACGAGGGCTGATATCGTACAAATTCGGCCAACAAATCCCAAAAGACTTAGGAGCATGAGTACACACAAAGAATCACTTCATCCTCGGCTTCCTCCTCTTCTTCTTGGAATCGAAGATTTCACTCGAACTTTCCCCACTCATCTTCTCTCCTCTCTTCTCGCTTCCTTGGCCTTTCACGAGAGTAGTCTGGGTTGACCCAGTAGGTGCAGCTTGAGCAGGTTTTGACTGAGGAGCGGGAGTATCCACAGTTTCTCCACGAAAAACGATGGAGATGGGAGGAGGAACGATCTCCATTTTCTCCTGCTTGACTTTCGTCTCAAGGGCAATGTCCTCCCTGAGTTTCTATGCCATTTCTTGCATAGAGGGGCTTGACAAGGATTGGGAAGCTCCAGTAGTCACAATGTCGTCATTAACAGGAAATTCTTAACGCGGATCGTTTTCTTCCCTCAATAAAGCGTCCACCAAGTGCTCGTCGATCATAAAAGCTTCCTATTTAGGACATCTTGGGTTGTTGTCGAAGCCATAACAGTGATAGACTCTGTCATTGGCACCTGAGGTCCTGGTTGAGATTCTTAAGGAAGAGGTGGAACTGCAGAAGGCAGATATAAAGCTAACGAAACATAACTAAAGAGATTAGATATATCGACCAGGGACACTCCAGCTTTATGAAGAACAGGTTAGTTTAATGAAATACCATCTCTGGATTGGTCCCCAACATGAGCCGGAGTGCCACCAGAACATCCTTCCATAATTGGGGAGAGCCCACTAGATGTAGCAATATGCGGCTTCTTCGAATTATAACCAAGCTCGATAGAAGAATCCATAGTGGTGATTGGAATAGCTCGGGTCATCGGATTCTGGTCATCTGCGACATTGTGTGACATGGATCCGGAACCTTCACCAGCTTCATATTCAGAGGTTGTGGCATGCTTTTTCGAAGTATAAGCTAGGTTTCATGTAGAAATTTGGGTTTGTTACCTAATAGGATTTCGCCTTCCAACCTCATCAGATCGGTTTTTTCGGTGCTAAGAGCCTTTTTCTCCTTTGAACAAGATGCTCCCAAGCATGTACAAGATGGTAAGGGTAGTCACCCCAGAACTACTCCAAGTTTCTATGCTTCAGGACGTTGGCATAGTAAAGAATAAGCAATGGATCTAGTTCTTCCATAACCTCCTCCCTAGCCTTTTCTATCGCGGCCTCCACTTCTCGTATAACGAGGGCATCAATGTCTTTAGCCTTTTCAACAGCTGTGTCTCTTTCAACTTTGACGGTAACCATTTCATCACAGGCATCCTGATCGATTTTCATCGCTTCCTCTTTGTTCTTGGATTCGCATTCAAACTTAGTTTTGTACTCAACTGCGCTTCTTTGGGCCCCATTCCTTTTTAACACCAGTTTACGGTTCCGATGATGAAGCGCTTCAACCTCGGCCAAGTGCCTAGCCTTCTCATCCTCGAGTGCCTTGATGGCCATTTTTGCTTTTCTTTCGGCTTCTGCCTGTGACTCCTTAAAGATTCTAACTCATTGGTTAGAGTTTCGATGATCCATCTATTCTGGGCCTCTTTGCATTTCAACTTCTCAATCTTTGCTGCTTTCTCCCAAGATACTTTAGAAATCCTCTCCACCGCTCTCATCCACTCATTATACTGCTTATGGATATCATTCACACAATCCATGGTCATTTGCTGGACTTTGGGAACTTTCTTAAGATTAGGTACAAAGAAAAATCCATCAAGACATACATTTGGACAATCTGACATAAGTTGGGCCATAAGAGTAGCGGCATCGATTTGTTGAGCTTTAGTGATAACTTGGGTGTCATCACTTTCTTTGCCTAGTCTTTGTTAGTGAACATCATGCTCACTATGGCGTCGACGATCGTTGGGTCACTGAGGATGAGATGGAATAACGAACTGTGAAGAAACTGAAGTGGAAGTGGGACCATGAGGGGTGTCAGTAGGAGGAACGTCATCGCGACAATCTTATTGCCTTATAGAATCTTTAGGGGGAGGAGATCTAGGTTTGGGTCGATGTTTATCACGGGAAGACCTGTCTCTGTCCCCTCTATTCTGGTAATCTCGATTTCGGCTGGAGCAATAGCTAAGGTCGCATTAATGACCACTACCTTGGCGGTATGGGCCCGAACGAGAACTAGGACTCTGGCGTGATATTTCTTGTAGAGACTAAAACATGTGCTTCTTCCTCATCATTGCTTCTGCAAAGAAAGATAAAGAATGAATCAACTCTAAGTATTGAAGGACATGAGATAAGTGCAATGCAATATTGTGAAGTGTGTGCGAATGTGCATGTCCTTGTGTCCCCCTAACAGACCAGTTATTGAAGCTTTACTAGCAGGAGTAACCTCTCCACTAGTGGTAAATGGGATTCCATCCCCAGACTGGAAGGAGATTCTGATTCGCCAACGCTTATGTCAGCAAAATGGAAGGCATCAACGTCATCTTGTATCGGAAGATTAGATAATGCCTCAAATGTTTCGTCTAAGTGCTCTAAAGGTTGAGAAGCGGACCGATCCGAAATAACCTGAGGAGTGATGGATATCTTAGGTTGTTTGAAAAGGTGGCTCCTAAGGAACCGACAAACGAGCTTCTTCCTTTTTCCCTTTTCAGGAGCGGGGGGCTGTGAAGTTTGTGAAGATCCAGCCGCAGCCTCGAAACTAGAACCCGCATCATCACCATCGAGATCGTCACCCACATCTCCTATTGCACCTTTATAGGTAGCTTCCTAAACCTCCTCAACCGGGGGAACGACGGGATCAGGTTGATAGCCTTCATCATCATCCGCATCCCGCTGCTCGATCACTATAACTCCGGCAATGACTGGTAGCCCTATGCTACAACCCTCTTCCATCAAGCAGTAGGTAATGAGTCGTTCATCAGCCCGGATATTTTCAATGTCTCTAGATCGATAGCCGGGGTAATTTCCACTCCGAGGCTGATTGATCAAACCATTTCGATATTAACATAATGGTAGAAAGAGTACCATGTTGTGCCCGGACTTCAAACAGTTTAGCTTTAACCATGTTAATGGTCTCACTTTATTGGTTGATAGAGAATCAAAGTTGACTTACCAATAAAGAACGGCGCCCAGAAGAGCAAAGCTCATTTTCCTTCCAGGGTAAAGCGGCGCGAGGGAACCGCGCCGCGTCCGCATCAGTCGAAGTGAGAGTGGTGCAGTGTCGTGCAATGCGGTAAAAAGTAATTCTGAATTAAGGCTATGACTGTGACGAGACTCCGGGGTTTGATCGGAGTGACTGTCATTACTGACCGTCTCAATCGATTCTCTACTTTACTGGTTAAGGATTCAGTCTAAGCATTGGGATCAGTTGTTGGCATGTTGAAGTTCGAATTGTGCGCTTCAAAAATGGATGAGCTTCAAAAAATTGTCTAAGGCGTAGGCAAAAAATATAAACATGCAGAAGATTAGTCAAGTTCGTTCCACACAGTTCGATTGTCATATACGTCTGAATATGCAGTCCATTTCATATGCAAGTCATGTACATCCATTCAAGTGTTGAAGGCCGAAGCTCAATACTAAGTTCAAAATAAGATTTTAAGTATGTTCATCAAAGTTAAACCAACAATCGATCCAAATTGATGTTACGACCGATCCATCCAAATGCGCATGATCGAACCAACTTCTAATAACTGATCGTTTCTGTACGATCATTTCACAACTGATCGTTTTAGCAACTCCAACCGATCGTTATCCCATATTGATCGTTATGATTGATCCAGTCTTTGGCTCCGGTTCCACACTTCACTTCAATTTAAATCTCCAACCACCGATCTAAAAAATGATCGGCAAAAACCCTACTAGAAAACAATCGGTCCAATTTCACTTTGTTTTTTCAATTATCAATCCATCAAAATGATCGTTCTCAACACCGCATTCACCATCACACCAACATAAATGACTCGACCCGATCGTCACCATCTCCCCCTTCGTTACGACCAACCGAACCACTATGACTTAAATCATGCGAACTAGAACAAGACCCCATCATCTCGTCACTAAATTATAACAAGTAAGAGCAATTCAACCTACCTACATTAGAAATTAAAAAGTGGAAGACGGAGGTGATTTGGTTTCGACGGTAAAGCAAATCGATGGATCTAAGGATGGGGTCTATAGGAGATGGAGGAGGTGATGGTTGATGTAGCAAGAAGTCGGACCGACTTATGAAGATGGTTACGAGAAAAGTATGGAGTTGGATTGGGAAGCTCGGTAGATCGATCGTGAAAGAGAAGATGAAGACGGAGTTTTCTTTTTTGGTTCGGGTAGCAACGATAGAAAATGAAATGGAGTGGGGAAAATAATCTAAGTATCCAAGTATATATATGAAGCAAGAAATACGAACCATCGAAGTTTGTAGTACAATGGCGAATCCAACCAATAAACGAACGAATACGATCATTTTACGATGATCTTGTGCTGATCCATCTTTCTTAACCTACGATTCAATTAATTGGCCAATCAAAAAACGATCGAGTGTGATCGTTCTGTGATGGGTGTATACCAATCTTTTTCCTTAGATTCTAAAAAAAGAAGGGGAGAACGAGCGGACATGATCCAATCTCAAACGAATTGGACCCGATCCATATTAAAAACATGGATCGGGTCTGATCCATTTACTTGATGGATTCATGCCGATCCATCTTTTAAAAAATGCAGATGATTGAATTGCATTCTGCCAAATTGGCAATGACCCGTGAGCGTACGAAAGCATTCGGGAGCCAACTACAAGAATGTGTACATGACCGTGCACGTGTGCATCCCAAAATTTTGATATTTTTAAATCGACAAAAATTGAATTCTCACCTGGAGTTATCAGGGAAAGAAACAGATTAGATAACCGGGGCCTACTAGCTCAATGGAACTGGGCAGAAATATTAATTGGCAAATTACAATCCAGAATTTATACTACTGGAATTCAATCAATCGTCATGTCAAACAGGAAGAGATGCGACTCTTCAAGGAAAACAATTCATTATAGGGATAATTACTATTCAAAAAACCGGATGGACTCCTTTCCGATGGCACTAACTTGCATCAATTTAATGCACATCATATTGAAACAAGGCGTAATTTAAGGAGCAAGTTTTATCCAGCCTTTTGGCCAGGCCATATTGGAACTGACTAGACAAGTTAGGCTCGACTGTCATCGGGGCCGACAAGTCAGATTAACAATCACGAAGCCCAGAGATTAGGCACAGATGATAACATGAAGCAGTGGCGAAGCGAAAGCAGAAGACGGATTCAATAGAATGATAAAAAATGAAATACACCATTTACTGAAAATGGATCGCGTACGATCCATATTCACCAAATATGGATCTTACCGTATTGATATTACAGTTCAACTAGCGGAAAATGATCGATATCTTAAAATCGACAAGTCGAATACACATGAAATTTGGAAACATCAATAAGAGTGGAGCTCACTATATCGATCTCATGCCAAAATGAACTCATAGAATGATCGATGCCGATCGTTATTATAAATGATGTGGGACCCTCGATCGATACTGTGACTTCTTCTGGATCTAGAGTCTCTGCTGTTGAAATTTCAGGTTGATATTTCATCGTCTTCCTCTATAAATATAGACTTTATTGTTCATTTTCGGGATCATTTACGCTGCTTTTTGCTTTGTGCTTTTTTGTAGTTAAGGGTTCTACTCTGATCCATCCCTCTGTACTCAGCAATTCAAGTGATTAATAAAGTTATTTCTCTAAAGTGGATGTAGGCTTTCAACGCGGAACCACTATAAATTGTTGTATTCTTATTATTGCTTATTTCATGTTATTTAATTGCTTGTTTTCTCTGTTTTCATTTATTATTCTTCATTTATTCTGCTACAAAATCTTTATTGGGTGTTTGTGCTAATTTTTGGTGCAAACAGTTTGATTTCCGAATGTTGCTAACGGAAAAGAGTTAGAGGATTAAACTAACTAGATTTATCAATTATGAACATGTACATTACAGCTCATAGTAAGATTAATCAAATATAATATAAATACATAGTACAGAATCATATTGGACGTCATATGAGACAAATATGAAGTTTTACAAAAACGATCATATCATAAACTACTAAATAAATAAATGTCCATGTGGCTCCTCATACTTAAGCAATCAAAATTAAATAAACAACACATAGTCTCGTAAGCTATAAATGTCTAACATAACACTTATAACTTACAAAGGTTGAATAGACTACAAATAGCTATGACGCTCTAATAGGCTTCATTACTAAATCATGGTAGCTAAGTGCATAATCCTCTAAACATGACTCTCAACCTACTTGTAAGAGTATCTAGGCATTGTCATAATAGAACAAAAGATAAAATGCGGTCAAATGGAAAAACTGATATGAGGAATTCTAACTAAACTACTATATGAAAAAATAGCACTATAATACATAAAGAGTTATAAAGGTATCAAATGCCATAACTTTTCCTGCCCTTTTACTACAGTTACAGACATTAACACAATTAACAATATTGCTAATTTACTAACATATGTATTGTCATATCATACTATTCTACATGCTAAAGTGTTGAAGATAAGAGCCGATAAAAACAATGCATACAAATGTACCCAAAACACACTATTTTTTGAACGATATTATAGAGCTTCCAAAACCAAATTTGAATGCAAATATCATACCATCACAGGAGTTAATAATACTCATGTATATTCCTGTGCTAGGAGTACATAAGGTCAATAATACGCACACCTTTTCCTCATAAGGTCGATAATACTCATGTCTTTTTTCCTTCTTCCAATGGGAATCTCATCACCTCTCCTAGTACCAATAAACATTATGTACATCATGCTACTCTATAATTATCACATAACGCACACATAAGCACGAGCTCTAAACTTGAGTGTTCCACACTCTCCATTTGGCAACATCTATTTGCTTCTTTTTATTAAGTCAATTATTTACTCATGTGCGTCCATCTCTATAACTTTACTCTCAATTGACTATAAGCTCCTATAACTATTTTACAGTTGTTGCGTGTGGTTGTCAATCCATGGTTCTATTTCATTTCTTGAAAGTTGTCATTTTCATCCATTAGAAACTTGTATATCATCTGGTCGGTTTAAAAATCAACATCCTCCAATTGTGGACAATCTTCATGAAACGCTGCTTAGAATGTTTCATAGACATTAGTCGAAGTCGCTTGGAAATTTTAGTTCTAACGAAAGAGTTATTTTGATTTGAGTAAAGAGAATACCCTAGGTCCAGTCTAAATATTTGCTCTGGTTAGCCACCTGCCAAACCTAGAGTTAACATAAAGCTGACCATTTATTTGGTTTGATGCTCATGGCTAATCCTACAACGCAATAGCTGTGTTAAAGTGAGCAAGTGATCACACTTATGCTTCCCTAGTTTGATCCACTCCTTGCCATAAACCACATACAACCGAACCATCCTTTCGCATTGATTAGACCTGAAGCATCCTAATTATAACTCCAAAGAGATCACATGCTAGACCCGAGTCATCCCAAGGGTCCACCTTGATCTTCTTTAAGTTATAATAGAATCACCTCGACCTTTGGTCGAACCACTTCATGATAAACCAATGCATGGCTGAACCTACTGTGAGAAATGTGGATTACGGATCTTAAGGCTAGAATTAACACTAGTGGGGGGGTGAATAGTGTTTTAAGGAATTACTAATTCTTTTTGAGTTTATATTAATTTGAACACAAATGTATGCAATATTCAGACACAGATATGATCACAGAATCAAACACAGATGCAGATATAAAGTAAAAGCAATAAAGAAAAGAACACACCGGATTTTATACTAGTTCGGAGTTACCCTAGATCCAGTCCCGCAACACAAGTACGGATTTCCTTTCAAAATCAATTCTTACAATTACACCCTCGATTTCAAGGCCACGAGGTACACCACTCCAGATTCACAATCCTCTGGGTAGAGATACTTGATTTTACGGGCAACACGTTCACCCAATTGATTTCCTAGGCTACAATCACACCTTTTCTCACTTGATTGATTTTCCAGGCTACAATCACACCTTTTCTCGCCCGATTGATTACAAAGAAGCCTAACTCTGAATAGCACTGGGATCTTGTTGAGATAGTGATAGAGAATCAAACCAGAGATGATCTAGTTAAATTCAATGGAGATTTCGGTAGAGTAATAGTAAAAATGTATATAAAGAAATGTGGAAGAAGAAGAGAAGTGAAATCAGAAAATTATGAATATAAATTCGTTTAAAACATCCCCTATTTATAGTAGAACAACAGCCATGTCCATTCGTAAAAGGTTATGACGAATAGACACTTCTTTGGAAATTCAAACTTTTGAAGTTAACTGACACCATGTCGACAAGGTTCCCTAGGGGTTGTCGACATGCCTAAGGAATTTTTGATAATTTGTTTTTCTTTGAAAATAACTTTTATCTTGTATTAACACTATTTTAAACTTTATAAATATACTTTACTATAGTTAAAATACATAAATAAGTATAGAGAATAATATTTTGGTATATATAAAATTTTACTATAATTTCATATTTAAATCTTAAATATAAATATTAAAAGTTAAGTACATTATAATTAAAGATAGTTTAAAACCAAGTATAGTTTTGATAATGAAAATAAAGATTATTTTGAGGCTAAAAGTATTTAAAACCAGGATAGATGTTTTTGATTTAAAAAGGAAGATTTTGAAATCATTTTGAAAACAAGATATAATTTTGTAAAACATTTGAATAAAAGTTAGTGGATACAAAACGATGTTCCACTAGATTTTTCGTAGGTTCCATCCCTTTAACAGACTCGAAGTGGATTCCATTTCACGAATAAAATGGATTTTAAGATGTCAGTGCTTTTCTAGGAGTTTTAACATAACTCTAGACTCGATACTTGTCTTGTACTATTGAAATCTTAAACTCTTGATATCTTGATACTCATGAGTCTTAAATCTTGATGTCTTTGATCTTGAGTCTCTATACTGTACAGTCTTCATTCTCAGTACCTGCATGTTTATATCCTGCATATACATATATATATCTAAACTATAGTGTTAGTATTTATATTTTATAACAAGTCCTAAGGTTGTTGTCATCAAAACCAACTTCTCAGGGACTAACACCTACTTTATGGTTCTCCCACACACTTCACATAGCTAGTTTTCTTCGATCCAGGCACACCATTCCATCTGTATTTCATCATACATCTTTTATACACCACCTAAAATGTAAAGCAATACATAAAAACTAATCAATTGATCTAGAATGTTAGATGAACCTATACATTACAAATCGATCGTACAACCATTTACATGCGATTTGTAAGTGATGATCGATAAAAATTACATTCAAATTTATTCTAACAACCATTCAAACAAGAGAAACACGATCCAATATAGTGTGATCTAATGTTTTGCTATCTAATTTCAACATATCATGCGTTTATATCAATTCTAGTTATAGTATATAGCGTTAACATCAAAAAACATATAATGTCATCAACACAAACCCTAACCATAATTTATTCATATTATTTAATCAATTAACACCAAAATAACATGAAATAATGTAGTACAATTACAATGGTACCGAATCCATTGAAGAGAGTTATGATTAATGCCCTAGGTTAGTTTACTCAAGTTACAATCTTCTTAATTATCCTATTTGGGATAAGACCCAAATATGCCTGAAACTACCTCGATAAATGCCATCCATGTATTATTGATAACTCTCTAACCGTAACCCCAAATAAACATACATATGGTCTTTTTACATCCACTCAAAAAGATACAACTATACATCTCATAAATTACCCTTTAGTTACCTATTTTATTTCTAATGGTTAATTAAACTATACCATTTGTTAATTTATAGGTAATTGCATTTTCCATTTAAAACAATCTCATCTTTGAAATATCAACACAAGGAAATACGTAACTCAAACTAAAAACAAAACATGTAACCATAAGAATAACAAACATAAACATAGTGGAACATAGTAGAGAAAATCCTGTACTAGTAATAATATCTTACATATCAAACAAACAAATGAGTAAATGTCAATAACAAAACCTTGAATTTTGAGACCTTTTCCTTTCTCCTTTTTGACGGCAGTGTTAAAGAACTAGGAACTACATTAATATTGTAAACCTTCACAATTTGTCCTTCCTTAATTAGAATTAGACAATCCTTCTTCATGTGCCCAACAAACTGACACTCATAGTAACTTTTAGACTTCTTCACCATACATGTTTTAGAGTAGTGTGAATTGGTGCCACATGATCGACAAACTATCTTAATTAAATTAGGATTCTATGGTTCAACCTTCCACTTTATGAGGCTTCTCTCCTTTGTCCTATAGAGGTTCCTTTTCCTATTAAACTTATAGATATTCCCTTCAGTTGGTTCAATTACTAAGACTTCATTGAATTCAACCCGAGACCCTCATGTTGGATTACAATATCTACCAACTTCTCAAACTGAACCCTTAACGAACACTTTCATATAGTCCTCTAACAAATCACCACTATTGGAAGGACTATAAAATTTATTATTTAATGATGAAGCAAATTTCCAATTAGATGTTTCAAGTTTACGAATAATGCAAAAAAATTATTTTGCATTTAAAATGCAAATATTTGAAAATAATGTTTCACATCGTAAAATACTTATAAAATACAAAACTTCATGAAAACATATAACATATGCATCTTGGTGTAAAGAGTATAAAATTTGTTGTTTAATGGTGCAAGTGAAATCTCATAAAGATGTTTCAATTGGAAGTTGTCATTCCTTTACATTTAAATAAATTTCGAGGTTACTTTAACCAGTACGTAACCACATTGTCTGAAGGGGCTTTTTAGAAAACACCATTATTATTTATCATAATAGGTAGAAAAAACCTATTACTTTCATATTATAAATTAAGCCTATGAAATTCACAATAATAATAGCTGAAATTAGGATTCACACCTCATTTTCAAACATAGTACCCAAAAAACCATTTTCAAAATCAGGTTTCATGAAACACACATGTAATTATTTTTAACAAAATGTGCAGTCTATACTATAAATATTTGCAGTTAAAAAACCAAATATTTGCAATACACACTGTAAATATTTGCAGCTTTAACTACAATTTTTTTTAAAATAAATATTTGCAGTATAAACTACATATTTTCGTTGAAAATAATTACATGGGTTTTTCGTGAAACCTATTTTTAACAAGGGACAAAAGTGAATTTTAAAACTTATAAAGGGTGTTTAACAAAACATCCCTAGATCACATACAAACTTATTAAAAGTTAGTAATCTACAATATACGTTCAAATCTAAAATCTTCAAAATTTATTGCAATAATAACGATTTAAGTTACTAACACTTATAAAATACAAGTTGCAATGAAGAAACCAAAAATGCACAATTGACAGTGTTTCAAAAATATTTGTATGTTTAGTTAATTTAAATTAATGAAATATATCATTTTTATAAATATAATCTAGATTATTTTGGAAAAAACATATAAATTAAAAATATTATATAAGTTGCACTTTAAGAAAGTAATGAGTGAAATAGTACCAAGTTGATTACGTTGTAAACAATGAAATGTAGCATTTTTTAATGCAAGAAAAATAAAGGTATGTCTCACATTTTTATAAAATAGGAAAATTTATTGTAGTGAACTTGAGGCCTTTTGAACCATAAGAACAACACACTTATTTCTTTGTCTCAAAAACAAAGTTTTTGTGACTACCCATATTTTTACATATTGATGAATCACACAAATATTATTTTCATGACTATGGGTCAGATTAGGCTATAGTTTTGGTTAATGCTAAGTATTGACATTATTGACCCTTAGAATTTATTATGGACGGTTTTGGCCTTGTAAACTTCTAAGGGTCATAAATTTTGATAGTAGTTGGATTAGCTTCTGAAACCACTTCAAATGATAGATATGACTGTTTCTCTTTCCGTATAGTAGTCAAATGAACTTCCGGTTTAGGAGATATGATCATTTCAAACTAGACAGTTTTTGGACAGATTAATGGGTAGTTAGACTAAGTCTATGGTTAGCCCACTAATCCATTTTGGGATTTGAGCTAACTAAACCTGATGGCATGATCCCTAATCATTTTTCCACTTCTAAAAAACAATCGAAACATCCATTAATCATCTTCTTCGCAAAAATCATCTTAAGTCCTTACTTTATTTAGTCAAATCAAACAATTTAATGGTTATTATCATAGGGACTAGTAATGAAATCATTGAATCTTGGGGTTTGGTGCTTAACATATCTTCACTGATTTAACCGCATCTACCTTGTTTTTAGTGCACTTTGATATCTGGATGGGTGATTTATCATCTCTCACTACTTTTAATGTTTTTAAATGATTAAAATATGTTTTTGAAATGTTTTCCAATTTAAAAATGTGATTTATAAATGGTTCAAACTTATAAATGTTTTATAAACAAATTTTGATGCTTTTAATTCATTTTACGTCAATTTTACATGGATTTCTTATGTTTATATGTCATACTTGGATATATGGATTATAGGATAGTATATGGGTGTTTTATCATATATTTGCCATGATATGATTCTTGTTCGTTGTTTTCATATTTTGTTTGCGAAGAATAAGACATGGTGTATCAATATGTAATCTTGAGCAATGGGTACTAGAAATATTGAAGGTGTATCGATAGAATTTGGAGTGTGCATTAAGATTAAAGCAAGAAATGAGATGACAATCGATCAAAAAGGACCTGAAATGGCATAGGCAAAAAGTGGGTGCAAGTGGATCGCTCAGACCCTATTTATCGTAAATGACTTATATAGCATGTGATCGACAAGGGGTGTTTACCTAGGTGTGGGAGTGCTACATAATCGATCATGAGGAGATTGGATCAATGGTTTGAGAGTTAGAAGCAAAAGATGGTCGATCTACCATGTATTGGAATTGCTAGGAAAACTTTAGGCCACGACAAAGACTTCAGGGAAGCACATGTAGACTTGGGCTTGGAGTGGAGAAATTAGGCTTAGCCAAGATTTTGGCTAAGTACTAACTTACATGATTCGAGGCCGAACCATGTCATTTGGTACTGATCGATGTCATTTGTATGAAATGGTGGGGTGTCAGGGCAAGTATGTGAATGCTTCGGGGAAGTCGTAGCATTACTTCAGGGAAAGTTGAAGGAAATTATGATTTTGGCCAAGTACTTAGGCCTATCGTTCAACACTGAACGATCAAAAATGGCTAAATGGAGCCATGATCAATAAGAGCTGGTCGTAATGATATGTACAACTCATATGTTCGGTCGTTAGTGGTTTTGACAAATGGATGTTGAGGTATGGAGGAATGACGATTGATATGAAGCATTGTACAAATGTGGGGGTTCATAGAGTTTACTTTGGGTCATAAATAGGAGAATCTATGTGCTTCTCCAATTTCAACATAGGGAACTCCTAGGGACTATGTTTAGTGTTTCAGACTTTGATGATTCGACGACGTAGGTTACTTGATCAAGCGGTTCAAGTGGCGAGTGTTTGTAGGACTTAGTGATGTTCCAAGGAGGCACATGTGGCGATGTAAGCAACTAGAGTAGGACTTACAATACTACAAATATGCGATTATTTGATGTGCATTTAGCATTGCTATGGTGTCGCTAAACTTTTTAGCGATGCTAGAAGCACTGACAGAAAAATGAGAGTCGCTAAATTGTTTGGCATCGTTAAGACGTCCAAAAATTGGCATCATTAAAATCTAGTGACGCGTGTATACTTTAGAAAAATAGCATCGCAATGACATCGGCAAATTATAATGACACCAATGTTTTAAAGCAGAAAATTCATCATAACAGCATTGTTAAATTTTAGTGATACCATTGCAACGTCAATGTTCTAAAGTAGAAAATTCTTCGCAACCATTAACGACCGTTGTGAAGCTTTCACGTACCTTAAATGCTATGAGAAATATCATTTAGTTGCATTCACTTCCTACAACCGCAAATCAAATAGAATGTCATATAAAGTCGAACTGGCTATGCCAAATAGATACCATAATCAATATATGTCATCACAAACAATTATATATATGAAAAGCTTATATATAACTAGTAAACTACGATAAACAAATAAAATGTAAGTATAAACACACATAACATAATCTTAATTAATAAAAGAAAACTACAAAGTCATATAACAACTGCAATTCCAACCCAATATGACTGAATAATAATTAATAATGTAAATACATATATAATACACAAATCATGTCGAAATGAAGCAACTTATATATCATGTGATGACCTACTATCATCCTCACTCCTCTGCTATCAATATTCATGCATGAACTCCATCATATCTACTATACTCGTCTCTAAATTGATAAGAATCTCCCCCTTTTGTTTTTATAGAATTTATTCTCTACTCAAAACTATCTTCTACTCATAAGAATCCTAATAAATATAAATATACA
Source organism: Allium fistulosum (assembly GCA_030737815.1). Classification (NCBI taxonomy): domain Eukaryota; kingdom Viridiplantae; phylum Streptophyta; class Magnoliopsida; order Asparagales; family Amaryllidaceae; genus Allium; species Allium fistulosum. The sequence continues at coordinate 933,882,314 of CM060908.1, read as the reverse complement.
ATACAATAAACAACAAAATGGATTAAAACTACTACTGATCAACTATTTCACTTTGTAACTTCACCTGAATTTTCAACAATTAGACTTTAACTTATTGCTTTAACTTGAAATCAAACTGCATCCAAATAATTTTACTTATTAATGCTCAATCAACAAAACCACTTATAGTCTTGCATAACATTAAACGTAGCTACTAGAAAGGGGAATGTACCCAAATGAAAATTAGTATAGCGGCGACATCATAGATAGGACTCCATTGATTTTGTATTTATCTAAACAAATGCTTCCATATGAATAGACCGGAAGAAAAGGAGAGTAAATAGCATTGAATAATCTAGTAGCAAGGGTTGGTCTATTATTATCTATATGAAACGGGATAAGAGACCATAGTTTAGGTATAGATATTCATAAATAGTTACCATGAGAAATTTATTTACTACATGCTACAAAGAACAAAAATCTTACTGTTTGGATGAAATATTCAGGAGACAAAGCAAATAGTTGGTGGTTTGTTTGGATAGTCCTCTACAAACTGAAGAGTAAGCTTAAACGTGCCACAAAATAAATAAGGTAACTATTCTTAAGAATTGTACTAAAATTAGTATATAAAAAACAAATGCATAAATTACTCTATGTTTTTGAAAAGCATTATTGACAATATTGTGTCAAATAGAAGATTGCATGTGAAGCCTAATTAATTCTTATGTCAACTCAAACCCTATCCCTATACATAATCCTGATCTAGTTGTTACCCTCCTAATCTCTGCTATCCTGACATTAATTCCAACATAGAAAGCCTTAATTATCCTGGCTCAGATGTGCATGTGCTACATATGCACTTGAAACAACCCTTAATTTGAACTCTAAACCCCACTATTAATCCTAATATCCCCAACTCACTCCCTCCTCCATCTCATCTTTTTCTCCCCACTTAAGACCTCACCGCTCGTATCACGTTAAACGCCTGGGCTATAACTCGAATCAAATTTCAATAATATGCACCCATATATTCACTTGGCCCATCCAAATTAATATCAGCCCATTCTTTTTCCAAGTACAAATCCTATCTAATTCATAATTCTAGTCACGAATAAGCTAGATCATATCTAATTTATCAAAAAAAGTAATAAAGGTTAAAGAGCTTTAGTGGGCAGTGAGTAAAAGAAATCATGCAAATAGTTAATAATTGCTTACATTGATGTTGAATGATATTTCTAATTGAAATATACTATTGTGAGGAAATATCAAAGTTAAGGAATATAAATATATTATATGTGTTCTTTAAAATCAAATGAAAAATCAGATTTAAAATTGACAAGCACGCTAATTACTCATAAATTCAATTTTCCTCCCTACTCAAGACTTCACTACTCATATGCACATGGCAAATAATCTGATATTTTGAAGATGACCGTTGATGATGGCAATGAATTCATCGTTGACCAAACCTCTCTCCACTCAACTAAAACCAAAACATCAGCCCCCACTAACAACAAGAAGAGAAAGTCAAAATGCTCGCCACCACCTCCTTCTAACCATCCATACTAATGATGCTTGAATATATTTCTATATGGAATATAAGGGGCACCCATATGGAAATTGAAAAACAAGTAATAAAAAAATCATATCTTATGTCAGAACATCCATCTTGTAGTCTATCTATAACTAAAACAAAACTCAACACACTTTGAATTGCCAAAACTGCCAATTTCATCAACTCTTCCTGGCCGTTTACTACCAACTACAACAATGTTGAATATGGAAGAATCAATATTATTTGAAACGTTGTTACTTACATGAGTTTTTTATATAATTAGATACATCTCAGATTCGAGCAGGCTAGGGAAACAAAAACACAAGCAGTAAAACAAGCTCAGATAACATTATTGATATCAGATTCATACTTGCATAGTTCACTCTAGGATGCGGTAGCACCAAACAAGGGTATCACGAAATCTAAATAGTGACCAACTCCAATGTCTCATTTAATCAACGTTGGCATCTTCAAGTAAGGTGACAACAGATCTGAGCAAGCTATGTATAAGCACAGAGAAAAGGAGTAAGAGTGTTGGTATCTAAGCCTTTGAAACAACGCATAAGAAAAAAAAATCATATTTTGAGAAATTTTGAAAGACATTCACCAAAATATCTTGAGGACGCCATGTGTCTCCATGTAGATGAGACCTTTGATGTGCTTGATGCTGCCACATCGAATAAGACGATGAATGGATTTGTGATTTTTGAAATTTTGGGCAAGAAGACTCCTCCCTTTCCTAATCTCTTTCCTCTTCCTGACATTTCGATTCTTTGTTTACTTTTTGGATTTTGTAAAATTAGGCTTAGGGCAGGTTGATGAAGGTGAAATTTAGGGGAGGATTTGAGATTTGTTTTGATTTTAAGAGTGAAATTTTAGACGTTGGAAATTTGGAAGGGTGGTGCAACCTGTGTCCTATATTAGATCCATGCTTGGATTTTAGATCAAAGATACCTATTCACTTTTCGATGTTGATGTTCATCGTCGATGAGAAATATTAGGCCTTACTGAATGCTATTGCATTTTTAACTAAATAAAATTTAAAATATCATTAAAACTTTAAACTATTATATAATTTATTATAAATTTGATTAAATAAATAGTATTATTATAATTAAGAGCATTATTATAATAATTTAAATAATTAATTAATAGTTAAAACTTATTTTTAAAATATTTTATTATATTTTAAATATTATTATAATTAAGTTTTATTTTAGTATACAATTTGAAATTTAATATACAATTACAAATTTGTTTTTTATAACTAAGATATTATTTTGGATTTTCGAAATTGAACCATACATATTCATTACTATTCTACGAGAAAGTTAAATGTATAATTCTATATCATTTCTTCTCAACATGACAATCTATATCATCAAATTTAACTATTCCTCGATGTAAGTTCATTATAGGAAAAAAATCGGTTAACTTATGGGGTTAAGAATCAAACCGAATCGGAATGATATAAAATTGTGTAATCCAAATTTAAATTTAATTTTAGAAGTTATATACATAATTAGTTTTTAATTTTGACAGCGTCATAAAGGCGTAGAGAATAAGCGACGTCATTACGACGCTAGTGAAAATTAGAAAGAAAAGGATGTTCATGTCACAAAGGCGTCGTTAATATTCTTTGGCATCACTATGGCGTAGCGAATTAGTGACACCATTGTGATGCTATATATAAGGCATCACCAAAGTATTGATAATTACTAATGCCTTAGTGACCCCTTAGTGATGGCATAGACATTAGTGACGTCGCACCGACGTCGCATCACTAAGGTGTCGCTAATTAGCGTCATAAATCAAGCTCCTTTCTAGTAGTGGTATGATGTGTTCTACTATCTATGTGAGTGCTTGAGAATTGTTCGATAACTATGTGAATGGTGTTATACTCATAATTAGGAACAAGTGAGGAAGCTCAACAAGAATAACCTATGTGTACCCTAGGTAGTCTGTGTGTACCCATGTGATTGGATGTCTGCATGTGCCTAATTCCTAGCCAGTCTGTGTGTGGCACAAGTTCGAACGTTGCATACACGATGTTGAGGATACACTGACCATTTGCTTAGGTCATATGACTTGTTACCTAATGGCATCTTAGTCGATGATGTGATGTGAAGACAATGATTGATCCATGTGCTATGATTGCTATGTGCATCATGACTGTTATGTGCCTTGATTTCCGTTTGACTGGTACAAATGTCATGTGATGTAGGCATTACCGTGTTAGATACCCCGAAACTCATATTGTACTGAGTGTAGTACACCCTTATGATATATCATATATCATGTTATGTGCTAACTTGTTGGATGCAGGGACATGTCAGGTATGATTCTTCATACCTTAGTTATATTCCTACTTTACTATATTGGTTTTATGATATTATAGATCGTTCATACCAAACTGTATGTTTGACCCAAGGTTTTACAATTTGCTTCTTATTATCATGGGTACTCTTAAACAAGTAGACTGGACAATAGGTATGAGAAAGCACATATAGTTGTGCGGAGGACGAGTAGATGGCTAGCGCTACATACACATACACTTTGGAGCTATTATCACTATTATGTTGTGTAAACTGGGAAGCTACCGGTACTTGCTACTTATTAGAGGAGGTTTATTTAGAGTTTATTATTTGATGTATATACTCTATTCCACTTATTTGTATAAATGTGATGGATCTGCTGCGCTCTGATTGGTTTTGATTCATTTATTTTATATTACTACCTTGCATGTTTTATATCCATGTTGATTATTATATTTTATCATATATGCTGTGAGATATAGATGGGTTCTGCTCTGGATTGTTTTACTTTATCCTTGACTACCACCTTACATCGATCGGGACTATTATAGTTCACTTTGTATGGTTTTTGGGTACCGGAGGTGTAGGGTTGTCATCACATTTGGTATCAGACCTTAGGTTGAGATATTACCTAAGTTGGTATGGGATCCATTAGAGATAAGGAGTTACCACCTTAGAATGATCAAGTGATATATGAGAGAGCGTCTTTGATATATATTTTGGTTCTTAAAGCTATATAGTGTTATGCATATACTATAAGTCGCATTGCATACACAAGTACCACTTATGTAACTTTCCTTTATAAGAGACCGGTCATTCTTATTATAGACTGCAAGAATGAGAAGGAAATCAAGGGACATGGTGAGAAACTCCATACCACGAATAGAAGAAGGAGCTCAGGGCAACAGCTAACCCAAGTTGCAAACCATATTCAGTACCACAATGAGGAACATAATATACAATGCCTAAGGTGGTGCCCCTGTTGTTATTAGCGGTGGCATTCTAATGCAAGCATCAAGGGATGCCTTTGCCAAGCTGAACGAAGATTATTCTAACCTTGGAGGCAAACCATTTCTTGGTACTGAGTCAATTGTTAAAGTGCAAGGGTGGCTTAACACCCATGAACGTGTCCTCAAGGATCTTGAGTTGGAGGATGTGGTAAAGAGGAAATTAGCCTCTAGGAAACTTTCAGAACTGGCCATGAGCTGGTGGAATGCATAAAGAATGCTACACCCAAGGATTAATTTACTTGGGATCAATTCAAGGCTCAATTTGAAGAGAATTTCATGCCAATGGCTCAAAATTCGGTATTGTTTAAAAAGTTTGCTGACACTTAAATAAGGTGAGATGTCTGCTTAAGAATATGTTGTTGAATTCGATATATTGTTGAAATATGCGATGTATTTCATTGACGCTCCTTTAAATAAGAACGAGAAGTTTATTATGGACTTGGATGAATATCTCAAAAAAGGATAGTGAGTAACATTGATGAGTGCTTTAAGAAGCTTCTTGAGAAGGCTCCGTGACATGAGAGTATATATCCAAAGTCCAGAGCTGTTGTTGTTTGAAGGAGCTAAGCTACAAGTGAGCAGGGTGGCAAGAGGAAGTGGAACAACGATAAAGGGAAGAAACAGTTCCAAGGAAAAGATGGTCAAAAAGGCGAATAAGAGGCTACTTGCTTCAGCTGTGGAGAGAAAGGCCATCTTAGTAAGGGCTGTATGTAACGCCCCACCTTTATTCCATATTACCCAAGAATATTACAAGTTATATTGTCGAGTGATATGGAGAATAGGGCTGGATAGGAGCGACCACCTGTGTCTATTCCCTTAAGCTAACACTATCACGTCATTCTTTACCTCATATCACCATATATAGATGTGAATAGTCTCGACACAAAGCAATAGGCATGTTGGCTAAAATAGAACAGAATAATATACAACATAATAAGCAACACAAAATCTCATATCACAGCGACAAATATAATACATGACATATCACATGACATGAAGTGTGTCAACAAAGAGGTGTACTAGACCGACATAAATAGATACACATAGACTAAGGTAAGTCTTAAAAATACAAAATGAGTCTATATCTCAAAGAAGATACATCCATACATAAGACAACATCCCAAAATGAACTCATATCATGTGTGTGTGTGTATCCTAGCATAAACTTCTACCGCCCATATCCAAAGCCATATAATCCCTGCACCAACCAAGTCTCATTCTGACCCGAGTATTATAAAAATAATAAACGGGTCAGACTATCTCTAATTTTCATAAAAAGGTGAATTCATAATAATAATAGGCTTGCATAAACATCAAGGATAAATTTCCATATATTGTACTTCACTTAACATAATAAGACATTATTTAAAGCTTCATTACTTAATGTTAAATTATGCTCATTCACAACAATCATCAAAGTCATAGCAACCATTGTATTAAGAGCATTTAAATTCACAATCACATATGCAAGCAATAGACAAGCACTTCGCAAGTCAATGATCATAGACGTGCACTTCGCACGTAAATAATAAAGCACTTCGCCAGTCGACAATAAGACAAGCACTTCGCAAGTCGACATAAGAGGCGAACACTTCACAAGTCATAATTGATAGCTAGCATAAAAAAATAAGCACTTCACAAGTCAACGCAAGAGACGAGCACTTCGCAAGTCAACGCAAGAGACGAGCACTTCACAAGTCATAACTAACAGCTAGCATAATAGACAAGCACTTTGCAAGTCAACACAAGATACACGCACTTCACGTGCCAATACAAAAGATATGCACTTTCACAAGTCATAACTCGCTTGTAAACGAGTATCACAAGATAGGCCTAAAAACCTATTTAATCTGCCTGTAAACGGATTACTCAAGGACGAGCTTGAAAACTCGCCAAAATAAGTGTCATATAATTTCGAATATAGTAATCATTCAAGTAACGACCATGCATCCCATACATTACAGGTTTACTCGAACATTTACTAAATGTTAGTAAACTCCACTTGATAATTGTAATGTACCTCCAAATAGTAATCATTCGAGTAATGAGCTTGTGTCCCATACCACATGGGTTTACTTGAATATTTACTACAAGTTAGTAAATCTTACTCGTGTATAAATAAAAATTCAATCGAGTAAGTCCAATAATTAACCGACCAAGTAAACACAAATGTTCCATACCACTTGTTTTACTAAACTATTTAATTCAATTTCTCATTCGAGTGAAGTTGTGTGTTTATATAGAAAAATAGAGTTGCAATAAAATCTATTTTGAAATATTGATTTAAAAAGACTAATAATATACAGTAGAAAACACAATTTAATTTATATATATAAACTTGCTTTGCAATCCCTTTGAAATTATGATTATATATAGATATATACATATTTCACAAATTCATTCTTATTCAAGATATATATATAAGGGGATTTTAAGCTCAAGGAAAAAGTTAAAGAAAAATTTAGTTTCAGGGACAAGAAGTTTGTTTTTTAGGCTGAAGGACACTTTTTAGTGTAAATCACAGAATGATAGTTGTAACTATCATTTTCAGTTTACACTAAAAAGTGTCCTTCAGACTAAAAAACAAACATGTTGTCCCTGAGACTAATTTTTTTTGCAACTTCTTCCTTGTGCCTATTTACCTGTATATATAAATCGAAAACAATTTATTTTCAAAAGAAATTTCCTTTATAAAGAGCTTTGCAAATCCGTGCAATAAATAGCGTGTGTGATAAGGTAACATAGAGTAATAGCTTTATTCATGGCCTGAAGCTTGCGTGCTCCAAGTTAGTGCTTCCACCGATGACTGCTGATTCTGGCATGTTTCCACGCCTTCTGACCATTGTATTTTGCAATTTCAACTAAACAAACTAGCATGCAACTAGAAGCATAACCTGTATATCCAATTTATAGTAAGCTAGAAACTAGAGATTAAATTTGGTCAATGTATCCATTTGCAACTGACAGAGAATTACTGAGTTCATAGAATGCAAACAGCAGACAAAGAGACATCCAATTCCACAATCAATAACCATTCAGCATACAATTCCAACTAGAATTTGATGTGAGTTTTCAACTCGCCTTTCTTCTTTGAATTAAGTAGTTGTATTCTATAACAGTTTGTTTTGGCCTCAACCCGAAAACCTAAGGAGTGATAAATCAACATAGTAAAGAAATCCAGTTCAATTACTGTAAACCGAAACAATCTCTAATTAGGAGCTAGCGTATAAGTTTAAGATTTCCTTACATGAAATTGTTAGCTTCCTAAGATTATTAGTTTGACCTGCTAGTGAATTTGAGAGCTAGGAATTAGGTTTTTAAAAGAGGAATATGAGTTTCTTTCTATTTTCTAAAGTTATGAAAACTGAGAACGTACCGACTGTTTTTACTAGAACTACTCTTTATAAAAATCATCTTGGGCCTTGACAGCTTGGTGATTTACAAAAGAAATAAATCACTTATTTTACTTATGATTGGGCTTTAAAACACAAATTATCAACTATCTAAATTATTAATCAAGCCCATAAAAATGAGAATATCTAAAATCCTCATATTTTAAATTGTTCATTACTTACCAAATTTACTGTTATTTAAATTAGGAGCCAAAGAGTATTTTATGTTTTTCACCCAATTAACATTCTAAAATCTTCACTTAAGTCCTTAGAAAAGTTCTACTATTATTTAATTGCAATATTATTTCTTAACAAATACATCAAATTAATTTATTAAATTTTAGAACTCCGATTTCTAAATTGTTCTACTATCTTTTCTAAAATAATACAAATTCTCTATTCTTCTTATAAAAATAGATTTATTTACAAACTCAAAATGATTCACTTCGTATATTAATTCTCTGATATTATATAAATTAAGGATTCAAATTCCAAGAATTTGTTATCTTTTTAAAATTTTGATTTCTCCATATTTCAATATTTGAAAAAAAATCAATTTCTCATTTAAATCACCAATTTACATCATTATTTATTTTATTTAAACAACTTAAAAATTCAAGGTTATTACAGACTCCCCCCTTAAAGAAATTGTATCTACACAATTCTTGGTTAGAGAAAATCTATAACACTTTTTAAATGTTTAGTAATACTTCTTTACTAAAACTTAAATTTTAAACATTTCACAACATACAAAAACCACCCATGTATATTAATAAACATGTTATTCTCATAAGCACTATGTGTTATTCCATCAAAATTTTCCATCAACAACCCAAAGTAATGTTGCAAAATGTTTCTTAAATCCCTTTTTCATTATTAAATTAAGAAAATAAAATGCATGCTTAGCTATTATTTGCAAGCTTCAAATTTTCAAAATTGAAAACTCTTCTATTTTATAGGTCCACTTTACCAATCAGTGAATTTCAAATAGCAATAAATATAATTTGACAAAATTCATAAAACAAAAAAATTTCCTTGCAGATTTAACTTTCCAAAAAGCACAAATTTACTGAAATCAGACTAACGGTTCAAAAGTTATGATTAAAAAAAGTTACTGTTTTAGCTCAGAAAATTACATGACTGGACCGAGTTTATAATTCTGTTCAAAACATGAATTAGACCAAGAAAACTGCAAAATATGAAAAGATGATCTAAACAAAAAAATTCCTTATGAAATTATCTTTCTACTACAATAAGATTCACCAAAAAAGGATTTAGCAATCAAAAGATGTGGCATATTTACTTCAGCCCCTTTTAAAGAAGAATTTTCAACAACAAATTTATTTGTAATATTTTAATTTATCCAAAAATAAAATTTTGAGAATATTAGCCTGTAAAAATTCTTAACCAAAGCTGTATATTTTAAAATTGCTTTTCCGGAAAGCGAAAAGTTACGAAAATTTAATTTCTCTTATTACTAACTACCCACATAGAAATTGAATTAAGGTATGGTTTGAACAAAATGCTTGGTACTTATGTCTTGCTTCATAAATAATTCGTAGTTCTTAATAATATAATTTCTTGGAAATTTTAATCTTCTTAATCCATTTTAATTTCCTTCTTAGAATAATTTATTCATGTTTACCATGCATGCATTAAGCATTATATTATATTTAAAAATTATCCCTTAAACTCTTTTTAATTAACCAAAGTATATATTTAACTCAAATCTTTGAAACATAGATAAACATTTTTCTCCAAAATTATTCATTCCTTATAAAATTATATATCTCCTATATATGTATAATAAATTTAAATTTTACCATGTCTCAATGTCTCGTTTAAGCATTTAGGAAATTCCTATTTATACATGTGCATCCACATCGACCAGGATTCTTAAGCACTCAACGGATAATTCGACACTAAAATAAACTCTTAATCTTTTTAGTTACTTTATAAAATAATTCCCATAATTAAATGTTCTTCCTACCCACATATTTTCTTACATGAAAATATTTATATTTTGAAATTATACATACACTTAACTTATCAATTATTAGCAAATAAGATACTTCATTTATCCATTTATAATTGTTGGTATGCATTACACTGCTTATGTATATATAGATTTATTTTCCATTATCATTTTGATTATACTATGCATACACTTTAATTAGCAAACAAATAAAAATCAATATGGCAAAACACACATTCATCACAAACAAGCAACCAATCACCTATAGTGGAAGTATATCTACTGGTTTCCACCATCCAACACTAATTACTACAAGATCTTAAATGAAGGGGCTAAACAAACAACATCCAAGGAGATAACATTAGTGGGCCTTTCGACACGGATGAATGAAAGGCACCTGTGTTGATCAAACCTAACTGGAAGCATTCTAAACAAAAGAAAGAAATCGTAGGAATAGAAGAAGAGAAATATAAGCTACCTAATACTGGCTAGGACCTCTAGAGGACTCAACTACATTCAGCCTTCCCCTTACCGCTTTCTGAGCTGCAATTGTGCAAGCGGAAACTAGATGACCCTCCTTCTTACAATTGCGACAAATCTTGTGTCTTATGCAGTTCTTGACGAAGTGATCCTTTGCTCCACAGTTGAGGCATTCGCCTAGTGCATGCCTTTGGTTGCTGAAATGAGAATCTTGCTTCTTCGCCTCCTTATTCGAAAATCTAGACTTATGCTTGTCGAGCAGCGCCCTTCTTGTTGAATTCCTTCTTTTGTTGAGGGCCTTCATCACCACTATCCTTCTCTACCTCCTCTAGTCTAAGCGTCATGTCCACTAACTTCTCGAATGAGACCTCGAGTTGAGTCAAGAGTGCTTTCCTCGGTCTTCCTCAACCATAAACAAACTTTTGATTCTAGTGTAGAGGTGTAAGGATAAGCTCCAATCCATACTTGGACAACGACTCAAACGCAGCCACATGCTCTGAAACCGAGGAACTACCTTGCTTAAGGTCAATGAATCTCCGGGCTAAAGTTGCTTTCTCCGCCTCAGGCATGAACTTCAGCTCAACATGGGATCTAAACTATTCCATGTTAACTTGGCCTCATCAATCTCTGCAACTATCAAATCATACCAATCTAAAGCCCTTTCTTGTAGCTGATTCGATGCCACTTGAACTCTATGAGCACCCAACAACTCTATGCGAGTAAAAAATCACTAGCATGTCTTCAACAAAGCCCCCTATAACTCCTTCAGTGCCCGTTAACTACTTCCCTCCAAGATGAACAAAATCACTTCACATACAGGCGAATCCTGACCGTTGGATGGGAGGATGATTGGGGGCTGCACTAAAAGACTGAACTGTCCTAACCAACTCCAAAACCTGCTGGGTAGTCATGAACACTCCCTCCTGTTCCGAAACACTGGGCGGTCTCGAATCAAAACGAGTATTCCTACCTCCAGCCATATCTCACTCCTGCCACACATGAGATACATCTTCCTAACATATAAGAAAGAAATTATACAAGTACGTTCCCATAATATCCCTTACTAATATATATATATACTAGAAAGAGATAAAATCTACCATGCACACCCAAGGGACGGGACTCTAAGTCTATCTATGCCAAGATTCGTGTTTCTCACATTCTATATTGTTATGAATCTATACTCTAATACCAAGTTGTAATGCCCTACCTTTATGCCCATATTACTCAAGAATATTACAAGTAACATTGTCGAGTAGTATGAAGAATAAGGTTGGATGGGAGCGACCACCCATGTCTATTCCCTTGGGCCAACATTATCACGTCATTCTTTACCTCAAATCACCATATATAGATGTGAGTAGTCTCGGCACAAAGCAATAGGCACGTTGGCTAAAATAGAATATAACAATATATAACATAATAAGCAACACAGAATCACAGATCGCGGCAACAAATATAATATAGGATATATCATATAACATAAAGTGATTCAACAAAGAGGCTAGACTCACATAAATACATACACATAGACTAAGGTGAGTCTCAAAAATACAAAATGAGTCTACATCTTAAATAAGATACATCAATACATAAGACAACATCCCAAAATGAACTCATATATATATATATATATATATATATGTATATATCCTATCATAAACTTCTACCCAAGCTAGCCCATATCCAAAGCTATAGAATCCTTGCACCTATCAAGACTTGGTCTGATCCGAGTATTATAAAAATAATAAACGGGTTAGACTATCTCTAATTATCATAAAAATGTGAGTTCATAATAATAATAAGCCTGCACAAACATCAAGGATAAAATTTCCATAGATTGTACTTCACTTAGCATAATAAGACATCATTTAAAGCTTCATGACTTACAGTTAAATTATGCTCATTCTCAACAATCATAAAAGTCATAGCAACCATCATATTAAGAGACTTTAAATTCACAATCATATATGCAAGCGATGGACAAGCACTTCTCAAGTCAATGATCATAGACGTGCACTTCGCACGTAAATAAATAAGCACTTCGCCAATCGACAATAAGAGAAGCACTTCACAAGTTAGCACAAAAGACGAGTACTTCGCAGGTCATAAAAATAGCTAGTATAATAAACAAGCACTTCGCAAGTCAATGCAAGAGACACGCACTTCGCGCGCCAACACAAAAGACATGCACTTTGCAAGTTATAACTCACTTGTAAACGAGTATCACAAGATGGGCCTAAAAACCCAATTAATCCACCTGTAAATAGATCACTCAAAGACGAGCCTGAAAACTCACCAAATAAGTGTTAAATTCTTTCGAATAGTAATCATTCAAGTAGCAACTGTGCGTCCCATACCACATCGGTTTACTCAAACATTTGCTAAATGTTAGTAAGCTCCACTCGATAAGTGTAATGTACCTCCAAATAGTAATCATTTGAGTAACGACCATGTGTTCCATACCACACGGGTGTACTTGAATATTTACTACAAGTTAGTAAATCCCACTTGTGTATAAATAAATGTTCAATCGAGTAAGTCCTAGAGTTAACCGATGAAGTAAACACAAAGGTTCCATACCACTTATTTTACTAAACCGTTTAATTCAATTTCTCATTCGAGTAAGGTTATATGTTTATATAGAAAAATAGTGTTGCATTAAAATCTATGTGAAATATTGATTTAAAACTAATAATATATGGTAGAAAACACAATTTAATTTATGTCTATACTTATGTAAAAACTTGCTTCGCAATCCCTTTGAAATTATGATTATATATAGATATATACATATTTTACAAATTCATTTTTATCCAAGAGATTTTTTTTGTGTGTGTACATAGAAAACAATTTATTTTCAAAAGAAATTTCCTCTGTAAAGAGCTTTGCAAATTGGTGCAATAAATAGTGTGTGTAACAAGATAACATAGAGTGATAGCTCTATGTAAACAAGAGTATCCAAGAAGGATTCGAGCACCCAAAAATGATCAAGTAAATTATCTTAAACAAGCTTAAGCAATGCAACAGAGTCAACAAAACAACAAGGCAAGATAAGCAAGCAGTGCAAGGAATAATAGGCCAAAGGAGAGGAGCACTGCACCTGGGGCATGCAAGCTCCAGGTGGTGACCGATCGACCGATCATATACGACCGGTCGACCGGTGGTTCACGACCTGAAGCTCGCATGCTCTAGGTCAGTGCTTCCACCGATGACTGTTGAATCTAGCATGTTTCCACGCTTTTCGACCATCGTATTTTGCAATTTCAACTAAACAAACTAGCACGCAACTAGAAGCATAACCTGTTTATCCAATTCATAGCAAGCTAGCAAGTAGGGATTAAATTTGGTCGCTGTATCAATTTACAACTGATAGAGAATTACTGAGTTCATAAAATGCAAACAACAGATAGAGAGACATCCAATTCCATAATCAATAACCATTCATCCACCGTAGGAGTTTTGGCCTCAACCCAAAAATAGCAGTTTGTTTTAACCTTAACTCGAAAACCCTAGGAGTGATAAATCTACGTAGCAAAGAAACCCAATTCAACTACTATAAATTGAAATATCTCTAATTAGGAGTGTATAAGTTTAAGATTTCCTTGCCTGAAATTATTAGCATCCTAAGATTATCAAATTGACTTGCTAGTGAATTTGAGAGCTAGGAATTAGGTTTTTAAAGAAGGAATATGAGTTTCTTTTTATTTTTTGAAGTTATGAAATACTGAGAATGTACCGACTATTTTTATTAGAACCACTCTTTATGAAAATCATCTTAGGCCTTGATTCAACTTGGTGGTTTACAAAAGAAATAAATCACTTATTTTACTTATGATTAGGCTTTAAAACACAAATTCTCAAATATCTAAATTATTAATCAAGCCCATAAAAATGAGAATATTTAAATCTTAGACTTTAATTCTAAAATCTTCCTATTTTAAATAGTTCATTACTTCCTAAATTTACTTTTATTTAAATTAGGAGCCATAGAGTATTTTATGTTTTTCACCCAATTAACATTCTAAAATCTCCACCTAAGTCCTTAGAAAAGTTCTACTATTATTTAATTGCAATATTATTCCTTAACAAATACATTAAATTACTTTATTAAAATTTTGAACTCCAATCTCTAAAAAAATTTACTATCTTTTCTAAAATAAAAAAAATTCTCTATTCTTCTTATAAAAATATATTTATTTATAAACTCAACAAGATTCACTTCATATATTAATTCTACGATATTATCTAAATTAAGGATTCACATTCCAAGAGTTTATTATCTTTTTAATAATTCAATTTCTCCATATTTCAATATTTGAAAAAAAATCAATTTCTCATTCAAATCACCAATTTACATCATTATTTATTTTATTTTAACAACTTAAAAATTCGGGGTAGTTAAACTATAGGAATGAGAAGAAGGGATGTTTTAATAGCAACAAATCTAAATATATGAAGAAGGATAGTCCCGAGCCATTGAAGAACAAGCAGGTTATGTTTTGCTTTTGTTTTGAATGCTATTCCGACTTTGTCGAGTGCACCATTGATGAAGGAGAAGGGGAAGAGCTTTACTATCATGGTATTCTCTCTATTTATGGTATATCTATTTGCGTTTTATTTGATATCGGTGCATCACATTCCTTTATATCTAGTGATCTGGTAGATAAACTAAGATTTCCTTTATACCTAGTGATCTGGTAGATAAACTAAGATTAAAACTTGACTTAGTGGATAAACTGCTAGTAGTGAGGAACCTTGTAGGTGTTCGACCAGTTTGTGTATGGTTTGTTGTGAAATTGCATTACCGAGTCATAGACGCACATTTTCTTGTGATTGCTTTGTGCTTTGTTTTGTTGGGTTTGGTATCATTTTGGGGATGTACTAGTTACAGAGGTACGGAGTAATGGTGCATCATGGAAGGTTGTTGGTGACGAGATGGATGGATGATGAGCATAGGCTAGAGTTGGGCTACATAATCGATGATGCAGTTATGGTTAGCTTTGTGTATTTGCTCGAGATCACACATGATGGGTTGTCATCACTGCCCATAGTAAGAGAATATTTAGATTTATTTGAGGAGGTGACCGGATTAACGCTGCATCTAGAGATTGAGTTTTGTATCGATTTAGTGAAGGATGCAAGACTAGCAGTGATGCCATTGAGGCATATGACATCCGAAGAGCAATGTGAACTAGAGGTGCAAGTGATGACCATTAAGGAAGGGGTCATTCATAGAAGTATATCTAAGTGGGTAGCACCTATAATGTTTGCCACTAAGGCAGACGACTCTTTGAAACTTTATGTGGAATACCATTAGCAGAATAAATTGACAAGGAATATCAAGTATCCACTTCCGTGTATTGATGACTTGTTTGATCACCTCCATGGTGTGAAGGTGTTTTCACATTTGAACTTGGCAATGAAGTTCCACCAACTAAGAGTGGTGAGGGAGAGTGTGTCGATTACTGCGTTTTATACCCCAACGAAATGCTATGAGCAGTTTGTTATGCCGTTTAGGCTAACCAATGCATCGATATACTTTTTTGATCTCATGAATTCTCTTTTCAAAGATCAACCAAATAAGTTTGTACTTGTGTTTTTTGAAGATATTCTTTTCTTTTTTCGAAAGGAATAAGAATGCAAGATGCACTTGAGGATAGTGCTTGAGATGTTGAGAAAGCACCAGCTGAAGGTGAAGTTTTTGAAGTGCTACTTCTAAAGGAGGGTAGTGTGATTCTTGGGTCATGTTGTCTCGGAGTAAGGCACTATGGTGCATCCTGTCAAAGTAGCAGCAGTCCAGGATTAGGATAGACCCAAGAGTGTTACGGGTGTAAGGAGTTTCCTTAGATTAGCATGATATTATAAACAATATATAAAGGACTTCTCAAAGGTAGTAGTATAGTTAACCAACTCGATGAAGAAGAAACAAAATTTGCTTTAGACACAAAGTACAAACACGCATTCGTGAGTCTAAAGGAGAGGCCAAAGAGTGCACCAGTGTTGGTCATTCCGAGTGGGAATGAGAAATTAGGAGTATACATAGATGCTTGTAGTATTGGACTGGGTGCGTTATTGATGCAGAGGAATAAAGTTGTTGCACATGCTAGCTGGCAGCTAAAACCACATGAAAAGAAATACCTGACTCACAATTTGGAGTTAGCTGTGATTGTATTCTCACTAATAATATGGAGGAATTACTTGTTAGGAGAGTGGTTTGAGCCATTCACTTACCATAAGTCATTGAAGTATCTTTTCTCATAAAAGGACCTTATCCTTCGTCAATAGCGATAGTTAGAGTTCTTGGCCTCCTACGACTTTGACATATCCTATACGCCTAGTAAGAGAAGTGCGATCGTTGATGCTTTGAGTAGGAGACATACCAACTTGAGAGCTATATTCCTAGAGTAGACACGGTTAGATTAAATCGTTGGTTATGATTTACAATCGAGATGTGAGTTAAAGCTATATGTGTTGGCAAGCTTAACCATTACCTACTCTTATAAAGCAAATTGGTACTAGTTAGAGATGTGATGCTAGACTAGTATAGATCATTGCTAAGATTAAGACGGGAGTAGAGTCTGAGGAGATGAGGCAGTGCAGAATTAACCATGATGGTTGGCTTCATAAGGATGGTAGATTGTTCATGCCTGATGTGGATAGATTGCAAGATAAGGTGCTACGTGAGTGCCATCATTGGAGATTGACTATACCCCCCGAAGGCAATAAAATATCGAGATATCAAGCAAACATTTTATTGGGAAGGGATGAAGAAAGTTTTCAAGACATTCATATTGAAGTGTATGAATTGTCAACTAGTGAAAGATGAACAGAAGAAGCCAAATGGTTACTGCAACTGATATTAATGGATTTCATCAATGTATTGTTGAGGACTAGAGGATTGTACGATGGCATCTGGGTCATAGTTGATAGATTAATAAAGAGTGCTCGATTCATGCCTATAAAGACTAGTAGAACGACATCAAAGTTGGTAGAGTTGTATGTGGAATGGATTGTACGATTCTATGTGCCGAAGAGCACTATAAGGGATTGAGACTCATTATTCAAGATCAGATTTTGGAAGAGCTTACAGGAGGCATTAGGGATGACTACATTTGTAAACAGTTTATCACCCACAAACTGATGTACAGACCGAGAGTGTGAATCGTATCTTAGAAGATCTCTTATATGCTTGCATTCTTAAATTTAGAGGCTTATTGGATGATCACTTTCATGTTGCTGAGTTTGCATACAACAATAGCTACTGGTCAAGAATTGATATAGCACTATTTGAGGCATTGTAAGACTAACCATGCAACGCCCCTTCATGTTGGTGGGAAGCGGGCGAGAAACTGACACTAGAGCTAGCTATGGTAAGGGAGAATTTGAAGAAGTTCGAGATCATTCGACAGTGGATTAAAGTTTCTTAGGACAAATAGAAGAGTTACGTTGATAAAATATGCCATGATCTTGAGTTTTCTATTGGTGATATGGTGTTTGTCAAGATCTCTCCATTGAATAATACAGTTTGGTACTAGGGGAAGTTGGCATCGAGATTCATAGGTCATTTTTCAATAACTTGGGAGGATTGAGAACCTAGCATGTAGAACTGAATTACCTCAGAAGATGGTGGTTGTACACAACGTATTCCATGTATCTCATATTAGGAAGTTTGTGCGCAACTTAGGCATGATTGTGACAATGAATCAATAGGATGATATAGAAGTTGAACCTGAAACATCATGGCTTCGAAAACTGATTCGTATAGTCTAGTAAAGTATGAAGCAGCTTAGGAGGAAGACGGTGAAGTTGGTAAATGTTTGGTGGTGTGAAAGCGATAATACTTGGGAAATTGAGGAGATCATGAGGGCTACTTATCCGAAGCTCTTTACTAGACAAGATTCCATTTTTACCATTAGCTTTCGTATTTAGCATTTTGATTTGCGTAGCTTAGTACCTTGCATGTTAGGATTTGCATAGATTTTATTTCTTTCTTGTATGTGAATGATTGATGATATTTATGCTTACTTGATTATTAGGCATGCTTGGCACCAATATTGTTTGGATATGTTTGTTTGAGTCGAATTTCAAGGGCGAAATTCCTAAAGAGGGAGGAGTGAAAGGGTAATGTAACGACTTACATTTTTACAGATCAACGGATCGTAAAAATATTATTTTCATAACCAAATTGGGTCAGATTAGGCTATAATTTTGGGTAATATTGATTATTGATATTTTTTTACCCATTGAATTTATTATGAATGGTTTTGACCTGAAAACTTTTAAGTGCTACTGTTGCTCAATTTTCTCCCAAATAGTTAGCAGACCAATTAAAGATAGTCTAGCTCAATCAAAGCTAGCCATACTGATGTGCCACTGGGCCGCCAAGGCCAACCCAAGCCCCTATTGGTGCCAAACCAGACTTTTTACTTAGCAAGGTGACAAGATAAAGTCCGACCATCTCTTCCCAAAGCAACCTTCACATTTAGGCAAGATCTAGACTAGGTCCGGCTCGGTCTTGACCCGCTCTTCCATATCAAACTTCTTCTAGTAGCAGCTAAAAGCCAACACAATTCGCCCGACATCAATTTGGCTCTTATCCAAACCCGCCCTAATAGACAGAACATCAGGTAAGAGTGGACCAAGCATGGCTCGTCTTTAGCATAATTTTGCTACAGCCAACTCCAACCGGCATAAGGCCTCTTTCCCAATTGCTTCGCGCTTGGTCATTAACCATCTTCCCCACATGGTCCTCGGCAAGATTCCATGTCTCTTCCTTGTTGCCGATAGTCGATTGGCCGCTCAACCATATGGGCACTCAAGTAAATAACAAAGCTGTCCATCCGCCCATACAAATCATCCAAGTTGGGCGGCTGAATTGTTGTTGCTTACCATCAGCATTAAATGTGCATTTAATACAAGCCCACGCTTGGTACAAAGTGGCAATGAGTACATTATCATTCACCGTACATCTTCTGACACACTTTACAGTTGTCAATCATCCATCTCTACAGTAAGATCAACGTAAAGAACTTTTCCTGCTAACCTACAATGCGATCTCAACCGTCCACCATCCACTTCAACTATTATAAATACTCCCTGTGTTGAAACTTTAAAGAGGTTGGAACATTCAAGAATTCTGAATACTACATACAATTCAATGCTCTTGATACCGCATAAGTCCTTAAGATTACATTGCTTTATTAATCTTAAGTGCCATTTTTTTCTTATTATTGTCCTATAATTCCCTGTAGTTGTAAGAGAAATATATAGTAAGAGAACTTCACAGTGGATACAGGCGGCTTTGCAGAACCACCACTCTATATATTGTGTTATTTACCTTTCATTTGCATATTTTACTCCTCGTTTTTTCTATTTGTAAGCCTAGTTGTTAGCAAGTAGCCTTTGTTTCTATGCACTCGCATCATTTCAAGGTTGGCTAGAAAACTAATCAACATTTTGATGCTAAGAGGGCCTTCCCTGAAAAGCTCTCCCTTTTCCACACCTTTCAACTCTTCAAGACCTGATCTGACTTGTTACCATGGAAAATCTTCTGTTGTTTAAAGGTAACAACTCTAATATGCGCCAAACTAACAACAACAGACTCGCTAGTGCTGGCCGTCCCAATTGTAACGCCCCACTCTGAGACCCACTGTAACAAAGAGTATTACAGGAGTAATACCGTTTGTTAAAGCGGAGAATAGAGTATAGTGGAAGCGACCATTTGTAATCAAGCTATAACTATCTACTGAATACGTCGAAAGGGTGGTATCTATTTTTTTTCAAGTGGTTCGACATATTCAATAAATATTTATAACGAAATTACAATGGCTAAAAATCTATCAGAATAAGCATAGTAATAAAATGATAAAACATCACAGAACAGAATCACATAACAGATATAAAATCCCAGGACAATACATCGTCAATACAGATCCAAATACTGTAAGTGGGTACAAAGGCACTGCCCACACATGTGAGTCAAAAATATGTACATATCAAAGTCTGAATAATAACAGAGTAGCGGAATAGAGGACAAATAAAAGCGCTATCTATCAGCATAGCAGATAATGTCCAAAGCGGAAGCACAGAAGCTAAGTCCAGAGACCTAGCCTGAAACAACTCGGTCTGACCCGAGCGAAAACACTCGGGTCAGGCTAGCTAAACAATCAGTAATAACTGAGATATATAATAATGCGGTACATAAATAAAACAGTACTTTTCCTAAGAGAAGAGTATTTTGGACCACATGAATATAATGACGGTCACTAATCATCAATCAACAGAAAAAATATCCAAAGAGAATCTCAGCACCAAAGTGTTGAATAAATAAAATCGCCTCATATCATCGGCGTAGCCAAAGCTATAACAAGTTGCCCATAGGCAATAATCCCAAGAATGACCAGAGTCTGTAATCAATGCCCAAGCAAAGATCGATGCTCCAAAGAGCAATGGGGATAAACTGAAAAGTCAATGAAATCAAACACTGAAAAGCAGTGTCCAGAGACACTGTGAATCCACAAGGTAATCACACTTACATCGTATGGTTCCATAGAACCAACACCGAATGGCGGTACTCGAATGGATATAAAATCCATCAGATAATACAAGTATAGCACGTGCACCGACCGGAGTCGTTATTGCCAAGTACTGTAGAGTTGTGATCGATCACTCGCACAGATGCGGAACGCGCGAGACGGCGAGATCCTTCCCAAAAGGATAAAGGCCCAGAGGCACATGCCGAAAAAGAAACTGCTCCATAGAACAGGTGTCCAGAGACGGTTGCCCAGAGGCGTGGTGACCCAGAGGTCCAGTACTGGCTGCCCAGAGGCTAATGTGTCACAAACTTCTTGGAGAGGAACCCGTAATGTGTTAACAATGAGTCTCATACCCCACATTCGCACTAAACGGTTTACTAACCAATAGCAAGCTCACACTCCAAACAATAAAAAGTCCACCTCGTATCATCGGTAAACTAGACCCAAAGGTCAAAACGATCAATCGAATAGGTTGGGGATTAACCGGAAAGAAAATACACACGGTTCCATAGGCCGGAGATTTCCTAACCATTTAAGCACCTTTCCACTTCGCTCGACGTGCTAAAAAGTGAGTGTGAGATTTTTATTATAGAAAATAATGGTTCGAAACGGATTTATAATTGATTTTGAGAACACTTTAAAACGGCTTTTAAAAACTCTCCTATTATGGAGTAAATAGTTTACTAATTAAAAATAATATTATATAATAATTTCGAAAGCCATTTCGGAGCGAAAAATCCTTTTAAAACCTTTTTATAAGGCCCGTGTACAAAATCCAGAGACAAATCTCAAAGAAATCGATAAAACCATAAAATCACTGAAAATATTCTTAAGTGTTGGAAAATAGTCCAAAACTGACGCAAACCCATGTTCGGAATATTATTCGGACCAGCAAACTGAATCTGAATGGCATGAAAATTGGTAGGAACGTAGTCCGACATTCCTACTTCAGAACGCAAAAAGAATTACTCGATTCCGACTTGAAACGAAGGCGTAGCGACGTTCCAAAGTCGGACATAGAAACATGAAATGCACTGTTTTGCACAGCGATCTGGGTTCAACTCTGACAGGAAATTCGAAGGGTCTAATAAACTCAGATGATGACCAAACTTTTCAGATATGGAGTTCATAACTCCATCTTTCCAACGAGACTAAAATCGTCAAATTCCGACTAGCGGCTCAAAAGTTATGACCAAAATAGTTTCAGTTTCATCCATAGAGCTAATATGCGTATCGCTCTCGGGAAGATAGTAGAAAAATCAATTTTTGACCTAGTTAGACTCAAAATTACAGAAAACTCACTGAACAAAAATTGTAGCATAGGTTTTAAGCTTTCCGGGACATCCAAAATTATCTAATTCGGATCAAAAACGAGAGAGATACATTCAAAACAATATCAGATTGAAACTCAAGATAACTTGTTAAAGACAGAATTGGTCTTCTGTCTTTGAATGCATTTTAGGTCATCTAAATTGCAAAATTACAAAAAACTCACTGAACAAAAATTGTAGCATATGTTTTAAGCTTTCCGAAACATCCAAAATTTTCTAATTCGAATCAAAAACGAGAGAGATACATGCAAAACAATATCAGGTTGAAACTCAAGATAACTTGTTAAACACAGAATTGGTCTTCTGTCTTTGAATGCATTTCAGGTCATCTAAATGGCAAAACTACAGAAAACTCACTGAACAAAAATTGTAGCATATGTTTTAACCTTTCCGGAACATCCAAAATTATCTAATTCGGATCAAAAACGAGAGAGATACATGCAAAACAATATCAGATTGAAACTCAAGATAACTTGTTAAAGACAGAATTGGTCTTCTGTCTTTGAACGCATTTCAGGTCATCTAAATGGCAAAATTACAGAAAACTCACTGAACAAAAAGTGTTCCTTATTGAATCTAGTTTGCAGCAAAAAAAACCTGATAAAAAATGGATGAGAATTGAAGAAGTTATACCTGATTTCGTTTCAGCTACAATTCCAAAACGAAAATTATAGAAGCATCAAGTGAAAAAAAGGATTTAGCTAGCAATTTTACCTCAACCAATATAGCAAGCAACTTGTGTGCACACCCAAAATGAAAGCAAAGAGGATCAAAGAGCTATGATTCACATGTTACATAATAAAACATGTGTTACTAATTAAATTTCAGAAATTAGAGAGATATAAAAATGGATTTGAGGTGGGTATTTGCATTACCTTTGCATAGAATGACTTGCATAAGCAAAAACTAGAAGGAGATGAAGATAGAGGCCATTTTTGTTATGTAAGCTTTAGGAAATGATTAGGGTTTTGATTAGGGATGAATGAATGAGGTTATGAGAGTTTGAGATAATTTATAGAGGAGGTTTAGGGTGGGTTATTGGACTAGGATTAGTAACCCAATAAGAAGAGAGTTATTTACATGTTTTTCCAAAAATTAGTCTAAGTGTTCATATATGTTTATAAAACTCTTTTTTTTCTCTTACCCAAACCCGTTTTAAAACTTCTCTTAAAATATTTAACTTTCCAAAAATAATATTTTATCCTCATTTTAAAATCCCATATTTCTCATTTAATTAAAATGGCATTTTTCAAATAAATTTTGTTATTCCAAATCCTTTTATGCTTCATTAAAATAAATAAAAATCCTAACTTTTATTTATTAATTGGTAATGCAAATCCCGGGTTGTTACACCAATCTTGGCTCTGACGAAGAAATTTGGCATGATGTACTGTTATAGCTGTCAAACGTGGGTCAGCTAGCCCATAAATTGAATGGCTTGAGGACACAACTGGATGCTCAAGCAATTGTGAACTTCATCCCACCAGCTCCTCTGAACGTCAACTTGGTTAACCTGCCTGCTCGTACATCAATGACTCCCGACAGTTACAATCTCTTGAACACTGCCGAGGCCTAGGAGAGGGTGGTGCCAGAATCTCCACTGATGGCATCCCCGTTCATCCTAGAAGGTACACTGCTTGCATGCCTAGCCGAATTGATCTTGTCCCGGACATGACTTCACCTATGAGGCTAACCCACAGTCATTGACCTTCAGTGGAACAACCACAAACTCTTGATCATCCCCAAACTTCTACATTTGACCATCTCAATAATGATCCCCTTGCCTTTAATGGGGTATGCATGGCTCCCTCGGTGCACTCTCAATCTCATAAGGATGTGGTCGGAAACATGCAAAGGAGAGAGTGGGTCGTGCATTCTAGATCCCCCTCAGTGCATAAGGGGAGATCTCCACCTCGTCCTCGTCGTTCTCCATCTCATCACCGATCTCCTACTCTGTCCTAACACGGGCTGAGTCCTCAGCCCATAGTTGGCCAGAACATCCCGCAATAGGCCGATGTCGGCCTTAAGGAAGAAATGCATGTCCTCTGCCAATAGCTTAACAAAATGCAAGCCCGCAATGCTTGGGACGAGGCAATCTCAAATGAAGAGAACGGGGAACCATTTTGCAATTAAATCCTAGACACTTACATCCATTGGTAGCATTCCTTACCATCAATTGACAAGTATGATGGAAGTACAAACGCATCTAACCATATCACAACATTTAACTCCACCACCGGTGTCAGATAGCTCTACCACTTAGAAAAATGCTTGTGTTTCCCCTCCACTCTTGCTAGACCGGCCTTTCGCTTTTTCTTGCACCTATGATCGAGCAGTGTCCACTGTTGAACCCTATGAACGAACGTTAAGACTCGTTTCTTCACATCTCGTATCCATGTCAACCAGCTAGTTGGGAAATATCAAGTTAGGTTCTTTTGAAAGCTTGCAATCGTATGTTAGCCTCTTTAACAAAGATTCCACATGGGCTAGGGGTGTAGACGTGAGCAGTTTGGTCATAGCCTATGTTAGGGGCTAGGTACAAATCCAGGACCTGGAGAGAGCTTCAAAAACAGCCGGCTTCATCCTTAATCGACCTCTATCAACGGGCGAATGATATGATAAGGATGGAAGATGGAGATCTTTTAGATAGCGATAACAAGGAAAAGCGCCCTATCCAAACTGGCCTCGCAACAATAATAATTGCCACAATAGCGGTCACCAAGCTGATGTCAGAAGGCATTCAAATGTTGGTCCTCCGTTAAGCCCAAGTAACATAATTATTCACACTTGAACATGGACATCGCCACTATCTACCTCACCACCGAGAACCAAGTGCAATATCAATGGCCCACCACCATTAGAGATGGAAAGCAAGAGGCACCTCGCCGCAATGGTAAGTATTGCAAGTTCCATCGAGTCAATGACCATTCCATAATAGACTATCGTGTCTCAAGGATAAGATCAAAAGGCTCATCCGGGAAGGAGTAACCTTGGAATTTGTTCGACATCAGGTCGAGCATAGGCCAAACCGTGAAGAATGGAAAAATCGGCCCCCTCGGCCTAATAACGCCGGTGTTTAAGCCGTAACCGAGGTCCTGACTATATTTCGAGGACCACATATGGCGGCGGCAACCAGGGGGCCCACTCCCGGTATTAAAGAGAAGCGAGAACTACCAGGCAGGTTTACTCATTAGAGTCCTGAGCGTCCAAGATGCCCTGACTGGAATCAAAGTGGTTGATAAGCTTCGCGGTACAGGATAGGGAAGTAGTGTCCTACCCCCATCACAATCCCATGGTCGTTACTCTTCCTTGGCTAACTCCAATGTGCATCCGGCCTTCGTGGATTAGGGTAACTCGGTCAACATCATGTTCAATAACGTCTTAGAAGCTCTCAAGCTTCCTACCTACAGCCTCACCTCATGCGCCTTGCCCATTTATGGCTTTAGGGGTATGGACGTTGTTCCGATGGACACAGCCTCGCTCGTAACAACATTCAGCCAAGAGCATGTTGCTAAAAAAATCCAGGAAAATTTTGTAGTAGTTGATTGCCCATCTACTTATAACCTGTTAATAGGACGACCGACGCTTTTCATGCTAATGCCATTGTTTCCTACAACGGCCTCCATATGAAGTTCCCCGTCCAAGGCAAGGTCGGCGAAAACAAGGGCAATCAATAAAAAGCGAGGGAATGTTATGGAACTTTCATCAGGGAAGCAAAGAAGGATATTTTCATGCTACAATAAGAACTTTCTACCATCAATGGTGGGTTTCTCAACAAATCCAATGGGCAAGTCAATGTCGTAATTCTTTCTAAGACCGCCTCAACCCGGAAGTATTGGCAACCGCCCTTATTTTCTCATAACCGGCCGCCTTATTTAATAGCTGAGGGTACCACAACCTCGGGTCGGACTCATCATTACAGATAAGTTCTCCTTCAAAAAAGAGCATAAATATTTTTCCATCTATATATTACTTGTGAGTGACCTGCGTATAGCTCGTCTCACCATCAAGTCCTTGTGAGCGGGCTGCTATAGCCCATCTCATCATCATACGACTCACTTACACTAGAGTGTTTGAACTAAGAAAATGAACTCCAATTCAATTTAGGATCAACGATCGCCTCACGATAGGTGAAGTGTTACCAAGGAGAACCTCATGACCCCGTGCGCTTGGGTTCGAGCCTGGGCTCGTTTGCCACTCTATGTTCGACAGCGTGCATATTTGCATTTTAGTGCAAGCCTATGCAAACCGCCAGTCTACATCCGGCCGTCACTTGGCTGCATTAAAGGTTGTATCCAACCCATCTTATTATCACATTGATAGTTAGCATAATCCTAAAAGAAAGACATTTCCACAGAATAAATACAAGGACTATTGGATATTCAAGTTATTCCCCTCAACAAGTCGGACAAATAATCAATCAACACAAAAAATTTCTCAAATCATAGTTTGCAATAAAAGATATATTTCATTCGGTTCAAAAGAGCACGGGGGCACAATACCCGCCCTGCTAGGCTTACAATGATGTTCTTATCACTAACTAGTTAAAAAGAAGAAGGAGAGAGAGCAGAGAAGAAGAAGAAGCACATCAGTTGAGCCCTTTAAAAGATCCAGCTTCAAATGAGAAGATGAGTTCTCCCAACCCTTTAAATGATCAAGAACTTGCTGAAAAAAACTAAGCGAGCTTCCATCTTCGAAGCCTTCCACATCGGATCTCGTAAGAGACCCTGAAAAGCTTCCAAACAACCTCATCAAGGAGCAAACCAAGGCTTCAAACATGGTAGAAGAAGCAGAGGCTACAGCCTCTACTCCTTTCAAAGAAGCCTAGAAGCTCCCAAATCGACCTAAGATTGGGAATGTTCGAGCCACAAAGCTAGGAAGAGCCCTAGCTTTACCTGAATCATTAGTCCAGGACCGACGTCCGGGCACCATTAGAACCTTGGTCGGGAAGCAAGGATCCAAGCCAAGGGGCAAGAATTAGTCTGTCCCAAGTAGAAGTTTCCAGCTAATGGTTTGAAATGCAATCAACTAGTGGAAGTTCAAACACTAAAGAGCTTCCTCCTTTCTCAACAACCTAGCTAAATTTAATAAAAAGGCATGCATGCAAAGGTGTTTGCAAATGAAACAGACGATGAAGGGCTTTTTATCAGTAAAGAATTGTGAAAGATTCATAAGCTTTTAAAAAATACATAAAGAATGATTTTATGGGCTCAAGGAAGAAGAAGAATGGGTATTTATATACTCACACCTTCAATCGCATGCGTTGAATATAAAAGGAGTAAAGAATCACAGCCGTTCAAAAGAAATCGACATTAAGTCAAGCCATGCACGTCGGGAAACGAGGCACATCTCTGCCACGTCTGAAAAAATAAACCGTCATAGCCAATTTCACAAAGCCATGTGGAAAGTGCATTAAATGTGCTGCAAAGCTGTCAATCGGCAAGATTTGTATGATTTTTCAAGCTTGCACCCATAAGAGAATACGAACTTGGGGGAAAATGTTTTTTAATTTTCTTGCAAGTAGTTAGCAATCCAAGTAAAGGCAATCTGGCCCAATCAAAGGCATCCCTATTGATCTTCATCGGTCCACAAAAGTCAGCCTTAGCCCATGTTGGTCTCAAACCAACTTTTCTACTCAGCAAGGCGCCAAGATGAGGCCCAATTATCTCATCCCAAAACAACTTTCACACTTAGGTAATATCTGGACCAGGTCCAGCTCAGTCCTAACTAGCTCTCCTATATCGAACTTCTTATAACAATAGTTAAATGCCAACACAATTCATCTGATATCACATCAGCTAACGGTTGGCTCCTATTCAAGCCCGCCCTAGCAAAATAACACATCAGGCAAGAGTGGCCCAAACATGGTTTGTCTTTACATGACTTCAATACAGCCAACTCCAACTGGCATTTGGCCTCCCTCCCGGCTACCTTGCGCTCGATCATTAACTGTCTTTCCCACATAGACCTAGGCAAGATTCCAAGTTTCTTCCCTGTTGATGACAGTCGGTCGGCCAGCTTAGCCATATGGGCACTCAAGTGAACGACAAAGCTATCAATCTAGCCATCTAAAGCACCGTAGTTGGACGACTAAACTGATGTGGCATACCATCAACATTAAATGCATATTTGATGCAAGCCCATGCCTAGTACAGAAAAGCAATGAGTACATTCTCATCCATCACACATCTTCTAACACACTTTACAACTGTCGACCATCCACGGTCAGATCAACAGTCAAACACTTTTCACGCTAGTTCCATATCGCGATCTTAATCATCCACCATTTAATTAAGCTATTATAAACATCCCCCTGCACTGCTACTTTAAAGAGGTTGGAACATTTAAGAATTATTAATACTATACACTATTCAACACTCTTGATATCGTATAAGTACTTAAGATTACATAGCTTTATCAATCTTAAGTTCCCTCCTTCTCTTATTATTCTCTTATAATTCCCCATGGTTATAAAATAAATATATAGTAAGAGAACTTAACAGTGGACGTAGGAGCTTTGCTGAACCACTCTATATCTTATATTATTTACCTTTCGGTTGTGTTCTTAACTCCTCATTTTTTCTATTTTTAGTGATTAACATGTAACCTTTGCTTTTCACAGTGCACTTGCATCATTCCGATGTTGGCTAGAAAACTAGCCAACAACTATAATTTTTTCTTCCAATCGAGTTAGGGTTCGAAACTACTTCAAATAAAAGATATGTTGGTTTCACTTTTTGTAAAGTGATCGTAATATATTTTTGACCTTGCAGTTTAAAAGATATGACCATATGAAGTTAAACGGTTTTTGAATAGATTAGCGGGTGATTAAACTAAGCATATAATTAATCCACTAATCCATTTTGGGATTTGAGCTAACTGTAGTTGATGGAAAAATTCCTAATCTTTTTCTCACTTCCCAAAAACTATCTAAAACCTCCATTAATCATCTTCATAGCCAAAACCATCTTAAATCCTTACTTTATTTAATCAAATCAAACAATTAAAAGGTGATTAGCATATAGATTAACAAGAGAATCATAAGATCTCGTGATTTGGTGCTTTGAGAAACGTGTCTTTGTTGCTTTCACAAGATCTACCCTGTTTTTAGGGCACGTTCCTCTATTTTTTTCCTTTCATGTAGCTCTGTGCTACCAATATTTCTAAATTATCTATCTATAAGCATGTATAGTAGTGTTGAGGTAATTAAACAAAATTAACAAAGTATATGCTTTAATATCAGTTTTAGATTTATGTATACTTTTGTTGAGCTTCTTAAACAACGTTGGATACACACACACATACGTATACTATATATATACTACTATATATATGTAACAACTCAGAATTTGACCACTTTGATTTGTGAATATTTAGTTGATTTTAAGTATTCAATTTATGGTTTTAATAATTAAAAAACCCACTTTTAATTTATAACTAATGATAGAAAATTCATTTGTGAATATTGTTTACAAAAATAGGTAGTTCGACGAAAAACAGAAATGTGATCTAAACCCTTTTTCAGATTTTTAACTTTTTATCGAAGAACAAGTTGTAGAAAGTTGTTGAACCTTTGTATACCTTTTAATCAACATTTAAAAGATTAAATATTTTACTTTTGAATAAATGGATAAAGTAATAATAATAAGATATTTATAAATATAAATATATTTAATATTCGAAAATATGAAAGGATGGATTTGAAAAGGGAAGATTCCTTAAGTGTGTAGATTTACAAAGGTACAAGGATCATTTTATTAACCAACATATTATCATATGGGTGGTACTTTGATGGATTGGTGGACATGATGGAGGAGGAGGGGGGTTGCATGTTCATCAAGAAAGGAAGGAGTGTGGTGATGTGGTAAAAAAGTATGTGGGGGTAAGTATCCTAAGGGTATTTTTATAATCCACTTATTCCATTTTATATAAAAGCCTTTTCTTTTTATTTTCCACTCTCGTTTTCATTTCATTTCTTGTTTTCAAAACTTCTCCTTTCTTTTTCCAAGCTCTCTCTTACACTTTCATGGCTTCCTAAGTTTAAAAAAAATTAAAAATATCATCTTTTCCCATTTTCAAAGTTTAAAACCTAGTTAAAATGCCTTATTTCCTTTCTACCCTTCCTTATCTTCCAAAAACAAAGCAAAAACTCCCTCCACTACCCAAGGCTGAGCCCACCACCCATGTCCGAACCATATAGGCCTCAAAAATCCCTCTTTTGCAAAGTAAAACCAAGCTCCAGTGTCGGTTAAGAGCGTGGTGATAGTTTGGTTTGTTTTCGTAAGATTTTGGTGAGTAAAGCTCACTTTAAAATCAAAGTTTAAAGCTTTATTTTGGTAGTAATAATTTTTTGATGGTTGTTGATTAAGAAAATGGTTTGCTTGTGTTTTACTTATATGCGATTGGTTGTAAATGTTTGTGGTAGATTTGGAAATGAAGTCGACATGATAAGTGATGTTAAAAGTAATGATTTTTACTTGGTGGATGTGTTTACTTTTGTATGTATGTTGTGCTCATGTATATTGATGTTGTATGTTGTTTGGAAAGTTAGCACTTGAAGTTGCTTTATTTTGACAGCGAGATCCTTTGTTTTAAAACTTGTTTTTACTTATGTGTTTTCTAGAAAAGTTTAAAAGTTTTTAAGACTTTACTTTTAGTTTTCAAAACCCTTATACAAGTTTTTAAGAAAGTTAAAAACATAAAACGGTGAAGTCTTGAAGGGTATTGGGTATGTAAAACTAGTTTAAAGTTATGGTATCCATAGCGATGGTTGCTATGGAAGCAGTTTGTAAAACGAACACTTGTGTGAAAGTTAAAAAGTGTTTTATTTTTAAGTATTTTTGAAAAAGTATTTTTAAACATACTATAAGTATTAAAATAAAATTATTACTTATTAATTAAAGGTTTAATGGTTATTTAATGTATTAATTAAGCAAAGATAATTAGTACTTAATCACTAATTAAGGGAAGGTAATTAATACTTAATTATTAATTAAGTAAGATAATTATAATTAGTTAATTAAGAAAGGTTTAATTTTTTAAAGGTTAATGATTTGATTATTATTATTTAAGTAAGGTTTAATTATTATTAACTGCTAATTAATAAATGTTTTAATTATTAATTAATTATTAATCAGGCAGGGTTAATTGTTAATTAATTATTAATTAAGTTTAGATTTAATTAAGATTTAATTATTCTTAAATAAAGGGTTAATTTTTAATTATTTTATTTTCAAGAATCAGTTTGTTTAAAAAGCGGTCTTCTTTTTCAAAGATAGGTTTTAAATACAAGGGATTCTCTTTGTCGGTGCCATTACGTAGCCAAACAAATATGAATAGATTACTTTGAACATCTGTTTAGTAGAATAAATCTCCGTTCTGCTATAATTAAATGGAATAGATTATTAATGACACCTGTTTAGCAGAATAAATCCTCATTCTACTATAATTAAATGGGATAGATTATTGATGACATCTATTTAGCAGAATAAATCCCTGTTTTGCTATTAAATTAATTTGGACATTTAATTTTATGCCAGTTGATTTAATATAGGATAAATGGTACATTAACTATGGGTGGTTAATTATGGATTTTATTTAGGGGCTTTGCATAGAAGGTCCCTATTTTTGATGTTGTTACAAGAAAAGTCCCTGTGATAAAGAGTACGTAAATTATGTCTTTGTTTTTTCTAAATCAGAAAGCGCAAGTAGCTTGCGTTTTCCTTATAGAAAGTGCAAGTTAACTTGCGCTTTTCAAAAATTTAAAATTTTTCGAAAATTTCAAACTTTCCAAAAAAAACGCAAACTAGCTTGCGCTTTCTTGATAAAAAGTGCAAGTTAACTTGCGCTTTTCAAAAATTTCAAATTTTTTTAAAATTTTTAAAATTTGGAAAAAGAAAATTCAAAATCAGAAAGCAAAAACTATCGTACGCTTTCCTGATAGAAAGCGCAGGTTTACTTGAATTTTTCAAAAACTTTAAAATTTTCATTAATTTCAAACATTTTAAAAAAAATTCAAAATTAGAAAGCGCAAACTAGCTTGCGCTTTCAAGTTAACTTGCGCTTTTCAAAATTTTCTAAAAAAAATAAATTCAAAGTCAAAAAATTGCAAGTTAGCTTGCATTTTCCGTCATAAAAGTGTAAAGCACCTTGCGTTATCTATTTTACAAAAATAAGAACCAAATTTACATATTTATATCTATAGGGAACAACATCAAAAATAAGGACCTGAACTCTTTTCTTGTTTTATTTATAAACATGTTGCCTATGCAAATACCAGTTATGTAGCTTGAAAAGTCAAATTGAATTTAATGGTAGCTTGATTTAGTACCATTGTGGTGGCCTAGCCTCTTTCCGAATTTGTAAAGTTATGAATTTAAAATAACTTAAATTTTATAACAAATGAGGTTAAGCGTTTATAAATGATGTTTTAAAGCAAGTTAGTTAATTATTTATTAATGGGATTTCAAAGTTAATTAATTATTCAATTATGATGTTTAAAAAGTTTAAACTTATTTTAATCAATTAAATAAAGGTATTTATAAATAATAATCTGTTTATAAAAGGGATTTTACTTAATAAAAATGATCTATTTAAAGGAGATTTCAAATAATATTTGGTAAATTATAAAGGAGTTTTAAAGAAAGATTTATAAAAGATTTTTACAAATAGAAAAGGACTTTATAAATTATTTTAGTGATTTATAAAATAAGTTTCGTAAATTAATTAGGAGATTTATAAAAGTATTTGTAAATATGAAATGGGCTTATAGAAAGGTAATTTTATAAAGGAATGAGATCCGTTTTGATAATTAATCCTTCTTAGTTATGGTGGTATGGAAACATTCTTTCCATACCTAACACTGAAGGATAGTGGTTTGATTTATAGTAGGTAATGTTTTAAAAGATATTTGTTTTGGTCCATTTAAATATAAATTTGGAAAAGATGAAATCTTCCTTAAGTTTTGTAAGTATACTTATACCATTAAGATAAATATATTGATATATTTTCTAAGGATTAAAAGTATAATGTTTGTAATATACTTATACCGGTGAGATAAGTATATGAATATTTTTTCCAGTATTTAAAAGAGTATAAGAGTTTGCAAATAAATCTTTTGTGAATGTATTCTGAATCAAATAATTTTTACAGAGATTTAATTAATAAAAGATTAAATAATAGAGTCTTAGTGGATCCCATATGAATTAAATCTATGTTTGATCCTTTGTTTATTTGATAGTTAAATAACCGACTATCTAATCTTGATCAATTTTTAACTTTGGAAATATTTAGGGAAAACATGAGAATTATATGGTACGGTCATCTTTGTTGATGCTGCTATACATATAAACTTGTTGTGCTCTTCTAGGATAAATGATAAGGAAATCTGTCCACTTAAACGGTTAGGGGTGATCCCTGCTCTTATGAATTATCTGTTTATTTCTGAAAGAACCAGAGTTGAGTTTACCGAAAATTATCGAATGTTGATTCGAAGAGACCGGGATCGGATAAGTATGAATTATCTGAAAACCACTTCGAACCAACTCAAGCGTTCGAATTGGAAGCATGTTGAAGATGATGGAATCAAAGACGGAGCTCTTTGAAGTGCAAGAGCTACTTGCTACTAATCCTGAGGGTGATTCCAAAATGGATGTGGTAAAAGTAGTGCCTTCAATTTGTTCATATTTTGAACAACTTGTATGCACAAATGCTAGTATTGCATTATCGCTTGGAGGACAGTGTTAGCATTCCAAGTGGGATTGCTATATGAAAAGGTAAAGCATAGTCTCAAGCCTCATCAACCGGGAATGACTAAAACATGGGATATGCAGCAGGGCTATGTGGGTCGCAACCATTAGAGTATGTCATCACCCTTCAACACACACACACACACATATATATATATATATATGTGTGTGTGTGTGTGTGTGTGTGTGTGTGAGTGTGTGCGTGCGCGCGTGTGTTTATGGATTTGGCTGTGCAAGAGAGCTCTCGGAAAAAGGTTTCAAAGAAACCGGGATGATGACATATTCAGTACAATCCAGTAAGAGGTAGGCCGGTTCTGTGTAGCAAGGATGCATGATGTTCTTGTTGACCTAGGTACATTTTTTAAGAGGTGTACCATGACAGGTGGTACCCCAGTAGCCTTGTCATTGATGAAATGCATTCTCCAATAAGCGTCGTATGGACTTAGTTGTGCTCAACTATGCTGGAACGTGAGATGCAAGCATTCCAGCTATATTCATAATTTACTTTAAACCTCTAGACATTATTATAATTTCACTGGATTTTCTATAAAATGTTTTGGTTATCGTAAGGTAAAAACCCGTCCGTGTTTATGTGCGGCGTGGTCTTACGAGATATCTTTATTTTGAAAAGTTTTATAAAACATTAAAAATCCATTTGATTATTTTTTTTCATGCTGGTTTTACCAGACTGATCCGGACGTTATTTTTCTTGTAATGCTCGGGTCAGTCCAAGCATATTTTTCAGATTTAGCTGGGCACTTCAGAGCTTCAAGAGACGAGCTGGATGCCTCCAAGACATATTTTCATATTTTATCTTCCGCTATTTGTTCTTGTCTGTGAGAGGAATGCAGAATATGGATCTTAAGGCTAGGAATAACACTAAAGGAGGGGTGAATAGTGTTTATAAGAAATTACTAAATCTTTTTGAGTTTATGTTAATTTGAACACAAATGTATGTAATATTCAGACACAGATATAATCATAGAAACAAACACAGATGCAGAAATAAAGTAAATGCAGTAAAGGAAAGAACACACTAGATTTTATACTGGTTCGGAGTTACCCTACATCCAGTCCCGCACAACTAAGTACGGATTTTCTTTCAAAAGCAATTCAACAATTACAACCCTCGGTTTCAAGGCTACGAGGTACACCCTCCAGAATCACAATCCTCTGGGTAGAGATACTTGATTTCCGGGGCAACAAGTTCACCCAATTGATTTCCAAGGCTACAATCACACCTTTTCTCGCTTGATTGATTTCCAAGGCTACAATCACACCTTTTCTCGCTAGATAGATTACAAAGAAGCCTATAACTCTGAATAGCACTTGGATCTTGTTGAGATAGTGATAGAGAATCAAACCAGAGATAATCTAGTTAGATTCAATGTTGATTTCGGCAGAGTAATGATAGAATTTTGAATAAGAAAATGTGGAAGAAGAAGAGAAGTGAAAAACCAGAAAATCTGATGTAAAATTCGTTGAAACTAACCCCTATTTATAGAAGAACAACAGTCATGTCCATTCGTGAAAGGTTATGGCGAATAGACACTTCTTTTGAAATTCAAATTTTTAGTCCTAACTGACACTATGTCGACATGGGGTACTAGAGCATGTCGACATCCCAAAGCAATTTTTGATGATTTGATTTTCTTTGAAAATAACTTTTATCTCATATTAAAACTATTTTAAACTTTATAAATACACTCGACTATATATAAAATACATAGATTATAGAGAATAATATATATAAAATTTTACTATAATTTTATATTTAAATCTAAGTATAAAGATAGTTTAAAACAAACGAAGTTTAAAAACAAGAGTTTATTAAAAACAAAAACAAAGAATATTTTAAGGCTAAAACATTTTGAAAAGCAGTTTTGAAAATCATTCTAAAGTAATTTTGAAAATCATTTTGAAGTAGTTTTGCAAGCTTCTTCCTGCAGAATATCTCATCATATTAGGACTCGAGAACTTGTACAAAACCAGGATGTTCGTGGGTTTGTAAGCCACTTGTCGTAGGTTTGTAAGCTACTTGTCGTGGGTTTGTAAGCCACTAAAAAGGTAGAAACGGGTTCCATCCCAAAAGAAAATTGTAGTGAAGATTTCAGTGCTATTATAAAGTTTTAACATAATTCTAGACTCAATACTTATCTTGAAATCTTGAACTCTTGATAATCTTGATATCTTGATGCTCATGAGTCTTCAATCTTGATATCTTGAAACTCTATACTGTACAGTCTTCATTCTTGGTACCTGCATGGTTAAATCATGCATATACATATATATCTAAACTATAATATTAGTATTTATATTTTATAATCTTATTCTAAGGTTGTTGTCATCAAAACCATCATCTCAAGGACTAACAGTCTGTATTTATCAGCAATTGTAAGGACAGTGTGTT
This sequence comes from Allium fistulosum, assembly GCA_030737815.1. Taxonomy (NCBI): domain Eukaryota; kingdom Viridiplantae; phylum Streptophyta; class Magnoliopsida; order Asparagales; family Amaryllidaceae; genus Allium; species Allium fistulosum. Next base: position 933,845,582 of record CM060908.1, on the reverse strand, counting down.
ATAACTGTCTAGGCTGATGATAGGTTAGTTATTCTGATTGATGTACGTATATAAAAAATTTCTTTTTGTAAAATTCATTGATATATTGTAGATTACTCGTCACATTGTGAGATTATGTTTTGTCTTTTCTTTCACCCCAACGATCTATCTTTCCGGTGCTTGGATGTTCGATACGTGAATACCATGGATATATTAGTGTTGACTTCTGAGGACCGATAGGGCAAAGCGTTACAATATACATATATATAGTGTATATATATACATGCTATATATACTAGTGTAAATCGCATGGATGTGCATCTAATAGCTATTAGCTAGAAAACATTTACTTTTTATTTAATAAAAAATTTATGGACGGATGTGTGCTATAAATGCAAAAGCTTTGGCAGTCATGACACTTTTATTTCAAACAAATTGATAGTGAAATTCCATTGATGGGTGATTGAGTAGGGAATGATGATGCAGAGTGCAAACTGATGGTGAGATTTCGTTGATGGATGTAAGACATTTTTGGAATTTCAAAAAGACATCGTGTAAATCCTAATCATTGAATTATCTTTATTAATAGTAGAATTATACATACATATATATATAGTGTATATGTATATGTATTTATACGTATGTATGTATGTTTATATATATGTATATGTATGTATGTATGTATGTATGTATTTATATATGTGGGAAAGGATCAACAACCCGCTATGTGTGTGTGTGTATTTGGATTCACAACTATTTTGTTGATCCATTTTCTAATCTAGAGCATTCTGAAAACACTCTCACGCTAATTTGTCAAATGAAGAAATTTATTTACTCGTATGAACATTCACTAATAGAAAATTCAAATTTGAGATAAACACATTATAACAAAGAATGATCATAGATTCTTAACTCAAAGTTCAAATGCACCAACTTGCAACTTACAGTAAATTTGTTAAGATCAAATTTAATTCACTCAATAATTTTTACAATATTCTCAATGCCACATGCTTTTATATACGTAAACTTATTATTATCAGCATGCTCCTAAAGAGATGTATTTTTGATGAGCTAGGGAGTTTGTCTCCAACGTTAACGAGAATATGATATTTGTATTGAAGATTCAAACTTGGTATGATAATTGTATCTAAAAAGGAAAAGGAAAAGAAAATGGGAATCATAATAATTTCGCACCTTATCCAGTTTTAAGGTCTTAACACAAATTCCCTTAATGGTTTAGTCATTTACCTAGTGTGTAAACCGTGCACTGCACATGATAATATTATTATATTATTTATATTTTAGTTGTTACTAAAATTATATTTTATTATGTAATATATGAAAATTTTAATGTGGTATATTAATAATAAATTAAAATGACATGCGACGATCAGTTATAAGATTGAAGGTTCAATTCTCATTAACTACGTATCTCAATAAAAATTAATGTCCCAACTCAAAAAAATTATAAATTAAAATTGTTAATACTGTATATGTAAATAATTTATGTTATGTGACATATATTTTCGTATGTATAAGTGAATAAATAACTTTACCACTTTTGCTAATATGATTGTTGTTTATACATTGAATATCTTTTTTTAAAGGATTTATAAATGGATTAATGAACATTAAATAATTGAATTTATTTAAATAGTTGAATTAACGATCAACATAACTGATAAAAGATAAGGAGTTGAATGCAAAAAAGTCAGAGAAAATTGAGAGGAGCTTTTTATATATTTGTAATTGAGAAGAGCATCTTGTGGTTAGCTTATCTACATGTGAACTTTTATTCATTATTCAATTTTTATTTTTATTTTATCCTTGCAGTTAACCATAGATGTCATGTTGTTGTAGGAGGTCCATGCTTACAACTTTGATAATTGCAAAATAATGTTATGTAACATTTAGTTGAGTTGTGAGTTGAGTATGGTTTAATAGTATGTTGAAAGTGAGATGCTTATATAGTCCAATTTTTATCGCTGCAACATCTGCGTTCACATCGTAATGTTGTAAATTATAAATTTATCTTTTAAAGGTTGTTAAAAATGAAATTATGTTATGTAATGCACAATAATTTTTTTGAGATAAATGAATTAGAAATTAAAAGAGTTATTATTATTTATGTATACATTTTATATTATGTGATTTAAATATCTTTACATCAGAATAAAGAAATAATTTTATCACTTTTCTCATATATATGTGAATATTGTACATGTTGAAATTCTTGTATTTTTTGAATTTATTAGATGAATTAATAAATATTAGTTAATCATATTTATTTAAGTAGTTTAAATTTAAGATTACATAATTAGTTAAATATATGGACTTGAATGCAAAATATTAGAAGATAATTGAGACGGGTTTCTAAGTAATTGTAAAATATATAAAATTTAGGTATTTGAAATTAATAGAATTTTACAGTGCAATGTATGATAAATTCATTCAGTAATAAATTATAAAAAATTTGTTATTGTCTTTAATATATATATAATTTATGTTATATTATTTATATATATTTGCATCCAAATGATTTTTTTACCAATTTATTGATGCATCTACAGCATATATATTGAAACTTTCATCTTTCAGGATTTATTAATAAATATTAATTGACTAAGTTTATCAATTAGTTTAAAATTTGGATTATGTAATTAATTTAAATGTGTGGACTTTAATGCAAAATTTTGGAAAAGAATAGTCAAAGATTTGTAAATGATTGTGGATTTTTTTATAAAAAAATTAGGTACTTAAATGTAAAATAGTACGAGAAGTTTGTAGAATAATTGTAAAGTGGTAAACTATATGATTTTGAAACTAAAATATCTATACTTGAAAAGAATTAAGGAGGATACAAATAACTCCTAGAATTAATGAAAAAGATTTATGTTATCAAAACCATCGATTCCACAGCGTTATGTATTTTACATTTATATGCTCAATGTGCACACATTAATATGTATCATGTAAGAACTGTAGAAACTAAAAACCCCTCCACACCAACAACAAATGCAATCCACATTCATCACCAACAATTAACAAGATGCAACAGCACAAGATGCAACAGCACACCTTTACCCATTAACCTAAAAATAGGCAATGCATAAAGCAATTTATGCTAGTATGCAAAACAAAATCTTCTAAATAACAATGAACCACAGGAAATGCTTACTAATACCATAAAATAAATAATAAATACAATGAAATTGGTATGTTTCATAATACCAAAGTTTTTTTACACGACCATCGACCATCGTCCAAAACCAATTTGCACGGCAAACCACCGTCGATCGACATAATTTTTCACGACCATCAGTCATCGAACTTGTGTTGGTCGGTGGTCGGTGACCATGAAAAATTGTGTTGGTCGACGGTTGTTTGCTATGCAAAATAAGTTAAAGTTAATGTCTTTGATAGCCTCTTAAAATGCTAGTATTAGGAAGAACACAAACTAAAATTATCTGATATGTTTTAGCAATAGTATTAATAAGCACTTTTTACAGTGTCCTTGCCACTACACTAAAACAAAATTAAGTATAAGATATGTAAATGCTTCTATAATAAACACGCAATAACCATGTTCTGTATGATGAAATAATGCAGACATCAATCATGATTATATCCCGTATATACGAGAATCATAATGTAGCAATGACAGAAAGAAAGCAGAAAATTCTAAATCCTCTACATAACTAAAAACTCTTCTGACAATTCTATTCATAGTGGAAGCTCCTTTGAAGTGCATAAATACACCCTATTCAGATTTCGTATGGAGAGTTATATCCTAACTCCGACTAACATTTCTCAGTGCGTTCGCACTCAACTGAAAAGAAGAGCACTGCTAATTCCTAACTCTGAAATCTATACGTATGTGTTAAGACTATAGATTAGATATGTTACTAAACATAAGCTAGCTATAAAGCAATACAATGAAGATTGTAATGCTGCTGCTGAAAAATAACAGAAGCCAACTAGTCCTATTCTGGTTTATCTCGCCGGGCATGCATGCTTTGAATGGAATTAGGATACGACCACATGTTAACTTCAAAAGTGCAAGGCATGCAGAAAACATACTTATGATGAGCACAACGAGTTCCTTATTTTCCATGGTTTCTTGTTTTTTCACTATCACCTCAATATTCTCCCTGCATTTAAGAAAGAAACAGTAAATAAATAAATCAACTACACTGCTGAATTGTCTTTTTTGGGTATGAAATTCAGGTGGGAATTTAACATAATTGTGTTTATACCTTGCATTTGGGTTAATGAAAGAAAGAAAAACATATTCTCATGCATTTTGAACCATTATTGCAGCACCATAATACTTCAGAGTAATAGTATTATTTGGCAATAAGTGATCTACTTCAAACTTACGAAATCCAAAATAATCAGAAAATGTAGACGGCGATCAATCCTAGTGCAAATCGGCTAATTTTGATAACTGTCTAGAATAATTTAAAAAAGCTTCAACAGCTTCTAGGTATACTTAAAAAACACTCAAACAGCTTCAATGATTATGTAATACGTGTATGGGATGAATACTTTAACAGGATCAGTCAAGAAATTTTTAAAGGTAGTCCTAGGTTTCATCAAGAATGGACGATTATGCAGTAGTAAATTGCCGTGGAAGGATTTAACTAGTAGTAATAACTACCAAATTCCTGTACAACAAAAGTAAGTTCAAATACACTTTCTTAACCTGACATAGGCACTGTCTTTGACTAAAGCATCGACCTGAGATGTCACGCTTTGTTTCCATTTTTCAAGGTCTTTGAATTCCTTCTCCTAAGAGACATAACATAAGGTGAATCAAGTTGAAGAAGATAATAGAACCAAGAAGTACCACTATAAGAATATATACATACCAAGACCTTTTCAGTCTTCATGAGATCTTTAATTTCAGATTCAATTTTCTCAAGCAACATCTTCTTCTTAAGAGAGTCATTTTGAAGCTCAGGCAAAGCACCGCCATATCTTTTGTCAAGTTCTTTAGTGTATTCCTCTAGAACAGAAAGGCTCAATTCTAAAGAACTCAATTTCTGCATTAAAATCTTCAAAACAGCATCACTTGGAATTCTTCCAGACAACTGCTGCCTCGGTTCTTTAATATTATTACTTGGCACTCCACTTTTTTGAACATCGTTTTTGACCTCAACAGCATCTAATGGTCTAGGAGAGACATCAACTTTATCGATTTCTTTAACAATAACCTCCTTAATAGTAATGTTCTCCTCCACCTTTGGTGAAATTTTATGATCATCAACTTGCTCATGAGGTACAACAATGAAATCTTCAAGCATCTTTTCAATCGCATCAACTCCATATACTTCAATAAAGCTCAATGTGCAGTAGAATTCAGACCCATGATGACTAATTAGATTCAGTTTCATATATCGTACCCACTTAGGTTCCGGAAGAGTAAACCTTTGAGCATGTCTCACGTTTTCAGCAGTAAAATTTCCAAGAGGAATCCACTCCTCAGTTGGATAACTCAAGCTACCCATAAGGCTGAAATCTTTGAAATTTGACGAGTAATGCTCTAAATTAGCGATGCTTATGGAATCAACTAGTGTTTCCTCTGACAACTCGATGACAACAAATTTATCACTAACTGAACAAGGATTTCTAAGATACTTATCTTCATCTCTCTCTAGTATATTGCCTGCACCTTTTGCTTCTTTGTTATGTGCCAAAACTTTTGCACCCTTTGAGGCAGAAGCATAATTATATTCTTTTCCATTAGGTTCAAGTCTGTGAGTAGTTTTCACAAGCACATCATGCGCATTATTACTCTTCTTTGTTTGCAGTGTCTTATTTCTAATCTCGTCTAGCCCAACGTATGGCGCAGGAGGAACACTCTCGTTTTTTCCAACACTAATGGTTTCAGTTTCCTTACTCAGTCCCAAATCTCTATCGCTTATTTCATAGTGTCTAATTTGACAAATGGATTCATTCTTATTATCAATGAATGAAAGATAAGAATCAATCAGCTTCTCTTTAATACAAACACGTGGATCTACATGTAAAAGGATCACAACGCACAGCATCAAAATACAAAACATCAAATGGGTGCTAAAACTTCATGGTTTAAACAATACCCAAATCTCAAAATTCAAACTTTCGCAAACAAAATGAATAATGAAAGGAAGAAAAACCTGGAACGCTTTGCTGAAGGAAAGGTGAGAAGAAGAAGCAGCAGAGGAGGAGGGACAGAAGGAAGAGATCGAAGAAGTTGCTCATGTCTTCGCTTGCGGTTAGTTTTTTGGCATGTATTAGCTTTCTTCTTTTCTTCATAATTACGTGCGACGATGATTAATTGAGAGTGGAAGAAGAAAATGATGATTAGCCATTAGAGATTGAATTAATAAAATAGGAATGTTGTGGTAAGCAAGAGCGGGAAGTGTGCTTCGCTTTGCCGCATATATCGGACAGCGATTCGGATGGAGTGGAAATGTGGAAAGGGTGAAATGTTAGGTCAAACTTGCAAATGTAATTTATTTTCTGGGAGCATTGTGTAAATATGAGCATTGTGAGCATTTTTTCCTAGGTGACATATAGCTACGGGAGAGTGATTTTGTTCATTTTTTTCAAAATGTGAACAAAACATTTGGCTTCTATTGGAGGAATTCAGGGGGGTCACATATGTGACCCATCAAATTCCTCCAATAGGAGGAAAGTGTTTTGTTCACACTTCAAAAAAGGTGTGAACAAAATTGTATTCTACCTACAGGGTGCTGTCCGACGGTAACAAAAAAAAGGTTTTCTCAGGCTCCAAAAAACCAACAGGTTATCAAGTTTCTGAAACACAGACTCATTCTTAAAATTTACAATTCAAACATACAGTCTCACCTTTGTTTCCAACCAATGACATCATCATCACACCCCGTCGTCAAGGAAGATCGACAACTCTTGTTTTTGCAGTTAAAGGGAGACAAACTCACATTCGATAGGAACGATGTGCTGCATTAAACCCATTTATCAGTCCAAATTCGATAAGATCAAGCAACTGCCATTCGCTATGGGTCTACTCGTAGGTATGACGCACGTTAAATTCATGTACCACCGCAAGTATAATATGATATAATTTTCTTTTATTACATTTTACGACGACAAAACGCTTTTTATATTATTAGGCCCATGTTGTCATGTGTTGTAGATCCTTATCCAAAGTCATTTGTAAATATACCAAAGTAACAAACCATCCGCTAAGCATTGAAGTTTTGAGCCATATAGGTTAACATAAATTTTTCCCAACATTCATCGGTTGGGGAATAATGATCCGCGGTTGGTATTAGCCCTTGGGGAGCGTTGGTGGGAAACAATACACATTTTTATTCAATTTTGGTGAGCGTCGATTGACTTCCCTTGACTTTTACATGTTGACCGAGATCGGTGTTGGGTGAGAGCGTCAATTGCTATATTCTACAGAGTGGAATTTGGTCAATAAGGTAATTTTACAAATTAATATACATTGTGTATTTTTTATTACGAAATTTAGTGGTATTCTCAAGTCGGCCCAAAGATTTTTTCGGTTCAATGATTGATGCCCAGAGCACACAAAAAAGATTGTCAGACTATTTTGATTTATGAGTGATTGGACTCACTATTTCACCAATGCAAGCATATATGTCAATTTTGGATACATTCAGACATTAACTGATTTGGGGGCGAGCCGATCATGGCTTACTTGTATGATTCATGTGATAAATAGTGTATCTACTTGGGGATATGTTTGCGACAAAATTGTTATCAAGTATGAACTTTGCTTTTTAAAACATTATTTACATAGTTTTACAACATTTATCATAAACTTATAAGAATTTGGGAGGTGATATGTTTGATAGAGTTAGGGGTATTCCCTATGCACAATTATGTAATTGTTATATATATCTAGCTCGATAATAAATCTTATTCCGGTTAAAAGGTGTTTTATTTCTATTATATACTTGATATATTGTGTTATGTTAATTAATTAATTTGATTAAAAGTATATTTAATAGAAAATCCATAAATAATATGTTTTATGATAGTAATTACAATGTGTTGTAATCATGAGTGATTTATCACAATAAAAAACATATTGTTTTAAATATTCCAAGTCAAGATGTATAAGACTGTATATTGATACATCCGTTGAGACTAGAATATGAAACGCTCTTCAAATGTTGGACGGTGTATTAAGTTGTTAGGGGCTCTCCAAACGAAATGCTCTCCATCCGTTGAGACTATAGAATGACTTAATCAATAGTTTTCCATTGGTTAATATAAATAAGGTCAAATAGAAAATATCGATGTAACAATATTACACAATTCTCTCGACTTGAGAATATCATCGAGCTTCAATATGGAAACTCTGCTTTGATTATAGTTAAATGTGGCACGACGTCCATCGAATGACTATAGTCGGGTCAGTGGAAGCATTGAAAGTGAGACACTATTCAGTAGAGAATTTGTCTCCTCGGTTATATAAGATTAGTATCACAGTCAACTGAAGTCAATTCAAAGTCAAAATCTTTGGCCAGATCAATTTGATTAATAATAATTCTTATTGTTGAACCAAGGACTCTGTGTTTTGGACAATAAAGTTGAATATTGATAATATTGGTATTTTGACCATTACCAAATTCAATAAGTCTTAATGTAATATAGTTTTGACAAAGAGAATTGGTGTAAATAGTTGTCACTACTGGGTAATGCTTAAATAAGTAAAATTAGATTTTACCGAAGCCATGTAAGCAATAAATTTGGTTACAATGTCGCACCGTTAGCTAAGGTGACGTGTGAACGTTAATATTCAAATTGTTCGATATTAATCGATAAACGAATTTACACTAAGAGTCACACAACCAAAACATTGAATACTCATATTACCATCTGATTTGATTAATTATAATTATTATAAATTAATAAAATTAATTAATATTTATGAAATATTAATTATAAATTTTTATTTAATCTGTGTTGATTAATATTAAAATAGTGTGTATACAAAAGTTATATACACATGAATCGATATAGATACGATAAGCATTTGAATTGGATTTAAATGCATTTTTATTGGCTTGAAGTAATTTTGAGGCCCAAATATGGGCATATAGTGGTCGTCCATAAGGGGTTGGAGTGGGACTAAATAATGATTCAAAAGGTGGGAAATAGTAAGAGGAGAATGTGGATTTGGATCCCTTTTTTGCTCCTTTGAGTCTCTACTATTTAAACACCTCAAACTCTACTTTAGGAGCCCTTAATTTTTCCTCCACATAGACCAGATCTGACCGGCCTCACCCTTGCCATTGCTCCTTAATTTTTCAAGCTTTTAAACACAATTTAAACACAAACAATAGATCAGTGGTTGCTGCTTTCAGTTTGGTAGCTCATTCTATAAGTTTGGATACCAATTCAAGGATTCATAGATTCAATGCTTTAACAGTTACAACTGGGAATTAGCCTAGGTAAATCTTTCATTTAAATTATATGTAGTTTTTCATCATGTTATATATGTGCTTAAATAGTATATGAATTATCATGAATCCACACATATTTGTGGTGTGTGTGTGTCTCTCTCTCTCTCTCTCTCTCTATATATATATATATATATATATATATATATATATATATATATGAATATATAGCCCGCGGCTCCAACACTAAAAAAGGCATTTTTTGAATTTAATATTAATTAAAAAAATTGATTTTAAAATACAAACATAATTATATAAAATATGTAAATAAAAATTTTGCTATTTTATATACATTATTGTTTTCGAAATTTAAAAAAAATGTATATATATAAATCTGTACGTGTGTGTGTGTAAATTTATTTTTAACATTATACCTAATTTTTTTTATATGTAAAGGATGTATGATCTGAAGATCGCGTAGCCATAGTGTGTGTTTGTGTGTGTGTAATAAAAGATACACGAGTACCGGACACTAGGCCCACATCATAGAAAATCACTGCCAACATACCTGGACATGTAGCAAATATGAATGAGTAAGGAAAAACAGTCATGTTAGGTCCAATTGCACCTGAAAAAGCTATGATATATAGAGTAAATATCTAACCATCAAAAGAAATGCCAAAGTAATCCAAGCTAAAACCTTACGCACCTAAGGAACCAAACATTAAGCTCAAAGCAGTACCCTGAAGTGCAGGGCGAGAAAATATATTTTCTATCCCAATCTATTACAGCCAAAATCTCCTCATTGTTAGCACTGTACTCGCCATCATTGCAGAGGACAAGCTCATCATCCATAAGTCTATAATAGAGTTCTCGCTCATCTTTTGCATCATCTGAAATCCACTTTGAGAAAATCAACAATTTCGACTGATAACATAAACTAATATCCTTGTGAGACCAAGTTTCAGCCTTACTCCAACAAACAAAGTTCGTACCTTCGACAAGTTTTTCTGATAACTCCAGGGCTAAGTACTCTGCACTAGGAGGGTCGAAATGGAGAGCAATGACCAATTTCTTTTTAAGGCTAGAAATTGAAGAACAACGGAGGCGGTGTAGGGAAGACCAGGGGCGCTAGGAGGAGAGGAAAGCGAACGAGGAGATGACGGAATGGCGGGGGGAGGGGGGAGCGGGCGGGGGCGACACAAGTTTGGGAGGCTCATCTAAACGGTCGAGGGCGAAGAAGGGCAGAATGGGTCAGCAAATTTTGAACTGGGAGCCCGAGGGACCTCGACTTGCCAGCACTGATATGGAAGCTTTGGAAGGGGATTCTTAGGGGGTGGGTTATTTGGAGAGGAATCAGAATAAAGACACTTCGATGTAACATGGCCCAAAGAGTGATAGAAATCGCAAATATGTGGTTTCCACTAGTACAAAACATCAATGTAAGCAATCCTGTCGTCGGAAAGAGATATAGGGATATTTATATAACAATTACTTTATTATTATATTATAATGTAAATTATGTATATACATACATATTTATATAACATTTGTATGTTACAAATATTATTTTATATTATTTAAAAATATATATATATGGATTTATTTAACCATCACGTATGTATATGAAGGGGCTAATATGTCCATCGTGGTATAAATCCCTATATTTATACATAGACATGGCAAACCATGTACATTATTTATGTTGCACATGCATGTACACATACATGTATATATGATATGCATGTTATGTTATATAATATAAATGTAACATTAAAATAAAACTTTATTAACAACTTAAATAAAATATTGAATTTATTTAGAATAAATTTACATCGGATCTAAATAAATTTATACTTCAGAGGTCCAATAAGATCCAACACGAAATAAAAAATTTAAAATTTACTCATTTACCACTCTACATGTTGGCCCAGTTCCAACATTAATATCAGATCCCATTAGCTTATGCGGTCTAAGTTAGCAATATTAGAGCTAACTTATTAAAGCCTACATATATAGTAGGATGTTTGGAAAAGTAGTGTCTAAAGGTTGAGTTTGGGTAATCAAGTACTCTATCCTAATTGGCTACTAGACCGGCCTGAAAGGATGGCGTAAGCCCAAAGGTTATCCCCAATATAAAGGCCAAAGTTGATTTGGGCCTTAGGCTAATTTTTAAAGATTTGTTTTAAAAGTAAAATAAAATTTTAAATTTAAAAGGTTAAATTTAAATTTAAAATAAATAAAATTAATATTTTAAATTTAAAAGGTTAAATTTAAAATAAATAATGATTTTATAAATGTTATAAAATAGTTTTCAATTTTTTTTAAAACAAAATAATAATTTTAAAAATTATTAATAATTAATTAGATTAAGTGAATAAATAAATAATTAAAGTTAATTAATTAAATTAAGTAGCATATATGTATACACACACACACACACTGATATTTGTTACATTGTCTTAAAATGATAAGGTAATATATGTATGTATATGTAGATCTATGTATAGGTATATATATTGAAATTAATTATAATTGACTAAAATTGTTTTAGTTAAATAAATAAATTAAATATTAATTAATAAATAATATAATACATATATATAACATATATGTGTATAAATATAAATGCTATAGTGCACTGTGCACATATTCAATTTAAAATGTTTAAAATGAATAAAATAAAATTAATTAAAATGTTAATTAAGTCAATTAATTATATAAGGTTTAATTAATAAAATAAATATAATATTAGAATATAAGTTAATTAAAATATAAAATGTTATACAAGAATTAAACTTATATAATATAAATGTATAATAAAAGGTGGAACTGTAAGAAACCCTAAATAGAATTAAGGGACAAACACATATGTATAACACGTAAACCGTGATTTCTAATATGTCTGACACTTGAATTACGAGGGTATTCATAAGAAATACATTATTTCATAAGTCACTATTACTCAATTAAATATATTAAAGATTATGAATCTTTAATATAAAGTTATCCTCTACCATTTATATATTAATAAATTACTTGCATATTCCTTAGTTGTTGATATTCCTCAAGTTAGGGATGTTATGTATAGAACTAATATATTGAATAGACGAGGTAAGATATATGTACGTATTTTTTGATATTCCTCAAGGTACGTACATTTATACTTAGGTCGTTATGAAATGGCGGGTATAGGTGAATAATCACTTTTGATTTGTTGATATTCCTTAAGGTCGAAATGAGATTAGGACAAGAACCATGGGTTATGAGTTGTATATGATACAACCGATAATGTGTTATCCTTCTTTTGTGGGAGTATAATTTGTTAATACTCCTTAAGGTTAGAATCCCATGGTAAATGAGTCCTAACACCCACTAGTGAAGTCGAAAGACTTCTATGTTTCATCTTAGGGTTTTGATAAACATAAGAACTAGTGACAGCCTTATTAGAAAAATAAAATTGTAACATTTAATCTTTCTAATATTATAAGAACGTATGCTACATAAAGCTATAATAGTCTGTATTGATAAATCCATGCAATTAATATAATTGATAAAATGTTTATCACTTAAGATATAAAAACGAACTGAATTTATGACTGATAAATAAAAATTTAAAATATACTTATTAATAAATATTTTTGCATGTTGTTGTTTTAATACCCATGCAAGCGCCAAATTTTACAACTACTAAATATGTTCATAACTTGATCACTTACATTTTATTTACCTAAGACCGTTAATTGCTTCTATTAGTTTCGAATTCTAAAAGTAATACAAAATATAGAAATTTGATCCACATACGATCACATATAAATATTATATGGTGAATAGTTATAATTCGTAATGTACGAACCCAGGATGAAATTAATTCAATCGAAATAAGCAAATAAACATAGCGTGAGATCGTGTATTCAATATGATTAATAAAATAATGATCTTGTTGTATTAAATGTAACACTAGACCAAAATGCTATAAAATAAATTTAAGAATTCGATCATTGAAATGTCAGCTCGGTCAGTTTACATAAATTGAAAGATATTTGATATTTCTTAAATGTTAAGGATAACCAAATGCACTTTTGTAAATAGTTCATTATGATATTGTAGTAAGGGGTTTCCTTTGAATGGTTCGACCGGTTTTGAAGGGAAAGCAAATGTACGAGAGTAGATATTACATAAGGCACAGTTGGAATGAAGAGAGTGAATTGTCACTTCTACTTCACAAAGAAATATTAGGAACGAGAATTCTAAAATAATAATTGATACTTAACATTTGAATGAGAAATATGATTTCTATTTTGATATGTGCTTTTAAATAGAAAAATGTTTTATGTGAGACTTATTTATTTGAGTTTAAGATATTTGATCTAAAAACTCTCAATTGTGAACTGGTTATGGTAGATGGAATAAATTGCTTATATTAAGTGGTTGAACGAAGCTTCGTATTTCATGCGTTATTATAGTAATAACGGAAATAGTGAAGCATGCCATACGACACTTATTTCGCATCAAGTTATGAATTTTTTTTCCATAAATATACCAAACATTATTTATGAAACAATAAATGTTTTTTTACTATTGACTAAAAAATAGACATAGTTTTATTTCAATATGAACATTATGAATACTCACTATAAAATAAAAATATAATAATGGTATTTTTTTAATAACAAAAGTGATGCATTGGAAAAATAAAGAAGCATCTTAAATTATTTGCAATTATTTTGGAATTATGGACTCAACCATGGTTTTGAGAAATAATTCTTTGATCGTATGGTTATAAATCATATGACATTAGTGAATTATATCTTGAAATTTTAAAGGCAAAGTGGTAGAGTCAAGGGTATGCCCTAGGGGAAATTATACAACTTGTTACATAAATCTAACCCGATAACCAATCTTATTCGACATAAAAGGTGTTTCCTTTCTATTATATGCTTGTTATAAAATGTTACAAATAATTAATTAGTTAATTTAAGTATTTATCTCAGAAAATCTATAAATGAGTGTTTGTGATAGCAGTTACAAATAGTTGTAACCATGAGTATTATATTACAATATGACAAGCACATTATTTTAAATATTCCTAGTCAAGATGTGTCAAGACTGAACATCGATGCATCCGTTAAGACCAAAGTACGTAACGCTCTCCAAATGTTGGGTAGTGCATTAAACATGGCTGTTGAGAGCACCAATGGGTTACGTACTAATAATTATTGGATAACTATGGAATGACTCACTTAATAGTTTTCCATTGGTTAATATAACTAAGGTCAAACGGAAAATATCAAGTGACTAATTCCATTGGTTAATAGCTTTGATTATAGTTAAATCATGACAGGGGGTTCATCGAACGACTATAATTGGTTCGACTGGAAGTAGTGGAAGTGAAACACTATTCAAGAGAGGATTCGCCTCCTTGGTTATATAGGGTTAGTACAACGGTCAACTAAAATCAACTCAAAGTCAAAATCTCTAGCCAGAGTAGTTCGATTAATAATAACTATTGTTATTGAACTAAGAACTTTGTGTTTGGACTATAAAGTTGAACATGGAAAATATTGGAATTTTGACCATTACCAAATTCCATAAGTCTAAAGTGATACAATTTTGAGGAAGAGAATTAGTGTAAATAATCGTTACTGCCAGGTACCGCTTATTATAATTAAAATTGGATTTTACTAAAAAATGTGTAAGCGATAAATTCAGCCAAAATGTCACACCACTAGCTAAGGTGATGTGTGAACGTTAATATTCGAATTGTTTGATATTAATTGCTAGCTAAATTTACACCTTTGAGTTGCACAACCAAAATGATGAATACTTTGAATAAACCGCACGATTTAATTAGTTTATAATTGTTGTAAATTAATTAATATTTACAAAATACTAATTATTAAATTTTATTTTATTTGTTTAAATACCATTAGTATTTAATAATGTACATATATAAAAGTTATAAACGTACGTATCGATATATGATGTCAGTAAAATATATAAATTGGATTTAAATAGAATAAATACTAAGTGTATTCTTAAATTAATTAATGTTTATGAAATATTAATTGTTAACCATAAAATATTCAGAAGAACGAAGGTACGAAAGAAGGGTCACGAGAGCAAGAGGAAAATCAGAAAGCACCGAGATGTTCTGGATAATCATACCTTCCGACAAGGAGCTTCCAGCGAAGTCCAAGGCTATCTTTCAAAGTCCATAGGCAGGATGATGCTCCAAGAATCCACCTTTCGACTAGAACAAGAGGTCTTTTAATAAAGGCAAAGGAGAAGGAGCTCAAACCAAACCTTTCGAAGGAGTCGAGAGGATGCATCCATCAAGATTTAATAGCTTCAAACCTTCCGAAGTAGTCGAAAGGTTCCGTTCAGGGAGTTCTTACCTTTCGAAGAAGATGAAGAAATCAAAGCAAGCAGGTGCAACTCCATGACGACCTTTTCGAAAGCATAGCAAGCCTTTCGAATCGGTTAGAGCACATCCAGAATACGTTTCAAATAGGTCGAAAGGTTTTTATGAAGAAAGCAACATTCATAAGTCAGCGAAGAACGTAAAGCAACCTTCCGACAACATTCATGGAAAGCTCGGCTCACGGTAACATCCAATTAAAAAGCGACCTTCCGACCAAGTCGAAGGGTTCACAATAGTCAGGAACCTTTCGGCACCTCCGAAGGGTTCACATACTATATAGATGACCAACCTTCCGATAAGGGAAAAAGGTTCCTAAAAACAAATGAGAGAAAAGACCATTCGGCAGCGTTCAAGGATCCACGATGACATGTGAAAGGAAAACCTTTCGTTGAAACTAAAAGGTTAGCAATTGTATATAAGAAGGGAACCCTTCGATCTAGCTCAAAGCACAGGGAAGGAAGCATGGCCGCCGGCATCTATAAATAAGACCCAAGGGGTCCTGTTTCAATGGCGGATTTTTCCTCATTCTAATCTTGTAACTTCTAAAATAAAAGCAGTGTAACCCTAATTGGGTAGTGATTTGGGGAATTTAATAAAAGTGAAGACTTTTCTTGGATAAAAAGGGAAGTCTTAAGCTTCGTGAATTTACTTTACATTCTACCTTAATTTTTTCTGGCTTAATCTAAATTTTCAGCTATAGTTCTTCCGAAAGGCTCTTGTCAACAAAGATAATAATTTTCCTTCTAGACAATCTTTATAACCCTTCGAAAACCTCTATCCCATAACTTAAACCCTTCGACTACAAGGAAAGCCTGCTTGAATCGACATTCATAAAACCTTTCGAAGCCATAAAATTTGTGGATCAAACCTTTCGACAAGAGTCATAACCTGTCATATCCCGATAACCTTTGCAACCCTCCGAATCTCAAACAGCCATTTGCTCAACCTTCCGGTAAGGATTCAGGTCAAACCTCTGTATAAGGCAAATTAAGGAAATTCTATCTTGATCAAGAAAATAGCTTTCAGGAGAAATCTTATAAAGGTTCAATTAAATCGGTGATCACTCTATATTAACTTAGCAAAGTCGGAAGGTTACCTAGCCCAGGTTTCAAAACCTTTCGATGACAATGGAATGTTTGATATAGGACATATTAACTAAATAAGTTAAATTGAAAGGCAATCAAATAAAGGAATCACATCTTTTGTTCTCATAAGAAGAAATCCATCCTTCTTATCATATCTTTGGGGTGTTGACAAAAAATCTTGTTAACATTTTTGGCACTAGAAGGAGGGCTCGAACCTCCGATCTCCGATAACTTTCATCCTCAATCAATTATATAAAGAGCCTTGACTAAAAAAGGAGTATGGGCAAAGCTAAAAGTAGTAGCAACAATCCAAATGAAGAGGCTACATCACAGTTAATCTTTAAAGGTCACATGGTCTAAAATACTAACTTAAGCAAAATAAAAGTTGGGCAACCTTCAACCCTAACAAAATTGGAAAGCAATATGATCAAGGTTCAGAATCAAGAGCCACAAAAGATGGTAATAAAGGAGTATTCAGAAAGAGCCCCAACCCGGGAATCAATAAGGATTATGGAAATGGAGAATGAAGTTCAACCTCCAATTGAGATAGAGTATCAAGGGTTAAACCGAGATAGTCAAGTAAATAAAGCAATCAAATAGCCTTATCCTAGAATACAACAGGATAAGTTACAGAAATGAGACCAACCAAGATGACAGCCTACACCATATAGTGGTTAATGCACTTAGAGAAAAAGAAATTTATGACCTGAAGAATATGTTACCCTGTAAAAGGCCCCATTTTCCAAAGAAATAATGGTGACAAATCTTCCTCCACACATTCAAATTCCTTCACTAAAATATGATGGGACAACTGATCCAGATGATCACCTTGTCATCTTTGAAAACTAGATGAACTTATGCAATGCTCCGGAGGTAGTTCGCTGTAAACTTTTTCCCATTACTTTTCAAGGAGCAGCAATCAAATGGTATAGGAGTTACCGAATGGGAACTATCTATTCTTGGGAACAATTTACTTGCGACTTCATGGCTTAATTTTCTATATTCAGAGATACAACTATGGAATTTAGCTTGCTAGCAACTATCAGACAAAAGCCAGGGGAGCTACTTAGTGAATATTTAAACAGATTCAGCACAGAAGCATTAAGGGCAGAAAGTGCAACTGATAGAGAAAAGCTTATGGCAGTTCGATCAGGGTTAATTGAACAAACCCCATTTTGGAAAGACCTTTATATCAATGGGTGCAAAGATCTACAATATTTCTTTCTCCGGGCTGAGAAATTTATTCAATCGGACGAGATGCACCATGCTAAGAAAGAATTCCACCCGAGAATCCAATGAAGAGAAATCTGATTTTAGGCATCTTGACAAGAGGCCAAGGGAAAGTGAAAACCCGAAGGGAAGTCGAAGAAAGAGTTCTAAAATGAATTGTGCAGTCCTGAGCAAACCCATCTCCTACATATATGCTAAGATAAAAAGAAATGAAAATTTTATTGCACCTCAAAAAGTTCGGAGTGCCCTAGAGCCAAACAAAGGAGGAAGTTACTACGAGTACCATAAAGCAAATGGACATGAAACTGATGAATACCGTATCTTGTCAGATAAAATTCAAGCCATGGTCAGGTCAGAATTTTTACAAGAGTTCGTCAGAGAAACTTGAAAGTCATCTTATTCAAAATAAGAGGAAAACAATTCAGCAACTCCAAAATGCAGATTCCTATCAAATCATGAGGACTCGCGATATCAGTTCAACTATGAACTTTCTCTCTTTCTTTTCATAGCTCTTTAACTTGATACTTAAATTTGTATTGTGCATTGATCATGTACTGATTAAAATTTGAGTGCAATTACCGGTAGAAACAAAATCAAACCAAAGCACTCGACAAACTCCAGAATACTTAAAGAGGACGACTCAAATGCTTAACACGAGGCAATTATCAACAGTTCAGTCAACATCAAAGCTTTCCTATAAGAAATGTTGAACCCCTGCTAAACTCAATTCCAATTTAGGAGAAAACACATATGTACCAAATCTATTTTTAGCAAACGATTTCAAAAGGAAACTTCTCAAATTATATCCTCTTAAGAAAACTATTTTCAGTCACCCCATGGCCTGGGGGAAACAAATACTTATTTATCTCAAAATCAGATTTATGCAACTAATTTGAGATATTATATAGCATTAATAAATGTGCACCAAAAGACTTCAAACTGAGCAATAGTAATGTTTCATAGTTTACTAAAATCATGGCCGAAGATAAGCCTATTCATACTTTTTCAAGAAAGATTTTGAAAGCACAAAAAGTTTATTGGAACTCAAACTAGAGAACCCTATTCTCGACTAAAAGGTTGTTGGTTCATGAATCATGACCTTCTAGTCCCCTATTTGAGATTCGTGTCTCCATTATGAGAACAGCAAGAAAGTTCTTGCAAAAGATTTTTTAAAAAAAAACTCTTTCATAAACAGGATTCATGAGTCCAAACTATTTTTCAAAAGAAACTCTTCAATATAATAGAAGGGCCTAATTACAAAATTCTTTCTCTCAAAGGAGACTCCATTTTAATTGGCCAAAAATTATTTCCATATACAAATACTCAAGCCTATGATGTTATTCCGTAGCACCTCCTGGAGGGAGGGACATAAGCCCACGATGTTATTCTGTGGCACCTCTTAGAGGGAGGGACGTAAGCCTGCGACGCTATTCCGTAGCATCTCCTAGAGGGAGAGATAGAACCCCTAACGTCCATATCACCTCTTAGGGGTAGGTCAAGATAAGCACTCGCAAAATCAAAATCCCCTAACGTCCATATCACCTCTTAGGGGAGGGTTAGGATAAGCACCCGCAAAACCAAAAGCCCCTAACGTCCAAATTACCTCTTAGGGGAGGATCAGGTAAAGCGCTCATCAGCGGTCTTCTAGAGAAAGGTCGGCTAAGTATATATCCCTTTGAGACAAGGGAAGCCCAAAGAGAGGCTCATCAAACAATGGACTAAGATGTCTAGCCCAAAGAGGGGCTCATCAAACAATGGACTAAGATGTCGGAGCCCAGAGAGTGGTTCATCAAAGAGTAGGCTTAGACGTCCAAGCCCAGTAGAGCTCCAAATAAAAGATAAAGACAAAGATGTCTACAACTCAAGAAGAAAGTCAGAGCCCAAGAGAATTAAGGATTAAAGATAAAAAAACCTATCCGTCATCTGAGACAGAATTGGAATTCTAGATGAGGATACATACAGAGGCAAAGGATATCCTAATGAATTACAGAACTTCCAATCGTAGGAAACTGATTCCTACATCAAAGGATTAAGAACTTTCATACCACAAAAAAAGAAGCATGAGACTAGAAAATGGAAGAAGGAATCCATAACATGGAAACAAAAACAAAGACTGATACGAAATCTAAAGGAATGGAATAGGTAATAAATTTTTAGTCACAAAGATAAAGTACTTCACTCTAAGATCAGGTTGAGAAAGCCACTCCTGAATCCTTTGAGATAAAGTGAAAGATTGGATAAAAGAGTCTATTATACCTATATATACATATATACATATACTACTAACTTATAGGCACTTTAGGAGCAACACATTTATTAACAGGAAACTTTCCTGTGAATAACCTTAGAAT
The DNA here is from genome assembly GCA_030737815.1 of Allium fistulosum. NCBI lineage: Eukaryota > Viridiplantae > Streptophyta > Magnoliopsida > Asparagales > Amaryllidaceae > Allium > Allium fistulosum. The sequence continues at coordinate 933,825,109 of CM060908.1, read as the reverse complement.
TAAGGTTAGATCAACTTAGTTATCTTTTATTTGAAATCTACTAAATATGCTATTATTATATATATCTATAGCTTCGTACTTATATTGAATGGAGCTTTGAATATTTAATTCGTCAGATGAGATCCTGACGAGACTTTGGATAAGTTCTTGATTTCGTGAATTTTGAGTTTCACCATTTCTATTGATGCAAATTTCAGTTTGGATTTCATGAATTTTGAATTTCCATATTGCTTTTTATGATGATTTATAGATTTCATACTCATGTTTACCTTGTCCAATTTTCATGATAACTTTTAATTGAATTCCTGATTTCATGAATTTTGAATTTTCCTATTGGTCTCTTATGATGGTTTGTGAATTCTAGATATTGAGTTTCTCCCCCATTGAATTTTCGTAATTATTTCTTATTAGTTGCTTATTTTAATGAGTTCTTGATTTCCTTGATGAGTTTTTATGATGATTCGAAGATTTCCCATTTCTAGTCTCCTTATTGAATTTCTGATTTTTAGTTTCGTGAATTCTGGATTCCTTTGTCGATTCTCATAATGATTTAGGAATTTCGTATTTCTGGTTTCCTTATTGAATTTTTGGTGATCTTGTTGGTTTTTGGGTTTAGTGAACTCTACTCTTCCTATGGATTTTAGTGATGACTTGTTGACCTTGTATTCATGATTTCTTTATTAAATCACTGTGGTGATTTCTTGCTGAATTATCGGTTTAATGAATTTCCCTACTGATTTCTCTGATGATTCATGAATTTTACGTGTTACAGTTTCCTATTGAATTTTTATGACGATTTTCTACTGATCACTTATTTCAGAGTTCATGATTTCTTGGTTCCCTTTATTGAATTTTATGATGATTTATGAATTTTCCATTGAATTCAAAATACAAGACCTTCATGACACCAAATGGAAACATTACTAAACTACTTTCTAAATTTTCACTAAATGAGAATTACCAATCAATGGTTTAAGGTTGAAAATGAAGGAAACTAAGAGGGACAAGGAAAGGTCTCTGATAGCATGAAATTGATTTCCATAGGTTGAAAAGGTTTAACTTGAGAAAGAAATATCAAGGGTCTGTAATAGATATTCTCCAAAGGTTCATTTATTTGAACCAATATCTGCAAATCAGGTGATATTACTCCATATTCTTAAGGAAGTTTAATTATGGTCATTACAAAGCAACTTATCTAGAAATATTACTCTAATGACATCTTGAATGTTAGCTGCATAAATTTGAGATTGCTCGTTAAGATTTTAACAAAGTCACAACCTTAATAGAAGTTATAATCTAATTTGCAGAAAGCAAAGAAGGAAGTTCATTGGATTTTTGTCCTAAAGAACAAAAGCTTCTTTCATACAGGGGGTAGGCTAAATGTTAACCATAAAATATTCAAAAGAATGAAGGTATGAAAGAAGGTTCACGAGAGCATGAGGAAAGATCAGAAAGCAGTGAGATGTTCTGGATGATCATACCTTCCGACAAGGAGCTTACGGCGAAGTCCAAGGCTATCTTTCAAAGTCCATAGACAAGATGATGCTCCAAGAATCCACCTTTCGACTAGAATGAGAGGTCTTTCAACAAAGACAAAGGAGAAGGATGTAACACCCTAGATTTTTGATAACATTATTTAGGAGATTTAGTTAGATAAACTAAATAAAATAGTGTGTTGATAAGGGGATTGAGATTTGAGTAAATTAAGGTAGCCGTGCCTTTTAACAAATAAATTAAAAGAATTATTTAAAAATGGATTAGAGGAGGGGTATTATGGGAAAGAGGTCATTCCTATGTCATCTTCCTTAGGCCGTGTATTCCAAACACATGTTCATTCTCATTTTCAAAAATTAAAAGCTTGACCAGCCACCATTAACGAAGGAAGAAGAAGAGGAAACAAAAGAGAAGCTTAAGGAAAGCAAATTCAAATCAAACTCATTCAAATCTCAAGCTCCTTAATCATTAAAGCGTAGGTGAATAACGTTTACATCTCTAAATATTTTTGGTTTTGGCTTTAAGGTTAATTCCGAATGATTTTGCAAATATTTGCCATGTTTTCGAATGATAAAAGATTATATAAACATGTTGATGATTTTTGTATGTTCATATAGATTTTATGACATGTTTTAAGATGAAAACCCTATTAAATGACATCTGTTAGCCTTGCGAACTTTTACGATGATCTAAAAAGTTATTTTAGAGATGGGGTTCAATTTTCAAAATTTGTTATAATTTTCTAAAGAAGAAAAGGATAATTTGGATTATAAAAATTATTTACGGGTGAAATAATTATTGTTTGGATCCGAAAATTTTATATGTTGAAGAGAACATATTAATTTACTTTTTGGAATTTTTCCATATATTTTCAAGGTGTTTTGATGATTGTATAAAATTATTTAAGGTATGGGACTTATATGTTTTATATAATTATAAAGGAGAAAGGAGTTTTTTTAAAATTATTCAAATTTAAAAATAAGGAAGTCGGTAGCACTTTTGAATATAAAATTCTGGCAACCAATCAAATTTAGACAAACAAGGTAGGTGGGGTACAAAAGAACTATTTCAAACAGTATTTTCACCGTTTCAACTCTTTCAACAAGAGCTTCCACCTTCATTCCAGACCTTCCGACAAGGTCGAAGGGTATCAAACCTTTCGATTAGATAAAATACCAATGCACATGGTATCAGGAAACTGGTACGTAGTGAATTGGAGGAAGTCGAAAGGTTGTGGACGAAGGGTTATAGCTTTCGGAAGAGATGAAGTTTTGTTTTGGTTTTAAAGAAAAATACACCTGCTAGCTTTCGACAAAGATCTTTCGAAATTGTCAAAAGGTTTAAAAGGAAAAGGTTTCGATAGGTTTGCTTTCTTGTTTTAATTGAAACCTTTCGGCAAAGTTGAAAGGTATAGCTTTCAGTCAGGTTGGAAGCATATTTGCCGCTTCCTAACCTTTAAACACAGATGGAGTCAAAGGTTATCTTCTGTTTTCTAAAACTTTCCACCTCTCTCCATTGATTTCGAAAGGTTTGATTTTCAAAGGTTTAGATTTCGAAAGGTTTTGATTTTGAAAGGTTTTGATTTCAAAAGGTTTGGATTTCGCAAGGTTTTATGAAGGTTTCGAAGCAGTTGCTTTCGACTCCAATGTTTTTCGGACCCCTTCGCATAATCCAAATGTTTTAAGTCGAAACATTTTAAAGGTTTCAAAGTAGTTAACTATGATTGGTTTTGAAAGGTTTTCCACTTGTTTTAAATTGAACCCAATGTCTTCGAAAGGTTTTGAGGTACATTGATTCTGAAAGGTATAGTTTAGCTATGTTTTTGAAAGGCTAAGGTTTAAAGGATTTAAAGGCGGGTGTCATATGTTTTAAAGCTTATGAAAAGAAAGCTTTTAAAAGGATTAGATAGAGTTACCTTCAATGTCTTCGAAAGGTTTATTAAAGGATATGAATGAGTTACCTTCAATACTTTCAAAGGGTTTTATGAATGATTTTGAAGGAGTTACCTTCTATGTTTTAAAAAGGTTGTTTGAAGGTTTTAAACAAGGATTTCGAATATAAGAATTAGGCAGATAGCCTAAGTGTTTTAAGTTATAAAGGACTTTAAATTATTTTAAAAGGATAGATAATCCTTATTGAACATCATCAACATTATTTTGAGTAAAGTATATATAACATGGAAAAATTAGCTTAGAGTAAAGCTAAAGATATATTCCTTGTATATATATGATTTGACGGACTAAACCATTTTGAAAAGGTTTTCAAGGAAAATTTTGAAGAGCAGTTAGCTCAGATATTTTGAAGGGTAGTTAACGCAAAAGAAAATCTGGGTAGTCGGCTCATTTAAATTTAGACAATTAGTCCATTTTGCGGGCAGTCGGCCCAGAGGACAGTTAGTCCAGAAGAGTAGTCAGCTCTGGTATGAATAGATAGTTCATTTATTTGCATAACGGATCTTGCTAAATTTTTAAGGACAGTTAGTCCACCCTTTTTACCTTTTTTGGGTAGATAGCCCATTATCTAGCATAAAAGATATTGCTATTTTGGTATAACCAATTTTAGGACAGATAATCCAGAAAAGAGCAGTTAGCTCAGAATTTAGGACGAATAGTCCAGTAAAGAACAGATAGTTCAGATTTTAGACAGATAGTCTATTTTATTTCCTATTTTAGCATAATGGATATTGCTATATTATTATTATAATCGGTTGACTAACCAGTTTCGTTCCAGGGAAGGATTTGCAGAATATATGTTTTGAAAAGAGATATTAGTGAGAGGAAACCCGTTCCGCTAAGCGATGTGGTCTCACTATTTATCAGTAAACTGAGATTTAACAGATATTATTCATACCAGGCTTTAAGTCTGACTCTAAGTTTTTGTTTCCCCTTAAACTCTCGGGTTCTCAAAATTTGATTTGAGTAGGCTGAGGGTTTAGGTTTTCAGATTTTAGCAGATTTTGGCGAATAAAGAATTCGAAGAGGAGCAGGTGGCTGACGGATAGCTAATTTATGGATTCTGTTTTAAAATTATTTCCGCTATGTATTAAGACGATTATATCCATATTGCTTTGATCATCCAAGGGGTCATCTTCATATGTCGCTCTTGGCATATTATCGTAAATTATATTTGATCAATGCCTGGGATTACGTTTGGGATTTTTGTAACTTGGATATGATTTATTTGAAATATAATCACTGAAATTATTGTTTTTTGGAAATCTGTGATTTTGTTCATATTCAAGTGCTTTTGATATTATGGATTCCATTAACACTGTTGTATTTCGTCACCATAAGTTAATACTGTGGATGACTGCAGCATCCATAGCGCTTAGCTTTTGGCCTCCAGATATGGGATGTTACAGCTTGGTAACAGAGCATAGGTTCATGAAAAATTTAACTAAAAATTTGTTTTTAAAACAAAAATCCAAGGAAATTGGAGTAAGGTTTGGGATTGGGTTAACCCTATAGTAACATACTTGTCTTTGTTATATATAAGTATGCGCTTTATCTCCATTCATCTATCTTTGATTAGGTTATCTTTCTGTATCTCATGAGGTTTGAATACAGATATGGATGGTAGAAGAAGCCGAGTTAACGTAGGAGGGGGAAGCACCGAAAGGAACGCCGGACCTAATGCAGGGAGAGGCCAAGGTCAGGCAGAGAATGTTGGTGTTGAAGTCCCGCGGGTTGGAATGGAACCCATGTATCAGTTTTTCAGGAATATGATGCAGGCAGGTGTTGCAGCCGGAGTGGTAGGAGGAAACGCCGCAGGAGCAGGGGTTACAGAAGTTCTGGTAGTTAATCATTTCGCTAAGATGAGCGGTGATTATGTGAAGCTTGGAGGGAAGTCGTTTATGGGAATGGAGGATGCGATTGAAGTGGAGAATTGGTTGTCGCACTACGACAGAATTCTGCATATTTAGGGCTCAATAACGAGCAGAAGAGGAGGTTGGCATCCAGGCAGCTTCAGGGTACTGCATTGTTCTGGTGGAATAGTGTTTTAGCAACAGTTGATGAGGAGACAGTAACCTGGGAGGATTTCAAGGAAAGATTTCAGGAGAGGTTTATGTCAGTAATGGAACAGTCAGCTTTGATTAGGCAGTTTGCTGAGCTGGTGCAAGGAGAGATGTCTATTGCTGAGTATGCTTAGAAGTTCAAAGAGTTGGCCCGGTATGGGTATGCTTCTATAGATACCATGTTGAAACGGAATGAGAAGTTTATCAAATGATTGAAGCCAGAATTGCCTAGTGCTACTTTGTCTCATCTTAGAGATCCTTCTGATAGTGTTATAAAGATGGCTTTGAGGAAGGAAGAAGTCCTTGAGTCTTTGGAGAAGAGCAAGGCAAAAGTAGTCCAGGTTGGGCAGAGCCAGAAGAGGAAGTTCTTTCCCAAGAAGGGTGCTCAGAAGGGTGGAGCAGGCAAGAAAGCGAAGTCTGAAGTTGTCGACTATAAATGCGACAAGAAAGGGCACTTTGCTAACGAGTGTCGCTCAGGGAAAGCGAAGGATATGGCTAAGGGAAAGAATGTCAGATGTTTTAACTGTGACCAGATAGGCCATTATAAGAACTAGTGCAAGGAGCCCATTAGAGATGGTAAGGGCAAGGTATATGCATTGGAGCCTGCCGCTTCCAAGCCAACAGCCCAGGAGAAAGGAAAGTCGGTTCTTGGGGGAACGCTCCAGATTCATGGTATGTCTGTTAGCATTTTATTTGATACTGGTGCATCGCATTCTTTTATATCTAGATGTTTGATAGGTAAGCTTAACCTTGAACCCACATATTTAGTTACTTCCTTACGGGTTGCAAATTCAATAGGGGGTATGCAACTCTAGGGTTGAGGTGTGACCAGTTTGAGTTTGACCTGTTAGGTCATACTTTTGAGTGCAGTTTGCATGTGTTTGATTTTGTGGGGTTTAGGATCATCCTAGGTATGGATTGATTAAGTAAGTAAGATGATAAGATATTTTGACAGGGTAGGAAGATATCTCTTTGTCACCCAGATTGTAGCGATCAGATTGTTTTCACCATAGGAGGTTCTAGCAGTGTAGTGTTTGCTTTGTTGGGTGCTTTGGATTCAGATGATGAGTTGAGCCGAGTTTCGTGGTTAGAGAATTCGCAGATGTGTTTGAACCTATGGTTGGATTGGCACCGAAACGAGCTATTGAGTTTTAGATAGATTTGGTTCCGGGAGCAGAACCAGTGAGTAGACCGCCAAGAAGGATGACCCTTTCAGAGATGAGGGAGTTGAAGGTGCAGTTGGTGGACTTAGAGGGCAAGAGTTTTGTCAGGCCGAGCAGTTCACCATGGGATGCAGCGGCAGTGTTTGCTAAGAAGCCGGACGGATCGTTGAGGCTATGTATCGATTATCGTAAGTTGAATAAGAAGACGATAAATAATCGATATCCATTGCCTTGAATTGACGATTTGTTCAACCAGCTATGTGGAGCAAATGTATTTTCTCAGTTGGATTTGGCAACGGGTTTCCATCAGCTCAGGGTAGCAGAGGATAGTATACCTTTGACAGCATTCAGGACCAGATATGGCTCGTACGAATGGTTAGTTATGTCGTTCGGACTGACGAATGCTCCAGCTTTCTTTGTGGATTTGATGAACCAGATTTTTCGAGATCACTTGGATAGTTTCGTGCTGGTTTTCATAGTTGATATCTTGATTTACTCTAAGGATGAAAAAGAGCATGAAGTTCATCTTAGAGTAGTGATTGAGACGCTAAGGCGGCATCAGCTGAAAGCGAAGTATTTGAAGTGTCACTTCTGGAAGAAGGAGGTGAGGTTTCTTAGTCATGTTGTCTCCGAGGAAGGGTTATCAGTAGATCCGACTAAGATCAAGGCAGTGAATAGTTGGAAGAGACCCGAGACAGTAACCGAGATTAAGAGTTTCCTTGGGTTGGCTGGTTATTATCGGAGATTCATTAAGGATTTCTCACGGATAGCGGCACTGATGACCAGGCTAACGAGGAAGGATGTGAAGTTTGTGTGGACCGATAAGTGTGAGGAAGCATTCTAGAGTTTGAAACACTTATTGACCCATGCACCTGTGTTGGTAGTTCTAGAGGGGAATCAGGACTTAGTAGTTTATACCGATGCATGTGGAACTGGATTAGGGCCGTGTTAATGCAGGAATGTAAAGTGATTGCCTATGCTTCTAGACAACTTAGACCGCATGAGGTCAGATATCCAATGCATGATTTAGAGTTAGCTGATGTGATTTTTGCTTTGAAGGTGTGGAGTCATTACCTTTTGGGAGAAAGGTTTAAGTTGTTTACAGATCATAAATCGCTGAAGGATTTGTTCTCTCAGAAGGAGCTGAACATGAGACAGCAGAGATGGTTAGAATTCATAGCCGCTTATGATTTTGGGATTAAGTACACACCAGGGAAAGGCAACCGGGTTGTAGATGCACTTAGCAGGAAGCATCGAAATGCAGTATTGGCAATGATGGCTGAGTGGAAAGATTTAGATGTATTAGCAGATTGCAGAGTGCAGTGGAGATCCGAGGCAGGGTTTAGTGGTGATACAGTTGTATTGTCTTATTTGGAAGTTCGACCAGTTTTGATCGAATGGATTGCTTCTAAGAAAATGGAGGATCCAATGTTAGCTGAACGGATCAATAAGCTAAAAGAAGGAACCAAGAGCGATGACTTGAAAGATTTCAGTCTTGACCAGAATGGGTGGTTGAGAAAGAAAGGAAGATTATGTTTTTCGAAAGTAGGAAACATAAGAAAAGAAGCCTTAGATGAGTGTCATCGTTCGAAGTTCACTATACATCACGGAGGTACTAAGATGTATCAGGATATGAAGAGGAGTTTCTTCTAGGAAGGAATGAAGCGGGATATTGGTTTATATGGCGGTGCTTGAATTTCTAGCAGGCAAAGGCCGAACACCAGAAACCGAGTGGTTTGCTTCAGCCGTTAGATATTCTAGTGTGGAAGTGGGATCCTATTTCTATGGACTTCATAGATGGGTTGCCAAGGTCGAACAGGGGAAATGAAAATATATGGGTTGTAGTGGACAGATTGACCAAGAGTGCCCATTTCATTCCAGCTAAGTCAACCAGGACGAAACCTATTTTAGCAAGGTTGTTCATGAAGAATGTGATTAGACTGCATGGAGTTCCAAGCAGCATAGTTAGTGATAGAGATTCCTTGTTCACTAGCGAGTTTTGGAAGAGTCTACAAAAAATTTTATGAACCAAGCTTATGATGAGTACCGCTTACCATCCACAGACAGATGGGCAAACAGAAAGAGTTAACAAGATCTTGGAAGATCTGTTGAGAGCTTGTGTTCTGGATTTTGGGGGATCATGGGAGGACCATCTGCATCTAGTCAAGTTTTTGTATAACAAGAGTTATCAGACTAGTATTGGGATGGCACCATTTGAAGCTTTGTATGGAAGGCCATGCAAATCTCCCGTTTGTTGGTTGGAGACCGGGGATAGGTTGATTCTTGGTCCAGATTTGGTCAGAGAAGCTGCATAAAAGATTGAGGTCATTCGAGATAGGATGAAGGAGGCTTAGTCTAGGCAGAAAAGTTATACAGATAAGAGACGGAAAGATTTGGAGTTCTTAGTTGGGGACCAGGTTTTCATCAAAGTATCACCGATAAAGGGTGTGCTTAGATTTGGAAAGTTGGGGAAGTTATCTCCTAGGTTCATAGGACCTTTTCCTATTCTTGAGAGGATCGGGAAGCTTGCGTATAGACTTGAGTTACCGAGCAATTTGGCAGGTGTCCATGATGATTTTCATATTTCTCATCTCAGAAAGTGTGTTAGAGACCCGGAGACTGCTATTGCACCGACAGTGCTAGATGATTTAGTGGTAGAACCGGACTTGACCATAATGAAGAAGCCAGTTCGCATTATTGCGAGAGATGAGAAGAGGCATAGAACCAAGACGATCAGATTGGTCAAAGTCCAGTAGAGTGACGATGATAGAGACTATACTTGGGAGGTTGAGAGCAGGATTAGAGATACTTATCCTGACTTGTTTTGATGGTATGTTTACCTTCTTATTTGTTTTGAGCCTTATTGTAATTTCGAGGACGAAATTCTTTAAGGAGGGGAGTCTGTAACACCCTAGATTTTTGATAACATTATTTAGAAGTTTTAGTTAGATAAACTAAATAAAATAATGTGTTGATAAGGGGATTGAGATTTGACTAAATTAAGGTAGCCGTGCCTTTTAACTAATAAATTAAATGAAGGGTTTAAAAATGAATTAGAGGAGGGGAATTATGAGAAAGAGGCCATTCCTATATCATCTTCCTTAGGCCGTGTTTTCCAAACACACGTTCATTCTCATTTTTCAAAAATTAAAAGCTTGGCCGACCACCATTAACGAAGGAAGAAGAAGAGGAAACAAAAGATAAGCTTAAGGAAAGCAAATTCAAATCAAACTCATCCAAATCTCAAGCTCCTTAATCATTAAAGCAAAGGTGAATAATGTTTACATCTCTAAATATTTTTGGTTTCAGCTTTAAGGTTAATTCCGAATGATTTTGCAAATGTTTGCTATGTTTTCGAATGATAAAAGATTATATATACATGTTGATGATTTTTGTATGTTCATATAGATTTTATGACATGTTTTAAGATGAAAACCCTATTAAATGACATCCGTTAGCCTTGCGAATTTTTATGATTACCTAAAAAGTTATTTTAGAGACGGGTTTCAATTTTCAGAATTTTATGAATTTTCATGGATTTGTTACAATTTTCTAAAGAAGAAAAGGTTATTTGGATTATAAAATTATTTACGGGTAAAATAATTATTGTTTGGATCCGAAATTTTTATATGTTGAAGAGAACATATTAATTTACTTTCTGGAATTTTTCCAGAATTTTTCAAGGTGTTTTGATGATTATATAAAATTATTTAAGGTATGGGACTTAAATGTTTTATATAATTATAAAGGAGAAAGGGGTTTTTTAAAATTATTCAAATTTTCAAATAAGGAAGTCGGCAACACTTTTGAATATAAAATTCTGGTAACCAATCAAATTTAGACAAACAAGGTAGGTGGGGTACAAAAGAACTATTTCAAACAATATTTTCACCATTTCAACTCTTTCGGCAAGAGCTTCCACCTTCACTCCAGACCTTCCGACAAGGTCGAAGGGTATCAAACCTTCCGATTAGATTAAATACCAATGCCATGGTATCAAGAAAGTGGTACGTAGTGAATTGGAGGAAGTCGAAAGGTTGGGGATGAAGGGTTATAGCTTTCGGAAGAGATGAAGTTTTGTTTTGGTTTTAAAGAAAAATACACCTGCTAGCTTTCAACAAAGAGCTTTCGAAATTGTCAAAAGGTTTAGATTGGTTTGCTTTCTTGTTTTAATCAAAACTTTTCGGCAAAGTCGAAAGGTATAGCTTTCGGTCGGGTCGGAAGCATATTTGCCGCTTCTAAACCTTTCGACACAGATGGAGTCAAAGGTTATCTTCTATTTTCTAAAATTGTCGCCTCTCTCCACTTATTTCGAAAGGTTTGATTTTGAAAGGTTTTGATTTCGAAAGGTTTTGATTTTGAAAGTTTTGATTTCTAAAGGTTTTATGAAGGTTTCGAAGCAGTTGCTTTCGACTCCAATGTTTTTTTGATCCCTTCGCATAATCCAAATGTTTTAAGTCAAAACATTTTAAAGGTTTCAAAGTAGTTAACTTTGATTGGTTTCGGAAGGTTTTCCACCTGTTTTAAATTGAACCCAATGTCTTTGAAAGGTTTTTAGGTACATTGATTCCGAAAGGTATAGTTTAGCTATGTTTTCGAAAGGCTAATGTTTAAAGGATTTAAAGGCGGGTGTCATATGTTTTAAAGCTTATGAAAAGAAAGTTTTTAAAAGTTTTAGAAAGAGTTACCTTCAATGTCTTCGAAAGGTTTATTAAAGGATATGAAGGAGTTACCTTCAATACTTTCGAAGGGTTTTATGAATGATTTTGAAGGAGTTACCTTCTATGTTTTCGAAAGGTTGTTTGAAGGTTTAAACAAAGATTTTGAATATAGAATTAGGCAGACAGCCTAAGTGTTTTAAGTTATAAAGGACTTTAAATTATTTTAAAAGGATAGACAATCCTTATTGAACATCATCAACATTATTTTGAGTAAAGTATATATAACATGGCAAAAATAGCTTAAAGTAAAGCTAAAGATATATTCCTTGTATATATATGATTTGACGGACTAAACCATTTTGAATAGGTTTTCAAGGAAAATTTTGAAGAGCAGTTAGCTCAAATATTGTGTAGCGTAGTTAGCTCGGATATTTTGAAGGGTAGTTAACCCAAAAGAAAATTTGGGCAGTCAGCTCGTTTAAATTCGGACAGTTAGTCCATTTTGCGGGTAGTAATCCCAGAGGACAGTTAGTCCACCCTTTTGACCTATTTTGGGCAGATAGCCCATTACCTAGCATAAAAGATATTGTTATTTTGGTATAACCAGTTTTAGGATAGATAATCCAGAAAAGAGCAGTTAGCTCAGAATTTAGGACGGATGGTCCGGTAAAGAACAGATAGTTCGGATTTTAGACAGATAGTCTATTTTATTTCCTGTTTTAGCATAATGGATATTGCTATATTATTATTATAATCAGTTGATTAACCAGTTTGGTTGCAGGAAAGGATTTGCAAAATATATGTTTTGAAAAGAGATATTAGTAAGAGGAAACCCGTTCCGCTAAGCGGCGTGGTCTCACTATTTATCAGTAAACTGAGATGTAATAGATATTATTCATACCAGGATTTAAGTCTGAGTCGAAGTTTATGTTTCCCCTTAAACTCTCGAGTGCTCAAAATTTGATTTGAGTAGGCTGAGGGTTTAGGTTTTCAGGTTTTAGCAGATTTTGGCGAATAAAGAATTCGAAGACGAGCAGGTGGCTGACGGATAGCTAATTTATGGATTCTGTTTTAAAATTATTTCCGCTATGTATTAAGACAATTATGTCTATATTGCTATGGTCATCCAAAGTGGCATCTTCTAATGTCGCTCTTGGCGTATTATTATAAATTATATTTGATCAATGACTGGATTACGTTTGGCATTTTTGTAACTTGGATATGATTTATTTGAAATATAACCACTGAAATTTTTGTTTTTTGGAAATCTGTGATTTTGTTCATATTCAAGTGCTTCTGATATTATGGATTCCATTAACACTATCGTATTTTGTCACCAAAAGTTAATACTATGGATAAATGCAACATCCATAACGCTTAGCTTTTGGCCTCCGGATACAGGATGTTACAAAGGAGCTCAAACCAAACCTTTCGAAGGGGTAAAGAGGATGCAGCCATCAAGATTTAATAGCTTTAAACCTTCCAAAGTAGTTGAAAGGTTCCATTCAGGGATTTCTCACCTTTCAAATAAGATGAAGAAATCAAAGCAAGCAGGTGCAACTCCATGATGACCTTTTCGAAAGCATAGCAAGCCTTTCGAATCGGTTGGAGCACATCCAGAATACCTTTTAACTAGGTCGAAAGGTTTTTATGAAGAAAGAAACATTCATAAGTCAGCAGAGAACGTAAAGCAACCTTCCGACAACATTTAAGGAAAGCTCGGCTCTTGGCAACATCCAAGTAAAAATGCGACCATCCGATCAAGTCGAAGGGTTCACAATAGCCAGGAACCTACCGGCACCTTCGAAGGGTTCACATACTGTATAGATGAAAAATCTTCCGACAAGGGCCAAAGGTTCCTAAAAACAAATGAAAGAAAAGATCCTTCGGCAGCGTTCAAGGATCCACGATGATATGTGAAAGGAAAACCTTCCATTGAAACCGAAAGGTTAGCAATTGTATATAAGAAGGGAACCCTTCGATCCAGCTGAAAGCACAGGGACAAAAGCATGGCCGCCGGCATCTATAAATAAGACCCAAGTGGTCCTGTTTCAGGGGCGGATTTTTCCACATTCTAATCTTTTAACTTCTAAAATAAAAGCATTGTAACCCTAATTGGGTAGTGATTTGGGGAATTTAATAAAAGTGAAGACTTTTCAGGTATAGTTCTTCCGAAAGGCTCTTGTCAACAAAGATAATAATTTTCCTTCTAGACAATCTTTATAACCCTTCGGAAACCTCTATCCCGCAACTTAAACCCTTCGACTACAATGGAAGCCTACTTGAATCGACATTCATAAAACCTTTCAGAGCCATAAAATCTATGGATCAAGCCTTTCGACAAGGGTCATAACCTGTCATATCCCAATAACCTTTGCAACCCTCTGAATCTCAAACAGCCATTTGCTCAACCTTCCGGTAAGGACCCAGGTCAACCCTCTGTATAAGGAAAATTAAGGAAATTCTATCTTGAACAAGGAAATAGGTTTCGGGAGAAATCTTATAAAGGTTCAATTAAATCGGCGATCACTCTATATTAACTTAGCAAAGCCGGAAGGTCACCTAGCCCAGGTTTCAAAACCTTTCGACGACAACGGAAGGTTAGATATAGGACATATCAACTAAATAAGTTAAATTGAAAGGCAATCAATAAAAGGAATCACGTCTTTTGTTCTCATAAGAAGAAATCCATCCTTCTTATCATATCTTTAGGGGTGTTGACAAGAAATCTTGTTAACATTAATTATTAAAATTCGATTTGAATACCATTAGCATTTAATAAAGTGCATAAATAAAAGTTATAAATGCATGTATCGATATATGATATCGATAGATTGTTTAAATTGGATTTAAATGGTATTAATGTCGAGTGGGTTTGAGATCTTTTGAGGCGCATGTGGCATCTATTTTTGGCCAGCCAATTAAAGGGAGAGGAAAGGGTTCAATTGGATTTGTAAGGGCAAGGGAGTAAATGAAGGAATGAAAATAATCTCTAGCCTTGCCTTAACTAAAAATTGATTGCCTTCATTATTCATTCATTCCTTTTGCCATTCTCTCCTCCCCCTTCCCAACTGAGTCATGGTCAAAATTAACATGGAAACATAGCTAAAAAATTTCCAAAACAAATTAAAATCAAATTAATTTATAAAAGTTGGTTTATCCCTCTTAATTCTTGCAAAATTTGGAGGATGATTTCTGGATCTTGGAGCTCTTGATTCATCATTTAAGGTGTATTTTTTGGCATCATTAAATGGTAATTTTCAATCACTTTTAATTTATATTACAACATGTTTAAATAGCTTACATCCCATACTTATCTTGTTATAATCGCAGGTCACACCTTGTTAATTTAGTTTGGATCTCACATCTTTTACAACAATTATATATATATATATGTTTTTGTTGTCCAATTTTGTTTAATATTATTTCTAAAACTGAAGTTCAAAAGAAAAAAAACTTTCAAACCTAGATCTAATTTTATTTAATTGAAATGTCATATATAGATGCATATACATACATACATACATACATATATATACATATATATATATCTGTGTGTGTGTGTGTACGTACGTATGTAGATCACTATGCCACAAAATGAATCAGACAACAACGATCACACAAAATAAGGTAGATTTTCTATTATCCCAATATTTACCACTGTTTCACACAACACATGGAAAAACAATCTGTTGTGTGTCATAGCTCGTGAAATCATTGTTCTATTGAGATTTCATCTATGCTATTCAGACAACATTTTATCTGTTGTGTGATTGAAATTATCAAAAATTTAATTTAGGCTCCTTATCAAAATTTTGGTTTCCCTCTCAATGTTGCCTAGATTATTTTGTGGCCGTGTTATTTCATTTATTTCCCCCTCTTTCTTTCATTTCTAGAGAAAAAAATGGCGTTCGTTCCTTCAACTATTTTCCTCACCGCCTTTACCTATCCCTCTTTCTATCCATCGCCTGCTGCCGACCCTAACCTTCTCCCATCCCATCGATGTTCTTCGATAAACTTAGTTTCCTAATCAGAGCCGCCTCTTTCATCTTCATTTTGAAATTAGGGTTTCATGAAAGCTACTGCTTGAAAGTTAAGCTTCGAATCACCTTGCTCCCTTCCTTCCTTATAGATTGTGTACTTTGATTTACTAACTATTGATGGTTGTGGCTCCTCCTTGTCGAGTGTTCTTCGATTAATATTGGTATGATTTAAGCCCTTTTTTGATTTATATTGTTCTCGACTTCTAATCTCTAGCCGATGATGATTTGAGTTTCTTATATAGGAATTTATTTCCTAAATATGTGAATATATGATTCGATTTGATTTTTTCAAATTATTTTTCTCGTTTGTCGATTTATGTTTGAACGCTCTTGATGATTTTCTGATTCTTGAATTTCTGCTTTGGTTTTCATTTGCTAATTTGATTGCTATGTTGGACCTTGTTTTTCACTATGTTGCCTGACCATGTGCTTTTGACTTCATGTCTGAGTTAGTGGATTGCTATGTTGGACCTTGTTGCCCAAAGTAGTGTTGACTGGAACTACCTTGTTCAAGGCAGTGTACTTCAACTCTGAACATGTGTTGCATATATACATGTATATATACATACATATATATATATATATATCTGTTTGTATATGTGTGTTGCTCACTATACTTAAACTTGAACTTATGTGCTTATGCACTTTCATGTACTTGTGCCTCTACTTGTTTGTGCACTTCCATGTGCTGGTGCCTTTACTTCATGTTGTTCTATTTGATTAATTTCATGTGCTTTGGTTTCTTATATACATTTTCATGTGCGCTTTCATGTGCTTGTGCCTTTACTTCATGTTCTGTTTACTAATTCGATGGTTTGAACTGCCTGTTGCTCACTATGTACATATATACATGTATATACATATGTGTATATTAGTTATGCTAACTTGGTTCATGCATGTATATACAAGCATACATGTATGTATGTGTTCTATGGTTTAGCCCAAAATAAATACTTATTCACATGTTGCATTGTTGTTTGCACTTCGTTTTTACTTGGATTAGTACTTTGCAGTAAGTTTAACTATCGATCGAGGTAAAGTTGTGCAATTTGATTCCAATATCATCCATGTATATGCATACATACATACATACATATGTATATATTTGTGAATGTTGGTGAGAAAAATTTGCGGTTAGTGTCAGTGTCTTGTTCAATTTTATGGCACTTGTTCAATTTGTGCCTTATTCAATTTATGGCACTTGTTTAAGGCAGTGATATGAAATTGTTAGTGATATGGAATTATTATTATTCAATTTGTGGCATTTATTTAAGTACTGACATGTTTGAACCTTTGAGTCTGGTTTAACTCTTTTATATGCTGTCAATTTTGTTTTGTGACTTTGAAGCTTTGTTTGATGGTGCTTTTGATGGGCCTTTGCTTTAGTTTGATGGTGCACTGCCACTACTCTGTTCAAGGCAGTGCACACTGGCACTTTTTGGTCTTTTTGATCTTTGCTGGTTCATGTTGTTGAATTGTTGAAACTTGTTTTTTCTTTGAATTTCCGTGTATATACATACATACATACATATGTATGTATATATGTGTGAATGTTGGTGGTTCGAATTTGTGGTTAGTGTTAGTGTATTGTCCAATTGTGTGGCACTTGTTCAATTTGTGCCTTGTTCAATTTGTGGCACTTGTCCAAGGCAGTGATATGAAACTATTAGTGATATGGACTTATTATTATTCAATTTGTGGCACTTGTTAATTTACTGACATGTTTGAACCTATGAGTCTGGTTTAACTCTTTCATATGCTGTCAATTTTGTTCTGTGGCTTTGAAGCTTTGTTTGATGGTGCTTTGATGGGGCTTTGCTTTGATTTGATGGTGCACTACAACTGCCCTGTTCAAGGCAGTGCACACTGGCACTTTTTGATCTTTGCTGGTCCATGTTGTTGAATTGTTGAAACTTGTTTTTGCTTTGAATTTCGATGTATATACATACATATGTATGTATATATAGTGAATGTTGGTGGTTAATCTAATTTGTGCACTTTCATGCGCTTGTGCCTTTACTTGTTTGTTCAGCAGTTCGCGAGATTTAATTGATGCCTGGTTTTGTGATATTCATAGTGATATACTGCGCATATCATAAGTTGTATGTGCACATATATATTTGTCCCTGTCTAAAACCTAAAGAGAAAACAAACCCATGAACTAAAGCAATATTAATATTCAAATTCAATTTAATTATGAAATTAGGTTTGTTTCCTTTTTCATTTTACTGCATTGTTTATTTGACAGGTATAGGAGATGGCTGGATACAAGCTGGAGCAAACAAATAAAGATTAACATGTCAAAATAAACCCGAGTGAGTGTGAGTGAGAGCGAGTAAAAAAAGGTTATATATGAGAGTGTAGAGAAAAGTTGTATATATGAGAGTGATAGTGAAAGTTGTATTGCATTTGAATTTGACTTGAAATAAAATATTTGTTTAAATAAAATTGCGATTCATTTATTTCATTTTGCAAATATAATATAAGTGTAATCGGTATGCATATCAGTTAATATATATATGTTGTGTAATAGGAAATTCTAGAAATGATACTACAACATTAGACAACATATGGTTTTTTTGTTATGTTAGTGCATATCAGACGATGAGGCATATCTGTGGTATGATGTGAAATGAGACGGCATGGGATTTAACGATAGATAGATATGCAGTCAGACAATGGAGTATATCTATCGTCTGATGCGTTTTTTCCATAGTGGATATAAGTGAAACACATATATATTTGTTTGAAATCATTTATGAAATTGATTGTATATTTCATATGCAATCTTATTATTTTGATTACCATATATTTTGTTGTTATGTACTATGTTTCGATGAAAAATTATAAAAGGACTTCAAAATTATAGATTCAATGTTGTATTCATTCCGAAACTAAAATTAGACTTCTAGTTGTTATTTTAAGTTTTAAAAAATATAAGATTATAAGTTTCATTCTGTATGTTATTTCAATTAAAATATGGTTTGTTATTATTTACATATGTGTATAGTCATATACTTATATTATTTTAATTAGAAATCATAGAAGGACTTTAGTGGAAAAATTACAAATTTAATGTTGAATTCTTTTATAAGTCAAAACCATCTTTCAAGTTGTTGCTTTTAAATGGTAAACATATAAGATTCCATGTTTTACATGAGTTTGTTATTTTGAATTTAAAATATATTTAATCATTATTTACATATGCTTGTGTGTGTGTACACACACATTATACACACACACACACAGATATATGTATGTGTGTGTGTATCATTAGTTAAAACTTAGTCAACAAGGGCATATGTAAATTTAGTTATTATGACATTTAATATATCAAATAACCTAATTAATGAGAGAGAAATGAAAGGTTTCTTTCTCTAAATTTATTTACACATGTTTTGTTTACACACATGCACGCTTCTTATATGTTGCCATAATATACACTATTGGTATATTTGGATTTATTAATTTTTCATGTCGTGTTTAAATTGGTCATCAATGACATTTAACATATTATCAGTCTAATCAGAGAGAGAAAAATGAAAGGTTTATCGCTCTCTGATTAATGCTTTTTATTCCTTTAATTGATTGTACAAATATTAGATAAGGAATGAAAAGATTTCCTTCTCAAATTAATTTTACTAAGTAACTGCTACACGCATGGGTGTATTTGATACAGCCATTCATTTAAATTTATATCAAATTCAAACTTATTACAACTAGTTAAATAAAATAAAGGATTTTGTTTAAAATACATTTTAGATTGGATCTAAAATCTCTTTAGACTTCATAGGCCCAATATATCCAAAGAGGAATATTTTTTGAAATTTATACTTTAACTCCACTTCGGGCTAGCCCAGTTCCAAAAATAGTATCAGAGCTGAATAGCCTATGCGTTCTAAACTAATCATGTTAGGACTAACTAATTAAGCTTCTCCACTTATTATGGTGTGTGGAAAGGTAATATCCAAGATTGGAGTTAGGTAATCAAGTACTGTGTCCTACCTGATTACCAGCGTGGCCAGAAAGGTAAAGTGAGCCCAAAGGTTGCCCCTAATAGAAAAGACCCAGTTTGAATTGGGCATTGGGCAAAATTTCAAAACTGTTTTGAAAATTAAATAAAAGATTTTTTAAATTTAAAAGTTATGTTTAAAATAAAAACATGTTTATTATAAAAGTTATAATACAAAATAAGTTTTCAAAATGTTTGAAAAGATAATGATATTTTCAAAATGTTTGAAAATATTTAAATATTAATTTCAAATTTCAAAATTTATTAATAAGATTAATAAAATTAATTAATTAAATAATTTAATCAATAAATAAATATTTGGATGTATTATATATATATTGATATATGTTATGTTATTTTAAAATGTTTAAGATAACATAATATACACGTGTGTATAAAAAATAAATTTTTCAAAATTAATATAATTTAATTAAAATTGTTTACTTAAATGAATTAATTAAACATTAATCAACTAAATTATCTAATTAAGGGCCAATTAATTAAATTAATTAATGAAAGGTTAATTAATTAAATAAAAATACATATATATACATAAGATATCTGTGTATTACTATAAAGGTAATAATATATATATATATATATGTTATACTAATAATTAATTAAAATGTTAATTAATTAAAGAAGATTTAACTAATATAATGTTATACATAAAATATTATATAAGTTAAATAAGGTATAAATGTTATATAATGACAGAACTTATATAATATAAATTTATAAACTAAAGGTGGAACAGTAAGAAACCCGATTAGAGTTAAGGAATAAATACATACATATAGTACGTATACTATGATTTCTGATGTGTTCGATACTTAAATCACGAGGGTACTTCATAAAAAATTACATTATTTCATAAGGTGATATCATTCAATTAAATATATCGAAGATTATGAATCTTTAATATAAGTGTTGTTCTCTACCATTTCTCTCTATTTGTTGATCAAACTCAAGCTAGAGATGTTATGTGTATTATTATTAATATATTGACTAGAAGGTAAGATAACTATATGTATTTGTTGAGCAAACTCAAGGTGCATATAATTTACTTAGGCCATCATAAAATGGTAGGTACGAGTGAATAATTTCTTTCGATTTGTTGAGGAAACTCAAGGTCAAAATGAGATTAGGACAAGCAACCATGGGTTAGGAGTTGTATATGATACAACCGATAAGGAGCCACCTATCTTTCGTATGGCTATGACTTGTTGAGCAAACTTAAGGTCAGAATCTCAAGATAGACGAGTCCTAACACCCATTGGTGAAGTCGAAAGACTTTTATGTTTCATCTTAGGGTTTGGAGAAATATAAAAGACTAGTGGGAGCCTTATTTGAAAAATGAAATGGTAACATATAACCTTTCTAAAATTGTAAGAACATCTTCTATATAAAGTTATAATAACCTGTGTTAATAAATTTGTGCAATTCATATAATTGGTAATATATTTGTCAATTAAAATATAAAATTGAACTGAATTAATATTGATAAATAGAAATATAAAATATACTTACCAGTAAATTGTTGCATGTTGACCCATGCAAGCACCTAATTATACAACCACCAAATACGTTCATAACTGGGTCACTTACGAGTTTACTTGCCTGAGACTATGTATTGCCCTTAATGATTTTCGAACTCTAAAAGTAATACAAGAATATGTATATTTGATCCATATACGATCACAAATAAATTTTATATGGTGAATTGTCATAGTTCGTAATGTACGAAACCTTGAAATTGTGATGAAGTGATCGAACTTAGGTTACATCCATTCTCAAGAGTCACACCTCCCTATAATACGTAATAATGTATTGATAAGGAGTAATCGAACTTTGTTGGACAAAGCACGATTAATATTGAGTGAAGTTAAGTTAAATTATTTCTATAAGATGTGTACTTAAGTGTAGTATACAAGGTTAAAATTAATATCATCCAAAGAACAGTTTATAAAATCACTCAAGATAAGGGTTTATAGGAAACCCCATCATGTTCTAGGCCAAGTAGTTGGCAGGTTGTATGAGTCGAAAGACTGTGCGTAATAATTGAACATAAGGGACCTTGTGTGAATCACACCAAAAGAAGTTTGGGAACGATAGTCATTAGATAACTAATTTATGTTATGAACGTAAGTATTGTGAACTAATACCAAATCATTTTTATATAAGGCAATTCACAAAATGTTTATGAATGTCTATTCTATTGCACTAAGAAACAACTGTTGTTTCTGATAAAGTTAGATGTATGCCTAGGGGCAACGATGTAATTTATTACATATATCTAACTCAATAACCAATCTTGTTCAAAATAAAAGGCGTTTTCTTTATGTTGTATACTTAATATAATGTGTTATAATAATTAGTTAATTTAACTAAAAGTATATCTATAAAAAGATCCGTAAATGGTATGTTATGTGATAGTAGTTACAAAGTGTTGTAATCATGAGTAATTCATCACAATGAAATTAAACATACCATTTTAAATATTCCTAGTCAAGGTGTATTGAGACTGGATATTAATACATTTGTTGAGATTAAAGTATGTAATGCTCTCTAAATATTGGGCAGTGTATTACTCTTGACTACTGGGGGCACCAAAGGATTACGTACTGATAGTTACCGAAAACTTTGGAATGACCCACTCGATATTTTTCTTCGAGTTAATATAACTCAGGTCAAACAGAAAGTATCGGTGTGATAAAATTACATAGTTCTCTTGACTTCGAAATACTGTTGATCTTCAATGTGGAAGCTCTGCTTTGATTATAGTTAAATCATGGCATAGGGTCCATCGAACGACTATAGTTGGGTCGAGTGGAAGCATTGGAAGTGAAACACTATTCAAGGGAGGATTCGTTCCCTCAATTATATGAGGTTAGCATCACGGTCAACCGAAGTCCACTCAAACTCAAAAACTCTAGCCAGAGTAGTTCAGTTTATAATAATTTTTATTGTTGAATTAAGGACTTTGTGTTTGGACTATAGAGTTGAATATTGATGATATTGGAATTTTGACTATTATCAAATTCCATAAGTCCAAAGTGATATAGTTTTGACAAAGAGAATTAGTGTAAATAATTGTCACTACCAGGTAATGCATAAATAAATTAAATTGCATTTTACCGAAGCTAAGTAAGCAATAAATTTGGTTATAATGTCACATGATCTGTTAAGTGACGTGTGAATGTTAATATTTGAATAGTTCGATATCAATCGCTGACAGAATTTACACATAAGAGTCACACAACCTAAAAGTTGAATACTCCTTTTACCATTTGATTTAATTTATTATGATTGTTATAAATTAATTAAATCAATTAATGTTTATGAAATATTAACTAAAAAATTATTTAATTTATGTTGATCAGTATTAAATAATGTGTATACAATAGTTTTAAACACAAGTATTGATATACGATATCGATGTGCATTTCAAATAGATTTGATTGTAACTTTTATTGACTGAGCTTGCAGTAATTTTGAGGCCCAAAATGGGGCTTGTAGTGGTTGGCCATATTAGGGAGTTGTAGGTGGAATTCTGATTCAAAAAGAGTTGATTTGGTAATAGAAAAATGTGGTATAGATCCCTTTTTCACTTCTTAGGACTTTAGCAATTTAATCATCTCTGTACCCACTTTAGATCTTGATCTTTTTGCTCCTCTAGGACCAGCAAGGTTTGCCCTTTTCCACCCCTCCTCCTCCGAATTTTCAAGCCATTAAAATAGTAACTAAATATAATTCGAAGATCGGTGGTTGCTGCTTTCAGATTGCTAGCTCTTTTTGGATATTGGATATTGATTCAAGGAGTTCGTCAATTCAACATTTCATATTGTTACATATAGGCTTTAGAAAACATAAATTATTTATTTAAACAACATTTTTATACATACAATTGCTCATATGTCATTATATGCTTATATATAATATCGATATCACAAATCCACATATGTCTATGTTGTCTTCATTTGATGATAATATATATATACATATTATTTTTATGTGTATGTGTATATGTATTAACATATAGTTCATGGCTAGTAATTTTGAAAAAAAATTCTTTTTTCGTACTTAAATAATATAAAAAAATTGATTTTCTAGAAAAAAATTGATTTTAAAACACATACATAATTACATAGATATATTTATATTTATTTTATACGTACATTATAGTTTTTGAAAATAAATAATTTCTTTCTGAAGATATATATATATATATACATTTTAAATCTTCATATAGATATTATATATATATAATTAATTTTAGTTGCTATACTTAATTCTATGTATTGTAAATGTATATATACATTGTAAAATATATAAATATAAGTATTTAATAAAATTATAGATATGTATTAAATAGTTTCCAAAAAAAATTAATTTTTAATAAGATTTCCATACTGAAATCTTATTAGAAAAACTATATTTTTTAAAATCGAAAACTATTTCAAAAAAATTATTAATTTTTAATCCTTGCATATATATATATTAATATATATATATATACACATGCACATTTTGTTAATTATTTATTCATACTAAAGCTTATATATATTTATACATATTTTTTTAAAATATTAATATATATAATATGTATATGAGATAAAAATAATAATTATTATTGTAAAATATAATATATCTACATACACACACACATATATTTATTTATTTAACATTGATATATTAATTTGAATTTGAAATATCTAGATATTTTATTATATAGATCTACATCTAAAATTCAAAATTTGTGATTCAAATTTGATTTTATATCCAAGTCACTTATAACAATATTTACAATTACTTTATATTATAATTGCGACTATAAATACATATACACATACACATACACATATACAAAGACACTCATAATTTACAAACATTATTTATAAAACTATTTATATATATACATATATATTAGACAACACATATGTATATAGAGGGGCTAATATGTCTGTTGCAGTGTAAATCCCAACATCTATATACAAACATGTTAAACTATGCACACGACTTATATAGCACGTGTACGTACAATTATATGCATATATGACACATATTATATTATATAATATATAAACATAATAATAATTAAAACCTTATTAATTAATTAAATAAAATATTGATTTTATCTAAAATAAATTTAGATAAAATCTAAATAAATTTGGACTCATAGGCCCAACAAGTTTAAAATGGAATTTTTTTTGTGAAATTTGCCCATTTACCTCGCTGCGTACTGGCCCAGTTCCTACAATGGTGTCGAAGCCAAATAGCCTATGTGGTCTAAATTAGTCGTATTAGGGCCAACTAATTAAGCTTACAACCAGGTTAGTAGGACATCTAAGAAAGGTAGTGTCTAGGTTAAATTATTGGGCAATCAAGTACCATGTCCTACCTGGTTACTGCCCGGCCCGAACAGTTATATGAGCCCAAAGTTTGATCCTAACAGAAAAGGCCCAATTTTAATTGGGCCTTGAGCTAATTTCAAAATTATTTTGAAATTAGGATAAAAGTTTTAAATTTAAAGTTAAATTTAAAATAAAATACATATTATAAAAGTTATAACATAATTTTTCAAAATGTTTGAAAATGTTATAAAATTAATTTCAAAAATATTATTTATTAATAAGATTGATAAAATAAATGAGTTAATTAAACAAGTTAACTAATTAAATATATATTATATAACGATATATAATATGTTGTCGTGAATTGTTTAAGACAATATGAGTATACATGTGTGTATAAAAGAATTTTCGAAATTAATAAAATTTAATTAAAATTTTTTAACTTAATAAATTAACTAAACGTTAATTAATAAATTGAAATACATATAAATAAGACATATGTGTATTACTATAAAGGTTATAGTATATATATACAATATAATATGTTATAATTGAATAATATTATGACTAATTGAAATGTTAATTAATTAAAATAATTAAATAAGATATTTAATTTAATGTTATGCATAAAATATTATATAAGTTAAATAAAGTATACAAGTTATATAATAATAAAACTTATACAATATTAGGGTATAAACTATAGGTGGAACATTAAAGAAACCCTAAATAAACTTAACAGATAAATACATGCATAAATGTATGATATACAATGATTTCTGATGTGTAAAGCACTTGAATTACGAGGGTATTTCATAAGAAATACATTATTCCATAAATCTATGTCACCAAGTTAAATATACTAAAAATTATGAATCTTTAATATAAGCCTCTACCATTTATATATTAATAAATTACTTGCATACTCTTTAGTTATTAAGCAAACTCTATCTAGAGATGTTATGTGTAGTATTATTAATATATTGAATAGACGAAGTAAGACAACCATATGCATTTGTTTATAAACTCAAGGTACACATATTATACATAGACCGTTGTGAATTGGTAGGTACGAGTGAATAGTTTCTTTTGATTTGTTGAGCAAACTCAAGGTAGAAATGAGATTAGGACAAGAAACCATGGGTTATGAGTTGTATGTGGTACAACTGATAAGGAGTTATCCATCATTAGTGGGGTTATGACTTATTGAGCAAAGTCAAGATTAGAATCCTAGGACAGACGAGTCTTAACACCCACTACTGAAGTTGAAAGACTTCTATGTTTCGTTTAGGGTTTGGAGAAATATAAAAGATTAGCGGGAGCGTTATTATAAAAATGAAATGGTTACATTTAACATTTCTATTATGTAAGAACATCTGATATATAAAGTTATAATAATCAATATTGACCAATTTATGCAATTAATATAATTGATAAAATGTTTATTAATTAAAATATAAAATTGAACTAAATTAATATTGATGAATAGAAATACAAAATATACTTACTAATAAATTTGTCATGTTGACCTATGCAAGCGCCTAATTATACAACCAAACGTTCATAACTTGGTAACTTACGAATTTACTTTCCCAAGACTATGTATTGTCCTCAATGAGTTTTGAACCCTAAATGCGATATAAGAATATGAATATTTGATCCATATATAATCACATATAAATGTTCCATGTTGAACGGTCACAATTCGTAGTGTACGAAGCCTCGATGAAATCAGTTAATTGAAATAAGCAAGTAAACTATAATATGAGATCGTGTGTTCGATATAATTGATTATAATAATGATCTTGTTGTGTTAAATGTAACATTGGATCAAATGCTACAAGATAGATCTAAGAATTAGATGATTAGAATATTAGTTTGATCAGTTTACGTAAAATGCAATTTATTTGGTATCCTTAAATTTAAAGGTAATCAAATGTACTTTTGTAAAGAGTTTGTTATGATATTGTAGTAAGGGTTACTTTTGAATGGTTCAACCATTTAGAAAAGAAATTGAATGTATGAGTGTGGATGTAACCTAAGGCATGATTGGGACGAAGAGAGGGAATGGTCACTTCTATTGCATATAGAAACATTGGAAACGAGAATTGTAAAATGATAATAGATACATAACATAGGAATAAGATATATGGTTTCTATTCTGAAATGTATTTCATACAAAAAACTGTTTTCTATGAGATTTATTTCATCGAGTTTAAGATATTTGATCCCAAAATTCTCCACTGTAAACCAGTTACATTAAATGAAATATATAGCTTATATTAAGTAGTTGAGTGGAGCTTCGTATTTCATACGCTATTATAGTAGTGGTGGAAATAGTGAGAGCATGTCATATAACACTTATTGGTCGCATCAAGTTATGAAAGTTATTTTTGTAAAATATACCAAACTTTATTCATGAAATAATAACTATTTTTCAATGTTGAATGAAAAATATATGTAGTTTTGTCTCAATATGAATATTATAAATATTCGTTATAAAACAAAACTATAATAGTAGTACTTGTGATGCATTGGAAAATACAGAAGTATCTAAATTTATTTCCAATTAATTCAGAATTATGGACTTAGCCACAGTTTTAAGAAATAATTTTTGATTATATGATTATGAATCATATGGTACTACTAAATTATATCTTGGACAATCAAGGGCAAAGCATCCATTCAATAGGAGCATCATAAGAGTCGATGAACCCTTCGGACTGAAACACATAAATATATGCAAACACAAGTCAACTAATACCAAAACAGTTCCACGTACTTTGTTATATTCACCGATGAGTTATCGCTGACATGGATATGTGTATTTGATACACATGTAGTATGTCTATGATAAGCTCAAAGAGTATAAAACAAAAGTAAATAAAATAGCATGAAATAGAAAATAAAAATGATTCGATTTGATCGAATAAGTGAGTATATTGGAAAGAGTTCCAAACATACCTAAGAATGAATAAAGATTCAACCTCAAAAATCACTCCCACCTATGATAATAATGATGTATCAATAAGGAGTAATCGAACTTTATTTAACAAAGTACGATTAATTATAAGTGAAGTTGAGTTAACTTCTTTCTATAAGGTCATGTTCTTGAGAGTAGTATACAAGGTTAAAATTAATTTTATCCAAATAATAGTTTACAAAATCATATAAGATAAGGGTTTATAAGAAAACCCAAAATATCCTAGAACAAGAAGTTGGCAAGTTGCGCGAGCCAAAAGACTATACATAATAATTATTTGTGAAGGATTTTGTATGAATTTCACCAAACGGAGTTTAGGAACGATTGTCATTGGATGACCAATTTATGTTTTGAACATAAGTATTGTAAACTAAAACCAAATCAGTTTTATATATAAGGCAATTCATAAAGTGTTTATGAATACCTCTTCCATTCCATCAAGAAACAACTATTGTTACAAGAAATACCAACTTCGTAGCAAAGGAATTATTTTAGAAACTATTGGTGGTAAAACGGATTTGGATACGATTCACAGATGAAACTGATTATGTAGGATCAAATGAATTTACCAAGCCAAAATGAACACAAAGCACTAAAACGTCTAGTAAATATTCTTGCACATTAACGAGATACCATGAGTTTCTTATCAATCAAAAATAGATAATCATCAATTGTCAATTAAACCGTTAGGAGTACTGACTCTGCCATATGGCATGATGCATAAATCTGAAAAGATTTCAAGTACATTATCAAAACCATGAATGTGTCTTTAAAAGCAAGCCAATGAAGTTAGAATATAATGAGAAACGTTGATAAACATAACATTATATATTTCAATTGTTGAAATTAGTGTAATAGATACATCATTCAACTTGCTCAAGTTAATTTGGGATTACTCACAAAATTATCGATTAGTATGACTTTGTTGTTTGGGACATATGTGTTGAAACGGAAAATTCTAAATAATGATGTAGAATAGTTTGTTTGCACATAACTACCAAAGTGTCTCAAAGTCAGTGGAAGCGATATTGAGTTAGTGAGTTTTCGATATGATCCAAGTAACGATACAAAAGCACCTTCTATAAGCATCTGGTTTGAGTTAGTATTTTGATATAATTATCAGATAGTTTGATTTTCAGTCAAATGCAGAGGAAGCATGTATCTATAAGAAAGAACCACTAAATGGTACATAGATATTTCCAAATTATAAATAAACAACATAGTGTTGATTGTTAACGATGTACTAGAAGAAACTAGGCCAGCCCGCAGCGAAAGAAATGGATGAATTTCAAAAAAAATTGTCATTTTGGATCTTTAATGGGCCCATGAAATCTAAATTCAATTAGAACTTTTCTAAATTTATTTTAAATGAAATCATGTGTTTTATTTAAATTAGTTAAAGGGAAGTTTAAAACAAATTTAAATTTTATATGTACTGTCACGACCCGACTTCCTACGCCCAGGAAATCGCATCGTTTTGAAGAAAAGAAAGAGGTGAGAAAATAGAAAAGATAGAAAGAAGAAGAAACAACATCAGAATCTCAACAGCGGAATGAATAAAATATAATATATCACATAAATATCATATACATCAGAGTACACAGATAATACATCACATACTAGACAGTTATAAACACCTGTCTAGTTAATACAACTCAACATCACAGAGATACAACACAGCGGAATATACAGAATAACACTGACACAGCGGAACCAATATATATATATCTACACGCTGAAGCCTCCTGCTCCAATGCTCCTCCAGAATTCGTCAAAGCTAAACCTGAATCCCTTGACTACCCGTAAAAATTTGGGTACCCGAGAGTTTATGAAAAACAGAAATAAACTTCGGGTCAGACATGGGTCTGGTATGAGTAACAGGTTAAAGTTGCTTAACTTTGAAAACCATTTGAAAACAAAGGTATCACGTAAGACTTCCCACACATAAACATGGAAAAGTTTTTACCTTACGCTAACCAAAACATTTGATAGGAAATCCAGTGATATTATAATAGTGTCTAGGGTTTTCAAGTAAATAGAAAATAGCTGAAATTGTTACATGATTAAATTCCAGCATACTAGGTATACAATCAAAACCGTAAGGTCTCGTAGGGAAAATGGGTTTCCATCAATGGCTGGGCTACTGGGGTACCGCCCGTCACAGTACGTGGCCTAGATCACCGTACCGAGGAGTACGCCCGCTCCCCTGCAACACAAAGCCGGACCCGTTCCTTACTGAACAGTTCCAAACGAGACAACCCCGGCAGTTGGACGTCTCCACTGCCCACACAATCGAAATAAAAAGGGACATCTAGACAGGAGAAAATCTCGCTCTCAAGTGGGTGCTACCCACGAAGCTTTGCTGCACCTCCCCTGTTTTAGCCATTCCCGGTTGATGAGGCTTGAGGTCACGATTACCTTTATCAGAACTCATCACTTAGAATGCTCATCGTCCACCTGACGATGTGCTGAAAGCATTCAATCCATACAAGTTCGTTCCGGGTTCGAACGAAACCGAAGGCATTATCTCGTTACACTCGTATTGGAATCACCCTCAGAGTTAACGACGATAACCCTTGCACTCTGAATCTTCATCTCGAATCTATAAGTACTATTTCCGTCAAACTCATTACGGAATCACCCACAGAGTTATACTGACAAATAGTTCTTATACCTCGAGTCTTCACTTGCTCCACTTGGATTTCACGACCTATCGTTATTTTGGATCGATGTGGTATTCGGGTCTCCAGACCTAGAATCCCGGTATACGGAAACCCGATCCCGGTCTCATCGAAATCCAAACCGTGTCTTTTAAGGCCAAGTTGTTTTAAAGGTTTAAACAATTCAATTCAATTATCCATATCAACACAGATAGATAAATCACAATATCACAGATAAATAATCACATATCAGCATAAATGGATAATCTATGATATCACACTTAAATCAGAGCATCCAAATCAAACAGAGATTACTCATCACATAACTGAGTTTTCAATCAATCAATGGGAATTCATATCATCCATTCATAAGCAAAGATAATAATTACATCGTTGGTAATTAATTTAAAACGAATTAAATCAATTACCCTACCTTTAATTAATTTAAAATTAATTAAATTAATTACTTCATCATTATTAAACTTGCCTATATTAATTAATTATCAATCAATTAATAAATCATCATCCCATTATTTCTTTTTATTAATCATCCCTGATTAATTTTCTTTAATTACATTTAAGTAAATTCCTTGAGTTACTTCTCAGATTAATTACTTAACCAAATATAGAAATTAACCTTTTCATAACTTCATTTATTAATTAACTAAAGTTAATTACATTACTTAATTAATTGTATTAATAAATTTTTCCATTTATAAATAAATCCAAATACATTTATTCCAAATTCCAACATTAATTATAATAATTAATGATCTCGAATTACATTTACAATTTAATTTAATTAAATCAAAGTAATCAATCTTTAATTTAATCCACAATATAAATCACCCTTGATTAATCAAATCAGTAATTAACTCCTTTAATTACTCTATAAATAATTATCTCCAATTAATCCCTTGATTAATTATAAAAAGTAATTATACTCTAATTATTTTATTAACAAACTCATCCCATTAACTACGTCTTGTAATTATCTACCAATTACTTCTCTGAGTAATTATACTTATCACATCACCAATTGATTAATTTAGATTAATTAAAATAATTTAATTAACTCAAATAAATCAAATTATTCAATAAATCAAATGAGTAATTAATTCCTTAATTACTTCCCATTCAATTAACTATACTTTAACAGTTAAAATGTTGATTTTAATTAATCAATTCAAAATAACTATAAATAAACAGTTAAATTGATTAATTATAAATAATTTAGTTAATAACCTCCATTAACATTTATTTAATTACTATCTAAAATAATTAACTTACATTAATTTATAAATCCAATTAACCTTTCATTAATAACATATAAATTACTTATTTCATTATTTAAACTTTAATTAATAAAATTTTAAGCTTGAAATTACAAATCTAATCACTTAATTCATTTAAACTTTAATTAATTCATTTAAACTCAAATCACAAATTTAATCAATATAAATTCATCCATTACCATTCAAATTCTTTTAATTGTTAATGAGTTTAAATTTAAATCATTATTTCTTAAAGGGAACTCATTTCCATTTTAACTTCCATTTTAAGTTTCAAGCTTAAACGAACAATAATTAAATTTTAAATCTCTTTATAATCTGACTTTTAAGACCTCAAATTACAAATTAAAACAATAGTTAGTGACGAAGAGTTTAAATCGAATCCACTTACATTAAGTCTCTTTAAATTTGTTTAAAGTGTTTAAATTTTAAATTTTATTTTATTTCAAAAGTCTGGAAATTTTAAACACTGAATTTTACTCAGTTAACTTGGGTTTTAAATTTAAAAACCCACAATTTAAAATTTTATTTCAAATCTGGTTCAGTTAAACTTGAAACAAATGACTCGAGTTCCTCTGTAATTTACTTCGAGAAAAACAGGGTATTTCCCCGAGCCAAACACAGAATTACCCGAGTACTAACTCGAGACAACTGGGTATTGTCGAAAATGCAAAAAGACAGACCTTCCCGAGACCCCTATCTTTTACTTCGAGTAATATACGCATTCACCCGGACCAAAACGAGATTTACTCGAGTAAAACTCGAGTGTTCCCAGACTCAACTCAACAGCCAGACGCGAAAATATGGTGCACGTGCACACCACCGATGATCGACTTCGATCAACTACGCGACGCCGAGCAAGTCGACCACGTCTACCACTCACGATCTCGATCACCAAAACCTCGAACAAGTTGCCCAATCGAATTCGAGCGCTAATTCCAAACCTGGAACAAACCTACCCACTCCACCACCAACCTGGAAACGCCTCGTTTCCCATGCTCCGATCACCGAAAGCACTGCAACTCCGGCCATTACTTCGCCGCCTCAACCTCTACCACCTCCTCAAACCCGATGACACTCGATCAACTCTTGGCTTTGAACGAAATGAAAATTCACAGCAACCCAAGACTAGGTCACCCAGTTTCAAAAGCTTCTCGCCGCCACCTCGACGAAGATTATCGCCATCCAATATTTTTCCGGACTTCACTGGTCACTCCTCTACCCATTGGAGGAAGCACGACACTTCCTATCAACTCCAACGACCATGGCAACTTAAAATACATGAAACAGAGAAACTGGAACTGCTCTTCAACCCAAGCTTTTAAAATTACAATTTTTGTCTTAAAAATCTTAATTTTGTATGAAGTTTCGATTTATATACCTGAATATAAGAATTTTAATACTTGGTTTTTGACTTGTTTAAATATGCTCTGTATTTTCTTTTGGTTTCAGATGAAATTCAAATGGTTTAAATCTTAAACTAGTTTGTAGTCTAAAGTCCATGGTATAACAAACTATATTGTTCTAAACTAAGGTACAAGTGAAGTTGAATCAGGGTATTTGATTTATAAATGAGTTTAGAACCTGGAATTTGAAAACAGTGAACATCCAGACCATACACAAAGCATGTACATACATATATTCACAGAGATAAAAACATGTTCACAGGCATATTATATTCAGAGATGATCATGCACTTTAACTATATACTTATATTTTTAAAACATTTGTTACTCACCAGACATGGAAATGAGAACAGAGATGTTTGCATCAGTTTGAACTTGAAAAACTGGAAAGTCCCTCTTTTTTTTCTACTTTGATCTTCTTGCTATTTTGCATCTCTACTTCTCTGTTGAATTAAGTTGTAGAATCTGGTTTTGATTTTAAATGGAGTCTTGTTTTAAATTTTTAAATGAAGTAGTATGGCATTTGTATTTTGCTCGAATGGAATGCAAGTGATAAAGGAAGAAGTTGTTTACAGGTTTGTATATTTTTTTCATGTCAGAGATATTTGCAAATTTTTGGTGGCTGAAAGGAATTCATACAGCTCGAATGGTATGGTTTGGGCTGCTATAAGGATTGAAGCATTGAATGCTATTGTACTATGATGTTTTATTTTATACATATCTATATTTTATATACTTTTGCCTTACTTCACTTATAAGCTACAAGCAGGTTCATTTTTTTTTACTTTCTGTTTAGCTTTTGATTTCCTTTAAGTTTGCATGACATTTACATATTCGAACCTTGTTTTTATGTAATCTTTTACACTTTCCTATACCAGCTAATTGACTAGGCAGATTTGGTTAAGGCTGGCACATCATTTCCATGATTTATATCTTCTTGTTTTCTACTTTGAAATGTGACTAAAATGTTGTTGTAATGTTTTTGTTTAATTATAAATGTGATGAATGTAGTTTAATTATGTTGTTAGATTAAATAGTGATTGTTTTTATCATTTACAAAACGACAAAGTTTACTCACGTATTCATTTTATTGTTATTATCGTTTATAATATGTTGTTGATTATAAAAATGTATTTGTTTTATTTCTTACAAACGATATAATTTCACTCATGTATATTCGTTTCACTTGTTATTTCAATCGGTGTTTTTGTTACTCGTATCATCGTATTGTATTTTATTTGAATATTTTATTTATTTATATTATAAAAGTTCACTTATCAAATTTAAAAATAATTTAAACAAAGAAATTATTCTTTTTATTCACATTACTTATTTTATAATACATACTAGAATATCATTTGACAAAAATTGAATTTATAACATATATACATTTTAAACTATATTTTTAACAAGCAATACTTTTATTTAAAAAGAAAATAGAAAAAACCCTTTTGTTAATAAATATAAATTTAAACCAAAGTCAGAAATAGTTCTAGACAATTTAAAGATTTATCTAAAATATTTAAAACACTATATTTATGAATTTAATAGCTTTGAAAAACTCATTTTGAAATAAATAATAATTTCCAAATCACTAGAATATATATATATATATATATATATATATTAGAAATTAAAAAGAAAATTTATCGATTGAATTTAAAGCAGAACTTCCCTATCTACAATACATACCAATATATATAAAATAAACAGATAATAAATTTATTAGTTTTAAAAGATATAATTCACAATACGGTATTTATTAAGAGAAAAATATCGATTCAAATATTATAACCCAAAGATATTTCAATATAAATACAATATTGATCAGAAGAAAAATATAAATTCAGATCCGATAATTCAATAATATATCAAATCAATTTAATATTTATTACAGATTATTAAATTGATATTGCTCGAAATTCCGGGATGTCACATGTACAGTGTATACATCTATCAATTATTTACAAGAGTTAATTTAGGGAAGGAAACCTTTTATTTCTTTCCCTAAATCAAGTAATTAATTGAGAGCATAAATTGTGTTAAATAGAGGGAGAAACCTTTCATTTTCTCTCTTTAATTAAATTGATTCATTAAATGTCATTAATTAACAATTTGTTCACGGCATGAAAAGTGACAAACTCCAAATGTATTCTAAGTGCAACATGTCAGGTTGTGTACAAAGATTTATTTAAATTGTAATTTGAGATTTATCTAATTTTGATTTTACTTAGAAAAATATACATATATGTATGTGTGTCCGTGTGTGTATATGTACGTATATATGTGTGCAAGTGTAACATAGCAATCCGTCAAGGGTATAACATGCCCGTATATAGATGTTGGGATTTACATCGCAACAGACACATTAGCTCATTTTGTATGTATTGTATATTGTCAAATATGTGCATGAACATATAGTTATAAATTTCAAATGATAATATATATATGTATGTATGTATGTATGTATGTATGTATAAAATATATATTTTTATCATTAAAATATCGCATAAAATATTTGTTTATTTATATAACTATATATTGTACCATAAATAGCAAAAATATATATGTTTATATATATATATATATATTAAAATAATTATTTTTTTACTTACTAAAGAGAAAACACGTCAGATCTAAATTTACAATGATTTTAATATTTAATATATATATATAATATTGAATTAAACAGTATCACGCATAATAAATTAATATAAAATAATTATATGAATAAAATTAAAATTTTATAATTTTAAAAATTTGAAAACATATCTTAGGGCTTAGAATTTTTTTTTGGAATTTTCTTAATTAAAATTGTATTTTAATTAAATAATAGATAGTAGATCAAAGCTAAATTAATTTTAAAAAATATAAAATTAACTTGAAAAAAACAGAAATTTTCTTCTAAGGCACCTGACATGATGAAGTAATTTTAAGAAATATAAAAATTAATTTTAAAAACATATACTATTTTACATGAATTTATTGAATCAGGTAATCATTAAATAATAATAATAATATATAAATAAATGATAAAAAATTATTTTCAGCACTTATAATTCATAATAGACATAAGTAAGTGTTAAGAAAATTTCATATCAATGTCATACAATAAAAATGATAACATATGGTTTAATTCAAATTGTATTTGAATATTTAAATCATAAATTAATATATATGTATATATAAACATATATAATTTTAAACTAAAATTTATTTTAATGTTTAACCTCAAATTACAAACATAAAACATGAATTAGATCTATAAACTTTATACACATATCCAACCTCCATTGTGACGACAACAATACATAACAAATGAAATAACACTAATCTAATTTATATACATAAGATTAAATGATCAACAAATCTTAAAACCATAGTAATATGATTAACATATAGAAAAACATTACCCAAAACAGATGCCCTAAAGTATAATTTGAAATAATGAAATCTCTTGTGATGACCCACCTTTCCGACCCTCGGAAATCGACACTAATACATCCTCGGTATTCATGCGTCGCAGATCCAAGCGCCAGAGAGGCGGATTGTCAAGGGAAGAAAGAAGAAAAGAACAGAATAGAAGTTTACATGAATGGAATACATATATTATTTAACATATAATCTTTACTTCTGAAAATTTTAAAATACATTTATCAGAGTTTAACTTAAGATTAACATGGACAGTTATAAATGTCTGTCCTTACAAATGCGGAATACAATAGTACATGAGTGTGGTGGAAATGGATAACAATCTTTAGAAGAATCTTCTAACTCCATCCTCCGAGCTCTTCCAAAATGCTTCGAACAAAACCTGACTACTAGGCTGTCTAGAAAAATAGGGCACCCAGAGTTTAAAGGAAAGAAAATAAACTCTGGGTGAGTCATGGGACTAGTGTGAGAAACTCAAAATACGAGTTTTTGAAAACAAAGGGTATCTCATAAGACCACGCTGCACATAAACACGAAATGGGTTTTTTCCTTATAATAACCAAAACATTTCTACGCTAAATCCAGTGATATTATTTTTAATGACATTCTTTGAAAACCTTTCAAATAAACATATTCAAATAGCCGAAATCGTTACATTGGTTAAATTTGGTGGCGTAATTGGTTTACAACTAAGTCCGAAGGCACTTATTGGAGAATGGATTCCCAATGAATAGTGAGGTAAGGGACTGCCTCCCGTACAATACATTTCTCGAGTAATGTAACGAAGCCACCAATAGATGGTCCTTTGCGAATTAAGGCCAGCCTACCCGAGACCAATAGAAGGTACTGATAGCACCGAATATGATATGTAACGACTCGCCTTTTGACCGTCAAAAGTCGACACCGAATATTACCACTGTGTTTAAGTGTCGAACATCTAATCGACAAAAGGGAAGATTGTTAGGGTAAGTAAAAAAATAGTGATCAGATCAAATCAGAATCTCATAACGAAATCGACAGCATATAATATAATGAGGATAGTTAAAATTGTCACTTCAAAAATACAGTGTATACCAAAGTTAAAAACAAACTTTATCCGCTGGATAGTTATAAAATTACGACCATACAATTGCTGATATGGATACTATATAATACAGCGGAAAATAAAACACTACGATAGGTGAACCTCCAGCTCCTCTCCAAGATCTCCATAACACCAAAACTAACCTGGAAAAATACTCGGTCTGACCCGAGCATTAATATAAAATAACACCCGGATCAGTTTGGAAATACCAGCTTGAGAAAACTCATATAATGGGGAACATATAAAAGTTTAGTGAGCATACCGCTAATGCGGGACATGTTTTTACCTCACAAGAATAACATCCATACAGGAAAGAATAGAGATAAATAACATGAAACAAATCCAAATAAGAATAGACATAATCAGTATTAAAAACTAGACTTGAAAGAATGAAAATAATCTGAGCAAAATCCAGACTCGACAGAATGTGTAAACTAAGATAACAGTCTAAACTTAATAGAATGGACAAAACCTATAATTAAACAACATGAAGAGTGGTTGATTTTTCTTGTTGAAATTACAAAAAACAATTCAAAGGTTCGAATCAAATAAAGAAAGGAAAATTTCCGACAAATGACTAGGAAGGTGCTGTTAGTCCTTAAGATGATGGTTTGGATGACAACAACCTTAGAATAAGATTATAAAATATAAATACTAACATTATAGTTTAGATATATATATGTATATGCAGGATTTAACCATGTAGGTATCAAGAATGAAGACTGTACAGTATAGAGATTCAAGATATCAAGATTGAAGACTCATGAGTATCAAGAATAGCAAGATTATCAAATAGTACAAGATAAGTATTGAGTCTAGAATTATGTTAAAACTTCATAATAGCACTGAAATCTTCACTCCATATTCATTAGGGATGGAACCCATTTCTACCTTTTTAGTGGCTTACAAACCCACGACAAGTAGCTTACAAACCTACGACAAGTGGCTTACAAACCCACGAACATCCTGGTTTTGTACAAGTTCTCGAGTCCTGATGTGATGAGATATTCTGCAGGAAGAAGCTTGCAAAACTACTTCAAAATGATTTTGCTTTTCAAAATGTTTTAGCCTTAAAAATTATCTTTTCAAATGATTTTCAAAACGATGTTTTAGCCTTAAAATATTCTTTGATTTTGTTTTTAAATAAACTCTTGTTTTAAACTATCTTTTAATTATAATATACTTAACTTTTAATATTTATACTTAGATTTAAATATAAAATTATAGTAAAATTATATATATAGTATTCTCTATATTTACTTATGTATTTTAACTATAGTTAAGTATATTTATAAAGTTTAAAATAGTTTTAATATAAGATAAAAGTAATTTTCAAAGAAAAACAAATCACCAAAATTTCCTTTGGGATGTCGACATACCCAAGATACCCATGTCGACATAGTGACAG
Organism: Allium fistulosum; assembly: GCA_030737815.1. Classification (NCBI taxonomy): domain Eukaryota; kingdom Viridiplantae; phylum Streptophyta; class Magnoliopsida; order Asparagales; family Amaryllidaceae; genus Allium; species Allium fistulosum. Next base: position 933,786,102 of record CM060908.1, on the reverse strand, counting down.
TTGGTTTCAAAAATTTGAATTTCAAAAGAAGTGTCTATTCGCCATAACCTTTCACGAATAGACATGGCTGTTGTTCTTCTATAAATAGGGGATGTTTTCGATGAATTTTAACAATTTTTTTTCTGGTTTTCACTCCTCTTCTTCTTCCACATTTCTTTATATATATTCTTACCATTACTCTGCCGAAATCACCATTGAATTTAACTAGATCATTTCTGGTTTGATTCTCTATCACTATCTCAACAAGATCCCAGTGCTATTCAGAGTTATAGGCTTCTTTGTAATCAATCAAGTAAGAAAAGGTGTGATTGTAGCCTTGAAAATCAATCAAGTGAGAAAAGGTGTGATTGTAGCCTAGGAAATCAATTGGGTGAACTTGTTGCCCGGGAAATCAAGTATCTCTACCTAGAGGATTGTGAATCTGGAGTGGTGTACCTCGTGGCCTTGAAATCGAGGATTGTAATTGTAAAGATTGCTTTTGAAAGGAAATCCGTACTTGTGTGCGGGACTGTATGTAGGGTAACTCCGAACCAGTATAACATCCGGTGTGTTCTTTCCCTTACTGCTTTTACTTTATATTTGCATCTGTGTTTGAATCTGTGATCATATCTGTGTCTAAATATTGTATACATTTGTGTTCAAATTAATATAAACTCGAAAAGAATTAGTAATTCCTTAAAACACTATTCACCCCCCTCTAGTGTTTATACTAGCCTTAAGATCCGTAATCCGCATTTCTCACATTTGGTATCAGAGCAAGGTTTTCAAAGTTTCATAATCTGAATTTTGAAAAAAATTGAATGGATATATTTGAAAATTTTGTTAATACTTGTTTAAAAATATTCAAATCATCATTGTATCATAAGTATGCATATAATCTATATTCAAAGTCAAATCGTTCACAAGGTTTTTATGATGTGCAGGAAACATGTTTTACGGGTGTTGAGGAATCAATCCACAATGGACAAATTGTGCAGATAAAAAAGAATAAATGGATACTCGATAGTGGATGTTCTAGACACATGACTGGTAATCCGAATATGTTGAATGATATAATATACAAAGACGGAGGATTGGTTAACTTTGGAGACAACTCAAAAGGATATGTGATTAGCATCGGCAATGTCAGTAACTCTAAAACTCCTATTATTACTAACGTTTTGCTAGTTAAGAATCTAAAACATAATTTGCTAAGTATTAGTCAACTTTGTGATAAAGGATATAAAATTAATTTGAAAAAGATAAGTGTCACATTGAAGATAATAATTCAACCATAATATTTGAGGGAATTAGGAAAAAGAATATTTATATTCTTAAGTATGATAGTTTCAAATGATAACTCGTGTCTTTTGGCAAATACAAGTTCCCTTGGATTTGGCATAAGAGATTTGGGCATTTGAATTTCAAACTCTTATCTAAACTGTCAAAACATGATCTAGTAAGAGGTCTCCCTAAAATGAATTTTAAAGTAGATAGTTTATGTGATGCATGTCAATTAGGAAAACTTAGAAAAAGTTCCTTTAAATTAAAAGATATGATTTCAACTTCAAAACCTCTTGAATTACTTCATCTTGATTTATTTGGTCCATCTCAAATTCAGTCAATAAACCACAGTAAATATGTTTTTGTAATTGTAGATGATTATTCTAGATTTACATGGACATAATTTTTGAAACATAAAAGTGATACTTTTGAATGTTTTAAGAACTTTACAAAAAGGATTCAAAATCAACTTTCTGTGAAAATTATAACCATCCGTAGTGATCACTGTGGTGAATTTGAAAATGAAAAGTTTGACGAATTCTGCAATAAAAAGGGGATAACTCACAATTTTTCATTTGCAAGAACTCCTCAACAAAACGGAGTAGTAGAACGTAAAAATAGGACGATTCAAGAGTGTGCGAGAACTATGCTTTCAAATAGTAATTTACCAAAACATTTTTGGGCAGAAGCAGTTGCTACCGCCTATTATATTTTAAATAGAATCGTAATAAGACCTTTAACTGATAAGACATCTTATGAACTTCTTCATGGAAAGAAACCTAAGGTATCTTATTTTAGAATTTTTGGAAGTAAATGTTTTATTTTAAATACAAAAGATAACTTAGATAAATTTGATCCTAAATCCGACAAAGGTATCTTTATTGGATATTCTAATAGAAGCAAAGAATACAGAGTGTTTAATTTAAGAACTAACACCATTGAAGAAACAATGCATGTTTCATTCGATGAAAATCCCAAAAATTTTGTAGAGACAAATGATGAAGAGGATTTAATTACTCAAAATCAAGAGTCAATTGAAACTAATAAAGAATTTAATCATCCTAATAAAAGGATTAAACTTTTAAAAGATCATCCCATAGAAAATATTCTAGGAGATATGCAATCTGTTGTTACAACTAGAAATCAACTAAGTAAAATGAGCAATGTAGCTTTTATATCAACTATTGAACCCAAAAATCCAAAAGAAGCATCAACTGATGATTCATGGATTTTGGCTATGCAAGAAGAATTAAATCAATTCACTAGAAATGATGTTTGGGAACTTGTTCCTAGACTTGAAAATAAAACTATAATTGGAACAAAATGGGTTTATAAAAATAAAATGAATGAACAAAGTGAGGTCATTAGAAATAAAGCCCGGTTAGTCGCTCAAGGTTATTGTGAAGAAGAAGGAATAGATTTTGATGAAACCTTTGCTCCCGTAGCAAGATTAGAAGCCATTAGTATTCTACTTGCTTTCGCAAATTATAATAATTTCAAATGGATTTGTAAAAGAAAAAGTATATGTTGAACAACCACCACTTTTTGAAAATGAAAATTTTCCAAATCATGTTTACAAACTTAAGAAAGCTCTACATGGTCTAAAACAGGCTCCTAGAGCCTGATATGATAGACAAAGATCTTACTTACTTCAATCAAACTTTGAAATTGGTAAAGTAGATAATACTCTTTTATTAAAAGGAATAAAAATGATATTCAACTAGTACAAGTTTACGTAGATGATATCATTTTCGGATCAACTAATTTTGAAATGAATAAAGATTTTTCTGAAATATTGAAAAAAGAGTTTGAGATGAGTCATATGGGTGAATTAAACTTCTTTCTAGGATTACAAATAAAACAATTAGATAATGGTATCTTTATTAGTCAAGAAAAATATGGTAAAGACCTAGTTAGTAAATTTTGTTTGACTACTGCAAGTGGAAAACCCACTCCCATGGCAACCAATGAGTATCTAAGTAAAGAAGATCTCTCGAAAGATGTAGATCAAAAATTATATAGAGGAATGATTGGATCACTACTCTATATCACTGCTAGTAGACCTGATATCATGCATAGCGTTTGCCTCTGTGCAAGATATCAATCCCAACGTAAAGAGACCCACTTAAAAGCTGTAAAACGTATCATAACATATATTAAACACACCATTGACTATGGCTTATTTTATCCTAAAATGATTCTTTTGAATTAATATCTTACTATGATGCTGACTATGCTGGTTGTAAGTCAGACCGAAAAAGTACAAGTGGAACTTGTCACTTTTTGGGGCATTCTCTGATTTCCTGGTTTAGTAAAAAGCGAAACACAGTTTCTCTATCAACAACTGAAGCAGAGTATATTTCTGCTGCTGTAGCTTGTTCTCAAGTAATATATATGCAACAAACTTTAAAAGATTTTGGTTTAAATATCTGAAGATCACCAATTTATTGTGATAATACTAGTGCAATAAATTTATCCAAAAATACTACTCATCATGCTCGAACTAAACATATTGATACCAGACATCATTTTCTCAGAGATAATATAAGTAAGGAAGTAATTATTCTCGATTATATCAATTCTGCGAATCAAATTGCTGATATATTAACAAAACCCTTAAATGAATCTATATTTACTAAGTTAAGAAGAGAATTAGGTATTTGTTCAATAACTGAAATATAAAATATAAATAACAAAGTATAATTAAAAATTAAATTAAAAATAAATCAAGTAGTAAAAATATCAAGCACCATGTCGACATCCCCCTCCTAACCATGTCGACATATAACAATTTTTCCCAACAAAATTCAAATAAGTGGTTATATATTCTTCTTATTTCGAAAATTGGATCATTCTTTCTGTTCTTTCTCCGTTCTATTTTCTGAAAACATTTAAACAATGGCCTCCTCTTCCAAATCAAACAAAAATTCAATCTTTTCGTTCCCCTCTCCTACTTCTGGACCGTTTCAACGAACTACGCTTGCACGAGTGACGAAAATGGAGGATTCTTTGAAGGATGCACTACAACTATGACTGAAATTCAAGTGGTGCAACTTAGAATGGCCAAAGAACAAGAACGGCAAGGCAAAATTCTTAGAAATTTACAAAAATTTCTAATGGACAATCATGCTAATCCGATCTTGATTGATGAAGAGTCTTCAAGAGATCAAGTGCAAGAGGACAGCGAGGAAGAAGAAGAAGAAGCCCCTATGGAAGAAGAGCATGCTGAAGATAACAACAAAGTCGTTTGCGTTGACGAAGTGTGCTTTGACAAAGATGGAAATCTTGTCGAACAATGTGGAAATTTCTGTTTCCACTATCCAAATTGTTCGGTTCATAGATCTCCCATTTTTTAAGGACACACATTAGTTTCTCTTTCCTCTTTCCAATTGTTGTATGTTTTTACTTACGTTCTCTATGCTCATGTAAATATAACAATATAAATGATTTGTGTTCTTATATTACAAATATTATACTATATAGATTATTAGTTAGGAGAGTTTGTAATTTTGGACTAAAGTTTTAGTTTTAGATTTAAGTGTTGATTATTTATGATAACACCATCATTATAATCATTTAATATCAGACTAAGGGGGAGTTATATAGTTTGGAGTTATTTTTTGTTGATGACAAAGGGGGAGAAGTATAAAATATAGGATAGTTAGGCATAGATTAAGGGAGAGTTATTAGTTTTTGGGGGAGTCAATAGGATAGAAATAATATTTTATAAACAAAGGTTGTCATCATCAAAAAGGGGGAGATTGTTAGTCCTTGAGATGATGGTTTTGATGACAACAACCTTAGAATAAGATTATAAAATATAAATACTAATATTTTAGTTTAGATATATATGTATATGCAGGATTTAACCATGCAGGTATCAAGAATGAAGACTGTACAGTATAGAGATTCAAGATATCAAGATTGAAGACTCATGAGTATCAAGAATAGCAAGATTATCAAATATTACAAGATAAGTATTGAGTCTAGAATTATGTTAAAACTTCATAATAGCACTGAAATCTTCACTCCATATTTCATTTGGGATGGAACCCATTTCTACCTTTTTAGTGGCTTACAAACCCACGACAAGTAGCTTACAAACCTACGACAAGTGGCTTACAAACCCACGAACATCCTGGTTTTGTACAAGTTCTCGAGTCCTGATGTGATGAGATATTCTACAGGAAGAAGCTTGCAAAACTACTTCAAAATGATTTTCAAAACTGCTTTTCAAAATGTTTTAGCCTTAAAAATTATCTTTTCAAATGATTTTCTAAAAGATGTTTTAGCCTTAAAATATTCTTTGATTTTGTTTTTAAAAAGCACTTGTTTTAAACTATCTTTTAATTATAATATATTTAACTTTTAATATTTATACTTAGATTTAAATATAAAATTATAGTAAAATTATATATATATATATATTATTCTCTATATTTACTTATGTATTTTAACTATAGTTAAGTATATTTATAAAGTTTAAAATAGTTTTAATATAAGATAGAAGTAATTTTCAAAGAAAAACAAATCACCAAAATATTCTTTGGGATGTCGACATACCCAAGATACCCATGTAGACATAGTGGCAGTTGGTTTCAAAAATTTGAATTTCAAAAGAAGTGTCTATTCGCCATAACCTTTCACGAATAGACATGGCTGTTGTTCTTCTATAAATAGGGGATGTTTTCAACGAATTTTTAACAATTTTTTTCTGGTTTTCACTCTTCTTCTTCCACATTTCTTTATATATATTCTTACCATTACTCTGCCGAAATCACCATTGAATTTAACTAGATCATTTCTGGTTTGATTCTCTATCACTATCTCAACAAGATCCCAGTGCTATTCAGAGTTATAGGCTTCTTTGTAATCAATCAAGTAAGAAAAGGTGTGATTGTAGCCTTGGAAATCAATCAAGTGAGAAAAGGTGTGATTATAGCCTAGGAAATCAATTGGGTGAACTTGTTGCCCGGGAAATCAAGTATCTCTACCCAGAGGATTGTGAATCTGGAGTGGTGTACCTCATGGCCTTGAAATCGAGGGTGGTAATTGTAAAGATTGCTTTTGAAAGGAAATCCGTACTTGTGTGCGGGACTGTATGTAGGGTAACTCCGAACTAGTATAAAATCCGGTGCATTCTTTCCCTTACTGCTTTTACTTTATATTTGCATCTGTGTTTGAATCTGTGTCTGAATATTGTATACATTTGTGTTCAAATTAATATAAACTCGAAAAGAATTAGTAATTCGTTAAAACACTATTCACCCCCCTCTAGTGTTTATACTAGCCTTAAGATCCGTAATCCGCATTTCTCACATTTGGTATCAGAGCAAGGTTTTCAAAGTTTCATAATCTGAATTTTGAAAAAAAATTAATGGATATATTTGAAAATTTTGTTAATACTTGTTTAAAAATATTCAAATCATCATTGTATCATAAGTATGCATATAATCTATATTCAAAGTCAAATCGTTCACAAGGTTTTTATGATGTGCGGGAAACTGTTTTATGGGTGTTGAGGAATCAATCCACAATGGACAAATTGTGCAGATAAAAAAGAATAAATGGATACTCGATAGTGGATGTTCTAGACACATGACTGGTAATCCGGATATGCTGAATGATATAATATACAAAGACGGAGGATTGGTTAACTTTGGAGACAACTCAAAAGGATATGTGATTGGCATCGGCAATGTCGGTAACTCTAAAACTCCTATTATTACTAACGTTTTGCTAGTTAATAATCTGAAACATAATTTGCTAAGTATTAGTCAACTTTGCGATAAAGGATATAAAATTAAATTTGAAAAAGATAAGTGTCACATTGAAGATAATAATTCAACCATAATATTTGAGGGAATTAGGAAAAAGAATATTTATATTCTTAAGTATGAAAGTTTCAAATGATAACTTGTGTCTTTTGGCAAATACAAGTGACCCTTGGATTTGGCATAAGAGATTTGGGCATTTGAATTTCAAACTCTTATCTAAACTGTCAAAACATGATCTAGTAAGAGGTCTCCCAAAAATGAATTTTAAAGTAGATAGTTTATGTGATGCATGTCAATTAGGAAAACTTAGAAAAAGTTCCTTTAAATTAAAAGATATGATTTCAACTTCAAAACCTCTTGAATTACTTCATCTTGATTTATTTGGTCCATCTCAAATTCAGTCAATAAATCACAGTAAATAAGTTTTTGTAATTGTAGATGATTATTCTAGATTTACATGGACAGAATTTTTGAAACATAAAAGTGATACTTTTGAATGTTTTAAGAACTTTACAAAAAGGATTCAAAATCAACTTTCTGTGAAAATTATAACCATCTATAGTGATCACTGTGGTGAATTTGAAAATGAAAAGTTTGAGGAATTCTGCAATAAAAAGGGGATAACTCACAATTTTTCATTTCCAAGAACTCCTCAACAAAACGAAGTAGTAGAACGTAAAAATAGGATGATTCAAGAGTGTGCGAGAACTATGCTTTCAGATAGTAATTTACCAAAACATTTTTGGGCAGAAGCAGTTGCTACTGCCTGTTATATTTTAAATAGAATCTTATTAAGACCTTTAACTGATAAGACATCTTATGAACTTCTTTATGGAAAGAAACCTAAGGTATCTTATTTTAGAATTTTTGGAAGTAAATGTTTTATTTTAAATACAAAAGATAACTTAGATAAATTTGATCCTAAATCCGACAAAGGTATCTTTATTGGATATTCTAATAGAAGCAAAGCATACAGAGTGTTTAATTTAAGAACTAACACCATTGAAGAAACAATGCATGTTTCATTCGATGAAAATCCTAAAATTTTTGTATAGACAAATGATGAAAAGGATTTAATTACTCAAAATCAAGAGTCAATTGAAACTAATAATGAATTTAATCACCATAATAAAAGAATTAAACTTTTAAAATATCATCCCATAGAAAATATTCTAGGAGATATGCAATATGTTGTTACAACTAGAAATCAACTAAGCAAAATGAGCAATGTAGCTTTTATATCAACTATTGAACCCAAAAATCCAAAAGAAGCATCAACTGATGATTCATGGATATTGGCTATGCAAGAAGAATTAAATCAATTCACTAGAAATGATGTTTGGGAACTTGTTCCTAGACCTGAAAATAAAACTATAATTGGAACAAAATGGGTTTATAAAAATAAAATGAATGAACAAAGTGAGGTCATTAGAAATAAAGCCCGGTTAGTCGCTTAAGGTTATTGTCAAGAAGAAGGAATAGATTTTGATGAAACCTTTGCTCCCGTAGCAAGATTAGAAGCCATTAGGATTCTACTTGCTTTCGCAAATTATAATTATTTCAAATTATTTCAAATGGATGTTAAAAGTGCCTTTTTAAATGGATTTGTAAAAGAAGAAGTATATGTTGAACAACCACCACATTTTGAAAATTAAAAATTTCCAAATCATGTTTACAAACTTAAGAAAGCTCTATATGGTCTAAAACAAGCTCCTAGAGCCTGGTATGATAGACTAAGATCTTACTTACTTCAATCAAACTTTGAAATTGGTAAAGTAGACAATACTCTTTTTATTAAAAGGAATAAAAATGATATTCAACTAGTACAAGTTTACATAGATGATATCATTTTCGGATCAACTAATTTTGAAATGAATAAAGAATTTTCTGAAATAATGACAAAAGAGTTTGAGATGAGTCATATGGGTGAATTAAACTTCTTTCTAGGATTACAAATAAAACAATTAGATAATGATATCTTTATTAGCCAAGAAAAATATGCTAAAGACCTAGTTAGTAAATTTGGTTTGACTACTGCAAGTGGAAAACCCACTCCCATGGCAACCAATGAGTATCTAAGTAAAGAAGATCTCTCGAAAGATGTAGATCAAAAATTATATAGAGGAATGATTGGATCAATACACTATATCACTGCTAGTAGACCTGATATCATGCATAGAGTTTGCCTCTGTGCAAGATATCAATCCCAACCTAAAGAGACCCACTTAAAAGCTGTAAAACGTATCATAAGATATATTAAACACACCATTGACTATGGCTTATTTTATCCTAATAATGATTCTTTTGAATTGATATCTTACTGTGATGCTGACTATGCTGGTTGTAAGTCAGACCGAAAAAGTACAAGTGGAACTTGTCACTTTTTGGGGCATTCTCTGATTTCCTGGTTTAGTAAAAAGTGAAACACAGTTTCTCTATCAACAACTGAAGCAGAGTATATTTCTGCTGCTTTAGCTTGTTCTCAAGTAATATATATGCAACAAACTTTAAAAGATTTTGGTTTAAATATCTCAAGATCACCAATTTATTGTGATAATACTAGTGCAATAAATTTATCCAAAAATACTACTCATCATGCTCGAACTAAACATATTGATATCAGACATCATTTTCTCAGAGATAATATAAGTAAGGAAGTAATTATTCTCGATTATATCAATTCTGAGAATCAAATTGCTGATATATTAACAAAACCCTTAAATGAATCTATATTTACTAAGTTAAGAAGAGAATTAGGTATTTGTTCAATAACTGAAATATAAAATATAAATAACAAAGTATAATTAAAAATTAAATTAAAAATAAATCAAGTAGTAAAAATATCAAGCACCATGTCGACATCCCCCTCCTAACCATGTCGACATATAACAATTTTTTATTTTTGAATTTTTCCCACCAATATTCAAATAAGTGGTTATATATTCTTCTTATTTCGAAAATTGGATCATTCTTTCTGTTCTTTCTCTATTCTATCTTCTAAAAACATTTAAACAATGGCCTCCTCTTCCAAATCAAACAAAAATTCCATCTTTTCGTTCCCCTCTCCTACTTCTGGACCGTTTCAACGAACTATGCTTGCACGAGTGTTGAAAATGGAGGATTCTTTGAAGGATGCACTGCAACTAATGACTGAAATTCAAGTGGTGCAACTTAGAATGGCCAAAGAACAAGAACGGCAAGGAAAAAATCTTAGAAATTTGCAAAAATTTCTAATGGACAATCATGCTAATCCGATCTTGATTGATGAAGAGCCTTCAAGAGATCAAGTGCAAGAGGACAGCGAGGAACAAGAAGAAGAAGCCCCCATGGAAGAATAGCACGCTGAAGATAACAACAAAGTCGTTTGCATTGGCGAAGTGTGCTTTGACAAAGATGGAAATCTTGTCGAACAACGTGGAAATTTCTGTTTCCACTATCCAAATTGTTCGGTTCATAGATCTCCCATTTTTTAAGGACATGCATTAGTTTCTCTTTCCTCTTTCCTATTGTTGTATGTTATTATTTACTTTCTCTACGCTCATGTAAATATAACAATATAAATGATTTGTGTTCTTATATTACAAATATTATCATATATAGATTATTAGTTAGGAGAGTTTGTAATTTAGGACTAAAGTTTTAGTTTTAGATTTAAGTGTTGATTATTTATGATAACACTATCATTATAATCATTTAATATCAGACTAAAGGGGAGTTATATAGTTTGGAGTTAGTTTTTGTTGATGACAAAAGGGGAGAAGTATAAAATATAGGATAGTTTGGTATAGATTAAGGGGGAGTTATTTGTTTTAGGGGGAGTCAATAGGATAGAAATAATATTTTATAAACAAAGGTTGTCATCATCAAAAAGGGGGAGATTGTTAGTCCTTGAGATGATGGTTTTGATGACAACAACCTTAGAATAAGATTATAAAATATAAATACTAACATTATAGTTTAGATATATATGTATATGCAGGACTTAACCATGCAGGTATCAAGAATGAAGACTGTACAGTATAGAGATTCAAGATATCAAGATTGAAGACTCATGAGTATCAAGAATAGCAAGATTATCAAATAGTACAGGATAAGTATTAAGTCTAGAATTATGTTAAAACTTCATAATAGCACTGAAATCTTCACTCCATATTTCGTTTGGGATGGAACCCATTTCTACCTTTTTAGTGGCTTACAAACCCACGACAAGTAGCTTACAAACCTACGACAAGTAGCTTACAAACCCACGAACATCCTGGTTTTGTACAAGTTCTCGAGTCCTGATGTGATGAGATATTCTGCAGGAAGAAGCTTGCAAAACTACTTCAAAATGATTTTCAAAACTGCTTTTCAAAATGTTTTAGCCTTAAAAATTATCTTTTCAAATGATTTTCTAAAAGATGTTTTAGCCTTAAAATATTCTTTGATTTTGTTTTTAAAAAGCACTTGTTTTAAACTATCTTTTAATTATAATATATTTAACTTTTAATATTTATACTTAGATTTAAATATATAATTATAGTAAAATTATATATATATATTATTCTCTATATTTACTTATGTATTTTAACCATAGTTAAGTATATTTATAAAGTTTAAAATAGTTTTAATATAAGATAGAAGTAATTTTCAAAGAAAAACAAATCACCAAAATTTCCTTTGGGATGTCGACATACCCAAGATACCCATGTCGACATAGTGGCAGTTGGTTTCAAAAATTTGAATTTCAAAAGAAGTGTCTATTCGCCATAACCTTTCATGAATAGACATGGCTGTTGTTCTTCTATAAATAGTGGATGTTTTCAACGAATTTTTAACAATTTTTTTTTCTGGTTTTCGCTCCTCTTCTTCTTCCACATTTCTTTATATATATTCTTACCATTACTCTGTCGAAATCACCATTGAATTTAACTAGATCATTTCTGGTTTGATTCTCTATCACTATCTCAACAAGATCCTAGTGCTATTCAGAGTTATAGGCTTCTTTGTAATCAATCAAGTAAGAAAAGGTGTGATTGTAGCCTTGGAAATCAATCAAGTGAGAAAAGGTGTGATTATAGCCTAGGAAATCAATTGGGTGAACTTTTTGCCTGGGAAATCAAGTATCTCTACCCAAAGGATTGTGAATCTGGAGTGGTGTACCTCGTGGCCTTGAAATCGAGGGTTGTAATTGTAAAGATTGCTTTTGAAAGGAAATCCGTACTTGTGTGCGGGACTGGATGTAGGGTAACTCCGAACCAGTATAAAATCCGGTGTGTTCTTTCCTTTACTGCTTTTACTTTATACTGTGAAAATATCTGTGTCTGAATATTGTATACATTTGTGTTCAAATTAATATAAACTCAAAAAGAATTAGAAATTCCTTAAAACACTATTCACCCCCCTCTAGTGTTTATACTAGCCTTAAGATCCGTAATCCACATTTCTCACAGGTGCACCCCCTTGAAGTATACCTCTAGTAATATACTTTTGAGAAGCTTATTTACTCTGTGAAACTTCTCGGAACCCTCCAAGACAGACCCCGCCAAACCTTACCGAGAATCCATATATTTCACATCTAAGTGCACAACCGAATCCAATCTAGATGAGATGTGAAAGTATCCTAATGGGAGCAACCCCACATAGCTTAGCCTCCTCTTGCGCTTTGGATTTAGTCATTTTTTGGCAAAGGATATCAAAGCTCAAAAGAGCAGTAAATCATTTTTAAGGTGATGATACACCATGAAGAAAGCTAGATCCGATAATTAATAAATAAACTATCGGGGATAATTAAAATGATCGTATATGGAAATTAAATATCATATATCTAATTCTACTCGTCGATTCAAAACAAGTCCTATCTCTCGATTGAAAATGAAGCCAGACAAGTTGAGATAGTATTACCTCTAGGCATCGTCTTGATGACATTTTTAACCTTGACATAGAAGCAGGTCCAAGCCTCAACGTTTAGCATTAAAAGTATGACTAGATCCTTTCTAAATAAGCGATATCGTTTATGGAACTACTTTTCCATAACTGAACCGAACTTTACTTTTTAAAACTAAACTTGTGCTTGATTTCCATATTACAGTATTGGTAAAACACTTTAAGAAATACCTTTTAAAATATTCTTTTAAAAGACAAATTTGATAATATTAAGTGTATTAAAACAAGGGTAAAAAACAAATGTTATTAATACATTATTTACTATAAACCCAAAACAATTTACATTTAGCTTAATTTGTAAATAATTTAAAGGATTTTCTCATTTATAAACCATTATTTATAAATTTAAAACAATGTTTATTATCCCAAAAGAAAATAAAACAATTTAAATACCTTTATAAATTTAAAAATATATTTATTATCCCAAAAGATAACTAATCGCATTTATAATCTCTTTTAAATAAACCAATATGTTATCTTTTATAAAATAGTTAATTATTTCCAAAACCCTTTTATATCATTAGTAAATTAACTTTAAAATTCTTTATTAAATCAGTCTATTAACTTTAAAACATTTTCATTAAATTAGTTAATTTACTTTAATCGCTTTTATTAAATTTATTTACTTTAAATATCATTAATTAAAAAGATTTATTAAATTCAAATAATCATTAACTAAAATGAATAATTAATCTCAAACATCATTAATTAAAATGATTAATAAATTTTAAATGCCGTTAATTAAAACAATTAATTAAGTTCAAATAATCATTAATTAATTGGATTAATTAAATTCAAACACCATTAGTTAAAAGGATAAATTAATTTAAATTATCATTAATCAAAATGATTAATGAATTTTCAAACATCTATTTTGTGAAAATACAGGCTCAAGTTCAAAGCACAAAACACACGATAAGGTTTTGGGGATGAAAATCAACAAACGATGGTATAGCGAAAATCGCTATAACGATACTTAAACAATTTAACTGGAATACCAACATTTATTTCAAATTAAATATCAATATAGCAGCATAAGGATGTAAATAAATAATTATTTGCAAGAAACCCCTCAGGATCTCCTTACAAATTCTCCCTGCAAAACAATGGTTAAGGACATTATATATAATCATATGGGTTAATAATAAAAAAGTTAATATATCATCCATTTTCCAAATGGAAATTCAACCAAAAAATCAATCAAACAATTTAACTAACATCCAACCAATCAATAATAGTTTATAGCATCATAGATATGATATAGTAAAATTAAATGTGAGTGAAACTCACATTGGTTCCATTTTTCGTCGAAGTAGTTCGGTTTGGTCTAAAACCGAACAGGTGTTCAATTTTAGCCAAAATTTTTACTGGCTTTATATCTAACCAAACCAACTCCATTGTGTAGCCATTTTCGCTACGAGTCCAATGCAAAAGACGACGTCCAAATCTGACCTAGTATGAGTGAGATATACATTTTATAAGTTTTTGAATTTAAACAATTAAATTAAATCCCTAATCACTTAATTAAATAAAAAAATCCCCACTTTACTTTAATCCTTGTTTTCCTCCCCCGAATCAAATTTTTGTATAAGATATCACAAAACCCACCATTGCCGTCCATGAATCTTGACGAATACGTAGCTCCAGACATCCGTTTGACGAACCATTTTCACCGTTGGCTCTCTCTCCTCGAACCACACTTGCCCATCACCTCGATGCCATGTTCGCACCTCCCCCTCAAAGTCCGTCCTCACATAGGCTCTATAGCCCTCTAAAATGATGCAACATCCAAATGGAGGCCTAACCGTCCGAAACTCTGGCCATAGGTGTTAAACTCCTCCACGAGTTCGAATCCAAGCTCCGTTCATCGAATCGTCAATTATACTCCCCAAAAAAACCAACCCTTGCTTACTAACAATACACGGCCACTTCCTAAAGCAACGACGCACCCAACGAAACCCATATAGAACCGAAGCACTTAAGTGTACGAGCTCAACGGAACAAACGACATGATTTTTCGCTGATTAGATTCGAAGATTTTGATTTTTTTTGAAGTTTTCAAACTTCTCATTTTAAGGTTACAGGGAAGATTTTATAAGGGGGAGAGGCATGGGCTTGAACATGATGAAGTGAGGGGTAAGGGCAAGGTAAGGTGGGTATGGGCTGTAGTAAGGAATTATAATATAGTGGGTGTGTATGTGTGTGTGTATATATATATTATTTTAAAATATCTGGCATCACATAGACAAAAATCTCGAATTCCTATCGAAGCGTGCCGACTGGCATTCTATACTAAATATCCCTATTCCGAACCCAATGGAACTAGTTTCGGGACCTGATGCCAAAGTATACAGAAGTTAGCTTTTTAAATCAAATTATATTTAAAATCAATCGCTGTGCGTTTCGAGTTTGCACGACCACGCAGTACATCTGATCGTTATGAAACTCAATGGCGTATAATAGTTTATTATTCAGGATCTAATGGCACTAGTTTCGTTAATCCAAGACAGTGTGTCGAAATGATAATTTCACCTATTTAAAGGTTGTTTTATAATTTTGATCCAATTATCGATATTTATCCGATATATTTATTTTTGTAAATAAATCTACAAATTGAATTCACCGGTACTATTTATTAATTAAAAGGAGTTAAATAAAATTATTAAATCCATTTAAATTATATTTAATTTACAATTCAAATATTCAAAATGATCAATATATTAGAATTCAATATATTAAATTCGAAAATTCAATTATTTAAATATTTAAAATTAAATAAACATTTAAAATTAATTGATCAAAATTCTGGGTTGTTACATGATATCACCCCGGTCGTTCCCGACCTTTCTTAAAGCTCTCATACCATATACCATTTTTTTTACCCGACGTAATAGGGGCACAAAATAAATCTGGAAAGGTGATATCATACTCTAATGGTTGCAAACCACATAGCCTTAAAGCAACTCCTGTTTCACAATTCCCTGGGTGTGAGGCTAGAGGTAACATTTACCTTTCTTTTACTTAAAATGCCACATTGCCATTTCCAACAACACACTATTGATTTCAATAAAAGTACAACCTCTGAGCTTGTACGTCTCAGAGAAGGGTGTTAAGTATATGAGGGTTACCTCCTACACCACCAAACAGATGTATGTTTATAGAGATCAATGTACCGTGTTCTTATCAAATCCTTTGATTACTTAGAACCTTTTTAAATATTAGAATAATTCCAAATCATTTCATCCTTTACTTAAGAAAATATTTTCAAATCATTTATTTAATTCTTTACACATATTTCTTATTTTCAAATCATAACTTTTTAATAGGTTGAAACCATGTTATCTAAGATGGTGGATCCAATTTAATTAGTATTCAAGTAGAATGGATCCATAGAAATTATACTAATTCTACTCAATATCAATTTCTGTATTTAACCTTTACTATCCATCAAATAACGATGAAATCACCTTTTAAATTCACATGGATAGTATGAGTTCCCTCCATGGAATTTAACACCAAGTATAAGAAGATTACCTCTATTCAATCCAAGTTGGAATTGATTAATTATAAAAATTAAATCTTTTATACTTGCCTCGTTTCCAACATTCAACCTTATCTATTCCTCACCCAGGAAAGTGGCAGGTGAGCCAAGGCACTGGTTGCTCCTGAACATCTGCTTAGTTTAAGCACCTCCGTCCGAATCTCACGAATAGAAAAATCCAGTCTACTTAATTATAGCAGCTTTTAGAACCAAGATTAAATCACTTGATTATAACAGCTTTTTTTTAAATCACTGATTTAAACTCTTTAAAATAAATTATAAAACATACAATTTATCTTTAAAATACTTAATTATTTATTTTAAAATATTTATAATAGATTTGGGAAAGAATACTTAAGTTTAAAGCCATATGCAAAAGTTGTTAAAAGTGCTGCAAAAAGTGATGCGAATAGTGTTGTGAATAGTGCTTTTAAGGCTTATTTGATCAAAACAACTTTTCGATCATTCAAAAATCCATTTTTATAACTCGGATATATTTTAAAACATTTTAAAAGATGTATAGAATTTATTTTATATTTTTAAAAGAATTAAAAGTATAATTTTTAAAGAATTTATCGCTTTGGTTTACGAACTGCCAAAGCGCAACTATTTTGAAAACTTGTTTTGCTCATATTTCAAAATCTAGTAAATGAAATCTCGATCGTTTTCTTTTGTTTGAAAACTATGATTATAAGAGTTCAGAAATTTTTATTACAAAGAATTCCAACTACGAATCCATCATATAAATGGATTTAAATTTTTACAGCATGAAATTGCGAACTGTCGTTACGCGATGCGCCTATTTTTGACTCAACTTTCATAACTTGTCCAAACTTCATAAAATTGGATTTAGTGTTTATAAAACATTTATAAACCATTTTAAATCATTTCAAAGGGGTTTAATGATTCCGTATCACTTTTATAACTTGATAGAAATGTGATTTCCTTGTGTAATATCGACGTATATTTAACATGACTTGTTTACACAATTAAACATTATATTAAAACAACCAACACTTGATGATCAAAGCATAGTAAACATACATAGCAATCATATCACATCATCATTATATATATATATATATATGTACGTATGTATGTATGTATGTATGTATGTGTGCATGTGTATGTGTGTGTGTATATATATATATATAGTTTCTCATCTACATTGGTTTCTAACTTTATGAAAATTCGCTATAGCTTCACTACAATTGAATCAAAGCCTATGGAATCGAGCCTTGGACTTTTGAATAGGCTCGACCTATGCTTGCAAGTGGAGATGGGCTTAGCCTTGGTGGTAGGAGGTGGTGGCCATGGGTTTTGAGTGAGGGAAGGAGTGGATTTGAGCTTGTTTTTAAGTGGATTGCAAATGTATATGTACTTATATAATTTTATTTTGTTTTTATTATTTTTTCTTCATAATTTCCTTAAGGTAGGAAGCCATTCAAAAGTTTGAGAATGTGGAAGCAGATGAAGTAGAATAGTGTGTAAAACTATGAAGAGAATGGTCGGTATTGTAACACCCTTAATTTTTAATAACATTATTCAGGAAAATTAATTAGATAACTTAAATAGAATAATGTAAATACTAGAGTGGTAAGGATTTTGAGATTTGAAAATAAATTAGAGGTCGAGCCTAATGATATAAATGGGCTTATAAATGGTTTTAATTGTTAAATAACAAGGAAACAATTAACACAAGGGCTTATTAGGAAATTGCCACACCATTGCCTTATATTCTAGTTTCATTCCCATACACGTTCATTTTACAAAACGTAAACATAAAGGAGCACAGCCGGCCATTAGGAGAAAAAAGGAGAAAATAAATTTAAAGCTAAGGATTCAAGATAGGGGAAATTAATCTCAATCAAATCACAAAGTTCTTATCCTAATCAAGGTGAATAATAATCAAAACCATCTCTATTTTTGTTTTTATGAACATTTAATTTTCGGGTTTAAGGTTAAAACCGTTATGATGATTTTGATTGATGATATGCTTGGATTTTTAAGGTATGTTTGATTCAAACAAGATTGTTTGATAATTGTTTATACATGGTTTAATTAGGTAAATTGTTTAAATTGAATTTCGAATGCCATGAGGAAATTATATGTTATGAAAAATATGATTTTGGAGATGGTTTCCAATTTTTATAATTTTCCAAGATATGGAAATTTTATTATGAATTTTCAAAGGAAAATATAAATAATTGGATTTATAAATTAATTTCGGTTATTTTATGAAGAATTTGGGTTTGAAATATTTATATGTTTGATAACATATTGAAAGTGAATTTTTATAATTTTTGGGTATTTTTCCTATGTAATTTACTATGAAAATTAAATTATTTTAGAAGAAGGATTTAATTGTTTTAATTTTTTTGCTTAATGGAAGGGCTTGATTGTGAAAATTAATCTTTGTTTAGATCTGAAATTATGCGGCAGTTATTTTTGTAAATAATTTGAAAAGTTATGGCAACCAATTAAATGTTTACAAATAGGCAAGTTAGTTATAAAGTATTTACTTTAAATGGCCTTAAATCAGTCTTTACCCAGAAAAGTGGGTTCCGCCTCTTTTAGGAGCCACATTTTGACTCTATGCTTCCACCTTCAACCAAGTCCATATTAGGTCGAAAGCAACTAAGCCAAAATCAATACACAAGGTATCACAATGTTGGTACATAGTGGATTGGAGAAGGGCGGAAGACATGGTGTTGAAACATATCTTTCGATGGGGTCGAAACCTTTGTTTTATTTTCCAAAAAAATGCTTTTGCCTGTTTTACTAAATGCTTTCGAAGGAGTCAAAACACATGCTTTCGAAGGGGTCTTCTTAAATTTCTTTTGAAAGGGGTTGCCGCTTCTTGTTTAAATTGTAGCTTCCGAATGAATTACTTAGTTTTAAAATCAATGCTTTCGAAAAGGTTAGTTTTGACCAAGTCGAAACCCTTCTGTTGTTCTTATGCCTTTCAAATGGTTTGAAGTCATCAACCAAATCGAAAGGTAGCTTTTGTTTTAAACCTGTACTAAGCCACTTCCTAAAGCTTTCGAAATGATTCAAGGGTTTCGAAGGCAATGGCTTCGAAAGGGGTTTCGAAGCTATCCTTCAAATGCTTTACTTAAATGGTTTGAGCTTTCAAAAGGATGATGTCGAAGCCATCTGTTTTTCCTCAAACCCTATTTAATGGTTTCGAAAGGGGTACTTTCGCTTTTATTAACTTAGACCCAATAAGACATGTTTTAAATTAAACCCAATGGTTTCGAAAGAGGTACTTTCAAATGGTTTCGAAGCTATGCTTCTATAATTGAATGATAATACTTTAATACATTCTAAAGGTTTTAAAAGAAAGGTTTTAAAGTGTTTCGAAAGGTAGGTGGCTAGTGTTTTGAAAAGAAGATTTGAATGCTTTCAAAAGGAAGTTTTCCATTGGTTTCGAAAGTAAAGATTAAAGGTTTCGAAAGCCTTAGTTTTCAAAACAAAGAACCCAATCCCAATTTTTAAAGGTAAAACTCATGGCATTATAAAAGAGCTTTTAAATGCTTTTAAATTGGAGTTTTTGAAGAAGATTTCCTTGATAAAATAAACTGTTAAAGGGATTAACCATGTTCTATATGAAATTGATTTCAAGGATATTAAACCACATGTGTTGGTATTATTATGTTAATATGTTTGCTTCTTCTAAAATATACATATTCACGTTATAATGGACTCATAACTGCATTTTGGAGAGAAAAGGTAGAATAACAAGCTAGGTTGACCCAGTAGTGAATATAAATTGAATTAACTCCTGAATGAGTAGAATTGCATTCAGGAGGTCAGATAGACCAGAATGTAGGATGCATAAATAGTGAAGTTGTCGGGTAGACAGGTTCATAGTAAACCCATGAAAACTATGTTTAGGAAAAGTTATTGCCAGATGCCAATAGGTTCATAGTAAACTCATGAAAACTATGTTTAGAAAGAGTTATTGGCAGGGGTCAATAGGTTTGTAGTGAACTCATGGAAACTATATCCGGATTAAGTTATTGACAGAAGTTAATAGGTTCCTAGTCAACCCATGAAAACTAGGATAAGAGGGAAGTTATTGGAGATACCAATAGGTTCAGGGAGAACCCATGATACAATGAAATTATTGGCAGGGGATAATAGGTTCTTAGTGATCCCTTGAAAACTATGAAATTAGACAGGGAGCCCATAAACATTAAACAAGTTATTAGTAAGTCCATGAAACTAATAGGTTAATAGGGACCCTAGAAACTATAACTGAGACAGATAGTCAAAATGAATAGGGATGGGAAATCCAGTATAGATTTACTAATTTGCCTATCATCATAATATTTTTGAATTGCTATGTTTTAACCATTGTGAATGCAGTAGCACAGTATATGGTTTTATAAAATTTTGAATAAGATACTAGTGAGGGAAAACCCCATTCCACTAAGCGGCGTGGTCTCACTAGTTATCTAAATGGTTTGAGATGGTAGATTATTATTCATACCAGGCTTTATGTATGACTCGAAGTTTATATTTTCCCCTTAATCTCTCGGGTGCTCAATTGATTTTGAGTAGTTTGAGAGTTAAGGTTTTTAGGTACCTCTTTAAACGAATAAGCTTCCGAAGACGTGTAGGAGGCATGATATCTATTTAGAGTTCTTTTCTACTTTGATTCCGCTGTGTTTTGGTGTAAAGGCAAAGTTGTTTAATTGCCTAGTTATATACTCTAATCATCCAAAGGGGCATCTTCATATGTCGCTCTTGGCGTATGTTGTAATAATTATATTTTCTCCGAACGTGGTTCTCATATTGGGATTATGTAATGAATTTGAAATGATTTGAAATGGACTGTGAAAGTTATTTTATGATTTTAAATTTTTTCCATATCCATGTGTTTCTGTTATATCAATGTATCTAACATTAATGTATTTGGTCGTCGAGGATTAATAACTATGGATGACTGCAACATCCGTAGCCGTTAGTTTTGGACCTTCAAGTGGGGGATGTTACAAGTTGGTATCAGAGCATAGGTTTATGAAACTTAAAAGAAATTTAAACCTAAAAGATTTTTCAAAACATAATCTAAAGAATCAAAAAATAATATTGGGGTTTGGTTTAACGCTATAGTAACGTACTTGTATTTGATATATAGATATATATAAGTATGTATTCCCCTCTCTCTTAGATCGTTCTTCTATATCATACTAAGGATCATATGTAGGTTTACGAGAAATAAGATATGGAGGCAAGAAACGGAAGAGGAAATCTCGGTGGTGGAAGCGCCATAACCAACGGAAATGTTCGACCCACTAGGAAGAACTCGGGTTGACAAGCTAATGCAAACCAAAATGTAGAGGCCAATGTGGGTGCTAGAAATCCACCAGTGGATATGTTGGCGATGTATTAGTTCTTCGTCAATCTGATGCAAGTCGGAGCTACTGTTGGTGTTGCTTTAAATGTTGGAGGAGCTAATCATGTGGCTCCAGTTGGGAATAATTATGCTAAGCTGAGCCGAGAGTACACCAGTTTTGGTGGGAACCGTTTATGGGAACAGAGGATGCCATAGAAGTTGAGGATTGGCTGTTCATTATGAGAGGATCTTCGCTGATTTGGGTTTGGATGATGATCAGAAGAGGAGGTTGGCCTCTAGGCAGTTGCAAGGGATAGCGCTTCGTTGGTGGAATAGTGTTACTGCCGAAGTTTCGGAGGAGGAGTTGGCTTGTGCAGATTTTAGAGGGAGATTTGAACAGAGGTTTTTATCTGAAGTTGCTAAGTCAGCATTGTTAAGAAAGTTTATGGATTTAGTGCCGGGAGAAATGTCGGTAATCGAGTATGCTACTAAGTTTGATGAGTTGTCCCGATATGGACATGCTACTATAGACACAGACATCGGGAGGAATGAGAGGTTCATTCGAGGATTAAAACCTGAGATTGCTAGGGCAACCCTGCCACATCTCTATGATCCTTGTAATGTAGTTGTGGAGATGGAAATCCGACATGAGGAGATGCTTGCTATTTGTTCGGAAGAAAAGCATTTGAAACCCGGGGTTCTCAAGGAAAGAAGAGAAATTTATTTAAGAAGAAGGGAGCCCAGAAGGGGAGGCTGCCAAGAAGACAGAGGCTGATTTAGTTCTCTTCAAGTGTGACAAGAAAGGTCATTATGCTCATGAATGTCGGTCAAGCGAGGGGAAGAAGGCTACAGAAAAGAAGAATGTGAAGTGTTTCAACCGTGACCAGGTTGGGCATTATAAGAACCAGTGTCCGGATCTAGTCAGGGCGGAAAAGGGAAAGTTTTTGCTGTTGGACCATCTTCTGCTAGGCCAACTGCAGCTAAAAAAGGGAAAACTGTGATGGAAGGTACGCTTTTGATTCAGAGTATACCAGTTAGGGTACTATTTGATACCGGTGCATCACATTCATTTATATCTCAAAATTTGGTTGATAGGTTATGCTTAGAACCCATATACCTTGTTACTTCCTTAAGGGTTGCGAATACAATAGAAGGGAATGCAACTCTAGGGATGAGATGTGACCAGTTAGAACTAGACTTGTTAGTTCATAAGTTTGCATGCAGTCTGTATGTTTTTAATTTTGTAGATTTCAAAATCATTTTGGGTATGGATTGGTTGGTTAAGTATGAGGCTAGGATATTTTGCTAGGATAGAGAGATATCACTAAGACATCCTGACAGTTAACCGAATTATATTCTCAGTAGAGAATTCTGACCGGAGTAGCTGTGCTTTGTTAAGTGCTATGGAAGTAGGAGAAGAATTAAGTCGGGTTCGAGTTGCAAGAGAATTTGCAGATGCCTTTGAGCCGGTTACGGGACTACCACCGAAACAAGCTGTTGAGTTTCGGATAGATTTTATGCCAGGAGTTGAACCTGTTAGTAGACCACCTAGCAGGATCGCACCGAATGAGATGAAGGAATTAAAGGTGCAGCTAGTGGATCTTGAAGGGAGAAATTTTATTAGACCGAGCAATTCACCTTGGGGAGCGGCAACGGTGTTCGTGAAGAAACCAGATGGGTCGTTGAGGATGTGTATCAACTATCGTAAGTTGAACGAGAGGAGGATTAAGAATAAGTATCCTTTGCAGAGAATAGATGATCTATTTAATCAGTTGTGTAGAGCCAGAGTGTTTTCCCAGTTGGATTTGGCGACAGGTTTCCATCTGTTAAGGGTGGCAGAGGACAGTATTCCTTTGACAGCATTTCGAACTAGGTATGGTTCGTATGAGTGGTTAGTAATGCCATTCGGGTTAACAAATGTACCTGCTTTCTTCGTGGATTTGATGAACCGAGTCTTCTAAGAGTATTAAGAGAGGTCCATGTTGGTATTTATAGTGTACTCTAAAGATGAATAAGAGCATAAGGATCATCTTAGAGTAGTGCTTGAGACGTTGAGGTAGCATCAGCTAAAGGCGAAGTTTTCTAAGTGTCATTTTTGGAAAAAAGAGGTTAATTTTCTTGGTCACGTGGTTTCAGAGAAGGGCTTATCAGTCGATCCAAATAAGATCGAAGCTGTTAATAGTTGGAAGAGACCAGAGATGGTGACTGAGATAAGGAGTTTCCTTGGATTGGTTGGCTATTACAGGAGATTCATCAAGGATTTCTCACGGATAGCAGCGCCTTTGACTAAGTTAACTAAGAAGGAGGTGAAGTTTATATGGTCCGACAAATGTGAGGAAGCATTCCTTAAGTTAAAGCATTTGTTGGCCAATGCACCTGTTTTAGTAGTTCCAGACGGTAACCAAGGGTTAGTGGTGTATACCGGTGCATGTGGGACTGGATTAGGAGCTGTGTTGATGCAAAAGGGTAAAGTTATTGCCTACGCTTCATGATAGCTTTGACCGTATGAAGTGATATATCCTACTCATGATTTGGAGTTGGCTGCGATGATCTTCGCATTGAAGATTTGGAGGCATTATCTCTTAGAGGAGAGATTTGAGCTATACTCAGATCATAAGTCATTAAGGTATTTATTCTCTCAAAAGGAGCTGAATATGAGACAACAGAGGTGGCTGGAGTTTTTAGCTGCTTTTGATTTTGGTATAGAGTATACTCCTGGGAAAGGAAATAAAGTAGCAGATGCTCTTAGCAAAAGACATCCGAATGTGGTGTTAGCTATGTTGGCAAAGTCGAAAGATTTAGAAGTTTTGACTACTTGTAGTGTGCAGATAAGATCGACTGCTAGTTCTAGTCAGAGCATCGCCATGTTGTCCTGTTTAGACGTTCGACCAATATTGATCAAAAAGATTGCTTCTAAGTAGAAAGAGGATCCAGTATTAACCGAGAAGATTAGAAGGCTTGAGGTTGTAACTGAGATCAATGATCTAAAGGGTTTTAGTCTTGACCAGAGAGGATAGTTGAGAAAGAAGGGACGGTTGTGTATTCCAAATGATGAGGACTTAAGGAAAGAAGTTCTTAGAGAATGTCATCGATCCAAGTTTACGATTTATCCTGGAGGGACCAAGATGTATCAAGATATGAAAAGAAGCTTCTATTGGGAAGGTATTAAGAGGGATGTTGGCTTGTAGGTTAGGCAGTGTGCAAACTGTCAACAAGTGAAGGCCGAACATCAGAAAATGAGGGGATTGCTTCAACCTTTAGAGATTCCAGTTTGGAAATGGGATTCGATATCCATGGATTTTATTGATGGGTTGCCAAGGTCAAATAGAGGAAATGAATGTATATGGGTTGTAGTTGACCGGTTGACCAAGAGTATCCATTTCATTCCAGTTAAGTCAACTAGGACGATACCTGTTTTAGCTAAGTTGTTCATGAAGAACATAGTTAGACTACATGGAATTCCCAATAGTATAGTTAGTGACAGAGATGCTTTGTTTACTAGCGAATTTTGGAAGAATCTACAGGATGTATTAGGTACCAAGCTTAAGATGAGTACTGCATATCACCCTCAGATGGATGGGCAGACAGAGAGAGTCAATAAGGTACTCGAGGATTTATTAAGAGCTCATGTATTGGACTTTGGTGGATCTTGGGAAGATCACCTACATTTGGTTGAGTTTTCCTATAATAATAGTTATCGGACTAGTATAGGAACGCCGCCTTTTAAAGCTTTGTATGGAAGGCCATGCAAATCACCAGCATGTTGGTTGGAGACTAGAGACAGATTAGTCTTAGGTCCAGATCTAGTTAGAGAGGCAACAGAGAAGATTGAGTTAATCCGAGAAAGGATAAAGGAAGCTCAGTCCAGACGGAAGAGTTACTAGATAAGAGGCGTAAAAACTTATAATTCTTAGTTGGAGATAAGGTTTTCATTAAGGTATCACCGATGAAGGATGTGGTACGATTTGGAAAGTCAGGGAAACAGGCACCGAGATATGTTGGTCCGTTCCAGATTATAGAGAGGACTGGGAAGCTCGCATACAGGGTAGAGTTGCTGACCAGTATGACAGGTGTCCATAATGTGTTTCATGTGTCTCATCTTCGCAAGTATGTGCAAAATCCAGAGACTACTATTCCTCTAATAGGGTTGGAAGATTTGATAGTAGAGCCTAATTGACTTTTGTTAGACAACCAGGCCAGGTTGTAGTGAGAGATGAGAAAAGATTGAGGAACAAGACAGTTAGGTTGGTGAAAGTTCAATGGAGCGACAACGAGAAGGACTGTACTTGGGAGACAGAAGACGGGATTAGAGATACTTATCCTGATCTGCTTTGAGGGTATGTCTATATTAGCTTTATATAGATATATTTGCTAGTCAGGTCAGCTAGTATGGTTGTTAGGAGTGGTTACAGATGATTTCTATGTTTAGTATCTAGTCCTTACTGAATTTCGAGGACGAAATTCTTTAAAGAGGGCAGCCTGTAACACCCCTAATTTTTAATAACATTATTCAGGATATTTAATTAGATAAACTAAATAAAATAATGTAAATACTAGAGTGATAAGGGGAATGAGATTTGAAAATAAATTAGAGGCCGAGCTTAATGATATAAATGGGCTTATAAATGGTTTTAATTGTTAATTAACAAGGAAACAATTAACGCAAGGGCTTATAAGGAAATTGCCATACCATTACCTTATATTCTCGTTTCATTCCTATACACGTTTATTTTACAAAACGTAAACAAAGAGGATCAAAGCCGTCCATTAGGAGAAAAGAGGAGAAAATCAATTAAAGCTAAGGATTCAAGCTAGGGGAAATTAATCTCACTCAAATCTTAAAGTTCTTATCCTAATCAAGGTGAATAATAATCAAAACCATCTCTATTTTTGTTTTTATGATCATTTGATTTTCGAGTTTAAGGTTAAAACCATTATGATGATTTTGATTAATGATATGCTTCGATTTTTATGGTATGTTTGATTCAAACAAGATTGTTTGATAATTGTTTATACACGGTTTTAAGGGTAAAATCGTTCAAATTGAATTTCGAAAGCCATGAGGAAATTATATGTTATGAAAAATATGATTTTGGAGATGAGTGTCAATTTTTATAATTTTCCAAGCGATGGAAAATTTATTATGAATTTTCAAAGGAAAATATGAATAATTAGGTTTATAAATTAATTTCGGTTATTTTATGAAGAATTTGGGTCTGAAATTTTTATATGTTAGATAATATATTGAAAGTGAATTTCTGTAATTTTTGGGGATTTTTCCTATGCAATTTACTATGGAAATTAAATTATTTTAGAAGAAGAATTAATTGTTTTAATTGTTTTGCTTAATGGAAGGGCTTAATTGTGAAAATTAATCTTTGTTTAGATTTGAAATTATTCGGCAATTATTTTTGTAAAGAATTTGAAAAGTTATGGCAACTGATTAAATATTTACAAATACGCAGGTTAGTTATAAAGTATTACTTTAAATGGCCTTAAATCAGTCTTTACCTAGAAAAGTGGGTTCCGCCTCTTTTAGGAGTCACCTTTCGATTGTATGCTTCAGCCTTCAACCAAGTCAAAACCTATTAGGTCGAAACCAACTAAGCCGAAACCAATACACAAGGCATCACAATGTTGGTACGTAGTAGATTGGAGAAGGGTGGATGACATGGTGTCGAATCATAGCTTTCGATGGGGTCAAAACCTTTGTTTTATTTTCCAAAGAAATGTGCTTGCCTGTTTTATTAAATGCTTTTGAAGGAGTTGAAACACATGCTTTCGGAAGGGTCTTTTTAAATTGCTTTCAAAAGGTGTTGCCGCTTCTTGTTTAAATTGTAGCTTCCGAATGAGTTACTTAGTTTTAAAATCAGTGCTTTCGAAAAGGGTAGTTTCGACCAAGTCGAAACCCTTCTGTCGTTCCTATGCCTTTCGAATGGTTTGAAGTCATCAACCACTTCAAAAGGTAGCTTTTGTTTTAAACCTGCACTTAGCCACTTCCTAAAGCTTTCGAAAGGATTCAACGGTTTCAAAGGCAATGACTTCGAAAGGGGTTTCGAAGCTATCCTTCAAATGTTTTACTTAAATGGTTTGAACTTGCGAAAGGATGGTGTCGAAGCCATCTGTTTTTCCCCAAACTCTTTTAATGGTTTCGAAAGGGGTAATTTCGCTTGTATTCACTTAGACCCAATAAGACATGTTCTAAATTAAACCCAATGGTTTCGAAAGAGGTGCTTTCAAATGGTTTCGAAGCTATGCTTCTATAATTGAATGGTAGTACTTTAATACATTCGAAAGTGTCGAAAGAAAGGTTTTAAACTATTTTGAAAGGCAGGTGCCTAGTGATTTGAAATGAAGATTTGAATGCTTTCAAAAGGAAGTTTTCCAATGGTTTCGAACGTAAAGATTGAAGATTTCAAAAGCCTTATATTTCAAAACAAAGAACCCAATCCCAATTTTTAAAGGTAAAACCCATGGCATTATAAAAGAGCTTTTAAATTGGAGTTTTTGAAGAAGCTTTCCTTGATAAAATAATTGGTAAAAGGGATTAACTATGTTCTATATGAAATTGATTTCAAGGATATTAAACCATAGGTGTTGGTATTATTATGTTAATATGTTTGTTTCTTCTAAAATATACATATTCACATTATAATGAACCCATAACTTCATTTTGGGGAGAAATGGTAGAATAACCAGCTAGGTTGACCCAATAGTGAATATAAATTGAATTAACTCCTGAATGAGTAGAATTGCATCCAGGTGGTCAAATAGACCAAAATGTAGGATGCCTAAATAGTGAAGTTGTCAAATAAACAAGTTTATAGTAAACCCATGAAAACTATGTTTAGAAAACGTTATTGGCAGATGTCAATAGGTTCATAGTAAACCCATGAAAACTATGTTTAGAAGGAGTTATTGGTAGGGGCCAATAGGTTTGTAGTGAACTAAAAAACTATATCCGGGTTAAGTTATTAACAGAAGTCAATAGTTTTCTAGTCAACCCATGAAAACTAGGATAAGAGGGAAGTTATTTGAGATACCAATAGGTTCAGGGAGAACCCATGAAATAATGAAGTTATTGGCAGGGCCAGTAGGTTCTTAGTGATCCTATGAAAACTATGAAACTGGATAGGGAGCCCATAAACATTAAACAGGTTATTAGTAAGCCCATGAAAACTAATAGATTAATAGTGACTCTAGAAACTATAACAGAGATAGATAGTCAAAATGATTGGGGATGGGAAATCCAGAATTGATTTACTAATTTGCAAATCATCATAATATTTATGAATTGCTATGTTTTAACCATTGTGGATGCCGGAGCATAGTATATGGTTTTATAAAGTTTTGAATAAGATACTATTGAGGGGAAACCCGTTCCGCTAAGCGGCGTGGTCCCACTAGATATCTAAATGGTTTGAGATGGTAGATTATTATTCATACCAGGCTTTATGTCTGACTCAAAGTTTATATTTTCTCCTTAAACTCTCGAGTGCTCAATTGATTTTGAGTAGTTTGAGAGTTGAGGTTTGCAGGTACCTCTTTAGACGAATAAGCTTCTGAAGACGTGCAGGAGGCATGATAGCTATTTAGAGTTCTTTTCTATTTTGATTCTGCTGTGTTTTGTTGTAAAGGCAAAGTTGTTTAATTGCCTAGTTATATACTCTAATCATCCAAGGGGGCATCTTCATATGTCGCTCTTGGCGTATGTTGTAATGGTTATATTTTCTCTGAACGTGGTTCTCGTATTGGGATTATGTAATGAATTTGAAATGATTTGAAAAGGACTGTGAAAGTTATTTTATGATTTTAAAAAATTTCCATATCCATGTGTTTCTGTTATATCAATGTATCTAACATTACTATATTTGGTCGCCGAGGATTAATAACTATGGATGACTGCAGCATCTGTAGCCGTTAGTTTTGGGCCTCCAAGTTGAGGATGTTATAGGTATTTATAGGGAAAACTTTGGGAATAAATATCCAAATGTGTAAATACTCTTTTTCCCCTTGCCCATACCCCTCCTCTCCCATCTGGGCACTTGGCAATGCCACCCCCCTTGTGCCTCCATGTGTGTGGTGATGTTGGTATGTAAGTGGGTTGATGTTTGCTTTTTAAGGTAGAAAATATCTTGGATATTTACAATGTTTACTATATCTAAATTCTAGTGTAAATGGTAAGTATATTTTTACTTTTCTACATGTTCTAATTACATATGTATGTGCTAATGTATGCATATGTATGTTAGATATGTGTTCAAGTGATATAAAAAACGTTGTCCAACTTTTATATATTAAACCGAACAAATTCTGATTACGATTGTCGATCAGATTCCCAGTTTTCAGTTAGGCTATATATATTAGTAAACAAAACTAGAGAATATATTTCTCATCATTTTAAATGAATTAAAACGATCTCACTTTAATTATAAAACCATGTATATTGATATCAAACAATTGTTTACAAAAGGTGTTGTTAAATCGGTAAAGCGATACAAATTTTCTTATATTTTCAAATCAAGTATATATCTTTATAAAACTATTATAAATGATTTACTATCACTATATAACTAATTAAAATGAATTATTATCATTTTAAAACAATTATTTGAATAATTATAATAATTATAAATCATTAAACCTTAATTTAAATTCATTAAATCAATTATTAAATACGATGTCGTTATTGATGATGTCATAAATACATTTTATTTCAAAAAATAAAATAAATAAGTTTATTTCACATTCTTGTTCAAATAGACATATTAGTGTAAGTATCTAGACTCGTGCACTCAAATACTGAGAAAATCTCCTTTCCATTAAAAATCAGTTTATCGATGAAAATTTGTGTATGAAGCACGTGCTTTATTTATGAAACTATATTCCATAATTATGTGTTAAAACAAGTTTCTTACCATAATTTTTGGGTTTAGATCTTTATATTAGTGTTATAAAACCTTGTATTTGAATAGTTCAAAATTAAATATCTTTTATCAAAGTGATAAATTTGCAGGTCGTTACAGACTCCCCTCCTTAAAAGAATTTCGTCCTCGAAATTACAACACAAAAAACGGTAGTACTTTATTCAAAATAAATTTTGAAATTTAAAATATAAACTTGTTCTTATATTTACAGATTATTTGAACACACCATCTTATTTGATCTTAAATTCGAATATACCACTTTACTTTCAAACTAGTATTGATCCTCCGATCCTCTAGTGCGGACTCTGATCGAACTTAGAAACTTCTATTTTCTTTGCATAGCTCTCAATTATGATAGAAAATGTAAGGATCCGATCATAAACCCTCGTCAATGTTTGCTGTCGAGAATTGAGTGATAACCCTCTTTCGGGTTGGTGTAAATACATCAAAGTTTTGTACACGAATCTTTAGTCAAACAGTTACGCGAATAAAATTATCTATGTATAACTTACGTATTTATTCCAATTGGTTTTCTTAACTATACCAAATCACAATCAATTTTATATCACTATCAATTTATGAACCATTTCATAAAACTATTTCTTAAGTTTATAAACACTTATAAAACACAACTTTGGTTTAATTAACACTTTTAAACTTAAGTTTCATAACCATAATCAATACTGGAATTCATTAATAAAACATTTTCCAAGACTATAATCACCTTTTTAAAGAGTCATTATTTTACTTAAGAAACATTACTTAAGTCTACTAACATTCTATAACTCAATAAAATTCAAACTATTTTGAATTTATTTTTTGAATCAACCATATTACTTAAGTGTATAAATATTTCACAACTTAAGTCTATATTTATATAATACTCCTTTAATAATGGGCATAATATTGCTAAGTGGACATTTCCTGGGTTCTTCCTCATCACTTGAAAGAATAATTAGATTATTCTTCTCACCCCAGTTATCTCTTGAGGTCTTCCCTTTTGAGTACTTTCTCCCGTAACTTGAGGGTTTCAACAATTATCAATAACAAACACTTAGATACTAAGCATTTTAATTGTCTTAACTAAATCTAATGTTAGGTTATAAATGTAAGTTTATCCCAGTATAAATCCACTTTAATTGTACAATGTTAAGGATGATAGTTTGCTAAGCACATCATATTGTTCTCCCAAACCAATACTTAGGATATTTCAAATAAAATCCTTTGAAAATTCTCTTCCCAAAAACCCTTTTTAAATAAAAGTTCTCATTATCCAAATCCTTCTCCATAGTATTACTCTTAATCTTCTCGGTGTTATTTTAAACATCCTATAGTCAAACTGTGAAATTCTAATCACAAGATGTTTATACTTAGATTTTACTAATCTTCATTTCAAACTATCATTCAAGTTATAACACATCTAACTATTTTTTTTTTTCAAAATATATTCTTTATATTCAAAATATAATCCTAGATAAATTATTTCATTTGAGATTTTTTTTCTAAACAAAAATCATTTGTATATCATTAACAAATACACGCTCTTATATAATATACTCTCAACTCATTCTAGGGTATTACTAACCCTATCTCCTATGAGTTACTCGTCTTAGGGTGTTACAAACCCTATCTCTGATGAGACATTACCCCTATCAGGCTTAGGTGTTTGCTCAACCTAAGCTCTGATACCAAATGTGACGACCGGGCCTTCGACCTCAATGGTAGTGGGTACAATCACCATGGCGCACATTGGTTTCTTGCGATTTACTTTTACGGCCATCCTCTCGACTACACCAACTGGAAGGACATGTAGGAGTAAGAGTCATCTACTCGCCACCAAACATAAAGTAAGAACCTCCTATCATGCTGCAACAGATGCCAAAGAAAATCTGATCCTGATTCCTTCGAACCAATCATCAATAAAAAGATGTTAAGTAAATAGGTGCTTATCATTTGATTAATTATTTTCTCTTTATCAAAAATATCTTCTAAAGATATAAATCTTTAAAACATTTCTTTCCAGTATATACGAAATCATTAAACCTCTCTAATCAAATCCTTTGATTACTTAAAACCTTTTTAAATCTTAGAATAATTCCAAATCATTTCATCCTTTACTTAGGAAAATATTTCCAAATCATTTATTTAAATCTTTACAAAGATTTCTTATTTCCAAATCTTAACTTTTTAATAGGATGAAACCATGTTATCTAAGATGGTAGGCCCAAATTAGTTAGTATTTGTAACGGCCCGAAAGATTTTCGACCCCGAAAATCGACACTAATACGTTCACTATATAGAGTGACGAGCAATCAAGAACCGAAAAAACCAGACTGTTAGGGTTTAGAAGAAAAAGAGATAGAATAAGAATGGGAAACAACAGTACAGAATCTCACAATCGCAGCGGAACAAAATATAATATGAAATAACATCATTTATACAAAGAAAAGCCGTAACTTTCAATATACATACAAGATATCAGAGTACACTTATTAATAAATAAATCTGGACAGTTATAATAACTTGTCCCTAAATACTGTCTATACAGTCTATACATAGCGGAAAATAGTAAATACGTGAAGTTCGTCTCTGCCATACAGCTCATCTCCTGAGCTCCAAAGCGTCCTAACCTGAAAATATGTAATACTCGGTCTGACCCAAGCATTACAATAAAGTAACACCCGAGTCAGGCTGGAAACCAGCGTAGGTAAAACCAACTTAATTTTAAATACTTAAGTTATAAAGCTTCTTTGAAAATCAAGGTAACTCGTATATCCGACGAGTTTTTATCTTGTTATAACCAAACACTTGTTACTAAATCCATTGATATTAAAATAATATCTAAGTGCAGTTACTTATTCACAATAGTCGGATTTACTTAATTTATTCAGTTCCATCCTATCTGATTCTATAATCAAACCCATAAAGATTTGTAGTAGTTCTTAAATCAAAGCGGTTTCGGATAACGCAGATATCTAATCCCGTCTCTTCGAATCCAAACGCCATCTTTTAAGGCCAAGTTGTTTTTAACAAAACAATTCAATTTCAAAATGTCAACATTCACATAGAAATTCCATCACAATATCTATTCAAATAAAACGTCCCACGTTTTATATTTAACTATTTGATTCAGAGTACTTCATATCACAGAATAACTGGAAAGAACTCACTGGAGAAATCAAATCAAACCACATAGCCTGATCCAATTCAACAATTTATGATCTATATTAACCAATCACATTATCCTCTATTTAATTTTAAAACACAATTAATTATTTTTAAATCCTGTTTATTTAAATTAAAATTAATTACAAACTATTTATTTTACTTTAAATAAATTTTATAAATTAATCAATAATTAACATATATAAATTAAACCTCTGATTTTATTAATTTAAAGTTTTAAACCACTTTATTTACATTAACCATTAACAACTTAAATTTCAAATTATTATTTAATAAGGGTATTAACAAATGGTTAAGGAGATAAGACAACTCGGTTTCTATGTTTATAAAAATAAGAGAATTTAGAGTTTTTAAAAAGTAAATAGTTTTTAAAGTTATTGGATTTGGAAAAATACTTAAAAATATTTACATTTTATTTTATTTTTTAAAAGCATTGGCCCATCGGCCCAAACCCGATAGCCCAGATTTTCTCCTCCCCCTTTCCTTTCCTTCTCTTCTGCTTATCCTCTATTCCCTACTGCTTTCACTTGCACAAGCTACGGCGTGCACGTGAACTGCCTAACGAGATTTCGCCGACCATCGATGACCTCACCTTCGAGTCGCCGTCGACCTCCTTGAACCACCCCGGCTACCAGATTACCACGACGGCGCCAAAAACACAAACGAGCACATTCCCATCACCAGAAAAACACCCGCCTCCTATTTCTACCTCTCACCGCCGTCACCGACAACCGGAAGCCAACCTGTTTCATCCAAAGCTTCGTCTTGCTTCCCTCTATCTTTTCCCCCTACACCGCAGCCTCACGCTTCCACCACGACGCCGCCATTGCCAAACAAACCACCTTGACCAAACTCGATCCTAAAACCCTACTTCCCCTCTAACACGACGCCACACCGACCAGAAAAATCCATCACCATTTTCCCCGAGACGTATATCACCCAGCTATCTCTGACCCCAACCCTGACCTGCCATTACGACCACCTTGCCGTAATTTGGAAAAGACCAGATTCCGTTCAACCCCTTCCACCTCATCAAATACGCAACTAAACATCGAGAAAATGCCACCAAAATTCATTATTTCTAATGCCGATCCCACCCATGTCAGTGAAAACATGAATTAAAACGATCGAATATCTTGAAATATTTGATTATCTACTGCAAATCCTATTTCCAGTGTTATTACTTGATAGTATTTCATGAAATCATTTTTAAAAATAAGTATACTCTAATACAAACATGAATCCTTCAAACATCATGACCTAAAACTATGTAGAAGGTGAGCTATAGATTTTTGAAGAGTTGAACATGATAGAAAACAAAGAACAGAGGCAAGAATGTGTACATGCTTTACATTCATCCATATACAGGCATATATATATATATATTCATTTCTATGCAACAATATATTCAAATACTGTTATTTCTATTTTATCTTTAAACATACTCGTAGATTTATAAGAAAGATTTTGTTTTGAAAAAAAAGAGGTTTACTCACAGTGAATGCTTTGAATAGAGAATTGGTTTTTGAAAAGAATCTGCTTGCTTTGTTGTTGAACTTCCTGTTAACTTGAGTTGTTTGATCCTTCTTAAGTTTTGTGAAATGGAAGTATTTTCTGTTTTACTTAGCTTGGTTTGAAATGAAAGAAAATGAAGACAAGTGGAGGTATACATATAAGAAAGAGTAGGCTGTATTCTGTTTTGTTGTACACAAAAATTCTGTTTTCACTTCTTTTTATCATTTTATTTTATTTTCTTTGATCAGAGATTTGACTTTTGACCTGATTTGATTATTTGAAAAAGATGTCCTGATTTGATTATTTGAAAAAGATGTGATTTATTTGAAATGGGATTTGATATTTTATGTGCTTGAGGGAATGTGCATTTAATGTTGTGTTCCCCTTTGTGTTTACATGCATATCTATATCCTTATGTACATACACTCTACATACATATGTCTACAACATAGTTTTTGTCTTGTTTTGTCTTATATATATATATATTCATACACTTAACCTTGCCTCCTTGCATACATACATACATACATACTTCACATATATACTTATATATATATGTCATCAATATGTTCATATGTTTACATCTATTTATATTTACATGCTTATTTACATATTTCTTATTTAATATGAACATGTATACATATACTATACTCAAATGTCATTTATGAGGCTTGTATCTTTATGCATATACTCTTACTTAAATACAAAATATTTTCACAAACATGTATATTTACCTATTCACTATTTTATCTAATATATATATATATATACTTGTGTATTTTTAATCCTCACATATATATTTTTGTGTACTTATATATTTTTACATTTAAACATCATAAAACTTGTCTATATCCTATATATATACAAATATATGGATATTTCATACACACTATTCTAGATGGAGAAGTTATTTACACATTTCTATAATACTTATTTTATTTAGGAATTTATACTTCAATATTTAATATAGTTTTTAATCCATTTATAGATACAGGTATTTTAACTCCCAGAAAATATATTTATTTCACTTATAAAATTGAATGTTTCAATAATTAAAATCAATTAATTACTCATTTAACAGACGTAAAAATCCGGGTCGTCACATTCCTCCCCCCTTTAGAACTTTTCGTCCTCGAAAAGGAACGAAGCGAGAATTCTTACTTTTGATGTTTATTATTATTAATTAAATCATTCTTTAAAACATTTTAACTTCCTTGCTCCTGTTATTTTAAATTCTTAAAACACTTTTTAAAATTTCATAATATTACCAAACTAGCTTTATATATAAAAAATTCATAACTCGATGTCTAAATAAGTCCATCCTTGTTCTCACAGAAATTCAGTCATACGTTGATCACGCGTAGGACTGAAAATCTATAGGTACTTAGTAGACCCGTTTCAACACCCAGTGAAAATACTTGGAAAAACTTTTGCGAGCATACTATGGAAATCATCACACCCTCCATGGGTCGTAGTTAGCACGATGATTGCAGCGCCATCCCGGCGAAAACCATAAGAAAACTGTAGGCATCCGCACCGCTCGACTTTCGCCATGGAAACTGCACAGATTGCAGCTACACACAGGGTTGCGTTGCTATCACAGCAAAACCTGTGTAACTGTAGGCATCAGCGCCCCTCGAATTACGCTACCAAATGAAACTTTACCACATAGATCGCAGACTACACAAAGTGATGTCACTGTTCCAGTGGAACCAGTGTAGACTGTAGGCACTCACTGCCACACGAATTTCACTATGCAACCAAACCACATAGATTGCAATCTACCGATGTTAAGTCGCTATCCCAGCGAAATCAAACGTAGATTGTAGGCAATCACTACCACTCGACTTACGCTATGGAACAGCGATAGATCGCAGTTACAACAAAGGTTACATTGCCATCACGGCAAAACCCAATATAACTGTAGGCATCAGCGCCATACGAATTACGCTACCCCAATCACAATCCTCAGGAACTAAAGTTTTGTCCGGACGTTCTTTGAGAACCAAATTTAGAACCCCCCCTCAGGGCTCAAGGCAGAACCACCCAGTGGATCTCCTACTATAAGTTTCAACTCTAAATGGGAGCGCCTTTCTTTCCATACCATTCTCAAAACATTTCATACTATACACATATAGTACCTTTCAAATCATACGCTTTATATGCATTACATATAAACTTCAAAATTGATATCTCAAAATCGATAGTTCTCAAACTTGGCTTTCAAATTCCCAAAATTTTCTTTTTGCCAAAACCGAAGGCCTTTCAAAATCAATGAGTTCCAAAACCTTTTCAGTTCCATTCTCATAAAATCATTCTTATATACATAAGATTATTCTTTCAACTTGAATAATTTTCAGATCACTTCATACTTGTATAAATTCCACTTTATATTTCAAATAACTTTCAAAGATCATTTCTTCTGGTTATAATCTCGTTAATGCCAAATCATTTTTTTTTCAAGTTCTATTTCCTTTTTCAAAGTCATTTGTCACATTACTTACTTCTTATAAAGTAAGTTTTCAGTTATAATACTATCCAACCTTTTATTTTAAATCATCACATATTTCTCAAATATACTCTTCCATTTCAAAATCATTTTCGCCTTACTATCCGGTTCGGTTCCAATTCAGAATTGCTTCAATTTCCATTTGGGTTAATGCTTTCAATTTCATCCCAATTCGTTTTTAAATCCATGGTTTAAATATAAACAATATCCATTCTTACCAGTTTGAATTTTAGAAAATAGTTTGAATAGTTGTAAAATAGTTAAATAGTTAATACAAGATAGTTTAGGTTCTAAAAAGAATGGTTTGTATAGTAAATAGCTTGGAAAAATAGATTTAAGGCAGTTTATATTAAAACAATTTGTTTGAAAATAGTTTCAGGGTCAAACTGGTTCAATTTGCCAATTTCCAACTCAAATCAATTTCCACTTCCATTTAGATGGATTCAATCCAGATTCCAATTCGAATTAACTTCGATTTCTATTCCAATTCAAATCAATTCCCATTTTGAATTTAAACTAATTCAACTTCGATTACAATTCCAATTAATTCAATTTAATTTCACCTTTGAATTAATTCCAATTCCATTGTAAATTTTCAATCATATTGATTTATATAAATTCGGATTCGGTTTTCAAATATCGATTTAATTACTTAAATCAAATTAAACTTTAATATTTAATTTAACAACCTAAGTCTTTAAAATAATTTAATTCTAAGCCAAATTTCAAGTATTCAGTTAAATTACCTTTACTTAAACTTATGTGGGGTCCGAGTAAGAGCCCAATCCTTTTTAAACAAATCAATTTTCGAAATTTGATTGATTTCCCAACTTCAAATTTTTAAATACAATCCTTTAAACAATTCCGGTTGATAAATTCCTTTTTAACTTAAGTTCAAAATGATTCCATTTCCCTAAATTCAATTTTATTTCTAAGAATCAAAATCTTTAAATGGTTTCTAAATAAAGTTTTATGTCCATTTAATTTCAGCAATGGATGTATATCATTTCAATCCATTTGTCAATTTTAATCGAAATAGTCCAATTTATAGTTTTATTTATATACTGTCAGTAACAAACAGGTTGATAGCAGGACATGTCAAAGTAAATAAACATCCAAATTATCCAAAACACCAATCAATAGCATCTTCCACAATTTCCAGAATTCAAAACCCATTTCATTTCAAAAACCGTTTTGAAATCATACATAACTTCTTTTTTCAGTCTAACCCATTTAACTTCCATAAGTTAAATCTTATTTTCATCTTGGAATTTTCCAATTTCAGATTATAGGTTCAAAACTTACTTAACTTGCCCTAAGCTAAATTTCAATTCATTTAATCCATTCAACCATACTCAGTTTAAATTCCCATTCCAAATTTAAATTTCTTATCAATATCACTTCCCACCCATAAGTTCAAAAACTTACTTCCCTTTGGGTTATACATCTCATTCTCAGCGGAATTTAGAATTCAACACTTAGAATTTATTTCCAATCAACTTTGAAATCACATATGTCCACACACACACACACACACACACACATATATATATATATATATATATATATATATATATATATTTACCCATTTCATATCAATCACACTTTAAATTTTAAACCGTTCTTGGTTTTAAATCCAAACAAATTCATCTTCAAGCAACTCTTGTTTTAAAACAAGATTTCTATATTCAAAAATATTTTGAATAATATTATTTATTATTTCTTTTAACACCTTCAAACAATTCAAATTTCTCTAGGTCTAGGTTTTAAAACTTCACAATTTAAATCCATTTCAATTTATAAGTCATACTTATATAAAATTTTACTTCCTTAAAACATTTCACTCTGTTTCATCATTGTTTATTTTGTAATAAATATCCTTTATTAAGACACAATAACCAATTTATGGTAAAAATCAATATTATCGTATCTAGAAACCAAACACACAAATTTTTTTCACAATAATTTCCTGGGAGATTATTTCTTTGAAATATAATCAGGGTAAATTTATTTCATTACAAAACACTTTGAAAAATACTTCCGGAATTTTAAATTTCTGGTTTCATTCTATTTTCAGCTTAACTTACTTGTATGGTTCATTCTTACCCAAATTTCTATTTGGCTATATATATTACCACTTAAGTCTTATAATTTTATTTAATTTCAATAACAACAACCAATCAACTTAATATACTATAATAATCTACAAAATTATTTTCTTTTATATTAAAATATAACCTTACATAAAAATTATTTTAAAACCATTTTTAAAATCATTATATAAGAAAATAACAAGTACGCCCTTATATAATACACTCAACTCATTCTAGGGTACTACTGACCCTATCTCTAATGAGTAATCCCCACCAGAGCCAAGGTTCTCGCTTAACCTTCAGCCCTGATACCACGTGTAACGGCCCGAAAGATTTTCGACCCTGAAAATCGACACTAATACATTCACTGTATAGAGTGCCGAGCAATCGAGAGCCGGAAAAACCAGACTGTTAGGGTTTAGAAAAAAAAGAGATAGAATAAGAACATGAAACAACAGCACAGAATCTCACAATCGCAGCGGAACAAAATATAATATGAAATAACAGCATTAATATAAAGAAAAGCTGTAATTGTCAATATACATACAAGATATCAGAGTACACTTATTAATAAATAAATCTGGACAGTTATAATAACTTGTCCCTAAATATTGTCTATGCGGTCTATAATAAACAGCGGAAAATAGTAAATACGTGAAGTTCGTCTCTGCCATACAACTCGTCTCCTGAGCTCCAAAGCGTCCTAACCTAAAAATTTGTAATACTCGGTCTACCCGAGCATTACAATAAAGTAACACCCGAGTCAGGCTGGAAACCAGCGTGAGTAAAACCAACTTAATTTTAAATACTTAAGTTATAAAGCTTCTTTGAAAATCAAGGTAACTCGTATATCCGACGAGTTTTATCTTGTTATAACCAAACACTTGTTACTAAATCCTTTGGTATTAAAATAATATCTAAGTGCAGTTACTTATTCACAATAGTCAGATTTACTTAATTTATTCAATTCCAGCCTATCTGATTCTATAATCAAACCCGTAAAGATTTGTAGTAGTTCTTAAATCGAAGTGGTTCCGGATAACGCTGATATCCGATTCCGTCTCTTCGAATCCAAACGCCATCTTTTAAGGCCAAGTTGTTATTAACAAAACAATTCAATTTTAGAATGTCAACATTCACATAGAAATTCCATCATAATATCTATTCAAATAAAACGTCTCACGTTTTATATTTAACTGTTCGATTCAGGGTACTTCATATCATAGAATAACTGGAAATAACTCACTGGAGAAATCAAATCAAACCACATAGCCTGATCCAATTCAACAATTTATGATCTATATTAACCAATCACATTATCCTCTATTTAATTTTAAAACACAATTAATTATTTTTAAATCCTGTTTATTTAAATTAAAATTAATTACAAACTATTTATTTTACTTTAAATAAATTTTATAAATTAATCAATAATTAACATATATAAATTAAACCTCTGATTTTATTAATTTAAAGTTTTAAACCACTTTATTTACATTAACCATTAACAACTTAAATTTCAAATTATTATTTAATAAGGGTATTAACAAATGGTTAAGGAGATAAGACAACTCGGTTTCTATGTTTATAAAAATAAGAGAATTTAGAGTTTTTAAAAAGTAAATAGTTTTTAAAGTTATTGGATTTGGAAAAATACTTAAAAATATTTACATTTTATTTTATTTTTTAAAAGCATTGGCCCATCGGCCCAAACCCGATAGCCCAGATTTTCTCCTCCCCCTTTCCTTTCCTTCTCTTCTGCTTATCCTCTATTCCCTACTGCTTTCACTTGCACAAGCTACGGCGTGCACGTGAACTGCCTAACGAGATTTCGCCGACCATCGATGACCTCACCTTCAAGTCGCCGTCGACCTCCTTGAACCACCCCGGCTACCAGATTACCACGACGGCGCCAAAAACACAAACGAGCACATTCCCATCACCAGAAAAACACCCGCCTCCTATTTCTACCTCTCACCGCCGTCACCGACAACCGGAAGCCAACCTGTTTCATCCAAAGCTTCGTCTTGCTTCCCTCTATCTTTTCCCCCTACACCGCAGCCTCACGCTTCCACCACGACGCCGCCATTGCCAAACAAACCACCTTGACCAAACTCGATCCTAAAACCCTACTTCCCCTCTAACACGACGCCACACCGACCAGAAAAATCCATCACCATTTTCCCCGAGACGTATATCACCCAGCTATCTCTGACCCCAACCCTGACCTGCCATTACGACCACCTTGCCGTAATTTGGAAAAGACCAGATTCCGTTCAACCCCTTCCACCTCATCAAATACGCAACTAAACATCGAGAAAATGCCACCAAAATTCATTATTTCTAATGCCGATCCCACCCATGTCAGTGAAAACATGAATTAAAACGATCGAATATCTTGAAATATTTGATTATCTACTGCAAATCCTATTTCCAGTGTTATTACTTGATAGTATTTCATGAAATCATTTTTAAAAATAAGTATACTCTAATACAAACATGAATCCTTCAAACATCATGACCTAAAACTATGTAGAGGGTGAGCTATAGATTTTTGAAGAGTTGAACATGATAGAAAACAAAGAACAGAGGCAAGAATGTGTACAGGCTTTACATTCATCCATATACAGGCATATATATATATATTCATTTCTATGCAACAATATATTCAAATACTGTTATTTCTATTTTATCTTTAAACATACTCGTAGATTTATAAGAAAGATTTTGTTTTGAAAAAAAAGAGGTTTACTCACAGTGAATGCTTTGAATAGAGAATTGGTTTTTGAAAAGAATCTGCTTGCTTTGTTGTTGAACTTCTTGTTAACTTGAGTTGTTTGATCCTTCTTAAGTTTTGTGAAATGGTAGTATTTTCTGTTTTACTTAGCATGGTTCGAAATGAAAGAAAATGAAGA
Organism: Allium fistulosum; assembly: GCA_030737815.1. Classification (NCBI taxonomy): domain Eukaryota; kingdom Viridiplantae; phylum Streptophyta; class Magnoliopsida; order Asparagales; family Amaryllidaceae; genus Allium; species Allium fistulosum. The sequence goes on along the minus strand of CM060908.1, from coordinate 933,743,110 downwards.
CAAGTGGAGGTATATATATAAGAAAGAGTAGGCTGCATTTTGTTTTGTTGTACACAGTAAATCCTGTTTTCACTTTTTTCATTTTATTTTATTTTCTTTGATCAGAGATTTGACTTTTGACTTGATTTGATTATTTGAAAAAGATGTCCTGATTTCATTATTTGAAAAAGATATGATTATTTGAAATGGGATTTGATATTTTATGTGCTTGAGGGAATGTGCATTTAATGTTGTGTTCCCCTTTGTGTTTACATGCATATCTATATCCTTATGTACATACACTCTGCATACATATGTCTACAACATAGTTTTTGTCTTGTTTTGTCTTATATATATATTCATACATTTAACCTTACCACCTTGCATACATACATACTTCACGTATATACGTATATATATATATATATGTCATCAATATGTTCATATGTTTACATCTATTTATATTTACATGCTTATTTACACATTTCTTATTTAATATGAACATGTATACATATACTATACTCAAATGTCATTTATGAGGCTTGTATCTTTATGCATATGCCCTTACCTACATACACAATATTTTCACAAACATGTATATTTACCTATTCACTATTTTACCTAATATATATATATATACTTATGTATTTTTAATCCTCACATATATATATTTTGTGTACTTATATATTTTTACATTTAAACATCATAAAACTTGTCTATATCCTATACACACACACACACACAAATATATGGAATTTCATACACACTGTTCTATATGGGGAAGTTATTTACACATTTCTATAATACTTATCATATCTAGGAATTTATACTTCAATGTTTAATATAGTTTTTAATCCATTTATAGATACAGGTATTTTAACTCCTAGAAAATATATTTATTTGACTTATAAAATTCAACGTTTCAATAATTAAAATCAACTAATTACCCATTTAACAGACGTAAAAATCCGGGTCGTCACAGTATTCAAGTAGAATGAATCCATAGAAATTATACTAATTCTACTCAATATCAATTTCTGTATTCAACCTTTACCATCCGTGAATAATGGTGAAATCATCTTTTAAATTCACACAAATAGTATGGGTTCCCTTCTCGAAATTTAACACCAAGTATAATAAGAATATCTCTATTCAATCCAAGTTGCAATTGATTAAAAATTAAATCTTTTATACTTATCTCGTTTCCGACATTTCGACCGTATTTATCCCTCGTCCAGGAAAGAGGCCAGGTGAGCCAGGGTACTAGTTGCTCCTAAACATCTCCTTAGTTTAAGCACCCCATATCCTGATCTCATGAATAGAAAAATCCAGTCTACTTATCGTCTTTTAGAGCTAAGATTAAATCACTTTATTTTAACAACTTTTCTTTAAATTATATATTTAACTCTTTTAAAATAAATTGTAAAACCTTCAAATCATCTCTAAAATACTTATTTATTTTAAAACATTTATAAAATATTTGGGAAAGAATACTTAAGTTTAAAGCCATATTTCAAAAGTTATTAAAAGTGCTGAAAAAGTGCTGCGAATAGTGCTTTTAAGGATTATTTGATCAAAACAACTTTTCTATCATTTAGAAATTCATTTTTATAACTCAAATCTCTTTTAAAACATTTTAACATATTTATAAAATTTATTCTATATTTTAAAGAATTAAAAATATCCATTTAAAGAATTGATCACTTTGGTTTTCGAACTGCCCAAGCGCGACTATTTTGAGAACTTTTTTTACTCATATATCAAAATCTACTAAACAAAATCTCAATCTTTTTATTTTGTTTGAAAACTATTATTTTAAGAGTTTGGAAAATTCTTATTACAAAGTATTCCAACTCTGAATCCATCGTATAAATGGATTTAAACTTTTACGGTGCGAAATCGCAAACTGTAGTTACGCGACGCGCCTATTTTTGACTTAACTTTCATAACTTGTCCAGACTTCACCAAATTTGATTTTAGTTTTTATAAACCATTTTAAATCGTTTCAACGGGGTTTAATGATTCTGTATCACTTTTATAACTTGATTCAAAAAGTGATTTCCTTGTGTAATATCGACTTGTATTTACGTGACTTGTTTACACAATTAAACATTACATTAAAACAACCAATACTTGATGATCAAAGCATAGTAAACATCCATAGAAATCATATCACATCATCATTATATATATATATATATATATAGTTTCTCACCTTCGTTAGTTTCTAACTTTATGAAACTTGGCTATAGCTTCGCTACGATCGAATCAAAGCCTAAGGAATCATGCCTTGGACCTTTGAATAGACTCGGCCTATGCTTGTAAGGGAAAATGGGCTCAGTCTTGGTGGTAGGAGGTGGTGGTCGTGGGTTTTGAGTGAGGGAAGGGGTGGATTTGAGCTGGTTTTTAAGTGGATTACAAATGTATATATAGTTATGTAAATTTATTTTCTTTTTACTAATTTTTCTTCATAATTTTCTTAAGGTAGGAAGCCATTGAAAAGTTTGAGAATGAGGAAGAAGATGAAGTAGAATAGTGTGTAAAATTATGAAGAGAATGGTGGGTATTTATAGGGAAAGTAATGGAAATAAATATCCAAATGTGTAACTACTCTTTTTCCCCTTCCCCACACCACTCCTCTTCCATCTAAGCGCACGAAAATGACACTCCTTTGTGCCTCCATGTGTGTGGTGATGATGGTATGTAAGTGAGTTGATGTTTGCTTTTTAATGTAGAAAATATTTTGGATATTTATATTGTTTACTATATGTGAATTCTAGTGTAAATGGTAAGTATATTTTACTTTCTACATGTGTTAATTGCATATCTATGTGTTAATGTATGCATATGCATGTTAGATATGTGTTCAAGTGATATAAACAACATTATACAACTTCAATACATTAAACCGTTACGAATTCTGATTCTGATTGTCGATCAGATTCCCAGTTTTTAGTTAAGCTATATATATTAGTAAACAAAACTTGAGAATATATTTCTCATCATTTAAAAAAAATTAAAATGGTCTCACTTAAATTGTAAAACCATATATATTGATATTAAACAATTGTTAACAAAATGTGCTGTTATTTCAATAAAGCTATACAAATTTTCTTATATTTTCAAATCAAGTATATATCTTTATAAAACAGTTATAAATGATTTACTATCACTATATAACTAATTAAAATGAATTATTATCATTTTAGAACAATTATTTGAATAATTATAATAACTATTAAATCATTAAACCTTAATTTAAATTCATTAAATCAATTATTAAATACGATGCCATTATTGATGATGTCATAAATACATTTTATTTCCAAAAATAAAATAAATAATTTTATGTCATATTGTTGTTCAAATAGACATATTAGTGTATGTATCCATACTTGTGCACTCAAATACTAAGAAAATCCCCTTTCGATCGAAATCATTTTATCGATGAAAATTTATATACGAAGCACGTGCTTTATTTATGAAACTATATTCCACTATTATATGTTAAAACAAGTTTCTTATCATAATTTTAGGGTTTAGATCTTATGGTTGGTGTTATAAAATCTCATATTTGAATATTTCAAAATTAAATATCATTTATCAAAGTGATAAATTTGCGGATCATTAAATCTCTTTCTCTAATATTCTTTAATTTGTGAGATTGCTAGTTTAGAATCAACGACCACTCACTTTCAAATATTTTTTGTTTTAAGTTAAATTGGATCTGAGATGTTGGGATATTTCTAGAGGATAGTTGTTGCCATTAAAAGGAAGAAGAAGAAGGTGGCGGCTCAAAAAAATGAATTAGAATGTTATTAGGGTTTTGAGATCATAATTTATATGGTAGGAAAATAGAGAACCAACTAGATCTCTACCACACATCTCCAAACCCTAATCACACACGTAGTAGCCGCCACTTCCTCTCTCTAGACCAGCCGCCTATCACTTTAAAATTCAAGGGTTTGAGCCCATTTAACCCAAATTAAATATACATAATTATATTTAACTTAATTTGTTATCGATATCTCATATCAATCGATATATTTATAACTTTCATAAATATGTGCAACAATTTTATTTCTCAAATCATATCCAAATTTAATAATTAATATTTCGTAAATAATAATTAATTAAATTAATTTATAATAATTATAAACTAATTAAATGGTTTATTCTAAAGAGAATTCATCATTTCGGTTGTGTGACTCTTGGGTATAAATTCGGTCAGCGATTAACATAAAACTATTCGAATATTAACGTTCACACTTCACTTAGCAGGTGGTGTGACATTATGACCAAATTTATCGCTTACTTAGCTTCAGTAAAATCTAATTTCACTTTATTAAGCGTTACCCGGTTGTGACAATTATTTACACGAATTCTCTTCGTCAAAACTATATCACTTGGACTTATTGTACTTGGTAATAGTCAAAATTCCAACATCGTCCACATTCAACTCTATAATCCAAACACAAAGTCCTTAGTTCAATAATAACAATTATTATTAACTAAACTACTCTGGCCAGAGATTTTGACTTTTGGTTGACTTGAGTTGAAGGTGATACTAACCCCATATAACTGAGAAGACGAATCCTCTCTTGAATAGTGCTTCACTTCCAATACTTCCACTCGACCCAACTATAGTCACTCGATGGACGTCATGCCATGATTATAGTATAATCAAATTGATGCTTTCATATTGAAGATCCATAGTATTCTAAGTCGAGAGAACTATGTAAATTAGTCACATCGATATTTTTTGTTTGACCTTAGTTATATTAACCAACAGAAAACTATCGAGTAGGTCGTTCCATAGTTATCTAATAACTATCAATACGTAATGCTTAGCTGCCCCGATAGTCATAAGTAATACATTGTCCAACATTTGAAGTGTGACGCCCCACCTTTATGCTCACAATAACAAAGAGTATTAAAGGAAAATACTGTCTGTTATCACGAAGAATAAGGTTGGATAGGAGCGGCCATCCGTAGTTGGCCTTACACTAGTATTGGTTACCTCGATAGGAGTGGTATATATTTTTCATTTTTCATCGCTTATTTATTTACTCCCATCGACATACCCAATTACCAGTATAAAACGAACTACGATGGTTCATAATAGTTTAGGACAATATATATAATAATAACACAGATACAAAAGAATGCGGAACACAGATAATAAAAGTCTCATATATATATAACTGATGTCAGTTACAATACAGTTGACACAATACATATGATACAACTACAACTGTCGACTCTGGAAGTTATATATACACGTACATTATCAACTAATATACATGAATACATATCAACCTATACTATGACACGACTACTCCAAAAGATGTGAAAAGTCTTCATAGCTCAAACGACAACTCAAAGCAGGAAATCTACAACCTGAAATAACTCGGGTCTGACCCGAGTATTACATTCAAAAGAAAATAATACACGGGTCAGTCTAATTCAAACTCAGTTATTAGTGCACAGAAGCAATAATAATCAAATACCAAATAGACGACAGCCACGGAAATCTCTTATATCCGACTCCTCGATAAGAGAATCAGATACCGGCAGATATAACACTAAAAAGTGTTAAACAACAAATCAGTAAGTGCAAATCATCAACAAAGATAGATAAAAAGGTTATCAATGAAGATGATATGAAAACTCCAGAATTGCCTAAACAGCAATTTACACAAATTCCAACTATTAAATAAATAATAGAATCTCAAAATGATCAATCGAATCAAATTCTTGTGTGGCTGCAGTACACGCACGCGTGCACTGCCTCGCCACACAGTACGTCGAAACTGCAAAGGGCGAAGTGAAACCCAAGCCAACAAAACAGCGAAAACAACAAAAATCTAATTATCAATATGATAATTAGGAAATATCTAATTTAACTTATCTAAAAGATAATTAGATATCAACAAAATCATCAGCTTAAACCAAATCAGAATACAACTCAAAATATCGAATTGAACCAACGAAATAATTCAACAATCGAAATATCAATTAAATCCGTCACTTTTGCTAGGGCTACAGTACACGCACGCGTGTACTGCCTCGCCACTATAATAATGCTAGTATGCAAATCAACTTAATTAATCAAACCTGAACCAATAGCCAGATTCAAATAACAATTGTACTCGATACAAAGGCACTAAAGTATGCATCCAAAGAAAATACACAAGTTCGATGCAGACAATGTCTACAAGACAAATGAATACAACAGATCCAAGTAAATGGCAACTACAAGTGCTGGATCAATGAAACAGTGTACAAGGGCAGTTATACCAAAACAAGTTCATGCAGACACAAACCAGAGGGTCCAGGCATCAACAATACTCAAATGTATAAGCACCCTCCTCGATAACAAGGGAACAAGACAGCAGCAGTATACACTACCAACCGGGTCAAGTAAGTGCACATCAAGTGATAACATGCACATGTATACGACAGAAAGTATGAATGACTAGACTAAACATCATATAAAACTGCTTGAGCAAGAGTGAAAACAGCAATAACTCGAAGTAGCAATCAAATTGCCAAACACAGTGCTATCTAGAGTCACAGTCGAAGACACATGAACAAGTCATGTGCTACTACAAAGAACAACGACAATCAAACACAAGGCTAACATCATTACAAAGAAAATGGTCAGACAATTGAGCTCCAAAGGATGCAACAGGTATGCATCAATGAACTGGACAGTACAAGCTTCGAGATATCAAACCACACTACAATATCAGGAATGCACAGAGAGTACGCAACATGACTCGAAGCAGGTGTATGAATATATGATGCTATGTAAAGTGTTCTCAGGTGGTGATGGGATATACAGTGACAGTATCATGTGAACGCGAGAATTCAAACTACAATATTATGTATTACTAAGTGTTATAGAACCTCAAGCGTTATCAAGAAAAGGAAACCACAGTCACAACATAATAGCTAGAGTCATGAATCAGTAAAAAAAACGAACAAGGTCGAAACAGGTTCAACCTCGTAAAATCAAGTGAAAGTCTAAGCCATCAAAATTTCATGAACAGCCATCTCAAATCAAGACAATGCCAAACCCTATTTATTTTCTCAAAATCAAGGTTGCAATCAAGTCTAAAAACAATTGCAGTTCGAATCAAAGTCTGCCGAAGTCACCAGAAATCCACTAAACCAAGACTGTGGAACTTATAATCGCAAAATATACAAAATCGAGCAAAGTCCAAGTCAGGAAGAGCAAAACCATGAAAACACGAAATCGAACCAAGACAGGAAAATCGTCATCGAAACAAAGTCGAACGATATAAGCACAGTAGGAATTCACATAACAACAACGATTCACATCGAACGAAAACAAATGGCCAAGATAGACAATATCGAATCAAAATCGAATTGCAGAAGCACTATACTATGAATGAATTAGATGTGAGTAAATAGGATTACTCACCTTTTTCTCGATCGAAATTTGAAGCCACGCATACGAAAATCAGAAACCCAATGCTTCAAAGCGGAACAAACGAATAGGGGCCGCCATTTCTTTTTCTTCGAAGCCCTAACTTCGAACGAATGAACGAAGAAGATTTGAAGCCTGGCGGAGCTCTTCGCGACGAATGATCGACAAGGAATCATCCTTCGCTCGAGCAACTCGAAGTCGCGGCACCACGAATCGACCGGAGCCCTAATTTGGAGAAGACGAGGCCGCCATCTTTTTTTTTTCTTTCGTTTTGAATGTTTGCTTAGGGTTTCTAACGAGAATTATGTGGGGAACGGTTTAAACACTTGGATGTTTATCACGGCCCAACAAAATACAAGAGAACGGGCCAAGATTTAAATTTGTAAAGCCCGCATAATCACTTGACGATTTAATATAAAGAATTTTGATCTGATTAAAAACTTCCAACAGCAATTTGCAGACAGTTTGATCGTCATTTTGACAATGATTAAAAATTACAAACTCCCGGGTTGTTACAAACTCCCCTCCTTATAAAAATTGTGTCCCCGTAGTTTTCATAATCAAAGGCGTCAATAACAATTATTTTTCTAACATAAACTGGTTAAGCTAGAAAAATAAGGTCAAGAACACAAACATCAAAGAAATCTTTTAATCCCAATAAAAGAGATTCGCAAATTTTCAACAAAATCTAACTATCAATAGATAATCAGAAAGCGGCAAAACTGAATAAATGCAATCATCGGCGATATTCCCTTATCAATTAGATATTCAGAAATACAGAAAACTCAAAACAGCAATATCTAATTGTCGATACGATAATTAGAAAATAGCAAAATCTAATTATCAACAAAGATGATTAGAAAGCACAAATCACAATTCGCAAAACTGCCAATATCTAGTTATTCAACAATTAACTAGAAAACATAAACTTCATCATCAGCAAACTCTAACTATCAACAGAGATAGATAGAAAATAGCAATTCAATAAAATCAACATAATCTTGACTCCATTAGATACTAGAAATTTTCGTATCAATAAAATCAGCAATCAACCAATTATCCAAACGATAGTCAGAAAACAAATCAACAAATATTTAATTACCACAAACGGTAATCAAATTTCAAATCAACAAATATTTAATTACCACAAACGGTAATCAAATTTCAAATCAACAAATATTCGATTATCTAAAACAATAATCAAATCTCAAATCAACAAATATTCGATTATCAAAAACGATAATCAAATTTCAAATCACAAATATTCGATTACCAAAAACGATAATCAAATTTCAAATCAACAAATATTCGATTATCAAAACGATAATCAAATCTCAAATAAACAAATATTTGATTATCAAAAACGATAATCAAATTTCAAATCACAAATATTCGATTATCAAAAACGATAATCAAATCTCAAATCACAAATATTCGATTATCAAAAACGATAATCAAATTTCAAATCACCAAATATTCGATTATCAAAACGATAATCAAATCTCAAATCAATAAATATTCGATTATCAAAAACGATAATCAAATTTCAAATCACAAATATTCGATTATCAAAAACGATAATCAAATTTCAAATCATAAATATTCGATTATCAAAAACAATAATCAAATCTCAAATCACAAATATTCGATTATCAAAAACAATAATCAAATCTCAAATCAACAAATATTCGATTATCAAAAACGATAATCAAATTTCAAATCACAAATATTCGATTATCAAAAACGATAATCAAATCTCAAATCAACAAATATTCGATTATCAAAAACGATAATCAAATCTCAAATCAACAAATATTCGATTATCAAAAACGATAATCAAATTTCAAATCACAAATATTCGATTATCAAAAACGATAATCAAATCTCAAATCAACAAATATTCGATTATCAAAAACGATAATCAAATTTCAAATCACCAAATATTCGATTATCAAAACGATAATCAAATCTCAAATCAACAAATATTCGATTATCAAAAACGATAATCAGAACTCATATCAACAATATCCAATTATCACAAGCGATAATTAGAAGCAACAAATATCCGATTATCAAAAACGATAATCAGAACTCATATCAACAATTATCCAATTACCTGCAGATAATTGGAAACAACAAATATCTAGAAGTCAACTAAGAAGACTAGAAAATCAACATAAAAGGTTGGATCGATCCCATCAGATGGCGAGTTTTTAGTTCGCCACACGTGCATCTCATATGGCCGAAGCCTACCAAGTACTCAACATAATTTTGGCACCCATCAGATTGACCCGAAGGTCCACAGAGTGACCCGAAGGTCTAGTACTGGTATTTGACCCGAAGGTCCTCATATGACCCGAAGGTCCTCATATGACCCGAAGGTCCTCATAGTGGCTCGAAAGCACACAAAAAGCATCAAAATCATCAAAACAGCAGAAGTTTCAATTTACGAGTCCGGAATTAACCGAAATAGCAAACACACATGTCCCATACCACGTGTTTTACTAAATCGTTTGATTCTCTTCATCGTTTCCTTGAAAGTGCAAAATTGTGTACTTTGTAAAAATACATTTTACATTCTCAAACGGACAAGTCCGGAATTAAGCGAATCAGTAAAAGAAAGGGATCATAATCCTCGATTTTGCTGAAACGTTTAAATCGCTTCCTCATTCTTTTGAAATCGCAAACTGTAAAATTCCTGAAAACAATTTTATTTATTTTATAAAAATAACAATTCACATTCTCAACTGGACAAGTCCAGAGTTAAGCGAATCAGTAAAAGAAAGGGGTCATAATCCTCGATTTTGCTGAAACGTTTAAATCGCTTTCTCATCCTTTTGAAAGCGCAAACTGTTAAAAATTTTATAAAACAATTTTCATTTTTAAAATGATTTTCCAAATTCGTGATTAAAGCAGCAACATTAGTAAAAATTTCGAAAAGGAAATTGTACTTCCCAATACACCGTAAAACGAATCTCAAAATCAGCATTGCGGAATAACCGCTTGAAAATCCTCTTTTTAAAATTTGACGGTTACTGAAGCCAAAGCGACGGTAATTTTTAAACGTCAAAATCTCATCAAAATAATTTATATCAAAATGTAATATCAGTGAAATTTCATTCATCAAAGATGCCACAAAACACCGTGCTTCAAAAATTTAGCATTGGTGTAAAAATCCCGTTATAAAAATAACGGCAACAAAATACGTTTCATAACCAAGCATCGGTTCAACGTAAAATTAATGCAGTAACGTGCAATTCATATTTGCACGCACACTACAATATACACAAAGAAATTACTCTATTATCTTCAATGAAGATAATTTAAAACAGCGAAAATCTAATCAACATGTGACTAGTATAAAAGAAAATCAGCAAAAATCTCAATAATAATCACATAACTGCAATCGCTTCGAATTCTCAATTCGGATTCGAAATTCTCAAAGAAAACAAATTAAACACAGCTATGTAAACACAAATGAAATTTATTTCAATTTCATATTTTGATTTTTAAATCAAAAAGATTACCAACTGTATTCAGAGAAGACAGTCACACTGTTTCCGCTGCGCACTCTGATAACAGAACACAAATTATCAATCAACAAAACACAATTCCACTATTATTTTTAAATAAGGATATTTAAAAATTTCACCAAATTTCAAAATTTTAGTTTTGACTCAAAGAACAAATAAAACATCGACAAATAGTTGTAACATACGTTCCATCTAAGTTATGTTTTATATTATGTCCATAAACCCCAAGCTCTAATACCAACTGTGACGCCCCACCTTTATGCTCACAATAACAAAGAGTATTAAAGGAAAATACTGTCTGTTATCACGAAGAATAAGGCTGGATAGGAGCGGCCATCCGTAGTTGGCCTTACACTAGTATTGGTTACCTCGATAGGAGTGGTATATATTTTTCATTTTTCATCGCTTATTTATTTACTCCCATCGACATACCCAATTACCAGTATAAAACGAACTACGATGGTTCATAATAGTTTAGGACAATATATATAATAATAACACAAATACAAAAGAATGCGGAACACAGATAATAAAAGTCTCATATATATATAACTGATGTCAGATACAATACAGTTGACACAATACATATGATACAACTACAACTGTCGACTTTGGAAGTTATATATACACGTACATTATCAACTAATATACATGAATACGTATCAACCTATACTATGACACGACTACTCCAAAAGATGTGAAAAGTCTTCATAGCTCAAACGGCAACTCAAAGCAGGAAATCTACAACCTGAAATAACTCGGGTCTGACCCGAGTATTACATTCAAAAGAAAATAATACACGGGTCAGTCTAATTCAAACTCAGTTATTAGTGCACAGAAGCAATAATAATCAAATACCAAATAGACGACAGCCACGGAAATCTCGTATATCTGACTCCTCGATAAGAGAATCGGATACCCGCAGATATAACACTAAACAGTGTTAAACAACAAATCAGTAAGTGCAAATCATCAACAAAGATAGACAAAAAGGTTATCAATGAAGATGATATGAAAACTCCAGAATTGCCTAAATAGCAATTTACACAAATTCCAACTATTAAATAAATAATTAGAATCTCAAAATGATCAATCGAATCAAATTCCTGTGTGGCTGCAGTACACGCACGCGTGCATTGCCTCGCCACACAGTACGTCGAAACTGCAAAGGGCGAAGTGAAACCCAAGCCAACAAAACAGCGAAAACAACAAAAATCTAATTATCAATATGATAATTAGGAAATATCTAATTTAACTTATCTAAAAGATAATTAGATATCAACAAAATCATCAGCTTAAACCAAATCAGAATACAACTCAAAATATCGAATTGAACCAACGAAATAATTCAACAATCGAAATATCAATTAAATCCGTCACTTTTGCTAGGGCTGCAGTACACGCACGCGTGTACTGCCTCGCCACTATAATAATGCTAGTATGCAAATCAACTTAATTACTCAAACCTGAACCAATAGCCAGATTCAAATAACAATTGTACTCGATACAAAGGCACTAAAGTATGTATCCAAAGAAAATACACAAGTTCGATGCAGACAATGTCTACAAGACAAATGAATATAACAGATCCAAGTAAATGGCAACTACAAGTGGTGGATCAATGAAACAGTGTACAAGGGCAGTTATACCAAAACAAGTTCATGCAGACACAAACCAGAGGGTCCAGGCATCAACAATACTCAAATGTATAAGCACCCTCCTCGACAGCAAGGGAACAAGACAGCAGCAGTATACACTACCAACCGGGTCAAGTAAGTGCACATCAAGTGATAACATGCACATGTATACGACATAAAGTATGAATGACTAGACTAAACATCATATAAAACTTCATGAGCAAGAGTGAAAACTGCAATAACTCGAAGTAGCAATCAAATTGCCAAACACAGTGCTATCTAGAGTCACAGTCGAAGACACATGAACAAGTCATGTGCTACTACAAAGAACAACGACAATCAAACACAAGGCTAACATCATTACAAAGAAAATGGTCAGACAATTGAGCTCCAAAGGATGCAACAGGTATGCATCAATGAACTGGACAGTACAAGCTTCGAGATATCAAACCACACTACAATATCAGGAATGCACAGAGAGTACGCAACATGACTCGAAGCAGGTGTATGAATATATGATGCTATGTAAAGTGTTCTCAGGTGGTGATGGGATATACAGTGACAGTATCATGTGAACGCGAGAATTCAAACTACAATATTATGTATTACTAAGTGCTATAGAACCTCAAGCGTTATCAAGAAAAGGAAACCACAGTCACAACATAATAGCTAGAGTCATGAATCAGTAAAAAAAACGAACAAGGTCGAAACAGGTTCAACCTCGTAAAATCAAGTGAAAGTCTAAGCCATCAAAATTTCATGAACAGCCATCTCAAATCAAGACAATGCCAAACCCTATTTATTTTCTCAAAATCAAGGTTGCAATCAAGTCTAAAAACAATTGCAGTTCGAATCAAAGTCTGCCGAAGTCACCAGAAATCCACTAAACCAAGACTGTGGAACTTATAATCGCAAAATATACAAAATCGAGCAAAGTCCAAGTCAGGAAGAGCAAAACCATGAAAACACGAAATCGAACCAAGACAGGAAAATCGTCATCGAAACAAAGTCGAACGATATAAGCACAGTAGGAATTCACATAACAACAACGATTCACATCGAACGAAAACAAATGGCCAAGATAGACAATATCGAATCAAAATCGAATTGCAGAAGCACTATACTACGAATGAATTAGATGTGAGTAAATAGGATTACTCACCTTTTTCTCGATCGAAATTTGAAGCCACGCATACGAAAATCAGAAACCCAATGCTTCAAAGCGGAACAAACGAATAGGGGCCGCCATTTCTTTTTCTTCGAAGCCCTAACTTCGAACGAATGAACGAAGAAGATTTGAAGCCTGGCGGAGCTCTTCGCGACGAATGATCGACAAGGAATCATCCTTCGCTCGAGCAACTCGAAGTCGCGGCACCACGAATCGACCGGAGCCCTAATTTGGAGAAGACGAGGCCGCCATCTTTTTTTTTTCTTTCGTTTTGAATGTTTGCTTAGGGTTTCTAACGAGAATTATGTGGGGAACGGTTTAAACACTTGGATGTTTATCACGGCCCAACAAAATACAAGAGAACGGGCCAAGATTTAAATTTGTAAAGCCCGCATAATCACTTGACGATTTAATATAAAGAATTTTGATCTGATTAAAAACTTCCAACAGCAATTTGCAGACAGTTTGATCGTCATTTTGACAATGATTAAAAATTACAAACTCCCGGTTGTTACATGAAGTATGTTACATACTCTAGTCTCGATAGATACATCGATATCCAGTCTCGATGCATCCTGACAATGAACATTTAAAATGGTATATTTGTTTCATTGTGATAAATTACTCAGGGTTACAACACTTTGTAACTACTATCACAAAACATACAATTTATGGATTTTCTATTAAATATACTTTTAATTAAATTAATTAACTAATATAACCACATTATATCAAGTCTATAATAGAAATAAAACACCTTTATTTTGAACAAGATTGGTCAACGAGTTAGATATATGTAACAAATTATATAATTGCCCTTAGAACATACCCCTAACTCTATCAATCTCCCACTTGCACTTGGGGTCAATTACAAAATCTTATTCCAACTTCTCCAATCGGTTTTCTCAAAATAAATTGGGTCAGTCCCTTTGTGAATGGGTATGCAATTATGTTTCAATTATCTACTATGTCAATCAACTCTCTCCGATGATGATAAACTATTTTATTATGTGAAATAATTCAGAGTATGTCTCTTGACTTCTAGTAAGCTCTAAGTTATGTTACGAACTATATCATAACATTTTATTGTATAATAATGTTATGAGATTCTCAACATTTGAAATCAGTTTAGATATAAATTTGTGCACTAATATATTTATACACATTATTTTTATTGCGGTGCTATTCAAGACGTTATACCTAGCCTTTTTTGTTGAATCAACCATGCTCTTTTATTTGGAACATTTCCAACTTAAAGAATCTTAACTTGAATTTATTATTGACATATTATACTCAATATCACTTATGAAGTTTGTGTCGGAACACTCCTTCATAAGGAGTTTTTGTTTTTGTAAATAATTCTCTAGTATTTCTTAAATACACAAGAACACTTCAAATAACCATTTAGTGATATCAATTTGGATTTGGTATTTTCTTCATGTATCAAATGCATAAACAAATCATGATATCATAGACAACACAACATATATGATAATTCCTATTGCCAATGCAAAGGAACCAGTCTTACATGTTCTGTATTAAACATTTTAATAAGGTGTCCTTACATATCGTTTGGGACATTTGCAACATCTTTTATACTTACTATAGATGAAATCATTTATTAATCCAATGCCAAGTATTACAACTAAAACTGATTTTAACACAAGTACATCATTAACAATCAACATTGTGTTGTTTACATATGGTTTAGAAAATCAATGTACCTTTTAACATTCTTTTTTATGAATACATGCTTCCTCTACACTTTAATTGAAAATCAAACTATTTCATATTTCTATCAAAATACTTATTCAATCTTGATGCTTATAAAATGATACTTTCGTATCATTTCTTGGATTATATTCGAAAACTCACAACCTCTATATCGCTTCCACTGACTTCGAGATACTTTGGTTGTTATGTGCAAATAGTCTACTCTAAATCATTTTTTAGAATTTTCTATTTCATCATATATGTACCAAAACACTAAGTCTTTTCAAGGGATAATTTAGAACAGGTTGTTGCACATAACTACCAAAGTGTCTCGAAGTCAGTAGGAGTGGTAATGAGTTTGTGAGTTTTCGAATATGATATACGAAATGATACAAAAGTACCATTCTATAAGCATTAGAATTGAGTAAGTATTTTGATATAAATATCAAATAGTTTGGTTTTCAGTCAAAATGCAGAGAAAGTGTGTGTCTATAAGAAAGAACCATTGAAAGCTACATAGATATTTCTAAATTATAAATAAACAACATACTGTTGATTGTTAACGATATACTTATGTTAAAATCAGTAATATTTTGGATGTTTAATACCCGATATTGGATTTGTAAATTAAATCTTTTATAAAAAATATAAAGAATGTTGGGAATGTCCCAAATGATATGCATATGCACCTTATTAAAATGTTTAATATGGAACATGTAAGATGGATTCCTTATGTATTGACAATAGGAATTATCAAACATGTTGTATTGTCTTCAATATCATATTTCGCTTGTGTATTTAATGCATGAAGAAAATTTCATATCCAAATTAATATTTCTAAATGGTAGTTTAGAGTGTTCTCGAGTATTTACTAAATACTAGAGAATTGTATAGAGACAACAAACTTCTTATGAAGGAGTGTTCGGACTGGAACTTCACAAGTGCTATCGAGTATATATGTCAGTATTAAATTCATGTACAAACTTTAAATACGAAGCTTTAAGTTGGAAATGTTTAAAAAAAGGTTGTGGCTGATTCAACGAAACGCTAAGTGCATCGCCTTGAATAGCGCCGCAATAAAAGCAATGTATAAATATAAATGCATAAATTTATAACTGAGCTATGGATGATTCCAAGTATTAAGAATACTAGTCATTATTATACGATAACAATGTAATAATAAGATCTTACTATAGTCAAGAAACATACTTAAAATAGTTCCATATGATAAAAGTAGTTTATCTGCATTGGAGAGAGTTGATTGACATGGTAGATAATTAAAAAAACATAGCAGATCCGTTTACGAAGGGTCTAACTCGATCAGTTTTCATCGAACTAATGGAAGGGATGGGATAGAAATTCCATAATTGGCCCTAAGTGCAAGTGAGAGATTGATAGAGTTAGGGTTATGCCCTACAGGCAATTATGTAATTTGTTATATATATTTAACTTGATAACTAGTCTTGTTCAAAATAAAAAGTGTTTCTTTATATTATATACTTGATATAATGTGTTATATTAATTAATTAATTTAACTAAATGTATATTTAATAGAAAATCCATAAATGGTATGTTTTATTATAGTAGTCACAAAATATTGTGACCGTGAGTAATTTATCATAATGAAATTAAACATACTATTTTAGATATTCCTAGTCAAGATGTATCGATACTGGATATTGATACATCTGTTGACACTAGAGTACGTAATGCTCTACAAATGTTGGACAGTCTATTACTCATGACTACATGGGGCACGAATGGATTACGTACTGATAATTATTATATAACCATAGAATGACACACTTGATAGTTTTATGCTGGTTAATATATCTAAGATCAAATAAAAAATATCGATGTGACAAGATTACACGGTTATCTTGAATTGAGAATACCGTTGATCTTAAATATGGAAGCTCTGCTTTAATTATATTTAAATTGTGTCACGAGGTCCATCATATGATTATAGTTGGGTCGAGTGAAAGCACCGGAAGTGAAACACTATTCAAGAGAGGATTCGTCTCCTCGATTATATGAGGTTATTATCACGGTCAACTAAAGTCGACTCAAATTCAAAGTCCCTAGCCCAAGCAGTTCAGTTAATAATAATCGGTATTATTAAACCAAGGACTTTGTGTTTGGACAATATAGTTGTATATGGATAATATCGGAATTTTGACCATTATCAAATTCCATAAGTCCAAAGTGATATATTTTTAACAAAGATAATTGGTGTAAATAATTGTTACAATTGGGTAACGCTTAAATAAAGTAAAATTGGATTTTACCGAAGCTAAGTAAGTAATAAAGTTGGCCATAATGTCACACTAGCTGCTAAGTGTCAAGTGAATGTTAATATTCAAATTGTTCGATATTAATCGCTGACCGAATTTACACCTAAAAGTCATACAACCGAAATGTTGAATACTTCTATAACCACCTAACTTAATTAATTATAATTATTATAAATTAATTAAATCAATTAATATTTACAAAATATCAATTATAAAAAAATTATTTAAGTTGTGTTGATCAATATTATATATTGTGTATATAATAGTTATAAACATACGTGTCGATATACAATATCGATGTGCATTTGAATTAGATTTGAATGCCACTTTTATTAACCGGGCTTGAAGTAATTTTGAGGCCTAGAAAAGGGCATGCAGTGGACGGTCATATCAGGGAGTTGTAGGTGAGATTTTGATTCAAAAAGAAGTGATTTGGTAAGAGCAAAAGGTGGATCTAGATCCCCATTCACTCCTTAGGACTTTGGCTATTTAATCTTCTCTTTACCTACTTTAGATCTTGATCTTTTTGCTCCTTTTGGACCAGCAAGGCCGACCCCTTTTCTAGCCCTACTCCTCCAAATTTTCAAGCCGTTAAAACACTAATTAAATGTTACACCCTAAAAATTTGAGCGGAAATTTAATAAAAGAATTAAATTTAAATATAACAAGGGTAAAAATGAAAATTTTCAAAAATATCCGAATTTGGCTATGAAACTTATACCGTTGCGTTCTTAGCGATTTTTTTGACATTTTTCATATATAACGTGTTGAAATCCGAGTTAATATGAAGAAGTTACTAATGTTTGAAATTTTGAATTTAAAATAATTATATAAGGAATAAAATTAAAATGTTAATTAACATTAAAAAGTGATCGACGCCCTTGGGTGGACCAGTTAACATGGAGTGGTTGACCGCCTAAGACCCAACGATCGATCGGTGGACACGATATGGCTAGGGTTTGCCTACATCGAACGGCCTGGATTAAACGTATTTTTTTTGTGGATGTTTGGATTTGACCATATCTTTTTCGAACGTATAGGATTGGAATGCATCTTTTTAGGATTGGATGAAATTAAAAACTAAGTGTAAATACATCATTAGACTAAACCCTAATTCATTAGAAAATAAACTGTACGTCCAGTCTCTGCCAATTTCTTTTCTCTTCAAACCAAATTTCTTCAAAACAAAAATAAAACGTCCAAAGGAGAAGAAGAGGAATTAAATCAAATCAAGTGGAGATCTAGCAAACTGTAATGACCCAAAATTTAATCACTTTAAATATGAATAATTAATAAATTATTAAATATTAATTAACGGATTTTATTACCCAAATATACCCCATTTTATTTATAACTTGTGATAGTGAAATATTTTCAAGATGTGTTTACAAAAAAAATTAGTTCGAAGAAAAATAGAAAATGTGATCGGAAATCGTTTTTCGAATTTTTGATTTTTCATCGTCTAGAAGTTATTGGAATATTTTAAACATTTTAGTAAACATATACACACACATATTTATAACATAAGTATGGTTAGTAATATAATATGGGAAATATGTGTTTACTTAAGTAAGAGAAGGAGATGTGACATTTTTTTCATAAATTCAAATAAAAATAAAAAGAATATAATATCACATTACCTCTTACATCATGGTACAAGGGAAGCGTAATGCATGTTGTTCATAAGGGGGAGCCTTGGCACTTGCGTGTGGAAGTGGAGGAAGGAGATGGATGGTGATGATGTGGCCAAAAATGGATGGAGGGTATGTACTAAAGGGCTTTTTGTTAATTTGATTTTTCCTCTTTTTATAAAATAATTTTCATATTTTTCCTCTTTCATTTTCCATTCACTTCTTACTTTTCAAAAAACTTCTTTTTTGTTTTCAAAGCTCCAAATCCTCTTTAACGGCTTTCATGACTTTTTCCAAAATTTAAAAACCATATTCTTTTTCCACTTTTAATTTTTTTTTAAACTTATTAAACATCTTTCCTTCCTTTCTACACCCCCCTCCTTCAAAAGCAAGTCCACATCATCCTTTTTCACCAAGGCAGAACCTACCATTCACTAGGTTGAGCCCAAAAACCCACCTCCTTAACCAAAAAGTCGTTTTTCCTAAATAAAACATAAGATTTGTGGTTGGTTCAAGTTTTATTGCTTTGGTTTGGATTTTCTTTAACTTTTGTAAGTAAAACTCACTTCTTTTAGGAAAAGATTGAAACTTTATTATGTTGTTCATTATTGTTGTAAATATTGGTTGTTTGGATAGATTATAGTGATGATATGGTTATGTGTATATATGTGCTTGTGTGTGATGTTGTATTTAGACTTGAAATGAAGTCTAATTTTGAGAATAGTTTGAAAGTTATGATCTTGGATGTGGCTAGTTGTTTGGGCATATGAATAAATGATTTATGCTCATGTATGTGATGTATATTCTAAAGAAAGTTAGCATTTGGACTTGTATAAGTGACTTTGAGATCCCATGAATTTAAAATTATGTTAACTATTTTAATTTACTAGAAAAGTTACAAAGTTTCGAACTTTATTTTTAGTTTTCAAAACTTCACACTATGTTTTATAAAATAAGTAAATCTAAGAGTAAAAGCTTGAAGGTGTTGGCTTATAAACTAGTTTATAAGTTATGGTATCCATAACGATAGTTGTTATGGATGCAGTTCGTAAAATGAACACTTTTTACAAAATTTAAAGTGTTTTTCCCATTAAATATTTTTGAAATTATTTTCAGAGCATATTTTAAGTATAAAAAGGTAATTATTACTGTTAATTAAGTATGAGTTTAAATATTATTTAATTAACTAATTAAGTAAAGTTAACTAGTAATTAAGTAAAGGTAATTAGTACTTAGGAATTAATTAAGTAAGATAATTATAATTAATTAATTAATTAATTAAGGGAGGTTAATTAAGTAAAGAGTTAATTAACTATTAATTTTTATTTTATTAAGGTTTAATTGTTTAATTAATTATTAACTAATTAGGGTTTAATTATTAATTAATTAATAATTAGGTAGGGTTTAATTATTAATTAATTAAGATTTAATTGTTACTAAATAAAGGTTTAAATTTATTTTAATAGTCTGCGGGCTTGGTCGGGTGGTGGGGTGATACGCCTCCCAAGTGAGAGGTTTGAGGTTCGAGTCCCATCTGGGAAGAGTGGGAGGAGATACACTTGTTCACACGGGAGGTTTGAGGTTCATTGCCGCCTCCTGCACCAAGTCAACCGAAAGGTCTGGCTAGCCTGGAATAGCGGTTGTGGCGGGCCAACCGTCTATTCCCTAGGTTTACTGTTCAGGAATCGCATGTCGATAATGACTGACCGGGTTTCCCTAGTTCCAAAAAAAAATTATTTTAATTAATTAAATAAAGGTTTTACTTTTAATTACTTTATTTCTAAGGATTAGTTTTATTTTAAAGGAACTTTCTTTTATAAGTGAATACATTTTAAACAAGAGATCCTCTTTGTATGTGCCATTAAGTAGCCAAACTAAAATGAATAAGTTATAACTAAGACGTTGACACGTTTTATTGGAAGTAAGTCATATTGTATTTAACACTAAAAGCCGATGAGCAGGCTTCCCCTATCTGTGAGATATAGAACTTGATTTTCTAGGCGAGGGATAGAGAAGTCGACATGTCGAAAACGTGATAAATACGAGGGAGTTAATTTCGATGAATAAGCATGATAAATTAAGTATATGGAAGATATTTCCATATGCAAATCCATATACACCCTAGACAGTGGACTTGTCCACTATAGATAATTTAACCCTTTTAAAATTATTGAATGTTGAAGAGACCGGGATCAGATAGCGTGTGCTATCTAAAAACCAATTCGAACCAATGTAAGCATTCTAATTGGAACCATGTAGAATCAAAAATGAAGATCTTTAAAGTGCAAGGGCTACTGGCTACTAATCCTGAAGGTGATTCCAAATTGGATGTAGTAGAAGTAGTGCCTTTGGCTTGTTTATGTCCTGAACAACTTGTATGGACGAATGTTGGCATTGCATTGTCACTTGGAGGGCAGTGTTAGCATTCTAAGTGGGATTTGCTAAAAAGGTAAAGCGTAGCCTTAAGCCTCACAACCGAAAATGACTATAACAGGGGATATGCTTCAGGGCTAAGTGGGTCTCATCCACTATGGCATAGTTATCATCCGAACTAGATCGATATCTAAAAATTTATGATGTTGGTGGCGTCGGTACGGTTGTTGATCACAACCAGGGCGATAACATATACGAAACTATCCAGTAAGGGGTAGGGTCGATCCTGATTCGTAGGGGTCGATAGGTTCGACCTCAGTACATTTTATCCAGAGGTGTACTATGGCAGGCGGTACCACAATAGCCTTGTCATTGTATGGAAACCCATTTTCCAATAAGTGCTTTTGGACTTAGTTGTATACCAATTATGTTAGAATTTAATTAATGTAACAATTTCGACTATGATTCTCTATTTACTTTCCAACCCTTAGACATTATTATAATACCACTTGATTTTTCTATAAAAGAGTTTTTGTTTATCATAAAGTAAAAACCCGTCCATGTTTATGTGCGGCGTGGTCTTATGAGATACCCTTGATTTAAAAGAGTTTTTAAAGTAATAATTCAGTTGTTTGCAGTTTACCCACACCAAACCCATGTCTGACCTAGAGTTTTATTTTCTTTCCCTAAAACTCTTGGATACTCAAACTTGTATGAGTAGCCAAGTAGTCCAGGTTTTTCATGGATGCATTTTGGAGGAGTTTGGAGTAGGTGGATTCATCGGTATCTAGCTATTTACTGTATTTTCACTATGTATGTAAGTATGTATTTTGTATCAGTAATATGGGGACAGGCAGTTATAATTGTCCCTGGCTGAAATTTGTACCGTTGTGATTCTGATGTATTAGTATTATGGAAGTGATTATGTATGATCTTATGTTATCTATTATATATTGTTACGTTGCATTGTGAGATTTTATGTTTTATTTGTCTTCTTGTCTTTCTTTTCATTTACCCCAATGGCTCATCTTTCGGAGTAAGAAAGGCGGACCGCTACACAAACAGAGGAGATTCTAAACATATATCGATGGGGACAGCTTTGATTTGAGGTAAGTGGGTTCAATTTTAATTAGATAATTACATACAACTAATTTTAGTATACCATATTTGATCTAGGTTGTTAAAATTGAATTGAAAACATTGTTAATGGAAATAGAACGTTTAATAGCGGTTATATGAATATGATTTCCCTTTCTCTAATCCAGATCTGATTTATGTTAACATGTAAATTAAGAAATCAATGAATCTAAGTATAACCCTTTTGTTAAATTGATAAGAATTGGTGTAACATGTTAAACATAGGATAAACTGATTTACTTCAATTTGGAATTGAATAAGGACTTTTGAAAAGTATAAATTATAGATTCAAGAAATGGTTAGCTGGAATTTGGATTGTAAGTTTACTTTAATGGAATTTGGGAATGATAATCATTAAAAAACTAAAATGAATGATAATCTGTAATAAAAACACTAAACAACAACGACCGGTCGATCGCTCTCACCAGAGCCGATCGATAATAAGCGGTCATCGATTATCTTTTCTAAGCGCAGTTCGAGCCTCGGCCTAAGGCCCAGGTTATAAATAAATTGGTGGAGTATATATATAGTGTATATATATGTGGATGTTAGGAAAAGTAGGGAAGCTAGTTCTCTATGTGGTGACGCTAGGACATTGCGGGACCAGGCAAAGGCTATTTATCAACCAAGGATCGATATTCGACTGAAGGCGATTCTATCGCAAATTGCACTCACAGAAGGTTCTATGGTGGACGTGCAATACTAATGATGTTGCCTGATGGAGTGTGCGACCCGACACTAACGGGAGTTCCTTGGCGTTCACAGTGACGCAACATGATGCTATGTTGTTAATGGATCCTAGTGCGATGCAATAAGAGGGGTTACGTTACCATTGAGAGGTGGACACAGATGCATCGATGATGAGACACTTTGGCAAGTTGGCATTGAAAGCTCCTCCTCAATGCATAACTAGGATACATGTAGTTGTAGTTATGGGAAATATAGTCCCATGGTGGAAATTGTAGGGAAATCTATGTCGTAATTATTATGTGCAGTCGTAGTTGTGGAAAATGTAGTCCCATGGTTGAAAATGTGTAGGGAAACCTAGGTGGAATAGTTCTAGTAACTATTAGCCAATCATTAGTTGCACTAAGGTTCGATTAGTTGTTCGACCTAAATATGAGCATGCATAAGTCGTTAATGTATGTGTGTACTGAGCTAAACCCCTTAAGTAAAGAAAACAAGCAACTTACAGACACATGTAGAACTTCCTAGGTCACATAGAGTATTACAAAAGTCAATTGCATATGGTCACCATATAGTAATAATGTAATCATTCACTAGACTTTTGTCTAACCCACTCCTTCTCTTTCTTTTTCCCCTACCATGGGAGGACAGGGCAGCAGGTGATAAGCTCGAGATTAGTATGTGGAGAGGAGAGCTCATCATTGGAGTTGCTGTAACGACCCGTAAAATTTCAACTGTTTTAATAACGTTATTAGTTGAAATTTGTGAAATTTTAAACGATAAAATTTTGAGATAAAAAATTTATATTTGAAATACGTCTAGTTAAACATAGCAACTGGTAAATTTTCGTCCGAAAATACGAAAGTTTATTTCGCGCGTAAATTCACTTCAATTTAATCAGTTAAAAAGCGTTGAAAATAAAACGTTGTCAAACCCAAAATATTTTTACATAGAAAAATTCTAAACCATCTTCTGAGCAAGATGACAGTTTGTCGTTTTTCCAAATTCGGACATCTTTGGCACCGTCGATCTTATTTTTCAGTGTTTTTCTCGCATTTTCCGCCAGTAGAAAAATTCGAATTTTTATAATTCAATCATACCACTGATATCTGTATACTGTTTTGATCGTCTCGTCATGCTGATCTCAACAGTATATTCATCTTTGCGTATCGAAGTCCGGTACGCTGCGAAATTGGTAAAAACGATTTTTCGTATCGGTATTCGTTTTAAATCTTTTCGTTTTCCTTGTGACTATTCGTTACCATTGCATCTATATCTTCTGAATTTAACTTATGCCTGTTCGTTCATCTCATTTATTGAGTTCTGTTCGAAATAAATAAATAAAATTTTTGATGAAACGTGCCTATTCATTTTCTTTGCTAACTGTTGTTCTTTGGCAAGCCTACACGTCCTCTTACCTGCTCCATTTTTCTTTTTCTTCTTGCCTATTCTCCTCACCCAGTCTGCCGCATCCACCTCTTCCTCTCTTATTTTTTTTTTCTACTCAGCAATGTTAAACTGAGAAAAATTTTATATATAAAGTTTTATGTCTGTTTGCATTCTTGGTTTCTAAAACCTGCATGTCGATCTTCTTGCTGATCCGCCCACCCTCATTCCCAAAACCTCCACCGCTTTCTCAACCCATCCCTCTACCTTGACCACCCTCTGCCTTTCTCGTTCCCATCACCTTCCCATAGCCAACACGTGCCCAGATATGCTACTTCCCACGTTCACAATACCCCTTCACCCTATGGCAGCCGAACTCCAACCCTGACCGCCTCCATCCCATCCACCAACAACTGAACAGTCAGCAAGCCACCCCTTCCACCCCAGCAAGCGCCACTGCCTTCCACCCGTCACTGCAAAACCCAGGACCCGACTTAGCCGCATCAACCCATCTTCCTACCACCTGAACCGATGCCACGTCATACTCGCTAGTCGTGCCTCCCGTCTCAACCGTGAGTTCCTCCCTGTTCATATACATTGGTTGCTTTGTTATTTATGCCTAGTTATATTTCTATGATATATGATACTTAAATATGTTTTATAATACGTATGTTATATATATTTGCTATAGGTTTAAGTATGAAATGTTCAAGTTTGAAAAGGTTGAATTTATAAAGTATAATAGGCCAGTATATATTAGCAGAACTTGGTTTCCAAAATATTATATATAGGTTGTTGTTGCGTGCAAAGTATACATATCCTTATATATGTCTAGATATTAGTGTAGAGATGTAGTATTATACGTGTAGGCTAACTGATATAGGATTTGGGTGTATTGACTAAACTTGTTGATTTTATTTTACATTTCATTTGTAGAATTTTGCACGCATATGTGTGTCAGTTAGCATAGTTTTTGGCTTCTGTTAAAGTTTTTATGAGCTGTTTATCTTCTTTTGTACTCATATTATAAATATAGATATAGTTATATGGGAAATCATTGAAAGATGTTTATACATATTTATACATTCATATATGCTATATAAAGCAGTTGTTTACCAAGTATTTTACGGTTGTTTCTATTTTTAGTTATATGTATAAGCGAAAGATGATGCTCTGCATATTAAACCCGAGACACCTATACATATGTATATTATCTGTTTGTTACATGGGATGCCAATTATTATATATGTATTTAACTTGTATAAATATATGTATATTTCGACTTTTGCTGTAAGTAATATACGCATATATATGTATTCTGTTTATAAGGGTTGTTCATATTATATATAATATATATATTAGTATTTTAAGGTCCTGTTGTGTGTTGAGACTCAGCTCTGCCTTTTTCTTTTTATACATTATACTTGTATGCTTTATGAAAATAGATTTCGTAAGATAGTATAGATGAAATTTTTGATATGATGTTATATATATTTTCTATTGTTTCAGTACTATATATGTAAACTTATATTTGTTTGTGACTAAGTTTATATATATGTATATATAATCTATTACTGTATAGATACATTAGATTTCATATGGTATACTGGATATGAAAGTCTATACGGTTTATCTATTTTTAAGTATATATATACATTAATTATGCTGGTTTTTGATTTTTATGAATGTAATAGGTAGATATGTTAACATAATATGTAATTTAAATTGGATATTGGTTTAAGAAAATAATAATATAATATACTGTTGCTTCGATTATACTTACATCAATTCAGTTCTGATTTGATTTATTCTACTTCTTGTATATCAGATTGTCCATCGGATTCGTGCCAATTAGCTTTGATCGTTGAATTCGTGCCGATTTTGTTTTATGTGGATTCGTAATTCAAACCCAGCGTCTGTATCAGTGTGCGTATCCATGTCATCTTCTCGTTCATCACTAGCCTCGAAAGGTGAGCACTCACTCACGATTAACGTTCTTTTATTTATTAAATTTGATTTCAATTGAAACGACAATTGAAATATGCTGCTGTTAGATATTTACACTGTTATTACCTGTATCAGTTCACCTGTGACATCTGACACCATTATCTGTTATATATATGAAATGATAATCCAGTTTGGTTGTTAATTGATTGATTGTTGATGTTTATATTGGACGTTAAATTGTTAATGTTAAAATGATAAATAGTGTGAAATTGAACTTGATATAGGATAATTAATTGTTAAATTTGATTAACTGACATTTGTATAATATGACCCCTTTAACTGTTGAATTTATTGACACGTAGGATTTGTTTAATTTCACTTTGAACCACTGAATGTATGTTGTTAAATTGATGATGTATGAAATTGTAAATAGATGACAAGTGAAACTGTAATGTAATAATCTTTAATTTGCATGAAATGATAGTGTAGATTCTAGAAATAATTATATTAATTCGTACAAATAACAATGCGAATTAGTACGGTTATTTCGGGATTATTTGAATTGATTATTGGATTGATATTGATTGTTGTTATTGCTTGTTTATTTACTTTGACACCATCCCAGTTATCACACTGCAAGTTCCCTTTTATATGCTTTGATTTTGAATTGAATTGGAATCGGGTTGAAATGATAAATACCCAAAATTGAATTTTGACCTAGGATAGGAAATTAAATAAAACCCGATTGGTCAAATAATTTGATTTAAAAATAAAACGAAGATTTCATTTGAAGAAATAATATTGTTTTGAAATGAATTTGAAATTGGAATTTTATGAAAAGAAAATGCTAATATATAATAATCTGAAACAAATTATTAACAATGAAATTGATGGAAGAATGTTGTTAAATTTGAGAAATGATTGAATTAAAATTTGAAATGATTTAATAATACAGTTTGAAATTATTTGAAATGATTTAATAATCATAATTAAGTTTGAAATTATTTAATAATTATAATTAAGTTGAAATTATTAAACTTTGAAATTATGTAATAATGAAGTTTGAATTATTTAATAATTAAATAAGATTGAATTATTTAATGATTAAATTGAATTGAAATTCTTTAATAAGAAAATTGAACTTTTGAATAAGTGAATTTTTACTTCGTAAATAAATGAAATTGAGTTCTTTATGAATTAAGTTTTGGAAAATTATTTAAGTAAGTAAATAGGTGAAATTGAATTTCTTTAACAAGAAATGAAAATGTGATAAATTTGGAATTAATGTAAGACTTATAATTGAAAGAATTTGATTTGACGAATTTAATTTAATTCAAAATTGTAGATTTTGATTTAATGAAGTTGAACTTAAGAATTGATTTAATGAATTGAAAATTTTAATTGAAATTGTTTTGAATGATAAAGTAATTTAACGAATATTGAATAAAATCGATAAATGAGTTTAAATTGATGTGAAAGTTAAATTAAATTTATTTAAATGATTTCGGAATGAAACTTATATACGAAATGCAACGAATATTTGGATTGTTTTAATTGAAACTTTGAAATTGAATATAGAAATGTTGTAATTGAAATTGGAAAGTTTTGAAACGTAAATTATTGGAAATTGGTTTTGAAAGACAAATAAATTGTTGGTTTACGAATTCTATTTGAAATTGAATTGATTTGGTTTTGAAATAAATAAACGACCAATCGGTGTAATAATTACGAAAGTTATTAAAGAGACCGGAATTCGGTTATGGATATACTCTCTATCTAAACTGAAAACCACTTTAATAACTATACGCGGAGTGATGATCCAGAATGAAGTGGTTGGAATGGTGTTCGTGATGACTGAAGAAAGAGAACGATAATGGATAGCCTTGACACTTGTGTCAAATTGGAAATGACTAAAACAGGAGCTGTGCCGGGCCAATGGAGGATTGATACCTCAAGTGGACACACTTCTTCGAACTACTTATACTTATTGTCGATTGGTGCACCCTTGATTTTGGGAGTGTTGTCTCACGGTGTTGCGGGCGCTGCGGCGTTGCGTTCTCACCAGCCCGGATCAGGCGAACGGTAGTATCACTATCTTGGGTATAGCCTCATGTGCCTTGTCATACTTGTATTCCATTTATGCGCGACCACTACGAATTTGATTTGTACCTTGAGTATATGGATTGCCCTCTGGTGACTTCCGGTTTTGGGGAAACTACGGTCTTGTATATGCTTGTGGGAATAAAAATGTGTTAAGGGTGGAATGGGCCATGACTTAACGCTATTTTGATATCTTTATATTACTGATAGACATTATCTACTTAGCGTATATTACTACCTAGTAGATAGTTTGACGGATCCTTAAAGGATGGTTATTCCAAACATCCTTTGAGTTACTTGTATTTCAATTGCTATTTCACTTGAGTTGGATTTATTAATATAAGAATGTTAATCCTGACTCGAGTGTTTTGTGTTTTTACTTTACGCTCGGGTCAGACTGAGTAGTTCAGCTTACGAGACTCACCTTTGGAGTTGGAGCTTCGCTTGGAGATCCAGCTATCTATCCAGCTTTCAGATATTCGATGATTCCAGTGATGTATTCTGATTTGTATCGGTTACTCTTCCGTTGTATCTGGTTCAACTCTGATGTATCATATTTCTTTTCTGTTGTAAACTCTGATGTATTTTATATATTCATATAGTAGCTTCATGAACTACTATCTCTTTTATTTCCGCTGCACTTATTACTCTGTGTCTGTGTTCTGTGATTATTTTATTTACTGTATATGTTCAGTTTGCCAAATTTAAATTAACAACGCGGTATTTTGAGCAATTCAACTCCGGCATGAGTGTCTACCTATACACTTATAATGGACGCGAATGGTCCAAAATGGCGGGTCGTTACAGTTGGTATCAGAGCTTTGGTAGCTCTAGGCAAAACTTAACATATAGAGTAAATGTATTTACGGAATCACTCTCATTCGAGTTTCAATCTCTTCATTTGACTCAATTCCTTTGAATTTTTGGAACGTTCTCCTCGGTTCCGAAATTCATTCGTGCCCCTCACTATTCGTCTTCTTTCAATTTTGGAGCATCCCATAACTCCATTTCGAATGATCTTTATAAGGAATCGGCGGTCTCGCCAATCTTTGAATGATTGGTAAAGGGGTGAAACTCCTTTACAATAGGCATTGATTTACCGGAGATTTCTGTATTCTCGGTTTACAATGCTATCTGTTCCCTGATATACCTGAATCCCATCTCTAGAGATCGAGTGTTGACTTACCTCGGAATTCAGCATCGATCTTATTCTTGAAGTTACGGACGGTCCGGTTAAGATTGCCCGTGAATTTAATAAGCTTATCCATGTCCCGATTCTGTCAATTGAATCATCTTATCTTTTCTTTCGAACTTGTATTTAAATCAAAATTCTCTTTAACTTGAGTCCATAAAATTTGAAACCCTATCCGTATTTTGAAAATTCATCCCTGTATCGTCGAGCAAAGAAGTGTATTTGTAAATTTATATAAAAATGTTTATATATTGTGTTGTTTGAGTTGTTGATGTTGATTTGGGTTTCCGATCGATTCGTCTGATCAGCGCTATCGATAGGGTTTCCAAAACACTTGAACAGAGCAAACTGACACAATATTATTTTCAAAGTTTGGTAAATAAAATAAATTTGTTTGATTATATTGTGAAAATATAAGTAAATTTTTTCTAGAATTTAATAGGTTAATGAAATTGTTTGTTTGAAATGATAATATTTGATTATCATTTATTGTTCTAAATAAATTTATAAATACGGTTTATAAATTGATTTGGAGTTGAAATGAATTTAATTCAGAAATTTGAGAATTTAGTTTTCCGGCGTTTTCGAACTTTGGTTTTTGAAATTTTAAAGTATATATATTGAAGGTATTTTCAAATAGGAATCGTTTTCAAAGAATTTTTAAAAATGTTGAAATCAGTGCTCTTCCCTTTGTCGCTGGAAAATAATTTCGGTGATGGCGGCCGCATCATCGACATTCATTTTCGAGTTTCGAAGTGGAGATACTATTCTGTAGCTTTGCTACGGTTCTGTTTTGAAAAATACTTCGATTTGAATTTCTTAAGTATAATTTGATTTATATATATGTATAAGTACCTTATTTTAAAAATTTTAATTTAATTTGATATAAATATATATATATCTCTAAATGGTTTAAAGTTAATCGGAAATTTAATTCTTAAATTTTGTAAAAGGATGATTTTAATTATAAATAAAACCAAAATTTGGAATTAATATTTGAACTTGAATAAATTAAATTGGGAAAATTTTATTTGTATATTGTTCAACTGCATTCTAATACAACTTACCTAAATCATCCAGAAGTTGAATATGTAATTGGATAATATATAAAATAAATTGAATTTATAAATAAAATTTGAGTGGTTATAATAAATGTTATACACTAAAATTTGATTATAAAGATGTTAATAGAGCTAGATAAGATAATAAGTAAATTCAGTTAATAATGAAATAAATTAGTTTTGGAAAAATTAATAAATTGGAATTTGATCAACATATGAAAATACCTTGAATTTAAAAGAAATAATAGATATATATTAATTTAAATCGAAACTTTTATGGTTTAAATTAATTTATATGGGTTAAATATATGTGATAAGATATATTAAGTAGAATAAATTTAACAATAATTTGGAATAAAGAAGAATTTAAAATTGTTGAAGAAAATATGATTATAATAAAAGACTATTCAAATTTATGGTTTTAGAAATTGTAAATTGAAGAAAATGGGATAATAAGATAATGAATTTAGAAATAGTTGAGATTGATTTTAGTGAAATCAAATGGATTAAATCAATTATTGAACATCAATTAATTTAAATTTGAATTTATATGGCTTAAATTAATTGTTATTTTGAAATTCAAAACCTGTTTTTTCTTTCTGGTTGTTTCTATTCTCCTACCTCGTTCCTTTTCGGGGACGAAAAGTTTTGAGTGGGGGAGAGTGTAACGACCCGTAAAATTTCAACTGTTTTAATAACGTTATTAGTTGAAATTTGTGAAATTTTAAACGATAAAATTTTGAGATAAAAAATTTATATTTGAAATACGTCTAGTTAAACATAGCAACTGGTAAATTTTCGTCCGAAAATACGAAAGTTTATTTCGCGCGTAAATTCACTTCAATTTAATCAGTTAAAAAGCGTTGAAAATAAAACGTTGTCAAACCCAAAATATTTTTACATAGAAAAATTCTAAACCATCTTCTGAGCAAGATGACAGTTTGTCGTTTTTCCAAATTCGGACATCTTTGGCACCGTCGATCTTATTTTTCAGTGTTTTTCTCGCATTTTCCGCCAGTAGAAAAATTCGAATTTTTATAATTCAATCATACCACTGATATCTGTATACTGTTTTGATCGTCTCGTCATGCTGATCTCAACAGTATATTCATCTTTGCGTATCGAAGTCCGGTACGCTGCGAAATTGGTAAAAACGATTTTTCGTATCGGTATTCGTTTTAAATCTTTTCGTTTTCCTTGTGACTATTCGTTACCATTGCATCTATATCTTCTGAATTTAACTTATGCCTGTTCGTTCATCTCATTTATTGAGTTCTGTTCGAAATAAATAAATAAAATTTTTGATGAAACGTGCCTATTCATTTTCTTTGCTAACTGTTGTTCTTTGGCAAGCCTACACGTCCTCTTACCTGCTCCATTTTTCTTTTTCTTCTTGCCTATTCTCCTCACCCAGTCTGCCGCATCCACCTCTTCCTCTCTTATTTTTTTTTTCTACTCAGCAATGTTAAACTGAGAAAAATTTTATATATAAAGTTTTATGTCTGTTTGCATTCTTGGTTTCTAAAACCTGCATGTCGATCTTCTTGCTGATCCGCCCACCCTCATTCCCAAAACCTCCACCGCTTTCTCAACCCATCCCTCTACCTTGACCACCCTCTGCCTTTCTCGTTCCCATCACCTTCCCATAGCCAACACGTGCCCAGATATGCTACTTCCCACGTTCACAATACCCCTTCACCCTATGGCAGCCGAACTCCAACCCTGACCGCCTCCATCCCATCCACCAACAACTGAACAGTCAGCAAGCCACCCCTTCCACCCCAGCAAGCGCCACTGCCTTCCACCCGTCACTGCAAAACCCAGGACCCGACTTAGCCGCATCAACCCATCTTCCTACCACCTGAACCGATGCCACGTCATACTCGCTAGTCGTGCCTCCCGTCTCAACCGTGAGTTCCTCCCTGTTCATATACATTGGTTGCTTTGTTATTTATGCCTAGTTATATTTCTATGATATATGATACTTAAATATGTTTTATAATACGTATGTTATATATATTTGCTATAGGTTTAAGTATGAAATGTTCAAGTTTGAAAAGGTTGAATTTATAAAGTATAATAGGCCAGTATATATTAGCAGAACTTGGTTTCCAAAATATTATATATAGGTTGTTGTTGCGTGCAAAGTATACATATCCTTATATATGTCTAGATATTAGTGTAGAGATGTAGTATTATACGTGTAGGCTAACTGATATAGGATTTGGGTGTATTGACTAAACTTGTTGATTTTATTTTACATTTCATTTGTAGAATTTTGCACGCATATGTGTGTCAGTTAGCATAGTTTTTGGCTTCTGTTAAAGTTTTTATGAGCTGTTTATCTTCTTTTGTACTCATATTATAAATATAGATATAGTTATATGGGAAATCATTGAAAGATGTTTATACATATTTATACATTCATATATGCTATATAAAGCAGTTGTTTACCAAGTATTTTACGGTTGTTTCTATTTTTAGTTATATGTATAAGCGAAAGATGATGCTCTGCATATTAAACCCGAGACACCTATACATATGTATATTATCTGTTTGTTACATGGGATGCCAATTATTATATATGTATTTAACTTGTATAAATATATGTATATTTCGACTTTTGCTGTAAGTAATATACGCATATATATGTATTCTGTTTATAAGGGTTGTTCATATTATATATAATATATATATTAGTATTTTAAGGTCCTGTTGTGTGTTGAGACTCAGCTCTGCCTTTTTCTTTTTATACATTATACTTGTATGCTTTATGAAAATAGATTTCGTAAGATAGTATAGATGAAATTTTTGATATGATGTTATATATATTTTCTATTGTTTCAGTACTATATATGTAAACTTATATTTGTTTGTGACTAAGTTTATATATATGTATATATAATCTATTACTGTATAGATACATTAGATTTCATATGGTATACTGGATATGAAAGTCTATACGGTTTATCTATTTTTAAGTATATATATACATTAATTATGCTGGTTTTTGATTTTTATGAATGTAATAGGTAGATATGTTAACATAATATGTAATTTAAATTGGATATTGGTTTAAGAAAATAATAATATAATATACTGTTGCTTCGATTATACTTACATCAATTCAGTTCTGATTTGATTTATTCTACTTCTTGTATATCAGATTGTCCATCGGATTCGTGCCAATTAGCTTTGATCGTTGAATTCGTGCCGATTTTGTTTTATGTGGATTCGTAATTCAAACCCAGCGTCTGTATCAGTGTGCGTATCCATGTCATCTTCTCGTTCATCACTAGCCTCGAAAGGTGAGCACTCACTCACGATTAACGTTCTTTTATTTATTAAATTTGATTTCAATTGAAACGACAATTGAAATATGCTGCTGTTAGATATTTACACTGTTATTACCTGTATCAGTTCACCTGTGACATCTGACACCATTATCTGTTATATATATGAAATGATAATCCAGTTTGGTTGTTAATTGATTGATTGTTGATGTTTATATTGGACGTTAAATTGTTAATGTTAAAATGATAAATAGTGTGAAATTGAACTTGATATAGGATAATTAATTGTTAAATTTGATTAACTGACATTTGTATAATATGACCCCTTTAACTGTTGAATTTATTGACACGTAGGATTTGTTTAA
This sequence comes from Allium fistulosum, assembly GCA_030737815.1. Lineage (NCBI taxonomy): Eukaryota > Viridiplantae > Streptophyta > Magnoliopsida > Asparagales > Amaryllidaceae > Allium > Allium fistulosum. The sequence goes on along the minus strand of CM060908.1, from coordinate 933,708,158 downwards.
TTTCACTTTGAACCACTGAATGTATGTTGTTAAATTGATGATGTATGAAATTGTAAATAGATGACAAGTGAAACTGTAATGTAATAATCTTTAATTTGCATGAAATGATAGTGTAGATTCTAGAAATAATTATATTAATTCGTACAAATAACAATGCGAATTAGTACGGTTATTTCGGGATTATTTGAATTGATTATTGGATTGATATTGATTGTTGTTATTGCTTGTTTATTTACTTTGACACCATCCCAGTTATCACACTGCAAGTTCCCTTTTATATGCTTTGATTTTGAATTGAATTGGAATCGGGTTGAAATGATAAATACCCAAAATTGAATTTTGACCTAGGATAGGAAATTAAATAAAACCCGATTGGTCAAATAATTTGATTTAAAAATAAAACGAAGATTTCATTTGAAGAAATAATATTGTTTTGAAATGAATTTGAAATTGGAATTTTATGAAAAGAAAATGCTAATATATAATAATCTGAAACAAATTATTAACAATGAAATTGATGGAAGAATGTTGTTAAATTTGAGAAATGATTGAATTAAAATTTGAAATGATTTAATAATACAGTTTGAAATTATTTGAAATGATTTAATAATCATAATTAAGTTTGAAATTATTTAATAATTATAATTAAGTTGAAATTATTAAACTTTGAAATTATGTAATAATGAAGTTTGAATTATTTAATAATTAAATAAGATTGAATTATTTAATGATTAAATTGAATTGAAATTCTTTAATAAGAAAATTGAACTTTTGAATAAGTGAATTTTTACTTCGTAAATAAATGAAATTGAGTTCTTTATGAATTAAGTTTTGGAAAATTATTTAAGTAAGTAAATAGGTGAAATTGAATTTCTTTAACAAGAAATGAAAATGTGATAAATTTGGAATTAATGTAAGACTTATAATTGAAAGAATTTGATTTGACGAATTTAATTTAATTCAAAATTGTAGATTTTGATTTAATGAAGTTGAACTTAAGAATTGATTTAATGAATTGAAAATTTTAATTGAAATTGTTTTGAATGATAAAGTAATTTAACGAATATTGAATAAAATCGATAAATGAGTTTAAATTGATGTGAAAGTTAAATTAAATTTATTTAAATGATTTCGGAATGAAACTTATATACGAAATGCAACGAATATTTGGATTGTTTTAATTGAAACTTTGAAATTGAATATAGAAATGTTGTAATTGAAATTGGAAAGTTTTGAAACGTAAATTATTGGAAATTGGTTTTGAAAGACAAATAAATTGTTGGTTTACGAATTCTATTTGAAATTGAATTGATTTGGTTTTGAAATAAATAAACGACCAATCGGTGTAATAATTACGAAAGTTATTAAAGAGACCGGAATTCGGTTATGGATATACTCTCTATCTAAACTGAAAACCACTTTAATAACTATACGCGGAGTGATGATCCAGAATGAAGTGGTTGGAATGGTGTTCGTGATGACTGAAGAAAGAGAACGATAATGGATAGCCTTGACACTTGTGTCAAATTGGAAATGACTAAAACAGGAGCTGTGCCGGGCCAATGGAGGATTGATACCTCAAGTGGACACACTTCTTCGAACTACTTATACTTATTGTCGATTGGTGCACCCTTGATTTTGGGAGTGTTGTCTCACGGTGTTGCGGGCGCTGCGGCGTTGCGTTCTCACCAGCCCGGATCAGGCGAACGGTAGTATCACTATCTTGGGTATAGCCTCATGTGCCTTGTCATACTTGTATTCCATTTATGCGCGACCACTACGAATTTGATTTGTACCTTGAGTATATGGATTGCCCTCTGGTGACTTCCGGTTTTGGGGAAACTACGGTCTTGTATATGCTTGTGGGAATAAAAATGTGTTAAGGGTGGAATGGGCCATGACTTAACGCTATTTTGATATCTTTATATTACTGATAGACATTATCTACTTAGCGTATATTACTACCTAGTAGATAGTTTGACGGATCCTTAAAGGATGGTTATTCCAAACATCCTTTGAGTTACTTGTATTTCAATTGCTATTTCACTTGAGTTGGATTTATTAATATAAGAATGTTAATCCTGACTCGAGTGTTTTGTGTTTTTACTTTACGCTCGGGTCAGACTGAGTAGTTCAGCTTACGAGACTCACCTTTGGAGTTGGAGCTTCGCTTGGAGATCCAGCTATCTATCCAGCTTTCAGATATTCGATGATTCCAGTGATGTATTCTGATTTGTATCGGTTACTCTTCCGTTGTATCTGGTTCAACTCTGATGTATCATATTTCTTTTCTGTTGTAAACTCTGATGTATTTTATATATTCATATAGTAGCTTCATGAACTACTATCTCTTTTATTTCCGCTGCACTTATTACTCTGTGTCTGTGTTCTGTGATTATTTTATTTACTGTATATGTTCAGTTTGCCAAATTTAAATTAACAACGCGGTATTTTGAGCAATTCAACTCCGGCATGAGTGTCTACCTATACACTTATAATGGACGCGAATGGTCCAAAATGGCGGGTCGTTACAGTTGCTTATCATTTTATATTACTCTCCATGTAGCTATTATCATATTCAGTACTTAGTATTTATCGGACTATATATTGTTTCTCTGTGTACTCTAGATTTGAATATGTACTATTTTTTAGACTATGTTTTGAGATATTTTCCGAGATGGTTATTTTCTGTACATATATTTTATTGATTTTCACTGTGAGATCTGAAAGTCTAGAATATCTTAGATTTAATCCTTGTATCTTCACTCTCTGAAATATTAAAAAGCCCCAACAGCTCATACTTCATGGCACCGATGCGAGTCTAAAAGTCACCTTAGGCTTTGGATCGGTGTATCGAGAGGTGTGGGTTGTCACAATTGGTATCAGAGCCAAGATTTGAAATTCATTAGGGATTCGGGGCATATTAACATAACATACTTGAAAAAAATTTCGAAAAAAAAGTTTTCGAAATGTTTTCAAAAAAGTTCTCCAAAAAAGTTTTCAAAATAGGTTTCTAAAGAGTGTGCCTGTGTGTATGTATATGTATGTTTAAGCCAAGGATTTTAAAAAGTTTTATATAAATGTGTAATGCGAATAACTATTTCCCTTATTCTTGTCAATACTATATATGGAAACGGTTCTAATAAATTTCTAAAATCATAGATAGAAAGGATGAGCGATCCTTTTGGCTCTGGCAATGTAGCTGGGATTTTGAGTGTGAACGTCCTGATTTGGTTCCCCCAGTATATGCAAGCAAGAGTTCATGCTAAGCTTAATCTTAATAGGGGGCCCACAACGCGAGCGCTAGGTGCAGTTCCTGCCCATCCACCTACCATTGATTTTGCTAAACTTTGCACAGACTTTGTGAGTCAAAAGGGATGCCGTATTTGGGACAGACTCATATGTAGATTCAAGGACATGGATTCGTACTTCTTAGAGGATTTTTGTATTTTAGAGATGATGTTAGGAAACAGCATGCCACTTGGCATTTACAAGGGGATTTGAATTGGTGGGATGTGGTAGTTGCTGAGATTAATGAAGGAGAGCTTAACTAGGAGACATTTTGAGATAAAGTTTTTGTCCAAGGCTGATAGAGTATAGTTGGAGAAATTTATTCATTTACCGTAAGGAGAGATGTCAGTGGAAAAGTATGTTAATCAGTTCAATTAGTTGGCTAAGTTTGGGAAGGAGCTAATAAATACCCCACACAAGAAATCTTTGAAGTATGCTAAAGGGATGTATTAACTTCTCCAAGGTTTGGCTCTTAGTCATATTCTACGGGTGCGCCTTATGAAGGTTTAGTGGAGATGGCCTTGTTGAATACCGCCTCCAAGGAGAAAGTGAAGGATGATCCCACAAAGTCCGGAGGGAAGGTGCACAGCAGAATCAACACAAAGGTGGAGTAGGAACCAAAGGTAAGATTAAGAAGTAGGAGATGCAGTGTAGGAGATGTGGTAAAAAGGGGCACTTTGCTAACGAGTGCAAGACGGATATCTCAAAGATCAAGTGTTATAACTGTAATCAATTAAGGCTCATGAGGAGGGAGTGTCCTACACCACAAAAGACCTCTACTAAGGTAGTAGTAGCTTATGCATTGGATGCCATTCCCAGCTCGAGTGCACCTCCAGTTGTAGGCAAAGGGAAGAAGATCGTAATCGAAGGTGTGTTAACTTTATTCAATATACCTATTCCTACTTTTTTGACATAGGGGCATCACATTCTTTTATTTTTAGTAGACTTATGGACGAGTGACACTTAGACACTAGCATAGTTATGGACCCCGTAGTTGTATCAAACTATATGGGAGGATTGACTTATTTGTCTATAATATGTATGTAGGGATTTAAAATTGTTTATTTGAGAGTCGATTTCGATTGCGATGCTTTTGTCTTAGAATTTTTTGGGTTTGGTTTGATTTTGGGCATGGATTGGATGACGATGTATGGGGCGATTTAAGATTGTGATAGGAAGGTTGTTAGGTTGGGTACTTATAGTGGACGCAGTTTAGAGGTTTATAGCGATCCCAGAGGTTTAGTTATGTTGAGTTACCAATATTCATTAGACCTATCACATGTTGAGTTAGATTTAGTACCTGTAGTTAGAGACTACCCAGATGTCTTTTTCGAGGTTACTGGTCTCTCACTTCAAAGAGAGATCGAGTTCCGAATTTATCATTTGGAGAACATCAGACCTATTGCCTTACCTTTGAGGCATATAGCTCCGAAGGAGAGACACGAGTTAAATAAGCAAATGAATGAGCTATTAGAGAAGGGCTTAATTAGGAGGAGTATTTCAAAGTAGGGAGCCCTAATTGTCCTTGCCACCAAGGCAGATGGTTCTTTGAGACTTTGCATCGATTATCGGGAGCTGAATAAGTTAACAAAAAAGAATCATTACCCATTGCCCCATATAGACCGCTTTGATCTATTGGTTACAGCGAAAATGTTCTTACAGCTTGAATTGACTACCGGATTTGATCAATTGTGTGTAGCTGAGGATATTACTTAGACGACTGCTTTTCATACACCTGACGGACAGTATGAGTGGTTAATTATGCCCTTCAGACTGACCAATGCACCAGCTTACTTTGTTGATTTGATTGAAAGGGACGCGGAAGATGATCTTAAGGCTATTTAACACTAGAGGGGGTGAATAGTGTTTTAAGAATTTCTTTAAAACTTCTTTGATTTAAATTGAATTAACTAACTTAATGCAAATACACAATCACAGATCAAATCACAGAATCACAAACAAATGCAAATATAAATAAAAAGCAAGTAAAGGAAAGAACACACCAGGAATTTTATACTGGTTCGGTGTTACCCTACATCCAGTCCCGCACAACCCGTACGGCTTTCTATTCAACAATAATCTAGATTACAATCCCTCGATTCCAAGGCAACGAGGTACACCCTCCAGATTCTCAGGTCTCTGGGTAGAACCACTTGATTCACAGGACACAAGTTCACCCGATCGATTTCCAAGGACACGATCACACCTTTATAACCCCACACAAGTTTCTTTGAGTACAAATGTATCTATTACTCTGATAAGCACTGAGATTCTTTGGAGAGAGTGGCAGAGAATCAAACTAGAGATATTCTGGTTTGATTCACTTAAGATTTCGGCAGAATATGGATAGGATGATTAGAAAATAAGATAAGAGAATAAAGAGGAGAGAAAATAAAGAAAGTAGTTACTGGAAAACGTCCATAACAGTTTCTATTTATAGAGAATGAATGGATGTGTCCATTCGAAGAGGTTTAAACGAATAGACACTTCTTTTGAAAACAACCTTTGCTGTAACGGGAAGCATGTCGACATGACAGGTAAATAGGATGTCGACATGGTCTAGTAAAAAATGATGATTTGCTTTACTTTGAAAATGATGATTTAAAACATATGCAACTTTATTCAAATGGACTCTATGTATTTGTAGAAGGTATTTAGAAGTAGAAATACTTATGAATGTATATATGTATATATTTAAAATCAAAGTAAATAAACTAAAGTAAATATAATATTAAAATAGATTTTGAGGCTAAAATATCAAGGACAATTTTGAAATCAAAATATAACAAAATGATAAATATGATTTTGAGGCTAAAACATTTTTGGAAATGTGAACGAAGGTTTTTCTTTTGAAAAGGAATATTTGAAAATCATTTTATAAAACAAGAGATAATTTTGAAAATCATTTTGAATCAAAATTAGTGGATAACAAAATAGGGCTACTATCCGTTCCACTAGATATTTCGTGAGTTCCATCTCACTAGGGTTCCATCCCTTTAACAAGAACGAAGTGGATTCCATTCCACGAGTAAATTAGATAAAAAAGAATGATAGTGCTTTCAAGGAGTTTTAACAAATATCTAACCTAACTATATTATTTGTCTTGAACTCTTGAATATCTTGAATCTCATGAGTCTTCAATCTTGAACTCTTGATCTTTGTCTTCATCAATTTTGTTTTCTTTACTGTACAGTCTTCTTTGTTGATACCTGCATATAGATTTCCTACACATATATATTTTATAACACTTCTATAGTTGTTGTCATCAAAACCACTATCCTATGGACTAACATTCTCCCCCTTTTCGATGATGACAACCTTTGTTTATAAAATATTTATATTCTCCTTATAACTCCCCCTAAATCTAATAACTCCCCCTTAATCTATGCCTAACTGACCTATTTTATACTTCTCCCCCTTTGTCATCAACAAAAAAAATGACACTAACTCCCCCTAAATCTATGATATTAATGATAGTGTTATCATTAATAATACTGAAACTAAATATAACAATGCACTAAACATCGTATTCTTAGAATGTTATATATGAGCAATATAAGAATAAGAATAATAAGTGTAACCACAGATTATTTTATTCATTTCAATATTACTATATACATGACTATTTAAACTTATAAACACATAAATAACTAAAATAAGAAAATAAACAACTCAACGGTTGTTTTTGATGATGGGAGACTTGTGGACAGGACAATTTGGGTAATGGAAGCAGAAATTTCCATGTTGTTCCACAATGTTCCCATAAGCATCAAAACAAACTTCCCCTACACATACTGCTTCATCATCAGTTTCTTCCTCCATTGGTTCTTCCTCTTCTTCTTCGTCTTCGTCTTCTTCTCCTTCTTCATTTGCTTCTATGTTAGAAGAATCTTTAATTACAATTGGATTGGCATGATTATCCATGAGGAATTTTTGAAGATTCCTCAGAATTTTCCCTTGTTTCTCTTGCTCTCTTGCCATTCTTAATTGTTGAACTTGCATTTCAGTTAACATCTGCAGCGAATCATTAACTTTCTCCTCTATTTTGATGACACGAGCGAGTATGGAGTTTTGGAAAGGGCCATGTGAAGGAGAAGGGAAAGAAACCGGTGTTATTTGATTAGGATTGGATGTGGAAGCCATGGATTTGATGTTTTTAGAAAGTAGAATGAAGAAATAATGATTGGAGGGAAGAGAAACTCGGAATGGGTGAGTTAAATAACCACCCATTCAAAAATTAGAGGGAAAAAACGAACTGTCATTTTTACCGTTTGCATGTCGACATGACGCATGAATACCATGTCGACATGGTGTTGCAAAATGCTATGGTTAAGAAAACATTCATATATACCCTATGTATACTACTCTATTATATACTATATTTCAAAAAGAGAACATATACCTAATTCTCTTCTTAACTTGGTGAAGACAGGTTCTCCTAAAGGTTTGGTTAAAATATCAGCTATTTGATTTTCAGAATCAACGAAATCAAGAGAAATTTTCTCTTTATTTACGTTATCTCTTAGAAAATGGTGTCTAATGTCAATATGTTTAGTTCGGGCATGGAGAGTTGGGTTTTTGGACAAACTAATGGCACTAGTGTTATCACAGAAAATTGGAGATTTCGTGATAGATATACCAAAATCATTCAAGGTTTGTTGCATATACAAAACTTGAGAACAAGCTAAAGCAGCAGAAACATACTCTGCTTCAGTTGTTGATAGGGAAACAGTATTCTGCTTTTTACTGAACCAGGAAATTAAGGAATGACCTAGAAAGTGACAAGTTCCACTTGTACTCTTTCGGTCTGACTTACACCCAGCATAGTCAGCATCACAGTAGGAAACTAATTCAAATGAATCATTCTTAGGGTAGAACAATCCATAATCAAAGGTGTGTTTAACATATCGAATGATACGTTTCACAGCTTTTAGATGAGTTTCCTTGGGTTGAGATTGATATCTTGCACAGAGACAGACACTGTTCATGATATCTGGTCTACTAGCAGTTATATAGAGAAGTGATCCAATCATTCCTCTATACAAGGTTTGATCTACGTCTTTGGATAGATCATCCTTACTTAACGCTATATTGGTTGCCATGGGAGTTGGTTTTCCACTCACATTGGTCAAGCCAAACTTACTAACTAACTCTCTCGCATACTTCTCTTGACTGATAAAGATACCATTATCTAATTGTTTGATTTGTAATCCTAGGAAAAAGTTAAGTTCACCCATATGACTCATCTCAAACTCTTTTGTCATAATGTCAGAAAATTCTTTGTTCATGTCAGAATTGGTTGATCCAAAAATAATATCATCTACGTACACTTGTACAAGTTGAATATCATTTTTGTTTCTTTTAATAAAAAGTGTGTTATCTACTTTACCTATTTCAAAATTAGATTGCAAAAGATAAGACCTAAGTCTATCATACCAAGCTCTAGGAGCTTGTTTTAGACCATACAGGGATTTCTTTAATTTAAAAACATGATTTGGAAATTTTGTATCTTCAAAGAGTGGAGGTTGTTCAACATAAACTTCCTCTTTTACAAAACCATTTAGAAAGGCACTCTTGACATCCATTTGAAAAAGTTTGAAATTATTGAAATTAGCGAAAGCAAGCAGAATTCTAATAGCTTCTAATCTTGCTACGGGTGCAAAGGTTTTGTCATAATCTATACCTTCTTCTTGACAATAACCTTGTGCAACGAGTCGAGCCTTATTTCTAACGACCTCACCTAATTCATTTAATTTATTTTTATATACCCATTTAGTGCCTATAATGGATTTATCCTCAGGTCTAGGAACAAGTTCCCAAATATCATTTCTGGTGAATTGATTCAATTCTTCTTGCATAGCAAGAATCCATGAATCATCAGTTGATGCTTCCTTTGGATTTTTAGGTTCTATTGAGGATATAAAAGCAACATGACTCATAATGTTTAATTGATTCCTAGTTTTAACAACAGATTGCATATCTCATAGAATATTTTCTACTGGGTGATCTTTTAAAAGCCTAATCTTTTTATTTGGATGAAAAGTTTCATTTGTAGCATCTACAGATTCATGATTAGAAATAACTAAGTCATCCTCATCATTAGTCTGATCAACTTCTTTGAAATTTTCATCAAAGGAAACATGTAAAGTTTCTTCAATAGTGTTTGTTCTTAGATTAAAAACTCTATAAGCTTTACTCCTGTTAGAATATCCGATAAAGATTCCTTTGTCGGATTTAGGATCAAACTTATCTAAATTATCTTTTGTATTTAAGATAAAACATTTACTTCCAAAAATTCTGAAATAAGATACCTTAGGTTTCTTATTGAAAAGAAGTTCATAATGTGTTTTATTGGTTAGAGGTCTAATTAAAATCCTATTCAAAATATAACAGGTTGTTGCAACTGCTTCAGCCCAAAAATGTTTTGGTAATTTACTATCAGAAAGTAGAGTTCTAGCACACTCTTGAATCGTCCTATTCTTACGCTCAACTACTCCGTTTTGTTATGGAGTTCTTGGAAACGAAAAATTGTGAGTAATTCCCTTCTGATTACAGAATTCCTCAAACTTCTCATTTTCAAATTCACCACCGTGATCACTACGAATAGTGATGATCTTGGAAGAAAGTTGGTTTTGAACTCTTTTTGAAAAACTTTTAAAACAATCAAAAGTATCACTTTTATGTTTCAGAAAGATTGTCCATGTATATCTGGAATAATCATCCACAATTACAAAGACATATTTACTATGGTTGATTGATTGAATCTGAGATGGACCAAATAAATCTAGGTGAAGTAGCTCAAGAGGTTTTGAAGTAGAGATCATATCTTTAAGTTTAAAGGAACTTTTTCTAAGTTTTCCTAATTGACATGCATCACATATACTATCTACTTTAAATTGCATCTTAGGGAGGCCTCTTACTAGATCAAGTTTGGATAGTCTAGATAAGAGTTTAAAATTCAAATGTCCAAATCTCTTATGCCAAGTCCAAGGGTCACTTGTATTGGCCAAAAGACATAGATTATCATTTGAAATTTTCATACTAAGAATATAGATATTCTTTTTCCTAACTCCCTCAAAGATAATATTAGATTTATTATCTTCGATGTGACACTTGTCTTTTTCAAATTTAATCCTATATTCTTTATCACATAACTGACTAATACTAAGTAGATTATGTTGTAGATTTTTAACTAACAAAACATTTGAAATAATAGGAGTTTCAGAATTACCTACATTACCGATGCCAACCACATAACCTTTTGAATTATCCCCAAAATTAACCAATCCTCCATCCTTGTAAATAATGTCATTGAGTATCTCTGGATTTCCTGTCATATGTCTTGAACATCCACTATCAAGTATCCACTTGTTTTTCCTTATTTGCACAGCTTGTCCATTGTAAATAGATTCATTTGTCGCCATGAAGCAAGATTCCTGCACAGTGAGCAACTTTTGTAGACTACCTGATTCTATATAACTATCATGCATCAATTTATGAGACCACAATGATTTGATCATTAAAGAAATATTTTTAGGAAACATTTCAAACTTAGCCATGAATTTTTCAAAAATCAGATTATGAATACTTTGAAAAACTTGCTCTGATACCAAATGAAAGGGACGCGGAAGATGATCTTAAGGCTATTTAACACTAGAGGGGGGGTGAATAGTGTTTTAAGAATTTCTTTAAAACTTCTTTGATTTAAATTGAATTAACTAACTTAATGCAAATACACAATCACAGATCAAATCACAGAATCACAAACAAATGCAAATATAAATAAAAAGCAAGTAAAGGAAAGAACACACCAGGAATTTTATACTGGTTCGGTGTTACCCTACATCCAGTCCCGCACAACCCGTACGGCTTTCTATTCAACAATAATCTAGATTACAATCCCTAGATTCTAAGGCAACGAGGTACACCCTCCAGATTCTCAGGTCTCTGGGTAGAACCACTTGATTCACAGGACACAAGTTCACCCGATCGATTTCCAAGGACACGATCACACCTTTATAACCCCACACAAGTTTCTTTGAGTACAAATGTATCTATAACTCTGATAAGCACTGATATTCTTTGGAGAGAGTGGCAGAGAATCAAACTAGAGATATTCTGGTTTGATTCACTTAAGATTTCAGCAGAATATGGATAGGATGATTAGAAAATAAGATAAGAGAATAAAGAGGAGAGAAAATAAAGAAAGTAGTTACTGGAAAACATCCATAACAGTTTCTATTTATAGAGAATGAATGGATGTGTCCATTCGAAGAGGTTTAAACGAATAGACACTTCTTTTGAAAACAACCTTTGCTGTAACGGGAAGCATGTCGACATGACAGGTAAATAGGATGTCGACATGGTCTAGTAAAAAATGATGATTTGCTTTACTTTGAAAATGATGATTTAAAACATATGCAACTTTATTCAAATGGACTCTATGTATTTGTAGAAGGTATTTAGAAGTAGAAATACTTATGAATGTATATATGTATATATTTAAAATCAAAGTAAATAAACTAAAGTAAATATAATATTAAAATAGATTTTGAGGCTAAAATATCAAGGACAATTTTGAAATCAAAATATAACAAAATGATAAATATGATTTTGAGGCTAAAACATTTTTGGAAATGTGAACGAAGGTTTTTCTTTTGAAAAGGAATATTTGAAAATCATTTTATAAAACAAGGGATAATTTTGAAAATCATTTTGAATCAAAATTAGTGGATAACAAAATAGGGCTACTATCCGTTCCACTAGATATTTCGTGAATTCCATCTCACTAGGGTTCCATCCCTTTAACAAGAACGAAGTGGATTCCATTCCACGAGTAAATTGGATAAAAAAGAATGATAGTGCTTTCAAGGAGTTTTAACAAATATCTAACCTAACTATATTATTTGTCTTGAACTCTTGAATATCTTGAATCTCATGAGTCTTCAATCTTGAACTCTTGATCTTTGTCTTCATCAATTTTGTTTTCTTTACTGTACAGTCTTCTTTGTTGATACCTGCATATAGATTTCCTGGACATATATATTTTATAACACTTCTATAGTTGTTGTCATCAAAACCACTATCCTATGGACTAACATTGATGACTTGGGTTTTTAGAGGGTTGCTTAATAAGTTCGTAGTGGTATTTTTGCATGATGTATTAGTCTATTTGAAAAGCGAGGAAGAGCAAGTGTCGCATTAAGAAGAAGTGCTCAATACACTCCATGAGCATAAGTTGAAGGTGAAGTTTTCTAAATGTCACTTTTGGTGCAAGGAGATACACTTTTTGGGACACATTGTCTTGGAAAGTAGGCTAGCGGTCTATCCTAGTAAAGTAGTTGTAGTACATGATTAGCATGTGCCGAAGCATGCCACAAAACTGGGGAATTTTCTTGGTTTGGCGGGCTACTATAGGAAGTTCATTAAGGACTTCGCGAAGATCTCTGCCCCTCTAACCTGCCTTATGAAGAAGAATTTTGTTTCTCATAGGACACACAGTGTGAGGATGCTTTTATTAAGCTAAAGGAGGTGTTGACTAGTATACCTGTTCTAGTCTTATTCGATGGCACAAAAGAATTCACAGTATATACCAATGCTTATGGTACGGGATTGGATGTGGTATTGATGCAAGAAGGGAGAATAGTGAGATATTATAGTTGACGGTTGAAGGTCCACGAGAAAAACCATCCTACCTATGATCTTGAGTTGGCGGCCATTGTCCTTGCACTCAAGTCATAGAGATACTATTTATTAGTAGAGCGGTTTAAGCTGTATACAGATCATAAGTCTCTGAAGTATTTGTTCTCCCAAAAGGATTTGGACTTAAGGTAGCAAAGATAGATGGAGTTTTTAACATCATATGACTTTGATATCTCATATATTTCGAGCAAGGAAAATGTTGTAGCCGATGCCTTGAATAGGCAACATGTAGTGTTGAGTCCTTTGTTCTTTGAGTGGAAGCATTTGGAGTTCATTTCTACATTCGATCGACTATCATCAGATATTACTCTAGGATTGTTAGCAGCTTTGGATGTGCAACCTATACTTATGGACCACATAGGGTCTAGTTAGAAGCAAGACAACGAGCTATTGGATATTTTCAAGAGGATTGGCAGAGGGGAGAAGTCGAGTCACTTAAGGCATTATACCATTGAATGAAGGGATAGTTACAGAGAGATGATAGATTATGTGTTCCTCTCATTATGGATTTGATTGACATAGTACTAGCCAAGTCTTACCATTCTAGGATAACCATTCATCCTGGTGGAGATAATATGTATTATGACATGAAGAGAGTATTTTATTAGCCTGGTATGAAGAGACATGTGGCAGAGTATGTAACCCAATGTATGACTTGCCTGAGGATAAAGGTGAAGCAAAAGATGCCAAGAGGATTGTTGCGTCCGTTGGATATTCCTCAGTAGAAGTAGAGAGTATTTCTATAGACTTCGTCGATAGTCTGCCTAGGAGTAAGAGAGGGAATGAGAGTATTTGGGTCGTAGTTGATCGACTGACTAAATGTGCTCATTTTATTTTAGTTTGGAGTGCGAGGACTGCTACATCTTCGGTGACTCCATACTTAAGAGAGATCTTTAGGTTAGATGTAGTTCCTTCTAGCATATTTAGCGATAGAGATCCACTTTTCACCAACGAGTTTTGGAGGAGTCTACAGGAGGCTTTGGGCATCAGGTTGAGCTTGAGTAACGCTTATCACCCATGGACGGATGAACAAACGAAGAGGGTGAATCGGATATTGGGGGACTTACTTCGGATGTGCATATTGGATTTTGGATGCTCTTTAGAGGATCACTTTCTTTTGGTGGAGTTTACTTATAATAACAGCTATCAAGCGAATATTGAGACGGCACCATTCGAGACGTTATATGGAAGACCATGTAAATCACCATCGTGTTGGTGGGATACTACAGATAGGATTATTTTTGGACCGGATATGGTGAGGGAGACATCAGAGTAGGTAGAATTGACCGTAGTAGGATGGAAACCGCACATGATTGGCAGATGTCTTACGTTGACAGGAGATGCATAGAGCTGGAGTTTGTAGAAGGCGATATGGTCTTTGTGAAGGTCGCACCGCTTAGGTAAGTTATGAGATTTGGTAGTTCGGGAAAGTTAGCACCGAGGTTTGTAGGGCCTTTTCCAATTACTGGTAGAGTTTGGAAGTTAGCTTATAGGGTGAAGCCTCTTAAGAAGTAAGTGGGAGTATACAATGTTTTCCATGTGTTGCACTTGCGAAAATGCTTATATGATATAGTTGTCGTAGTCGATCCAAATCAGCTAGATGAGGAGGAAGTAGAGAGGGAGCCACTTGTTCACCGTGCACCCATTTATATTCTTGAGCATGGTACAAAGAAACTTAGCAATAAAGTTACCAAGCTTATTAAGGTTTAGTGGGAAGACAATCCAGCGAAAAGTATATGAGAGCCTGAGGAGAGGATCCGAGCTATCCACCCGTAATGCTTTTCTGTACGTTTCTATTTTAGATAACTAAATATAGATCACTTGTGTTTTTAGGTTCTAGATTGGAATACCTCGTAGGTAGAGACAATTGGATGGTAGGATTAGTTGTGAATGTGTCATTTGGACATATTTTGGATGACTGATGCTGGTGGATGTAATTATTGAATTGATCTTTACACAAGTAGGCAAATATATTCTTGAGTTTGCATACACACACACACACACCATCACTTGTTTTATTTCATTGACTCATAGGCATATGGTTGTTGCAAATGGATTAAATGGTTGCGCATACATGTAGAATTGCCAGTACATATTTTCATAGGATGTTGCATATATTTGGATACATAGCATAAACACTTGCATTTCGGAAGGTCGACTAGATCAAGAGACTGCCTAATTTTTGCATTAGTATAGGTACATAGGAATTCCATGCCTACATGTACATATTACATTATAAGTTTTCCTAAGAATGATGATTGCCAATGGATGATGGATGAGTTGATGGTTATAGTTATTAATTGTTGTACGCACGAGTTACATTTTTCCATCCTTGGAGATTTTGGGAACGAAATCCTTATAGGGTGGAGAATGTAACACTCTGAAAATTTAAGTGGAAATTTAATAAAAGAATTAAATTTAAATATAATAAAGGTAAAAATGAAGTTTTCATAAGCATCTAAATTTGGCAATGAAACTTGCATTGTTGCGTTTATAGCGATCTCTGGACAATTTTCACATATAATGTTTTGAAATCCGAGTTAATATAAAGAGGTTACTAAAGTTGAAAATTAGAATTTAAAATAATTAAATAAGGAATAAAACAAAAATATTAATTAACGTTAAACAACAGTCGACACCATTGGGTGGACTGGTCGAGAAGGAGCGGTCGACCGCCCAAGACCCAACGGTCGACCGGTGGACACGTTACGGCTAGGGTTTGCCTAGACCGAACTGCCTGGATTGAACATATATTTTTGTGGACATCTAGATTTGTCCGTATCTTTTCTGAACGTTTTTTATTTGAACATATCTTTTTGAGAACGGACGAGGTTAAAAGCTGAGTCTATAAATACATCATCGGACTAAACTCTAATTCATTAGAAAATAAACTATATGTTCAAACTTTGCCAAATTCTTCTCTTCAAACCAAATTTCTTCAAAACAAAATTAAATAAAAAATCCAAAGGAGCAAAAGAGGGATTAAATCAAATCAAGCGGAGATCTAGCAAACGGAGGAGATTCCAGCAGTAATTCGGAGTGAATCGCTTTGATTTGAGGTGAGTGGGTTTATTTTTATTTAGATGATTACATAAAGTTAATTTTAGTATACCCTATTTGATCTAAGTTGTGAAAAACCAATTGAAAACGTTGTTTAATGGAAATTGGAAATTTAATAGTTGTTATTTCCCTTTTTCTAATCTAGATTGATTTATGTTAACTTGTAAATTGAGAAACTGATGAATCCGAGTATAACCCATTTTGTCAAATTGATACCAAATGGTGTAAGATGCTAAACCTAGGATAAATTGATTTGCTGCAATTTGGAATTGAATATGGAATTTTGATAAGAATAAATTATAGATTCACAAGATGGATAACTGGAATTCGGATTATAAGTTTACTGTAATAGAATTTGGGAATGGTAATCATTCAAAACTAAAATGAACGATAATCTGTAATCAAAATACTAAACAACGACGACCGGTCGATCGCACTCACTGGAGCCGGTCGACAACAAGCGGTTGACCACTCTAAGAGTAAGCGGTCGATCAGTTAGTGATTTTTTAGCATAGTTCGAACTTTGGCCTATTCCCAGGTTATAAATAAAATAGTGGAGTATATATATTGGGTATATATATGTAGACGTTAGGAAAAGTAGGGAAGCTAGTTCTTTATATGACGACACTGGGACGTTGTGGAACTGGGTAAATACTATTTATCTAGCAGTGATCGATATTCGACTGGAATGATTCTATCGCAAATTGCACTCACAGGAGGTTCTACGGTGGATGCGCAACACTGATGATGATGCCTAATGTAGTGTGTGGCCTGTCACTAACGAGAGTTCCTCGGCGTTTACTGGGATGCCACGTGATGTTGTGTTGTTGATGGATCCCAGCGCAGTACAATAAGAGGCGTTATGTTACCATTGAGAGGTGGACAGGATCGTAGCTACGATGAGATACTTTAGCGAGTTAGTATTGTGGACTCCCCTTCAATGCGTAACTATGATATATGTAGTCGTAGTTATGGGAAATATAGTCCTATGGTGGAAATTATATGGAAACCTATGTTGAATTGTTACATATGGTCGTAGTTGTGGGAAATGTATTCCTATGTGGAATAGTTTTAGTAGCTATTAGCCGATCATTAGTTGCCTTGAAGTTTTATTAGTTGTTCGACCTAAGTATGAGCCTACACAAGTCATTGGTGTATGTGTGTATCGAGCTAAACCCCTTAAGTAAAGAAAACAAGTAATTCGCGAACACTTGTACGACATCCTAGCTCATATAGAGTTTTACTAAAGTCAATTTCATGTGATCATCGCATATTAATAATATACTCATTCATCAGACTTTTGTATGACCCGCTCCTTCTGTGACGATCCAGCTTTTCGACTGTTGGAAATCGACACTAATACATCCACGGTATTCTCGTGCCACAATCCCAAGTGCAGGAAAGGTAGATTGTCAAGGGTAGAAAGAAAAAGAAGAAATAATAGAATCTTACTCTAATGAAATACCATATATTATTTTAATATAAAATATTTACAGCGGAAAATCTTTTTAACATATATCAGAGTCTAACTAAGATTCGGCTTGGACAATTATAATACACATGTCCTTTGCATTTGCTGAAAAATAAACAACACACAATGCATCGAAAAATAGAATCGTCCATACATTGATGAAGATCTCTAGCTCTCCTATGGTAACTCCAAACATCTTTAGCTAATCCTAAAACTACCCTGACCTGAGTATAAAAATACCCGGATCAGTTTGGAAAACCAGTGTGAGAAATACGAATCTTAAATGATGGTGTCATAGATCAGAGATGGGTGATAATAACCTTTTGAAAAGAAAGAGTATCTCATAAGACCACGCCACACATAAACATGGACGGATTTTACCTTATGATAACTAAAACATTTTTATCAAATCATTTGATATTATTTTTAATGACATTCTTTGAAAATACTTTTCCGGTAAACATATTCAAATAGCCGAATTTGTTACCATTATTAAATTCCAGCATACTAGGCTTTACAATCAAAATGACAGACATATATTAGAGAATGGATTTCCAACAAATAACCCAGTAAGGGACTACCTTTTGGTAGTACATCTCTAGAGGAATGTACCGAGGCCCAACTGATGGTCCTCTACCAATACAAGATCGGCCTACCTCTAACTAGAGAGTACCGAATATATCATCACCCTGGTCGTTACCGACCTATCCAAGAGCTCTCTTCGCATACAGCACATAGCCCGACGTCATAGTGGAAATAAATATATCTAGAAGGGGATGATCATACCCTAACGGTTGCGAATCACATAGCCTTGCCGCATCTA
This sequence comes from Allium fistulosum, assembly GCA_030737815.1. Classification (NCBI taxonomy): domain Eukaryota; kingdom Viridiplantae; phylum Streptophyta; class Magnoliopsida; order Asparagales; family Amaryllidaceae; genus Allium; species Allium fistulosum. Next base: position 933,689,811 of record CM060908.1, on the reverse strand, counting down.
CCCTGTTTTAGTCATTTCCAAGTGCGAAGCCTGAGGTAGCGATTACCTTTCATATAGTACATCAACTTTTCACTTTGAATGCCACATTGCCATTCCATAATCACACGACTGATTTCTACAAACGTATAACTCCTAAGCTCGTATGTCTCAGGAAAGAGTGTTAAGCTAAGAGAAGTTGCCTTCTTCACCACCAAATAGATGATCTGTTTATAAAGATCAATCGATGTGATTTTAAAATGCAATGCCAAACATTCGTCCATACAAGTTGTCTAGGAATAGGACAAGCCGAAGGTACTTCTCCTACCGCATCCCGTCGGCAATTACCCCTAGGTTTAGTAGAAATTAGTCCTTGCAAATCAAAGATTTTCATAACAGAGCACTACTGCCACCAAAAGTATATGGTATGGTAATTTCCCCGAGGCTCTAGTGGCAAGCAGCTCTACATCATAAAGTTCTTCGTCTTCAATTGTCTTTGTTTCCAACTTGTTTTACTTCAAAATCGTAAATTGGTTCGAAGTGGTTTTCGGATAGGAATCACCCAAATCCAATCCCGGTCTCTTCGAAATCCAATCATCGATAAAAAAATGTGAATATGTGTATACAGGATTTGTTATGCCTCTTTTCATTTTAACCTTATTACTGGTTAACCAAAACCCTTTTAACTTTGGAAATCTTCAAGTCACTTACTTAAGAAAATTTAAGTTCTAATCTAATAAAAAAATTCAACTTCCTGAAACATGTCTTAACTAGGTCAAAAACAATGTTATTAAAGACATTGTTTAGTATAAACCCAAACTAGTTATATTGGGTAAAAGATTAGACTAATCATATCCATATTTATTTCCGTATTCAACTCGTACTATTTGTGGAATAACAGTGAAATCACCTTTTAAATTCACACGGATAGTACAAATTTCCTCCTCGGAACTTAATACAGAGTTTGGCCACAGTATTCCTTATACTATTAAAATCTGGTTTAATTAACTCCTTTAAAAATTCCTTACTTTTGGAAAAACTTAAATGGGATCTTTTTTAGAGCATCCGGGCTTTCCCTTCGATCTGTTCCACCCCTCGTCTGGAAAGAGAAAGCAGAGGTCAGAAAAGTTCAAGGCACTGATTGCTCCATTCCTAATCTTAGTTACACACCTTGTTTTATCTTTCCAGATCTCACAGACGGGACAACTGTACAAGTTGTTTCTGCATACTCAGTTTGTTATTACATTCAAGGAAACGATTTCAATTATATTGTTCAAGTGTCATAAACAATTTCCCTTAACCATTTATTTGAACTCTTATTACAACTTTCAAATCATCTTTAAAATATTAAATTGTTTATTTAAAGACATTTATATAAGGTTTGGGAAAGAATAGTTAAGTTTAAATCTATATTTCTGAAATTTATTAAAACTGCTGCAGAAAAGTGCTGCGGATAGTGTTTTACAAGCTTATTTGATTAAAACAACTTTTCTATCATTTGGAAATCCATATTTATAACTCTAATCTCTTTTAAAATATTTTAACGTATTTATCAAATTTATTTCGTATTTTTAAACATTTAAAAATATTCATTTGAAGAATTTTACACTATGGTTACTTAACTCCAAAAGCATGATTTTTCTGAAAACTTGATTTGGACATATTTTAAAATCTACAAGATGAAACCCTGGTTTTTCTTTTCCATTTGAAAACTATGGTTATAGGGATATGAAAAATTCTTATTTTGAAGAATTCCGACTCCGTTTCTATGATGCACATTCATTTAGCTTTTCCGGCATGAAATCGCGAAATGTTGTTGCGCGACGCGTCTATTTTAACTCAATTTTTATTTTCTTTTCAAACTTTGTCGAAACACTTTTAAATATTCATAAAATATTACTAAATCATTTTAAATTATTTTAAAGAGGTTAACAATCTCATATACACCATTTTATATCATAAAGGAAGATGATTTCCTTTGTGATGTTCGACGTGTATAAAACATGAATCATTTCAACAATCAAACAACCATATAATTAACATTCATTATCCATATTATCAATAAAAACATAGTTAACAACCATGATAATATTATTACTAATAGCAAGCAATATTTCAACAAGTTTTGGTCTTAACTTGTTGACAAGTTTATAGTTTGATCAAAATGATAAATCAAGCAATATTCAAGTGATATTATTTAGTGATTTAGCAAGCAATTTATCAAGCAATTCGATGTGAGATTAACTCACTAATTTTCAACCCGATTTCTTATTACCATCATTCAACGAATCAACACTTTTATTAACACCTTCTACTACATCAGAACATCGTCCAAAACCATCTTCTTCATTCACAAATCTCACGACCATCATCATGACTCCACCTTTCTTGTGCCTATACCTCCTTCACTCACCATAGTGCACGGCCATAGCCTCCACCTCATCCTTTTGCTTACGGCTTCCACCCTTTACCACCCAATGCTCACGGCCTAAGGCCTTATCTCCCTCTTCCTCCATCGTTTCTTCACTTTTTAATTACCAAACCATGTTTAAATGATATTCTAAGGCCTTTGGTAAAGTTTGTAATTGGTTTGATATGATTTTAAGAAAGTTAGTAGCGAAAGAGAAGAGAAGAAGGTGGTTTTGGATGTTTTAAGAGAAGAAGGTGGAATTGGTATGATATCATTATCACCAAGGTTGCAAGTTTTCATCAATAGGGACTAGGGTTGTTCTTCCCGCCGCTTCTTCCTTTCTCTTTCGTCCTCTTCTTTTTTTCCCTTATTTTTTCACTCTATTTTCCCTAAACCCCAGCTTTCCCTGTTGCTGTTACTTGCAACCTTGTCCATTCATAAACCCCCTTTTTTACTTGCTCAGTTCTCCTCCGATTCACTTATCCTTTCTTCTTGTTTTGCTTCTCTGATCTGATTTCGTCCTCTCTCAGGTTGTTGTACTTTGGTCCATCCTCAGGTCAACCTGTCGTGCTTTCAAACCTTTCAATTTGCCCTTGGTGACTACATGTAGCGGAAGTGGCGCCCTTTTGATCTGGTTTGGCATTTTGTAGTTTCGATTGTCTTCCTTTTTGACCTTTGTACGTGTGGCTCAATTGGTCTGGACTTTAGTCGTTTCTCGTTGCTTTTTGTGTTTGATTGGTGGAGCGTTATGTTCAATCTGTTTTTGGGTTTTTGTGATGGTGGCTTTGACATGGAACCTATTTTCTTGTGCTTGGTTGGCTCCGTGTAAATCGTTTGTTTCTGCGGGTTGTCTTCTGCTTTTTCTTTTCCTCCTTGGTTGGATTATGCTATGGATCTATTTTGTAATCTATTTTGGGAACCTTCCTTTTCATGCTATGTTTCTGGAGTTTTTGCTTCTCTATGTATCCCTTTTTTCGATGGAGAAGTTTGTTTTGTTGCTTGGTGTGCCTTTCGTGGCTACACTGTCTTCGGTTTTGGTTTACTTATGTGATTTTATGCTTTGTGGATCTGGTCTAGTTTTGGCCTTTTCGGGTCCTTTCTCTGGTCTTCAGTCAGCCTCGATGCCCTGTGTTTTTCTCTCCATCTGCCTCCATGACCATGGCGATTGCGTGCAATGGGGGTCTATGCATTTGGTTTGGTTGTTGTGCTTCTTCTTGGGTAATATTGGGGTGTTGCTTGGCTGCTTTTAGAATTGGTTCTGCTCTTGGTCTTGCCTGCTAGTTGTTACGTTTTCATGCATTCTGCTTGTTTCTTTGGTGCCTTTTGGTCCTTGCTGTCATGTTGTTTTGGTAGTATTGCTGTGGATGTTGCAATTTGTCTTATTTTGCCTTGCTATTTTGGTAATGGTTGGATGGTCATTGGGGATCTGCGTTCAATTCCTATGGTATATTGTTATTTTTTGAAATTAGTTTGTTTCAAAGTTATTGTGGTTATGTAAGGTGTGTGTTTAATGAGATTTCCTAGTGCAACTTGATAGTCATAGTTTGTACCCTGCGCGGTGCTTGTTATAATTTGTTTGTGTGAGTTTCCAAAGAGTGAGTTGTCAGTGGTCGGGCCACTATAAAAACCATGTTAGTATTTCAGGGAATCGCCTAACTCCCGTATCTGAATTGTTTTTATTACTTTTGTGGTAATAAAAAGTGGACGGTCCACTATAAACCTGCTGGCCTTGCCAAAAAAAGAAGAAGAAGCCATTAGAGAGCATGGAAGAAGAACAATAAAATAAAGAAGGAGTTATGTTTGGAATGAATGAAAATGAAGATGGTATGCATGTATATTTATAGGGAAGGTAAAAAGTGGAAATTTACTTAATTTACCCCTTACCAAATTACCAAAACACCCTTGGATATTTCTCTTAAACTTCACATCATGCTTTTTCAACAGTCCATCACCACATCACATCCTCCTCTGTCCCCTTACCTTGGTTGCTAAGGAAAACATGCATTTATGGTGATTTGATGTTTTCTTTTTATTACTTAACTTTAAAGTATTCTTATTTTAAAAATAAAGAAACATACATACATATATATATATGTATATATATTATTTACGTTTGATTTGACTAAGGGTATACATAGTTTAAAATATATATTAAGATGTGCTAAAATCATGTTAACAACGTTGCAATGAGTTGAAACAACCTCCGTTCGACGAACGGTCGAAAATACGAAAAACGATCGTTGGTCACATTTTCAGTTTTTGATCAAACTATTTTTTTATGTAAACAAAACTTAAAATTGGTTTCTATCATCTTTAAATAATTAAGACATGTTTATTTAAGCTATAAATTCATATTGAATAATATTAAAATTCCATTACAAAAATACGACGTCGAATTGACAAAATGTGACGAAGTTTGAACATCTTTGTAAAACAAGTTTATTTATTCACCAATCATTATAAATTAATTACTATTATTATCATGTGAATTTGATATGGATTATACATCAAAGAAGGATTTAAAAACAGTTACTTGAACATATACTTAATTTTATTCGAAAACCGTGTTTTGTTACTTTTACGGTGAAAGTCCAAAATCTCTATTTTTGAAAACAAATTCAAGAATTTAGTTTACCATTATTATTTATAGTACAAGGCATGATTATTCTCTTTTAAAATCAATCTATATTTGAATATCTAAATTTTATTAAATATCATTATTTTCAAAGTAGTAAAATTATGGGTCGTTACACCTTTCCTTTCTTTTTCTCCCACCAAAGGAGAATAAGGCAGCAGGTGATAGGCCCGAGGTTAGTGCGTGGGGACGTGAGCTCAGCACTGGAGTTACTTATCGGTTTATATTACTCTCCATGTAACTATTTTTATATTCAGTACTTAGTATTTAACAGACTATATATTGTATTTCTATGTACTCTGGATTTGACTACGTGCTATTTTTGAGACCGTGTTTTGAGATATTTTCTGACATGATTATTTTCAGTATTTATATTTTGTTGCCTTCCGCTATGAGATATGAAAGTGTAGAATGTCTTAGATTTTATCCTTGTGCCTTTAGTCTCAGAAATGTTTAAAACCCCGATAGCTCGAACTTCTTGGCACTAACATGAGTTTGAAAGCCACCTAGGCTTTGGATCGTTGTGTCGGGAGGTGTAGCTTGTCGGTAAATATAATTCAAAGATCGGTGGTTGCTGCTTTCAAATTGGTAGCTCTTTCTTAATTCTAGATACCGATTCAAGGAGTTCTTTGATTTAGGATTTTAAAATGTTACATCTAGGCTTAGAAAAGGTAAATTCTTTATTTGAACATACATTTGTATACATACAATTGTTTATATGTCATTATATGCTTAGATAGAATATCAATATCACGAATCCACATATATTTGTGCCGTCTACATTTGATGATATATATTTAGAAACATATATTTGTATATGTATATATATATTAACATATAGTTCATGGCTAGTAATTTTGGAAAACAATTTTTTTTCTTTTTTTGTATAATATTGAAATTTTGATTTTTTTTACACAAATGTTGATTTAAAACACACATATAATTATATAAATATATGTACATTTATTTTATTAAAATAAGTACATTATAGTTTTCAAAAAAGTTTATACATATATATATATATTTATTTATTTATATTTTAACTCCATATATAGATATTATATATATAATTCATTTTAGGTATTATATTTAATTCTATATATTTTAAATATATATATATATATATACACACATACAGAGTGTAAAATATATAAATATAAGTATTTAATAAAATTATAGACAAGTATTAAATAGTTTTGTAAAAAATAAAATTTTATTAAGATTTCCGTATGGAAATCTTAATAACAAACTTTTTTTAAATCGAAAACTATTTCCAAAAAAATTGTTTATTTTCAGGCCTTTTATATATATTTTAATACACACACACATATTTTGTTAGCTATTTATTCTTACTAAAGCTTTTATATATATATACATACATATATGTATTTTCATAATATTAATATATATAAAATGTATATGAATTAAAAATAATAATAATTATTTTTGAAATATATAATATATATAACGTTAATATATTAATTTGAATCTAAAATATCTAGATATTTTATTATATAGATATAGATCTAAAATTCGAAATTTGAGATCGAAATTTGATCCAATATTCAACTCACTTGAAACAATGTTTTGCAGTTACTTTATATTATAATTGCGATTATACACACACACATATACATATATATAAACATTAATATTTTACAAACATTATTTAATATTATTTGTAAAACTATTTATATATATACATCTATATTAGATAGCACATATGTATATGGAGGAGCTAATATGTATGTTGTGGTGTATATCCCAACATCTATACACGAGCATGTTAAACCATGCACACGACTTATGTAGCACATGCACGTACACACATATACGTATATAATACACATATTGTACTATATAATATATATAAATATAATAATAATTAAAACCTTATTTATAAATAAAATAAAATATTGATTTTATATAAAATAAATTTAGATATGATCTAAGTAGATTTAGATTTCATAGGCCCAACATGATCCAAATGGTATATATATTTTTGAAATTTATCCATTTACCCCACTGCATGCTGACCCAGTTCCAACAGTTTCAAGAAATACCAACTTCATAGCGGCGGAATTTCTTTGAGAAATTATTGGTAGTAAAATGGATATGGATACAATCCAAGGTTAAAACTGATTGCAAGGATTGAAATGAAATTAACCAAACCTAAATGAACACAACAAATTAGAATGTCTAATATGTTTTCTTGCATGTCAAAGAGAAAATATGAGTTTCTTGTCAATGTCAAGAATAAGTAATCCTCGGTTGTTTAATAAAACCATTAAGAGTATTGGCTCTATGATATGGTATGACGTACAAATCTTAAGTAGATTCCAAGTACGTTATCAAAATATGATTTTAATAGTTGTACCTAAAGAAATGTGATCCATCGGCACAAATGTGTCTTTAAGAGAAAGACAAAAGCAGTTGGAATATAGTGAGCCACATTGATAAGAATAACATTGTGAATTTCAATTGTTGAAATTAACATAACAGATTCATCATTCGATGTGCTCAAGTTGATTCAGATGTACTCATAAAATTATCGCCTAGTATGGCTTTGTATTTTGGTACAATGTATTGAAATATAAAATTCCAAATAAAGATTTAGACCAGACTGTTTGCATATAATAATCAAAGTGCCTCGAAGTCGGTGGGAGCGATATTGAATTTGTGGGTTTTGGATATGATCCAAGAACCGATACAAAAGTATCATTCTGCAAGCATCAAAATTGAATAAGTATTTTGATAGAAATATCAAAGAGTTTGATTTCAGTAAAATGCAAAGGAAGTGTGTGTCTATAAGAAAGAATGTTGAAGGTACATTGATATTTTTAAATATAAGAAAACAACACATTGTTAATTATGTACTTGTGTTAAAATCGGATTTTCGTTGTTTTAATACTCGACGTTGGATTTGCAAATGATTTCTTTTACAGTGAGTATAAAGGGCACTGGGAATGTCCTGGACAATATGCAAAAACACCTCATTAAAATAATTAATAAGAAACATGCATTGGCAATAGGAGTTATCATACATGTTATGCTGCCTACGAAATTGTGATTTGTTTATATATTTAACACATGAAGCAAATATCAAATCCAAATTAAGGTCACTAAATGGTAGTTTAGAGTGTTTTTGTGTATTTACGAAATACAGGAGAATTTTTTGTAGAAACAACTCCTCGTGAAGGAATATTCAGACTCAGACTTCATATGTGATATTGAGTATGGTATGTTAATATAAAATTCATATTCAAAGCTTAGGTAACAAGCTTTAGGTTAGAAATGTTCCAAATGAGATACTATGGATAACTCAATAAAAGGCAAAGTACATCGCCTTGAATAGCGCCACAACAAAAGCAATGTATATACATAATAAATGTACAAATTTATAATTGAGATGAGGGTAATTGTTGGGAATCTAATAACATTGTTATATGATAATAATGTCATGACATTGTTCGTAGCATAACTTAGAGCTCACTAGAGGTTGAGAGACATAATTCGAATTGTTCCACATAATAAACGTAGTTTATCAGCATCAAAGAGAGTTGATTGACATAGTAAATAATTGAAACATAATAGCATACTCGTTCACTAAGGGACTGAACCGATTATATTTGAAGAAACTGATTGGAGAAATTGTAATAAGATTCCATAATTAACCCCAAGTGCAAGTGGAAGATTTATAGAGTTAGGGGTATGCCCTAGGGGCAATTATGTAATTTGTTACATAAATCTAACTCGATAACAAATCTTATTTGAAATAAAAGGTGTTTCCTTTTTATTATATACTTGTTATAAATGTTATAAATAATTAGTTAGTTGATTTAAGTATATATGTCAGAAAGTCCATAAATGATATATTTGTGATAGTAGTTACGAATAGTTGTAACCATGAGTACTATATCAAAATATGACAAGCGCATCATTTTAAATATTCCTAGTCAAGATGTATCGAGACTGGACATCCACGCATCCGTTAAGACTAGAATACGCAACGCTCTTCAAATGTTAGGTAGTGTATTAGTCATGGATGTTGGGGCACCAAGAGGTAACGTACTGATAGTTATTGGATAACTATAGAATGACCCACTCAGCAATTTTCTGTTGGTTAATATAACTAAGGTCGAAGAGTGAAGTGACTAATTTACACAGTTATCCTGACTTGAGAATATTGTTGTTCTTCAATATGAAAGCTCCACTTTGATTATAGTTAAAATGGTACGACATCCATCGAATGACTATAGTTGGGTTAAGTGGAAGTATTGGAAGTGGAACACTATTCAAGAGAGGATCATCTCCTTAGTTATATAGGGTTAGTATCACGGTCGACTGAAGTCAACTCAAAGTTAAAATCTCTGGCCAGAGTAGTTCAGTTAATAATAATTGTTACTATTGAACTAAGGACTTCGCGTTTGGACTATAAAGTTTAATTTGGATGAGATTGGAATTTTGACCATTACCAATTCCATTAGTCCAAAGTGATACGGTTTTGATGAAGAGAATTGGTGTAAATGATCGTTACTACTAGGTATCACTTATTATAAATAAAAGTAGATTTTATCGAAAGATGTGTAAGTGATAAATTCAGTCAAAATATCACACCATTAGCTAAGGTGATGTGCGTTAATATTCAAATTGTTCGATATTAATTTCTGACTGAATTTACACTTTGAGTCGCACAAACAAAATGACGAATGCTCCAAATGAACCACACGATTTTAATTAATTTATAATTATTGTAAATTAATTAAATTAATTAATATTTATGAAGTATTGATTATTAAATTATGTTTGATTTGTTTAAATACCATTAGTATCTAACAAAGTCGTATATAAAAGTTATAAATGTACGTATCGACATACGATGTCGGTAGAATATTTAAATTGGATTTAAAAAGAATAAAATACTAGGCGTGTTTTTAAATTAATTAAATTAATTAATATTTATGAAATATTAATAATTTAAATTTAGTCTGAATACCATTTGCATTTAATAAAGTGCATAAATAAAAGTTATAAATCCGTGTATCGATATATGACATCGATAGATTGTTTAAATTAGAATTAAATGATATAAATACCGAGTGGGTTTAGGATCTTTTGAGGCCTATGAGGCATCTATGTTTGGTCAGCCAAACGAGGGGAAAGGGTTCAAATTGGATTTGAAAGGGCAATGGAATTTATGAAGGAATGAAAATAATCTCTAGTCTTAATTAAAAATTGACTGCCTTCATTATTCATTCATTCATTTTTTCATTCTCTCTTCCTCTCTCCCAAATGAGTCATGGCTAAAATTAACATGGAAACATGGCTAAAATTGTTCCAAAACAAATTAAAATCATATTAATTTATAAAAGGTGGTTCATCCCTCTAGCTATTTATCTGTTGATACGAAGTATTCCAGATCTTCGCAAAACTTGGAGGTTGATTTCTCGATCTCGGAGCTGATTCATCATTTAAGGTGTGATCTTTTGGCATCATCAAATGGTAATTTTCAATCACTTTTGATTTATCCGACTTGTTTGAATAGCTTACATCCCCTTCTTATCTTATTATGATCATAGGTCACATTTTGTTAATTTAATTTGGATCTTACATCTTTACAACAAATTTACATATATGTTTATGCTGTACAATTTTTTTAATATCGTTTTAGAAACTAAAGTTAAAGAAAACATTCAAACCTTTATCTAATTTTATTTATTGAGATATTTATATATTTATGCATGTGTGTGTGTATTATGTAGATATAAGTGAAACACATACATATTTGTTTGAAATCATTTATGAAATTGAATATAAGTTTACATGCAATCTTGATACTTTGATTACCATATATTTTGTTATTATTTACTTTGTTTAAATGAAAACTTATAAAAGGACTTTAAAATTATAGATATAATGCTGTATTCATTCTAAAACTAAAATTAGACTTCTGGTTGTTATTTTAAGTTGTAAAACATATAAGATTATAAGTTTCATTTTGTATGTTATTTTAAATTAAATATGGTTTGTTATTATTTACATATGTATATAAACACATACTTATATTATTTTAACTAGAAATCATATAAAGACTTTAGTGGAAAAATTACAAATCTAATGTTGAATTCCTTTATAAATCAAAACCATCTTTCAAGTTGTTGATTTTAAATGGTAAACATATAAGACCTATGTTTTATACAAGTATGTTATTTTGAATTTAAAGTATATTTGATCATTATTTACATATGCTTGTATGTATGTGTGTGTATTATTAGTCAAAACTTGTACAACATAGGCATGTGTAAATTGAATTAAAAATGACATTTAATATATCAATTGATCTAATTAATGAGAGGAAAAAATGAAAGGTTTCTTTCTCTAAATTCATTTACACATGTTTTAATTACACACATGCACACTTCTTATATGTTGCACTTACACAAATATACTGTTAGTATATTTGGATTTATTCATATTTCTGCTATATTTAAATTAATCGTCAATGACATTTAACAAATTATCAATCTAATCAAAGAGGGAGAGAAATGGAAGGTTTCTCTCATTCTAATTAATATTATTTATTCCCTTAATTGATTGCACAAATATTAGAAAAGGAAACAAAAAGTTTCATTCTCAAATTAATTTTAATAAGTAACTTCTACACATATGGGTGTATTTGATACACTCATTCATTTAAATTCATATCAAATTCAAAATCTTTCAAACTAATCAAATAAAATAAAGGATTTTATTTAAACACATTTTAGATTAGATCTAAAATATCTTTAGACTTCATAAGCCCAATAGATCCAAAGAGGATTTTTTTGAAATTTACCCTTTAACTCCGCTGCGGGCTAGCCTATTTTCAAAACAAAGCACCTATTTTGTTGGAGCGATGTAAGAATTAATAAACTCTTCAAAGTGATACATAATACGCATGTAATAGAAATTCTATTAATATTGAAACGGTTCTACATAACTCATTGAATTCACAGATAAATTATCACATATATAAACATGTGTATATAATACATATATAGCATGTCTACGATAAGTTCACAAATATAAAACTGAAGTAAATGAAATCGCATGCAATAGAAAGTAAAATGATTTGATTTGATCGAATAGGTGACTATACTGGAAAAAGTTCCAAATGTATCTTAAAATGAATAAAGATTCAATCTCAAAAGTCACTCCTTCCTATGATACATAATGATGTATCGATAAGGAATAATTGAACTTTATTGAACAAAGTATGATTAATGATGAGTGAAGTTGAGTTAACTCCTTTCTATAAGGTCCTGTACTTAAGAGTAGTACACATGGATAAAATTAATTTTATCTAGAGAAAAGTTTGCAAAATCATACAAGTTGTGGATTCATAAGAACTCTAATATATCCTAGGCCAAAGAGTTGGCAGGTTGTGCAAATCAAAAGACTACATATAATAATTGTATGTAAGGAATCTTGTATGGATCACCTAAAAAGGAGTTTGGAAATGTTCATCGTTGGATGACCAATTTATATTTTGAACATAAGTATCATAAATTAAAACTAAATCATCTGTACATATATATAAGGTAATTTATAAACTGTTTATGACTACCTATTCCGTTACACTGAGAACAATTGTTATTTCAAGAAATACAAATTTCGTAGCGAAGGAATTTCTTTTAGAAATTATTGGTAGTAAAATGGATTTGGATACGATCCAAGGATAAAACTGACTACGAGGGATGAAATGAAGTTAACCAACCTAAATGAACACAACGCATTAGAATGTCTAATAAATATTCTTATATAGTGAAGATAAACTATGAGTTTCTTACCAATGTCAAGAATATATAATCCTCAACTATCAATTAAACCACTAAGAGTATTGATTCTACAATATGGTATGATGCCAAATCCGAAATGGATTCCAAGTGCAGTATTAAAATATGGTTTTGATAGTTGTACCCAAATGGATACGATCCATCGGTCAAAAGCGTGTCTTCAAGAGAAAGACTAATGCGGTTGGAATATTGTGAGCCATATTAATAAGAATAACATCATAAATTTTAATTGTTAGAATTAGCGTAACAGATTTGTTATTCAACGTGCTCAAGTTAGTTCGGATTTACTCACAAAATTATCACTCGTTTTGACTTTATGTTTCGATATGTATGTGTTGAAATGGAAAAATCTAAGCAATGATTTTGGAATAAACTATTTACACATCACAACCAAATGTCTCAAAGTCAGTCAGACCGATATTGAGTTTGTGGGTTTTCAGATATAATCCAAGAAATGATACGAAAGTACCATTCTATAAGCATCGGAATTGAGCAAGTATTTTGACAGAAATATTAAATAGTTTGATTTTCGGTCAAAATATAGAGGAAACTTGTATCTACAACAATGAACATTAAAAGGTACATAGATATTTCTTAACTATAAGTAAACAACATATTGATGATTGTTAACGATGTACTTATATTAAAATCGATTCTAGTTTGGTTGTTTAATACTTGATATTGGATTTGCAAGTTATATCTTTTATAATAAGCATAAAAGGATGTTGGGAATGTCCTAAACGATATGCAAGGTCACCTTATTAAAATGTTTAATAAGGAATATGTAAGACGGATTCCTTATGCTTCAGCAATAGGAATATCATACATGTTGTATTATCTAAAATATTATAATTTCTTATATGTTAGATGCATGAAGCAAATATCAAATCCTAATTAGGATCACTAAATGGTAATTTAGAGTATTCTCAAGGATTTACGACATACTACAGAATTGTTTATAGAAAAAACGAGCTCCTTATGAAGGGTTATTCAGACTTGAACTTCATACATGTTATTGTGTATAACTTGTCGATATTAAAATTCATGTTCAAACCTTAATTAAGAAGCTTTGAGTTGGAAATGTTCTAAATGAAACATTGTAGCTGGTTCAATGAAAAGGCTAAGCACTCGCCTTAAATAACGCTATAATAAAAGCAATGTATATAAATATAAATGCACCAATTTATCACTAAGCTTGGGGTGATTCCAAGTATTGAAAATACTACACTATTGTGATATGATAACAATGTAATGATAAGATTTCACTAAAAGTTAAGAAACATACTCCTACTAGTTCTGTACAATAAAGGTAGTTTATCAATATCAGAGAGAGTTGACTGTCAAGAGTAGATAATTAAAACAACATAGGAGATCCATTCATGAATGGTCTCACTCGATCAGTTCTCATTAAACTAATTGAAGGGATAGAATAGAGATTCCACATTTAGCCCTAAGTGCAAGTAGGAGATTGATAGAGTTAGGGATAAGCCCTATGGGCAATTATGTAATTGTTACATATCTAACTCGATAATCAATCTTATTCGAATTAAAAAGTGTTTTCTTTCTATTATATACTTGATATAATGTGTTATATTAAATAATTAATTTAAATTATATTTAATAGAAAATCCATATACAGTATGTTTTGTGATGGTAGTTACAATGTGTTGTAATCATGAGTGATTTATCATAATAAAAAGACATACTGATTTAAATATTCTTAGTAAAGATGTGTTGAGACTGTATATTGATACATCTATTGAGACTAGAGTTTGGACAGCGTATTACTCATGGATGTTAGGGGCACTAAGGGGTTACGTATTTATAGTTATATGATAACTTGGAATGACTTACTCGATAGTTTTCTGTTGGTTAATATAACTAAGGTCAAACAGAAAATATCGACATGACAATATTACATAATTCTCTCGACTTCAGAATATTGTCGAGCTTCAATGTGGAAACTTTGCTTTAAATATAGTTAAATCATAGCATAACTCCTATCGAATGACTATAATTGAGTCAAGTGAAAGCATTAGAAGCGAGGCACTATCAATAGAGAATTCGTCTCATAGGTTATATGAGGTTAGTACCACGGTTAACTGAAGTCAACTTAAAGTCAAAATCTCTAACCAGAGCAGTTCATTTAATAATATTGTTATTATTGAACCAAGGACTTTGTGTTTTGGACTATAAAGTTGAGTATGGACGATATTGGAATTTTGACCATTATCGAATTTCATAAGTACTAATGTGATAGAGTTTTGACAAAGAGAATTGGTGCAGGTAGTTGTCACTAATGGGTAATGCTTAAATAAGTAAAAATAGATTTCTACCGAAGCTATATAAGTAATAAATTTGGCCATAATGTCACATTATTAGCTAAGGTGACATGTAAATGTTAATATTTTAATTGTTCAATATTAATCGCTGACCGAATTTACACCTAAGAGTCGCATAACCAAAACGTTGAATACTTATATTACCACTTGATTTAATTAATTATAATTATTAAAAATAAATTAAATTAATCAATATTTATGAAATAATAATTATAATTTTTTATTTAATTTGTGTTAATTAGTATTGAAATAGTGCGTATATAAAAGTTATATACACACTATTGATATACAATATCGATGAGCATTAAATTAAATTTAAATGCATTTTTTATTGATCGAGCTTGAAGCAATTTTGAGGCCCAAATATAGGCATATAGCGGACCAGCCATAACGGGTTAGGGTGAGGTTGAGTAAGTATCCATATGGTGGGAAATAGTAAGAGGAGAATGTGGATCTGGTTCCCCTTTTTCCTCTTTTGAATCTCTACTATTTAAACACCTCAAATTCCACTTTAGGAGCTCTTGAATTTTTTCTCCATACTGACCAGATTTAGCCGGCCCCACCCTTGCCATTGCTCCTTAATTTTTCAGTCTTTTAAAACACAATTTAAATACAAATAGTAGATCGATGGTTGTTGCTTTCAGTCCGATAGCTCATTTTGAAAGTTTGGTTACTGATTCAAGGAGTTCATAGATTCAACGCTTCAACGTGTAACAACTAGGCATTAGACAAGGTAAACCTTTCATTTACATTTATATTTAATTGTTCATCATGTTATATATGTGTTTAGATAGTATATGAATTATCATAAATCTACACATAGCTCATGGCTGCAACATAAAAAAAATTCTTAAATTTAATAGTACTTAAAGTGAAATTAAAACAAAAACTTATTTTGGAATACAAACATAATAATATGTAATATGTAAATAAATTTTATTTTATTTTATATACATTATTGGTTTCGAAAATTTACCCGGTATAGTGGAAGTCCAAGGGGAACTGCGATAAGCTGTATAAGCTTGCGGTTGGGGACTAGGTGGCCCTATATCTTCCAAGATGAATGGCTTTCCATAGTCTTCGGTGACCGCTCATTTTTATATTTGAGCTAGGCCAACACACAGTGAGGTAAATGGGTAAATTTCAAAAAACATATTCCATTCTGAATCTTGTTGGGCCTATGAAGTTTAAATTTATTTAGATCTTACCTAAATTCATTTTAAATAAAATCAATATTTTATTTTATATATAATTAAAGATTTATTTAATGTTAACTTTATATTATATGATATAATATGTGTATCAAATATGCATATGACTGTGTTTGCATATGCAAAATAAAATGATGTACACGATTTAACATGCTCGTATATAAATGTTGGGATTTACATCACAACGGATATATTAGCCCCTGCATATACACATTTTCCATCTAATATGTAAGTAAATATATGTGTAAACATTTATATATAAATATGCACTATAAAATAATATTTATAAAACATATATACGTTTTAATATTAAAACATATATACGTTTTAACTTTTCAAACACATAATGGACGTCCCTCTCATGTCTGCTCCTTCTGTCCCTCTCCTTTCCTCTCTCGTCACCTCAACTATTCCCACCTTACCATCGGTCACCTCAGCCGTTTCTCCCCACTCCTCTATTCTCAACGTACAATCACCAGTTGTACATCCTCCTCCCCCTTCTAAGCCTGTCCTTGTCACGTCTCCATCTGTCCTTGTCTCTAATCCATCTGCCCCCCCCCCCACCTCGACCCCCCTGATCCACAACCTTCAGTCAAGCCCCAAACAGCTCAGGCTGACATCCCCCTCCCCTTTGCGTTAGGAGAACGGAAATGGACTTCCTTGTTTAAGCGCAAACCAAGGAACGCTGGGAAGTACATCCCCGTTGACCTATCTCCTTTGTATGAAGATGAAGCTTTAGTTCCCCCTGTTGAAGTTATTGAAGCTGGAGCTGCCATCTGGAATGAAACTTTAGTCGGTTTTTTCCTTGACAAACCATTATCGTATACAGCAGTTGTTCAGAAGCTAAAGTATATATGGAAACTAAAGGTGATGTCTCTGTTAAATCGGATGGTATAATCTTCTTATTCAACTTCTCATGTAGTGAAGACAGGAGAACAATACTGCAGAGTGACCCAATTATTATGAATAATAAACTTTTTATAATAAAACCATATGATGCTGCTGTGAGTAATGTAACAGGCTCTGTCACTTCTGTGCCAGTATGGGTTCACTTGTATAATCTCCCAATATTTGCATGGTCACCCCTAGGAATTAATTGGCTAAGTAGTCACTTGGATAAATTGTTATGTATGGATGAAATGACGGAGAAGCAAGAAAGGCTGAGTTATGCAAAGTGCTTGATTGAAGTAAGGCCGGTGAAGGAGCTGGTTAATGAGTTTTCAGTTAAATTGGTTGAAGGAGGATATCAGAAAATTTACGTTGAATATCTATGGAGGCCAGATGTCTGCGTTATGTGCAAGAAGTTTGGACATAAAACTGTGGACTATGATATTAAAGATAACTGTAATACAAAGGATGATAAGGAGAACAAGAAAATTGATGAAGTGGAAGACAAAGAAGGAAACATTGAGAAAGTCAGAGTCCTTAAAAATGTGAGACCACACAAAAAGCAGATCAATAGAAAATGGCAACGTGTGCAGAGAAAGAAAAATTTAATACTACGATGGAAGCTAATTTGGAACAAATAGGAGAGAAGAAAGGTGAAAGAAAGAAAGAGGAAGTTAGTGATGATATTCATGCTATAGAGAAGGATAAGGAGATAGAACAAGTAGGGAAAGAATTTGTGCAATGTAATACTGGTGAACGGGGTGATGCAAAAAGGAGGGGAACTGTGTCAGCCAACAAACAAGGAACTGTAAATAAAATGGATGTGGAGAAACCAAAAACGAAAGAGGTGTATAATGAAGTTGAAGAACTAATTGATAATATTTTGAAACACAATAAATTTGAAGTTCTCAATGAATTGGATGATGAGGATAACTCAGGGATAACTTTTGACTCACAACTAAAAGCGAACGAGAAAGGTAAAGGTATAAATGAAAATATCGAAGAGGTAGGTAAAAATGAAGCTGCACAAAGAGAAGCACAAAAGAAAACTAGAACCAAAAATCCAAAGAAAGACGAAGCAGAACACTTGGTGCAAATACATGAAGAAGTAGACATACTAGAAGCCAACACAACAAGTGAAACTGAAAATAAAGACAACTGGTCTAGCTGTGAAGGTAAAAGTGAAGAGGGGCAAAATGCAAGTGATAAGAAAAATAAGAAGAATAAAAAAATGAGTGCTTATCACAGGAAGGAAACTGATATGTGTCAGGATTCGCTCTTGCACGATGATACATGCACACTGGGTTCTAATCAAACTCTGAATATACCTAAACAAGCAACTGGTAGTCCTCATGTTCCACCTCCACACAATGTATATTCCAAAATCAAACCTTCAAATGCTTACAAATTGCCTCCTCCCATATTCAATTCACCAACCTCACTTCCATCCTCTCCTCCATTAACTAAACACTCCAGTCAAGACTCCCCTTCATCAAAAGAAGGTACATCCAACTGTGAAACAACACCGCTTTCTGTTGTGATTCCTAACTACTTGAACTCTTCTCAAGCAGTGACTAGGAGAATGAAAATAGAAATGATCAATGCCAGTGCTCATCAATGATGACACACCTTGTAGCTTGGAATATACGTGGGGGTCACCACGTCATCAAACTTGATCAATGTAAACATCTTATCAGTTCTCATAAGTTATCAATCCTGGTGATTCTAGAGACTAAGTTAAATCTTGCATTAACTGAAAAGGCTGCCAAATATATAAAATCTGATTGGAACTTTATACACAATTTGAATGAAGCCCCATACGGAAGAATATTGATACTGTTTAATCCCCTACATGTCCTTCTTACTCCTATCCTCTCCAATGCTCAAATGATACATTGTCATGCTCAATCAGCCTCTGATAAATCTACCTTTTATATAACCTTTGTTTATGCCTCTAACTCATCTGCCACCCGAACGGCCTTGTTTGGTGTCATCCCTGCTTTAAGGCAGTCCACTCATCCTTGGATAATGCTCGGTGACTTCAACTGCTGTTATTCGCTCTCTGATAGAACTGGTGGTAACCCTCTATCTATAAATGAAATACAACCTCTTGCTGAAACTCTCAACCAAGCCGATTTAATCACTGTTAGATCTGTTGGAATGCGATATTCTTGGAATAATAAAAGAAGACATGGTAGTAGGACTTTCTCTAGAATCGATCACACTTTCACTAACTATGATGCTCTCACCAAATGGCCTCTACTGTACAGCCTTCTTCCTCCTCCTCTAGTTTCGGACCACTCTCCTCAAATAGTCCACCTTCATGGAGCGAACAAGAGAGGAAAAACAAATTTTAACTTTTTTAACTCTTGGGTTAATGAACCAGACTTTAAGAATACTGCCTTCAATGCATGGACTAAAACCAAGAATGGTAATCACTTATTTATTTTGCAGGAAAAAATTAAAGAGGTTAAAGAAGTATTGAAGTAGTGGTCTTACAAGAGATTTGGCAAAGGAGACAAGCTAAGCACAACAATTGGAGATAAACTTGCTGAAGTTCAAACTGAGATGATGTCTAATGTTAATAACACTGATCTATCTTCTACTAAGTATAACTTGGCCCAACAATACTATGAAGCATTATCAAAAGAGAATGAGATGGTAAGGCAAAAATCCAGAATAAAATGGCGTGAACAAGGAGATAGAAATAGTGAGTTTTTTCATGCTAGCCTCAAGAACAAACAGCGTAGAGAAAATATTACCACTATCAAAGATAGGAATGGTGTACTTCATTCTTCTATGGATGAAGTACAAAATGCTTTTATACAAAACTTTTCATACATTTATGGCAACGAGAACGGCTTCATTCCAAAACTTGACGAAATCCCAGCTGATATTCTTCCTAGATTAACAAATGATGACTATATCATGCTATCCTCTGAAGTGACCTCTGAAGAAATTGAGAAAGCGATGTTTACTCTAAACAGTAACTCATGCGGTGGCCCTGACGGGCTGAACGCAAAGTTTTATACTTCATGCTGGTCATTCGTCTCTACTGATGTCATCAATGCAGTTAAGCTGTTTTTCAAAAAGGCCAAGCTATTCAGGTCTTTCAATTACACCAATATAGCTTTAATCCCAAAAATTAAAAATGCTCATCATGTTAATGAATACCGTCCTATATCATGCTGTAACACTATATACAAGTGCATCTCCAAAGTCATTGCTAGCAGACTCAAGCATGTTCTTCCTTCGCTGGTTTCCAACAACCAAGCAGCATTCCTACCTGGCAGGAACATACTTGACCATATCCTTCTCACTCATGAGCTCCTTAAAGGATATAATCGTAAGAATGCTACCCCGAAAGCTATGTTAAAACTTGATATCATGAAAGCCTTTGATATGTTACAATGGGATAGTATCGTACGTATCATGGGTTATATGAACTTCCCACCCCACTTTATTGCATGGATATATGAATGTATCTCTACACCAACATATTCAATCATTGTCAATGGAATAACGGTTGGATTTTTTAGAAGTAAGCAGGGTATAAGGCAAGGGGACCCGATATCTGCTTACGTCTTCATCATGGTTATGGAGCTTCTGAAAAGAATGATAGACAAACTAATAAACCAAGGACAGTTTAAACTCCATCAAATGTGCAGTAATCCACAAATCTCTTCGTTGATGTTCGCTGATGACCTTGTTGTGTTCTGTGCGCCGGACATCACAACTGTTAGCAACATAATGAATACCCTAGATCAGTTTTATCAGATGACTGGACTAAAGGTCAACATTCATAAATTTGAGATCATTTTAGCTGGTGTCAACATGGTGCATGTGGCTAAAATAATGCATGTCACTGGCCTATCTCCTTCCCCTACAACTGTTGCCTACTTGGGCCTTCCTTTGGCAACATCTAAAATAACAACTAATCAGTGTCTTCCGCTATTTGAGAGGATAACAGCGAGGCTTAACTGCTGGACCACTGGGGAGTTGAGTCAAGCTGGAAGGCTTACTTTAATCAAATCTGTCATTTTTGCAATGCAAGTTTATTGGGCTAGAACATATGTGCTACCCTTTAAGTTAATGAAAATGATTAGAAGTGCATTTATGCGCTTTTTGTGGACGGGAAGGACAACAGGAAAGTACATATCCCCTATCAAGTTTAGCATATTTGAACAACCCATGAACAAAGGAGGACTTGGTATCATCAACATAAAGCAGTGGAATAGGGCGGTGTTTGCAAAACACATTGACACCTACATCAACACTATTGATAGCTTATGGGCAGAATGGTCTCGACAAAATGTAGTAAAACGAAAGAGTTTTTGGAATATGACAAAGCCACAGAACCTCAGTTGGACGTGGCAGTGTATTTTCAAGATAAAGGAGGAAGTTCTCCCTCTCAGCCAAATGAATACTAACACTACAAACAGTGTGAGTTTCTGGGATGATCCGTGGCTCGAAAAAGGGATGATACTGAGGAGACAACTTGAGTACAATGAAATCATGCAGACAGGCATTCACCATGCAGCGAAGGTTAGGGATGTTCTTTTTACTATACAAAGTACTTTTACGTTTTCTTCCAATCAGAGAATACAGTTTGTATGGAATATGATCAGAAGCTTTTCGCCCCTCTCCTCCACCTCAGATAAGCTTGTTTGGGGTGAGCACAAAACTAAGTATAAAATTGGTAATGTTTGTGAATATATGATGAAGAACACTGATAAGCCTAAATGGAAATGGAGTAAGAGAACATGGAGTAGGGATAATAGTATGAGAGAGAACTTAGTACTGTGGAAAGTGCTAAATCGTTCTATCCTAACTAAAGCAAAGCTAGCGAGCATTGGTATGACTATTGACATTTTGTGTACTTTCTGCCACGATCAGGTGGAAACAGCTGAGCATTTGTTTTTTGAATGTACTGATATTAAACAGGTTTGGTCTTCGGTTATGGCAAGGCTAGGTAGATTTAATATTTCACATGACAATCAGAATGAGTGGAACATAATTCATGCAAAAACAGGGCACAAGAAATATGATGGGAGAATATTTCTCACTGTTCTGAAGAGTTTTATTGCAGCGGTTTGGAGAGAACGCAATACTCGGGTATTTGATAACAGCAACGAGAAAACTGAACTTATGTTCAAGAAATGGGTAATACATGAGATCAGAATCTCTCTGGGATTGCTTCCTTTTGCCTTCGATCCAGGCATTTACCAAGCGTTCTGAGTCATTCCTTTATGTTTTATTCTTCTTTCTTTTTCTTCTTTTAGCATCCAGTTTTTTTTGTAGCACTTAGTTCTCCTCTGTTTTCTTTGAGCTTTGCTCATTGTTGTTTCTGTTGTAATTCTTTTGTTGCTGCAATAAAATGGTCGGGGACCATCCAACCCCGTCAGCCTTGCCAAAAAAAAATTTATCATAATATAATATAATTTGAATTTAATAAATTCATTAATTTTAAATAAATATATACTTCGAAAACTTAAAAAATCCTTTATTATTATTATATATACGTACTCATATTAAAATTTTAAGAATTATATATATGTATAATAAAATATATGCATACATAAATGTAGTTGATATAAAATTAATTATATACATATAATACTATATATACATTAAACCAGCAAACAAAAATAATTTTTATTTTTATTTTAAAATTTTTCTTTTCAGTTTTAACATTAAAATATTTTTACTTTATTTTTAATTATAATTTCCACAAGGAAATCATTTCGAAATATATAAATTTTTTATATATAAAAGAAATATTAATGATGTATAAAATTTTCGTATTTTATATTTGTTTTATAGATATGTAGATATTATAAAACATAGTTTTGTGTTTAAATAAATTATATGTGTATATGTACAATATATATATATATATATGTATATATGTATAATATATATATAGACATACATACGGTTTTAAAAAATTCAATTTTTTTTAAACGAAAACATGTAACGAATATGCATATATATATATATATATGTATGTATGTATGTACGTATGTATGTATGTTTGTATGTATATATGTATTTATGTATGTTTGTATATTTGCTACCAAATGCTAATAGAGCATTAATTTGTACAAAAAAGTTTCATGTTTTTTTACCTATATACAAACAAATATATCCAAATGTCAACGGCAATAACATATAAGGATTTGTGATATCAATTCACTATTTATATTTAGATATAACATGATGAATATTTATATACACATAAATGAAAATACAAATAAGGATTTTACCTTATCCAAAGCCTTATTGACACATCTTGAAATGCTGAATCAAATCACTCCTTGGATCACATCCTGAATTCAGAAAGCGCTACTGGTTTGAATGCTTCTACCACCAATGTATGGATTTAATTTAATTTAGTGTTTTGAAGCTTGAATTTTGAGAAGGGAAAGGTACTAGGGGTCGGCCTTTGCTGATCTAAAATGGAGCAAAATACCAAGGGAAAGAATGAGGGTTGGAGGCAAATAAATAGCAAAAGTCAAGGAGTGAAAAGAAGATCCAAATCCTTCTTTTACTCTTACCAAGTCCCTCCTTTTGAAATCAAAATTCCACCTCTTCTTGGATGATATGGCCAGTCACCCATAGTCCCATTTTGGCCTCAAACCTACCTCAAGCCCGATCAGTAAATATTGCATCTAAATATAATTCAAGTGCACGTCGATATCGTATATCTATACGTATGTTTATAGCTATTATACACACTATTCAATATTGATTAACACAAATTAAATTAAATTTTATAATTACTATTTCATAAATATTAATTAATTTAATTAATTTATAATAATTGTAAATAATAAAATCAGGTGGTAATAAGAGTATTCAACATTTCAGTTATGTGACTCTTAGGTATAAATTCGGTCAGCGATTAATATCGAACAATTCGAATATTAACAATCACATATCACTTAGCTAGTGGTTTGACATTATGGCCAGATTTATCTTTACTTAGCTTCGGTAAAATTCAATTTTACTTTATTTAATCATTACCTAATAGTGGCAATTATTTACACCAGTTCTCTTCGTCAAAACTACATCATATTAGGACTTATGAAATTTGGTAATGGTCAAAATTCCAATATCATCCATATTCAACTTTATAGTCCTAACACAAAGTCCTTAGTTCAATAATAATGATTATTATTAACTGTATTGCTCTGGCCAGAGACTTTGAGTTGACTTCAGTTGACCGTGATGCTCACCTCGTATAACTGAGGAGATGAATCCTCTCTTGAATAGTGTTTCACTTCTAATGCTTCCATTATACCCAACTATACTCGTTCAATGGACGTCATTTCACGATTTAACAATAATCAAAGTAGAGCTTCTACATTGAAGATGAATTATATTCTCAATTCAAGAGAACTATATAATTTTGTAACATCGATATTTTCTATTTGACCTTAGTTATATTAACCAACAGAAAACTATCGAGTGAGTTATTCTATACTTATCCAATAACTATCAGTACGTTACTCCTTGGTAACCCTAATAGTCATGAGTAATATACTGCCCAACATTTGGAAAGCATTACGTACTCTAGTCTAAAAGGATGTATCGATATCCCGCACTACACCACAAAAGGCTTTTAACAGCGTTTGATAAACGTTGTAATACGATACAACAGCGTTAGATCAAATGCTGTATAACGACATGCTGTCGTATATACAGAACTTACAATAGCTTTTTGATAAACGCTGTTGAAACATCACTTTGACAGCGTTTCTTACAAGCTGTCAATAATGTTTTTACAGCGTTTTCAAACATGTTGTATTATGTTTCTACAGCGTTAATAATTTATTTGTCGGAGATGTTTTAATTCTACTTTAACTGTTTACAATAGCTTTTTATAAACGCTGTTATTGAATCATCAACTATTTCGACAGCATGTACTAAAGGCTGTTATTGACTATTTAAAGATAATTACAGCACGAATTGAACGCTGTTGTTTCTTCATTGACAGCATTAATCAGACGTTGTCTTCTATATATATAACAGCTTTAATATTCCACTCTATTTTTGAATATTCCAGAACTATATTTTGAATATATTCAAGCAACTAGCATATATAACAGGTTATAATAACTATTAATTAGTTACATAAACTAGTTAAGACAATATTAATAAACAAAAGACATCCATAAACCAAGTTTCAATAATATCCATAAACAAAAATAACAAAGTAAACCAAGTTGCCACAAATTCTGTTAAACAAAGACACGTTATATGTTAAGCAAAAATATAATATCAATACAGTAAGTCCACACCAAATGCCAACAACAAAACGTGCATCTAAAAAGTTTCATATGCTTGCTACTTGCTACGGAAGAAGAATGTGTCATCGCCATCTTTAATTACCTGCAATGAAGAAATTTGAAGTCAGTGAGTAAACGCCATCTAAAAATTTGAAGTTTCATATGGTAAAATGCTTAACTGCGCCAAAAAATCACTATATGGTATGTTAAGCCGAAACCTAGCCAATATACGCATTAGTAGGTTAGCTCAGTTAACGAAGCTAAACTGCTCTACAGTAACATAGTTATATTTCAAAACATCTTTGTTCTAAAAAACAATTCACTGTTCCGTTATTTTCTTTTCTATTTGTTCATTGTCTACTGTCATCTCCACTCACAACAATTCCACTTGCCCCTCCACTTCTTCTCACGGTCAAACCCTTGAAAATATTCTCTCTGACCATCCCAATACCACTACATCTCATCCACCATCCCACTGTCTTCAAGTTGTCATCACTGCCAAAACATTCTTCCCCTGACCATCCCACATTTCAACAAAACCATATATTTTCCAAAACACCAACAGTTTCCACTAAAGCATTTACTACACACAAATCTTCCATTATCATACTTCATTTCCATCAGTTCACATTGTTTTGCCAGCAAAACAAAACAATTGCCTGACCATATCAAAACAATTGCCATCAAATCAAAACTGTGCTGACCATATCACTTCTCTGGCCACTACTTTGACCTTCCCCCGCTTGTTGCTAATCACCATCCTCGCAGGTCACTGGGCATTACTCCATACTCCTTCCACTAACAAACCATACTACAATTTCAAACCATTCATCCACCCTGCGACTTCATTTCTCTAACCAAAATCCACCACTGTCTGCTCGAAAACTTCCTCATAAACCAAAAAAATATATACTGCTGCAACACCTTTGCAAAACTCCACTTCAACCAAACATCACCACTTGCTTCCATTACAAACATCACCCAGTGCCGACAGCTGTAACTAGTAACTACATCATCTCAACATAACTCTACTCATCACTATAGCCAAAAACAGCCTGCAACATAACCACTTTCCATCACCAGCATTTCATCACATTTTTAACTACATCCAGCATATACTTTCCCCTCCCACAAATTGTTTCTCCACGACTACACAGTTCAATTGCTATCAAACCACTTAACAAAGTGACAGTCGAGCTCCTCCAACAACACTTCACTTATATTAATACTACTATAAAACTGATGCTCGAGCCACGACATCCAACTATCATCAACAACCATGTCTTCCTTGTCACTGCCTTCTACTGTGAACATTGAACAACTGCTCACCAACCTTCCTTCCACCTACAACCTCCCACAGCACTGCCAGTCAGCACAGTCCCATCACATAACTCCAAAACAAATACCAGAACTACATAAAAACTTCACTTCACTCCCAAAAAAAACAATGGACATTTTTTCCCAAAGTCAGTGAGAATTAACAATGGATTTGAATTTATGAGGTTTAATAAAACCGCTCACAGCCAATCAATGCTCATTTACACTAGCATATTTAATCAAATGAAACTATAGTAGTTTTTTTGTTGTCTATTGCATATAAACAAGATGTGAAACTTACATGGAAGTTGAGCCCATTCTAACATTCACAACAAGCCATGCTACAGTCAAGCCAATAGCATCTGATAAGCATTCCATGAAGGATGTAGGCCGCCATAGAGGTGCATTTGGGACTTTTACAACATCCACCCAAACTCTTATCGCATTTGGTCCCAGTGGAACAGAATGTACCAAAGCATTTGGATCTGTTGAAGACACGGTTCCTTCTGCTACTATTTTTCCCGTACCCTCTAAATCAATCAACTTGCATTTGGTATTTGCAGAAAAAATTGCACTCTATCACATAACAAAAAAAATGGTAATACGCTATCAACAATTCTTTGAGAGGAATATTAGCAATATGAACATGTTACCGTAAGAGATGTTGGAGCATTGATCATAGGAGCAGGACATGTGCTAGCGTTAACTATTTCAACAACCACTGTTGATTCTGGCCATGCTATTTTCTTACCAATAGCTTCTCCAATACATGTCATGCCAACTATAGGCCTCCACAAAAATGCTCTTCTTTTTTCGGATTGTCCACTCAAACTATCTTGGCATCTGGTCCAAGAGGAATACCATTAATTATTTGATTTGGATCACTCGAGTACACTCGTCCTTCAGCAACCAGTTCTTTGCTCCCACCCCAATCATACAGCTTGCAATTGGTTTCCATGCTATTGGTTTTACTCTATTAAAAAATACATTTGTTTAAGTTGAACATAGAAATATACAAAAACATTGCACAAATTTCAGTAATACATCTTTAAAGCATTGTAGCAATAGAAATTAGGGGTAATCAAGTCTCTAATTTTCAGATAAACTGGCTTTGTATCTAGTCGCTAAACTAACATATGAAAATGATCGGTGGACCATAAAATGCTAAACCATACTACCATTAAAAAAATTGCTAAACCATACTACCATAAAATGCTGAATTTATGGATAGAGATTATTATCCACGATGGCCCTACATATTAAAAAAATGCTAATTAGTGTTAAAATTACCTCGTTTTGTTTTCTGGAGTCCTCACTTTTGTGTATAACAACTTTATCAGCTGGCCATACTACTATCTCATCCTTGGCATCTCTTATATATACCAAACCAGGAGAAGGCCTCCATAAGAAAACATCTAATTTTCTTGGATGGACAATCAATTTTTTTTTTGGCATTTGGACCTAAAGGGACTTCATTGCACAGTTCTTTCGAATCGCTTGACACAATTTTTCCTTCGGCGACAACCTCGTCATCATCTCCATGCCAAGGCAGTAAACTACAATTATCACCTGTTTGACTATACTTACTCTGCAATTAACCAAAACTAGATTATATTGATTATTGATTTAGATATCAAATTATGTATGATGTTGCAACCATCATATAGTTGATTTTTACCACTATGGATGTGTTCACTTCACCCCAACTTCCTTTATCCTGCCAAATCAATAATATTGCAAATTAAAGGTAAAAATAAATAACGTTCATTTAACCAAAGTATAAATTGACTACTAGAATTCAATTTATGCAACTATTTGCATTCCCCAATTTATGTCAACATACAAAGAGATTATCTTTTCATAACTCAAGCCAAATAGAGAAATATTCTGAATAAATATTTAAGCAAGTAAAAACAAACTTTATTTATCTAGTTTAATTAGTGTTGATATTGTCGAAATAGTCACAGAAAAATAATCATAGAAACTTATAATAAAGCTTTTAATCTTTGACAGTATAAAATCTTTTTAGAAAAGAACAAAGAAAAAAATACTGAACATCCAGTGAGTTATAACTATACTTTCACAGCTTTGGTATGCCTGATGCAGTGTTCTTCACATTTTTTATTTATTTTTTTATTGCAACAAACTGATGTAGTTAGCTATTCGGTACTGAAAATAATAATATAAGCTTGTAGTCCTTTTTGTTGTTGTAAATGATGCTGTAGGTTTTATAGCCAAATTGTTAACTTATAAAAAACAACTGTGTTAATAGCCAAATTGCTTTTTAGTAATAAGCCGTTATGTTTTAATTTTGTGTGTTATTATGTGTATGTTCAAAACTTTTTGAGGAAGAAGTTTGAGGAAACAACAAACACTTTGAAAGTATAGTGTGGATCTTCTGACATTGCACTGACTAATCAACAGAAGATGTTTGAACTTAGTGTTTAATTGCTAACTTCAATATAGTTGGTAAGTGAATTCAAACTATTCAATGATTTCTTTGTTTTTATTCGGTTGAATGCTATATAATATGGACATGTCATCGGAGCATAGCCAATATATTATAACAACTTCTAATTATACTCACCTATTATATTTTAGTAACTTTTTTCTTAAAAACAAACAAACAAACAAAACCAAAAAAAGAAAAACCTCACTCTCACCAACACCCTATTCTATTGTAAATGCTCTGTATAAGAGTTGAATTACAATGGCAAATGTTTTGGCTATTTGTTCATCCGAGTAGCCAGATTTGTAACCATGCATAGAGAAATTTTTTGCAAGCTTTTATGAGTAAATAGTAATTTTAGCTTTCCTGACATCAGTTGTTTTTCTTTATCTTTTCAAGTGCTAAAACCTAATGGAAATAATGTAATGACCATTGAATTCTTTTTCCAACATATTTATGTCAGAAACCCATGTTAGTATCTTTTTGAATTTGGATCAGTGGATTCAGTACATTTATTGAATTTATGGGTCCGTATTCAAGTGACAATATAACCTGTTATGGAACAAGACATCCCTCAGTTCAGCTCATAAACTTCTGTATTTTCAGCAGGGGACCATTATTTATGTACTTTTATATATGTTATTTTTACATTCTATATGATTCCATAATGTTTGTATACTTTTCTTAAACTTAGATCTTTGCTAGAAGGTATTATACACAGTGCTTTTTCCCCCTCTTTTTACATTTTTTTCTTTTTTTAAGGACAATGGACGCCAAACATAGATATCTTGTTTTGTCATTTAGGTTATCTCCATGAA
Organism: Allium fistulosum; assembly: GCA_030737815.1. NCBI lineage: Eukaryota > Viridiplantae > Streptophyta > Magnoliopsida > Asparagales > Amaryllidaceae > Allium > Allium fistulosum. The sequence goes on along the minus strand of CM060908.1, from coordinate 933,659,639 downwards.
ATTAAAAATCATTCTCGAAATTTCTGAATCCCAAAAACATTTAAAATATAAATTAAAAGTCGTACCAGACGCTTCATTAACATGTAAACCACTTGCTTTAGTTCTGAAACACTATGTTGACATTGAGCTACTTGAGTATCTTTGATTTGTGAGAGAACCGCCTTGGCCGCAGTCATGCCTCTTCCCATTCCACGTAGTCGTCCCGGTCTATCTTGTCCCAACACTTGTGAGAGAGCATCATCTTTGAAATTACATGTTAAGCTAGATTGTGATTCATTTTCCACCTTTTTTATTTTCTCCTACAAAAATATATTTTAAATATGAGTTCTAATTTATATTATTTTCAAAATAATTACTTTAAAAAAGGTCAAAAGCACTTACAACAATTTCGGCAACATGTGCATTCACGGGTTCGCCATTCTTTTGAGTGTGAGATTTAACCTAAACATCAACTCTAGAAATGGAAGAAGGATTTACACTTTCCTCTTTCAGCATTAAAACTGACATAACATTGGATGAAACAACTAATCATAGTAGATTAATCAAATATTTTTTCTCACCATATCTTCAGTTAATCGTGCCATTCCTCAACGACTACAAGTATGTGTCATTTGTTTACCCCCCATGGATTTGAATTTTTCGCTTCGTAACTATTTATAAAGATTTATCACATTTATTAGTTAATTTGCATTATTTGTGCACTTATATTTTATATATATAAATGATTAAAACAATTACTATATAATTACCTTAAACTCACTACTCGTTCTGGACTCAACAAACCTTTTCCATTCCTTCATAGTTTTGACATTATCTGGTTTTAGTCGAAGCCGTTCCTCCGTGGTTTTTGCCTTTAATAACTTGTCAACTAGTTTGCTTTTTGAACACCTCCAAATACATCCCATTTGCCGAAGAATGGGAACCTTTTGCCATTCTTCATCCAGTTTAAATCTAGCCTGTAACAAAGAAAAATATCAAAATATAGTAACTTTATTTAAAAACTGAATAAAGAAATTAATAAGATCGCAAAATTTTGATAATCAACATTAGCCATGGACTACATATCAACACTTCTAAAATTATTGTTTTCCAACTTAAGAATTGTATGTTTTTGTAGGACCTTACTTAAATTTAAGTCATCTTATAAGGAAAAATAATAATATAGCCGATGAGATTTATAATGATCTACTTACATGTAGGATTATGAATATGCAAGTTTTAATCCGGTTGCATATGACATTGCAAATCACTTCTGTGAAATGGCTGCATATTATCATACAGAAACACCTCATGTGTTGGACTACAGTAAATACCCAGGTATGTGATACACACTGATAATTTGTCAAAAATAAATGTTCATTTTATAAAATTGATACTTTTGTCTTAGTAAGGTTATTTTAATACAGATGTTGAGGAACGCAGACTATTTGTACAGGCATACTTGAGCTCATCAGGTAACTAAAGGAACTTCATGTCAAAACTAAGAACATTGCAAGATAAGCAAACCTGAACGAATTCCCATAGAACTGATTTCAATTCTTTACCAAGTTGCCTCCAGTCCTCAAATGTAAATGGAACATGCTCACGCACAAGTGGCCCCAGATAAGAAGATAGCTTCACCGACCCTTTTCCTATCGGTTCTCCCGATGAGTTAAACTCGACTTCGATTCGGCATGCAACATCTGAAGGAAGTCTTTTCACTTTGGTTGGGCCTCTAGTCTTCTTTTTTGAAATCTGATTTGCATCAATGTCTTCAATTGTTCTATCGATTTCCATTGTTGTTTCAGGATTTCCATCGACTTGCATAGCAGTGTCTTCGGTTGAGTAGTTTGCATTTCCAACATCATTGTTTTCCAAAGGTGGCTCAATATGCTCTCCTATTGCATTAGACCCATCGAATGCATATGTGGATTGTTCGAGTCTTTTTTGATTGCGCGTAATCCTCTTATCCATTGTCTTTTTCGTACTTCTAACCATTTTCTGCAAGTATAACATATCAACATATGAATTTCAAGTTATAAGAGCATATTACTGAAATTACAAGCAATTTTTGGGAAATCGAATATAAGCCAACATCAAAGCTTTTGTGTGTGTGAACGATCCCAAGAAACAAATCCAAAGATGAAAATGATAATGATAAAATATCTTTAATGCATGCCTATAGTGAAGAAGGAATGAGAAGATTTACTGCTTGAAAAAATGCTTGAAATAAATGTCTTAAAGAACTGTTTATAGGTTTTCTTAAACATGCTGTTGATATATCAGCTTATCTGTTTATAAATGTCTTAAAGAACTGTGTCATTTTATACATACATCTCTGTCCATTTCCTGTTTTTTCCTACAAACCCCCGCCACATTAACATCACACTGCTTGCTTGCTCGAAACCATCTCCACCCGACAAAACCACCCTCCACTCCTCTGACATACACACATCTTCCCTGCTCTTCACTGACCATAATACAACTTCATCATCACTATCACTATAAAATCATCCTCTGTACAAATCATCCATTCCAACACGTCAATCAAACAACTACCCACTGTTGTGCTACATACATCATCCCTAACTGCTCCACCACTTCAAATTCTACTCAACCTCTTACACATTCACATCTCCATTAACCACCCACTGAAAACTACCCTGTCAACTTCCTAAACTACATCACAACATCCACATCATTGCCAAAAACAAGACTGCCAAATTTCCCACTGTTACAACACGTTCACCGTTCATCGCTTCTCCAAACATCATCTTGCTTTCATCCATAGCATGCCCATTCACCAACTCCCAGTCATACCCCTCTGCCTACTCACTGTCAACTACTTCTCACACTACCAGCAAACTACAAACACCACCATAAACTGTCTCATCATATCAGTTCATTTCCACTGCCTCAGACCACCCACCGAATTGCTTCTGACATCACCATATACATACATCAAAGTTCAAACCAAAATTTCAGATTTCAACATTTAATAAGACTTTAAATCTAACTTAAACTTCTCATAAGAAAACAAGACATCAAAACTACTCAAGTATGCCTTTGCAATCCTCCCTGACATAACTAACATTCTCAACTAAATCATCTTCATCCATATTGTTTTCTTCAGGGCCGCTCGCAACATAGTTAGCTTCTTCAACAAAATCATCTATCTCTAATTCATGAAAACCTCTTGGCGGTGCTTTCATTACAACATACCAATTAGAAGAATCATTTTCTCTTGAATAAAAGACTTGTTTCGCTTGAGATGCGAGGATATAAGGATCTTTTGAAAATGAAACCTGACTTTGATGTAAATTAACAAGAGTGAATCCATCTTTAACTTTTATCTCATTTCCTATGTTCGCCCAATGACACTTAAAAACAGGAATATAAAAAACATTATAATCTAGTAAAATTATTTCAGTCGGTATCCCATAGTACGTAACCACATCAACCACTTGAGAAATGTCTTTTGCACTTGCTCTACACATGGTAGTCGCGTCATAAGTCACTCCGCTATTCTGGGTTTCTCTATCAACATCTTTTGTATGAAATCGTTGTCCATTAATATAATATCCTTTGCAGGAGAATGCCGTCTTTTTAGGACCATATGCAATCCATTTTAATATTTTATCATGATCCTTTGAGTCAATAGGTATCTAAAGAAATATTCAAACATATTTTAAAAGTAATTTCATTAATTCATATATGAAAATATTGAAATTCTTTAACAAACCTTCCTTTTAATCCAATCAGCGAAGCTATCTCTATGGGTTTTCCATAGTAAGGTCGCATTTTTTTCTAAGCGCTTGTTTGAATTTTGCAACTCCTCCAAATGCAAACTAGTACGATAAAAGTGATGTTAAAGTATAGTTGCCAATACAAGCACATCAAATCAATGAAAGTGGGACATAACATATACTCACTCTAAAAATGGTTCCACCATAGCCATATTCATTAACACAGCTAAATGAGCAATTTCTTTCTCATTGGAATACAATGTAATTGATTTGGACATTGAAATTGGACGCCCTTCAAGTATTGCGTTATCTTCATAATCTTTATTTCGATCTTTTTTTTTCAATATCTACCGACTTACTCAAAAATTCACTAAAAAATCTCATGCATTCTTCGGCAAGATATGATTCTACAATGCACCCCTCATGTCGTGCATAATTTCTTACGTAGTCTTTGAGTGTTTTCATATACCTTTCAAAAGGATACATCCAACGAAAATGAACTGGTCCGCACAATCGTGTTTCTCTTCCAAGATGAATTGTCAAGTGTATCATAATATCGAAAAATGAGGGTGGAAAATATCTTTCAAGTTCACACAATATTTTAACGATATCATCATCAAGTTGTTGCAACTTCTCCCTATCAAGAACACGTTGACATATTTTATTGAAAAATGAACATAGACGAATTATTGCATTTCGGGGTCTGGTTGGCAATAAACCTCTTACTACAACCGATAATAATTGTTGCATTAAAACATGATAATCATGAGACTTCGAACCACTAATTTTACAATCCACCAACGACACGCATTTTTTGAAATTTGAACAATAACCATCGGGGCCTTTGAAATCATACAACCTTTTGCAAAATATTTTTTTCTCCAATTTTGACAATGTATACGGAGCTGGTGGAAGATATGTTTTGGTTCCACGAGGTTGTGCATAAAGACCATGCCGAATACCCCAATCCTGTAAATCATGTCTACAATTAATCCCATCTTTTGATTTGTTATCATGCAACATTGTACTTAGTGTGCTTTCACAAACATTTTTCTCAACATGCATTACGTCCAAATTATGACGCAATGGAAGTTCCTACGAAAAAAAATTAGCATTTAAATTTTCTATATATTCTTTTTTTTAGATTAATAAATAAAAATGAGATTTGGATACTAACCTCCCAATATGGCAAGTCAAAAAAAATTGATCTTTTTTTCCACCTTGATAGCTCCTTTTTTACAGAATTATCATCTTCATTATCTTCATCCTCACTACTGTCATCGATCTTCCTTTTCTTACTTTTTCCCTTAATCTGCTCTTTTCCAAAATCATTTGGAAAGTCCTTCAAAATAAGAGAGATGTTTTTACCTGGTAGAATTCTAGGCATCTTTCCATCCTCTATAGTGTTATCAAACCAAGCTTTTTTTTCCTCAATGGATGTGAAGTAGGGAAAAATCTTCTATGACCCATATAAATATTCTTTCGACTATATTTCAACCATCGATGATGAGTATTGACACCACATAATGGACAAGCCTTTTTACCCTTTACACAACATCCAGCAAGATTACCATAAGTTGGAAAATCATTTATCGTCCATAATAAAATAGCTCTCATATTAAAAAGTGTCTTACTAAATGCATCGTACGTCTCAACTCCACTACTCCACAAGTAATGCAAATCTTCTACTAATGGCGCCATATATACATTAATATCATTCCCCGGTTGCTTTGGACCTGGAATTAGAAGAGTTAGCATAATATTTTCCTTCTTCATGCACAACATAGGCGACAAATTATATGTCACAAGCATTACTGGCCAGCAACTATATTTGGAACTCAACATGGAAAATGGATTAAACCCATCTGTAGCAAGACCATGTCTGAGACTACGTGGATCGGCTGAAAATGATTTCCAATTTTCATCAATTGTGCTCCATGTTACAGAATCTACGGGATGTCGCATCTTTCCATCACTGCTTTTATTATTGAAATGCCACCTTAATGCTTCTGCCATCTTTTCAGATCTGAACATTCTTCTGAATCTTGGAATTATTGGAAAATATCTTAACACCTTAACCGGGATACCCTGCATAATCTCATTTGTATCCTAATTCATTTTCCATCTTGAGGAACCACATTTCGGACAGTTATTCAAATTTTTATACTCTTTACGAAAAAGACAACAATCATTCTCACATGCATGAATCTTTTCAAACCCCATATCAAATAGTTTGAGGAATTTCTTTACTTCATATAAATTCTTAGGAAGTACATTATTCTTTGGCAAAAACAGTTGTTGCACATTAAGAAGCTTATCAAAACCAGAATCGGATAACCCAGTTTCGCATTTAAGGTTATACAAAATAGTGATGGCAGATAACTTTGTATGATCTATGCAGCCAGGATATAATGGGATTTCTTCATCTTCCAAGTTCTTAAGTAAATCATCATGTCGTCTCTATGCATCATCCTTATCTTTATCATCATCAAAAAAATTATGATTAAAGTAGTCTTCATCTTCATAGTGAATTGCTTTGAGTAAGTCGTATGCCTCACTCTTTTTATTATTATTTTCAACATCTACTTGCTCGCCATGATTATACCACCTACCATCTTTGTACTTAGGATCCATTCCATTTATAATTAAATGCTCAATGACGGTTTCACCATAATGATGACTAAGATTTCGACAATCTAAACAAGGACACAAAATTTTCTCTACATCCCCTAACTTTTTCTTCGCAACACGTACAAAATTTTGAGCTCCTTTTCCATACTCTTTACCGGTTCTATGTTTAAAATTGAAAGCAACAAGAATGTTAGCTTTCATTTTCAAAACATGTTAAGTCTAAAGTTATGTGTAAATTTACTTTTATATGATTACCTGTGTAGACGCAACCAGTCTTTCTCCATCATCATATATAATATGGAAGCAATCAAGTATCTAAAATTCAAAATAGTAATTGGAAATTAGACTATTTAAACAAGTAATGAATGCTAGAAGAGTTTATGGGCCTTTTAGTTAGCTTGTTTAAATGTGAATACTCATTATGAGTTTCTTCTTGAGACGTATAGAAAATAATTCAAATTAGACTCATCGTTAATCTATGAAATAATTATAACAACTGGACTAATAAAGTAGAGATGGTAGTTTATGTAAAATGATCAAGACAAGCTCAGTGCAAATAAGTTAGCAAAACTTAGGTCTGAATGCTAGAAGAGTTTCTGGGCCTTTTAGTTAGCTTGTGTTACTGCACCACCTGAACCCACATTTGTTAGCTTGTGTTATTGTATCCACATTTGTTACTGCACCACCTGAACCCCTGCTGCAATACAAACTGCTACAGCCAATTCACTTCCCCTACCCACAAACCATCTGATTTTCAATCATTGACCTGCTACAACAACTTCCCATTGCCAAAAACTCCAACAACACAAACAATTTTCCCTGACCATACTTTTGCACTGTGCATCACTGCATACATTTTCAAAACCACCAGTGTCAAAATCTGCCATTTCAATACCATCCACTGACTTCAACATAGCCATAACCAAATCTGCCATTAACTTCCACATTCACCACATCAAAAACCATAAAATCATCTGCCAACAGTCTCTACACAGCAGTGCCAACCACAACAGTTCACCCTCACAACTGCAACTGCATTTCCACACTCCACAATTCTCAAAACAAACCAACCACATCAACACCATATCATCTGCTTCACCTGAACCTCATCATCAAGCTTCAACAGATTCGACTGCCACCAACCATATCAAGACACTCACCACTGACCTGCTTCAGTCTATTCCTTCAACCACCTCTCATCGATCCAACAACAACTTACTGCAACTCCCCGACCATCTACCATCACTTGCTATATACCGAAGCTGCTGCCAAACCTCTGCCAACAATTCAACATCACCACCTCTACCTGACTTCTGTAGCTTCCTCGACCTCGCAAACTATATCACTCCACATGATCATCGCCAACCTCGAATGACCAATCCCGCTCGCAACCCCATCGCCTGTGACCATTCTCAAATAACCAAACCCATATTGCCTTCACTTATAAACGCTGTGAACCCAACCACATCGCCTTCTTACTGTCGCCTTCCTCTTCTCAAACCCAAATCGCCAACCCGTAGATTCTAATGAATGATATTCTACACAGGTAATGAATGCTAGAAGAGTTCCTGGGCCTTTTAGTTAGCTTGTTTAAATGTGAATACTCATTATGAGTTTCTTCTTGAGACGTATAGAAAATAATTCAAATTAGACTCATCGTTAATCTATGAAATAATTATAACAACTGGACTAATAAAGTAGAGATGGTAGTTTATGTAAAATGATCAAGACAAGCTCAGTGCAAATAAGTTAGCAAAACTTAGGTCTGAATGAAAAGTTATTATGATTTTATGAAACTTACTTTGCAAGCTATTTTTACAGCCATGTTTTCTTGGTCATGTTACCTTAAGCTTTGCCTTATTTTCTTTAACACTTGCTAAACTTAGTTATGAAAAGGACAGAATATATCCTAAGAAATCAAGTGTATATTGAACTCAAATTTTTGCTTGACTTTTTGTCTTAATTGTTGTCTTAGCTAATTACCTTCTACACACCTCAAAAATGCCTAACAGCAAATTGAAACCCTTGTTTCAATGAATATGATTAATAATTCTATTTATTTTGGAAAACAAATGAAGTAGAATATATTTATAATTACAAGATCATGTACATATCATGGAAGCATGGATAAAAGTCATGTACGTATGGGATAGAGTTAATTATTATAGTACTTAAATTAAACACTAATGGGCTTGGATTAAAAAAGAATGGATAGAGTTAAATATTTCAACACAATAAACCAAACTGAACAAAATAAAATAGTATTAAGTTAAAATAATCAAACTAATTGTTTTAAGTTTAAGAATTAGAAATAAACTGAGTAAAACTTCACAAATATGGAATCTTTTCTCTAATCTAACCTGAGTTGAATGACGCGATTCAAAGACATATATGACAGTAAAATACCATACCTATATCGGCGACAACGGTGGCGAGGATGGTTAGGGTTATTACTTTATTAATATATCAACGATGAGGGCAGTGACGAAGGGAAACTTCGGTGATTGGAAGAGAGACTTAATTTGCTCTGGGTTGTGAAGGCGGTAACGAAATGAAAGGGCGATAGAATTAATTGAGGAAAGTGGGAAAAAGTAGGCGGCAAATGATAATTAGGTTTTCCTCAGCGTTTGGGACGTAAACATTTTCCCTCCAGAAATTCTATGACCGCATTTTAAGGATAAACGCTGATATTGGATGTTGTTGATAGTATGTTTTCTTGTAGTGCCGTCTCGATACATCTTGACCAAGAATATTTAAAATGGTATGTTTAATTTCATTGAGATAAATTACTCATGGTTACAACACTTTGTAACTACTATCACAAAATATACCATTTATGGATTTTATATTAAATATAGTTTTAATTAAATTAGTTAATTAATATAACATATTATATCAAGTATATAATAGAAATAAAACACCTTTTATTTCAAGCAAGATCGTTATCGAGTTAGATATATGTAACAATTAAATAATTGCCCATAAGGCATACCCCTAACTATATCAACCTTCCACTTGTACTTAGGGCCAATTGTGGAATCTCAATCTCATCCCTTTGATCGGTTTGGTGTGAACTGATCGAGTTATACCCTTCATGAATGGACCTGCTATGTTGGTTTAATTATCTACTCTGTCCATCAACTCTTTCGATGCTGATAAAATACTTTTATCATGCGGAACTATTCGAGTATATTTCTCGACTTCTAGTGAGCTATTATAATTACATTATTATCATATAACAATAATGTAGTATTCTGGATACTTGGAATCACCCCTAGCTTAGTTTTAAATTTGTGTGTTTATATTTATACATTGCTTTTTGTGTGGCGCTATTCAAGGCGATGTACTTTTCCTTTTCGTTGAATTAGCTGCAACCCTTTGTTTGGAACATTTCCAACTTAAAGCTCCTTAACTAAAGTTCAAACATGAATTTAATATTGATACATTATACTCAATAGCACTTACGAAGTTTGAGTCCAAATACTCCTTCATAAGGAGTTCGTTGTTTCTATAAACAATTCTTTAATATTTCGTAAATACTCGAGGACACTTTATACTACCAATTAGTGATCTTAACTTGGATTTGATATTTGCTTCACGTATCAAATATATAAGAAAAATACAATATTGCAGACAATACAACATGTATGATAATTCATATTGTCAATACAGAAGGAATCCATCTTGCATATTCCATATTAAACATTTCAATAAGGTGTCTTTGCATATCGTTTGGGATATTCCTAATATCCTTCACAATTATTATAAAAGATATCATTACAAGTCCCATGTCGAGTGTTAAACAAATAAACTATTCTGATTTTAACATAAGTACATCATTAACAATCAGCGGTATATTGTTTGCTTATAGTCTAGAAATATATATGTACCTTTTAGTGATTCTTTCATATGGACATATGCTTCCTCTGCATTTTGACTGAAAATCAAACTATTCAATATTTCTATCAAAACATTTTTTCAATTCTGATGCTTATTAGAACAATACTTTCAAATCATTTCTTGGATAATATCAGAAATACCCACAAACTCAATATCGTTCTCACTTACTTCGATACACTTTGGTTATTATGCGCAAACAGTATATTCTAAATCATTATTGATAACCTTCCATTACAACACATATGTACCAAAACACGAAATCATACCAAGCGATAATTTTTTGAGTGGATCTGAATTAACATGAGTACGTCGAATAATGAATCTATTATGCAAATTTCAAAGATTGAAATTTACGATGTTATTCTTATCTACATTGCTCATTATGTTCCAACTGCATTAATCTTGCTCTTGAAGACTCATTCATGGCCGTTGGATCATATCCCTTTGGGTACATTATCAAAATCATATTTTGGTAATGTACTTGGAATCCACTTTAGATTTGCACATCATACCATATCGTAGAGTCGATACCCTTAATTATTTAATTGATAGCTAATCATTATCTTTCTTGAATTAATAAAAAAACTCGTAATTTCTCTTTAATATGAGAGTAATTATTAGGCATTCTAATGCATTTGTTCATTTAGGTTTGGCTAGTTTCACTTCATCCCTCGTAATCAGTTTTATCCTTAGATCGTATCCAAATCCATTTTACATCAATAATTTTTAAAAGAAATTCTTTCGCTATGAAGTTGTTATCTCTTGAAACAATGACCGTTTCTTAATGCAACTGAATAGGTATTCATAAAAAATTTATGAATTGCCTTATATATAAAACTAATTTGGGTTTTAGTTTACTATACTTATGTTCAAAACATAAATTGGTCATCTAATGACTATCATTCCCAAAATTCTTTTGAGGCGATTCATACAAGATCACTCAAGTATAATTATTACATGCAGTCTTTCAACTCGCGCAATCTGCCAACTACTTGGCCTATGATATGTTGGGCTTCTTATAAACCCTTATCTTGTATGATTTTTTAAACTATTCTTTTAAATAAAATAAAATTTTAACCTCGTGTACTACTCTTGAGTACATTACCTTATAGAAAGAAGTTATTAACTCAACTTCACTTACCAATAATCGTACTTTGTTTAACAAAGTTCGATTACTCCTTATCGATGCATCATTATGTATCATAAGGAGGAATAAATTTTGAGATTGAATCTTTATTCATATTTAGGTATGTTTGGAAATCTTTTCAATATACTCACATATTCGATCAAATAGAATCAATTTTATTTTCTACTGCATGTTATTTTATTTACGTCCATTTTAAACTCTATGAGCTTATCATGGACATACTACATGTGTATCAAATACACATGTTTATGCTGGTGATAACTCATTGGTGAATATAACGAAGTACGTGGAACTGTTTTAGTATTAATAGGCTTGCGATTGCATACATCTATATGTATCAATCTGAAGAGTTCATCAACTTTTATCACCCTCCCACTGAATGACTGCTTTTGCTTAATTATTTGAGATAATTACTAGTATCATATGACTCATAATCATATAATCAAATTATTTCTCAAAACTACGCTTAGTCTATAATTTCAAAATAATTTCATGTACTTCTTTATTTTCCAATGCATCATATTTGTTGTGAAACCAAATACCACATTAGAGTTTTATTTTATAATGAATATTCATATTAAAATAAAACTATGTCTATTTTTCAGTCAGTGCTGAAATATAGTGATTATTTCCTAAATAATGTTTGGTATGTTTTACGAAAACAATTTCGTAACTCGATACGACCAATAAGTGTTATATGCATGCTCCTACTATTTCCACCATTACTATAGTAGCGTATAAAATATGAAGCTTCATTCAACCATTAATATAGGCTACTTATTGTATTTACCATAACTGGTTTATAGTTGCAAATTTTCAGATCAAATATCTTAAATTCAAAGAAATAAATGTCATAGGAAACAATTTTCTGTGTGAAAATACTTTCGGAATAAAAAACATATTTCTCATTCCACTGTTAAGTATCTGTTATTGTTTTACAATTCTTATATCCGACTTTCTTTATGAAGCAAAATTGACCATTCACTTTCCTCATCTCAATTGTGCCTTAGGTTACATCCACTCTTATACATTCGATTTCCTTTCAAAATGGTCGAACCATTAAAAAAGAATCTTTACTACAATATCATAACAAACTCTTTACAAAACCGCATTTGGTCATCCTTAACTTTTAAGGATATCAAATAAGTTGCACTTTACGTAAAATAATCAAACTGACATTTCAGTGATCGAGTTCATAGATATATATTGTGGCTCTTGGTCTAGTATTACATTTAACACAACAAGATCATTATCGTAATCAATCATATTGAATACATGATCTCATGATATAGTTTACTTACTTATTTCAAATGAACAAATTTCATTAAGGCTTTGTACAGTACGAATTGTGACTATTTACCATATAACATTTATATGTGGTCTCATATGTATCAAATATTCATATCCATGTATGTTTGTAGAGTTCAAAACTCATAGAAGATAATACATAGTCTCGAGCAAATAACCACATAAGTGACCAAGTTATGAATGTTTTAAGTAGTTGTATGATTAGGTGCTTGCATGGGACAACATGAAAATTTTACTGGTAAATATTAGTTCGGTTCATTTGTATATTTTGACTGATGAACATTTTATCAATTATATTAATTACACAAATTTATCAATGTAGATTATTATAACTTTATATAGCAAATATTTTTACAATATTAGAAAGGTTAAATGTTACTATTTCATTTTTCTAATAAGATTTTCACTAGTCTTTTATATTTCTCTAAACCCTAAGGTGAAACATAGAAGTCTTTCGACATTGCAAGTGGGTGTTAAGACTTTTCTGTCTTGGGATTTTGACCTTAAGTTTGCTCAACAAGTCCCCACAAATGATGGATAATTCCTTATTTCATGTATCATATATAACTCCCAACCTATGGTTCCTTGTCCAAATCTCATTTTAACCCTGAGTTTTCTCAACAAATCGAAAGAAATTATTCGCTTGTACCTACCATTTCGCGATGGCCTATTTATATTATATGTACCTTGAGTTTTCTTAACAAATACATATACTTATCTTACCTTATCTAGTCAATATATTAATAATACTACACATAACATCTCTAGCTTGAGTTGCCCAATAACCAGAGAGTATGCAAGTAATTTATTAATATATAAATGGTAGAAGACGACACTTATATTAGAGATTCATAATCTTTAATATATTTAATTGAGTGATGTCAACTTATGGAATAATGTATTTCTTATGAAATATACCCTCGTGAATCAATTGTCGGACACATAAAAAATAACTGTATACGTACGTTTACGTATGTATTTATTCCTTAAGTTTATTTAGGGTTTCTTTAATGTTCCACCTTTAGTTTATACATTTATATTGTATAAGTTTTATTATTATACAACTTTTATACTTTTTTTAACTTATACAATATTTTAAGTATAACATTATATTAATTAATTTTATATATTATATTACTATAAAATTATATTAGATGTTTATTATATACTATAACCATTATAGTATAACACATATATCATATATGTGTGTGTATTATTTAATTAATTAACCTTTTAATTCATTTATTTAATTAAACAATTTCAATTAAATTTATATTAATTTGGAAATCCACTTATATACATACATGTATACTTATGTTAATTTAACATTTTAAAACAACATAACATATATCATAATATATAATACATGTATATATTTATTAACTTATTTAATTAATATATTATATTAACCTCATTAGTAAATTTTACAAATTTTGAACAAAAATATTATACTATAACACTTATAATATGTATAAATTTTATTTTAAATTTAACTATTAAATTCAAAATCTTATATTTTAATTTTCAAATAATTTTGAAAATTAGCTTAAGGCCTAATTTAAATCAGGCTTTTTCAGTTAGGGGTGACCTTTAGGCTTACATATATGTTCGGGCTAAGCTATTAGCTAAGTAGACGGAGTACTTAATTACCCAAACCCAATCCTTCGACACTACCTTTTTTAGACACCCTACTAACTAGGTTGTGAGTTTAAATTGTTAACCCTAATATGACTAATTTAGACCACATAGGCTATTGGGCTCTGATACCATTGTTGGAACTAGACTAGCCCGCAGCGGAAGATATGGATGAATTTGAATTTTTTTACCATATTGGATCTATATTAGGCTTATGAAGTTTAATTTTTTTAGAACATTTCTAAATTTCTTTTAAATAAAATCATTATTTTATTTAAATATATAATATAGTTTTATATTATGTAATTAATATTGTATTATAGATATATACATGTGTATCATATATACATATATGTGTGTATGCATGTGTCCCATAGCAATCCATGTAAGGTATAACATTAACATGTACAAGTGCTCGGATTTACACTGCAATGGACATGTTAGCTTATCTAGTACATAATATATCGTCCAAATGTATGTTTATATACTTTATTTATGTATTCAAAATATTGTAAATATATATATATTATTTTGGAGTTATTTAATATTATATTAAAAATTTATTTATTTATTTAATCGTAAATTCGAAATCAAAATCAATTTTTTTAAATAAACATATATATAATATATATGCATATATATATATATATATATCTTATAAATAATTTAATAGAATATATATAAGTATACTTAATGAAATATATATATATATATAAAGTATGTAAAACAAACATATGCTTATTATAATGCTCATGACAAATGTTGGTTTTATTTCAAATTTTAAATTTATATATATATATATATTAAATTCCATACAAAAATTAATAAAATTAATAAAAAATCTTTTTCTAATGATAATTTTAGATTTAAATATTCTAGCAAAATTTTGAAGATATTTTAATATTAAAATATTTTATTTATATGGTTTATAATTAAATATATTTTAAAATAAATTATTAATTTTTGCTATGATTTAAATATTTAGATTATATATAAATTAATTTTTTATTTTTTGAAAGTGTGTTATTAGATTTAAATTTGATTTTATAAAATTTAAAACATATTTTATATAATATATATTATTTATTTATAGAATTAAATGATTTAAATAATATATATATATAATTATTTTAATTATGCCAAAAGTCCATTAAGAATAAATTATTTGTATAAAATTTTAAAACTATATTTTGTATACTATAAGAATTAATATTTGAAATATGAAGCTAGTAATTAAATAATGTACATTAATTAATTTAAATAATAAATCAATTTTTTTTTAAAATTTTGAGTAGTGATTGGAAAAGGCATGTACATAAAAAATTATTATATATATAATAATATAAACAAACAACCATTTTGATTGTGACGATATATCTCTATAATAGAATCGTCACTTAACTAAAAATAATATATGATATATAAATTATCTAAATATTATTGTATAATTGTAAATCAGAGAATTGTCTTATCTGCAAAGCCTACTAGTACACCTTGAAACGATGAGATCAACTCCTTAAACTAGTTTCCAATCCAGCAAGGTGCTAGCTCCTAAACCGATGAGCACCAACTATCGAATAACAACTATTTTATGTGATTTGAGATTTGGAAATGGAGGGGAAGATGGAGTATAATTTCGATTAGAAACAAATGATAATGGAGGTTCTCCAAAGTACTGAATGAGTGAGGGTAATGATGGTTATATAGAGGAGAGAGTAGAGAGATAAGTTAGAATCTAGATCCTCTTTTCTCTCTCTCCCTTCCATCCAAACCAAGCCCCCTTATTACCATCATATGGCCGCACTCCATCATGTTCCATCATGGCTGAACACACCAGCCTCTATATGGGCTTCAAACCATTTCAAGCTCGAACCAATTATATTGCATTTCAATCTAATTAAATGTGTATCGATATCGTATATCGATTAATATATTTATAACTATTATAAGCATATTTAATAATATTTGTGCATCAAACCAAAATAAAAAATTTATAATTAATATTTCATAAATATTAATTAATTTATAAAAATTACAAATTAATTAAACCGTTTGGCTAAAAAAGTATTCAACTTTTCGATTGTGTGACCCGTTATGTGTAAATTTGGTCAGCGGTTAATATCGAATTATTCGAATATTAACGTTCACACGTCACTTAGTAGGTGGTGTGACATTTTTGTTAAATTTATCGCTTACTTGGTATTGGTAAAATCCAATTTTACTTTGCTAAGCGTTATTCGATTGTTACTATTATTTACACCAATTCTCGTCAAAACTATACCACTTTAGTCTTATGGAATTTCGTAATGGTCAAAATTCTAATATCATCCACATTCAACTCTTTAGCCAGAAACTTTGACTTTGAGTTGACTTCAATTGACCATGATACTAACCTCATATAACTGAGAAGACGAATCCTCTCTTGAATAGTGTTTCACTTTTAATGCTTCCTCTCGACCTTGAAAATGCACTATGGATCGTGTAATATGGATATATGATAATACAGAGTATAGTGATGATAGTAATACTATAAATAGTGCGAAATATAAAAGCAGTATAGTAAAATGACACCATGGATTTTTATACTGGTTCGGACCTCCCGTCCTACGTCCAGTCCCAGACTTCTATCTGGATTTTCTCTACCAACTACCTCGCTTCACCCGGAGGAACAGGTTTACAACACCCGAACAGCCGAACGGGATTTCGTGCCTCTTACAACACCGAGGACTTCAACAAAAAACAAATACAATTGCTGTTGACAACTTGTGCTCTTAATAACACGGATTTGTCACTTGTAGTACACCCTTCCTATAATCTTATCCTCAAAATATGTGAATGATGTTTGTGAAGATTGAAGGAAGTATATTACTTATTGAATCAAAAGATATGAAATAATTTCAATGATTCAATAAGCAATTTAAATATTTGAGAGCTTTTAGAATGCAAGAATATTTAGAAAGTAAGATCAGAAATTAGAGCAAGAATTCTTGGTATTGAATCAATGATTTAGACGTGTTTATATAGAGAATAAATGGTTGTAACTCTTTGTGAAGAGTAGCCATTAATAGATATGATCATTGATGAAAGGTAAGAGATGCAACCATTGGAGAAAGAAGTGTCTTTTAGAAAAGGTTGCTCTCTGTTTAAAAACGGTCGACATGTCAAAAATGGCCGGTAGACAGGATTTCGAAAATATAGACGTTATGTGCATGTGTGCACGTTGATTGTGCAACTTGGACAGTAACGGTCGACCGCCCAAAAACTTACCGGTCGACCGGTCACTGATAACTTGCACAATGAATGTGCAATGCATATTATAACGTATATATTTCGATTATATTGAGATGCATGATGATTTGAGGATAGATTTTAACAAGTATATCACTATTACAACATCAAATAATCAACCTATAATCTAGTACCATATTTAGCTCTTTTGTGCCTCTTTGATGTCTTCTTTTTGTCGATCGCCTTTATTTCTTTGTCAGAAATCAAAACTTCATAGAATCTGTGACTCAACATTCTCCCCCTTTTTGATTGATGACAACATATATCTGAAATTCTGAATCTCCCCCTGAATATATGATCTCCCCCTAAGATTTTGTCTGTATTCTTTATATATTCCTGCAAATAATTGTTAGCACTTTCTCCCCCTTTGTCATCGACAAAAAGGAGTAATAGATAATGGAATAATAAAGGAATGTAACGACCAGAATATCCATGCATAGCAAATCATAACATATCCAAGCAAACCAGAGTATCATACAGACCATAATATAATATAGGAACGACACTATTTAGTACAAGTGTCGAATGATGTTTAAAGTACCACTTTCCTCTTTTCTTAAGTGGGAACTGCAAAAAATATAATTAAGACCATGGTACCCACTTTTTATGGGGTCCTAAGAGTTAGATCTTAGGAATCCAAACCCATACGGGTCCGGTATCCCCTTTATATACATAATTAGGATTATAATGCGCAGTATTCATGAATTGCTGAATGTATTTGTTCCTAATCAAATTGTTATTTGTTTTAGGAACCCATATTTTGATAGTCTTGACATTTTTCTTCTTCTGAAATTTCACAATTGGTTTTGGTTTGGAATATAATACACTAAGATTTTTCTTAGCTTCAGTATTTTGTATTTTCTTCTTCCTTTCATTATCAAGATGTTTCTTGATTTCTTGTTTCTTATATCCCAAACCTTGTTTATTTGATGTAGATTGTGAACTTTCAATGATTTTTGTCAAATTTTCTCGACCTTTGTTAAAGTTAGAAACATTTTGAGTAATGTCATCAAACTTTGTTTGTAAACTAGCTTTTTCTAGGTCTAGAATTTTGACTTTTGCCTTAAGCTCATGATTTTCAGTAGTGAGAGCATTATTTTTCTCTTTTTGAGCTTCTATTTCTTGACTCAAAAGAGATAGTTGAGAGTAAATATTAGATGATGATTCTTGAGATTTTTCAAGTTCTTCTTCTAATATTTTCTTCTCATCTTTTAACATATCTCGTTCAAACTCTGCTCTACTTAAATCTGCTTTGACTACTTTTAATTGACGTTTTATGTCTTTATATTTGACTATCAATTCAGCATTAATATCAAGTAATTCATCAAATGTAGGAATTTGTACCTCATCTTCTGTTGCCATAAAACAAACATTAGCTTGTTCATTCTCCGAATCACTTTCACTTTCTGATGAAGATGAGTCTGAATCATCCCATGTTACTGAGAAGGCTCGTTTCTTTGACTTGTCCTTCTTATATTTGAATTTATCATTTTCTGACTTCTTCTTCTGTTCTGGACAATCCTTCTGCATGTGTCCCTTTTTGTGGCAGTTGAAACATTCTATAGCGGATGAAGATGGTTTATTTGATCCAGGTTTCCTTTTGTTGTAACGACTGGCTTTTCGATATTTTAGGAATTTTTTGAATCCTTTTGCAATAAATGCCAGATCTTCATCTTCAGAATCTGATTCATTTTCATCTTTCTCAGCATGAAATGCTACATTTTTCTTTTCTTCTTTCTGTTCTTTTCTAGTCTGCAAATTTGCTTCATAGGACATTAGATTTCCTATTAATTCATCTGGCTTCATGACGGAAAGGTCATTAGCTTCTTCAATTGCTAATACTTTTCCTTCCCATTCACTAGTCAGAGAATGTAGGACTGTTGAAACAACATCAAAATCTGAATATTTTTGCCCTAATCCGATAAGTGCATGATGAATAGTTTGAAACCTTGAATACATATCATTGATTGTCTCATTCGGTTTCATTTTGAAATTTTGAAACTGACTTTTCAGCATGGCTATTTTGGCTTGTTTAACCTTGTTAGTACCTTCATGAGTGGTTTTCAGCGTTTGCCAAATTTGATATGCAGTAGTGCAGATACTAACACGGTTATATTCATTTTGGTCTAATGCACAAAACAACATATTTATTGCCTTTGCATTTACGGCTGCTGCCGTTTTCTCAGCCGTTGTCCATTCTGAATATTCAGTTGTTGGATTCACTATTTCTTTTTGGGTAGCATTCCAAGCATCATAGCTATTTGATTGCATAAAAAATGACATACGTGTTGCCCAATAGCTATAGTTGAGACCATTAAAGAATGGAGGTCTTTGTGTTGATTGACCTTCCGTGTAAGTGTTAGTGCTAGTGCTTGCGTTATTTGCCATATTACAAGAATATATCAAATAACGGTGTTACGGTTATATGATGACCGTGCTCTGATACCAAATGAAAACGCGCTATGGATCGTGTAATATGGACTAACAATATATGCGGAATGTTATTTACAATTGCTATACAAGTAAATATTCAATAAACTAACTATATAGCAAATCACAGATATAGAATAGTAAATGCAGTAAACTGTAAAAATCACACCAGGGATTTTTATACTGGTTCGGACCTCCCGTCCTACGTCCAGTCCCAGACTTCTATCTGGATTTTCTCTACCAACTACCTCGCTTCACCCGGAGGAATAGGTTTACAACACCCGAACAGCCGAACGGGATTTCGTGCCTCTTACAACACCGAGGACTTCAACAAAAAACAAATACAATTGTTGTTGACAACTTGTGCTCTTAATAACACGGATTTGTCACTTGTAGTACACCCTTCCTATAATCTTATCCTCAAAATATGTGAATGATGTTTGTGAAGATTGAAGGAAGTATATTACTTATTGAATCAAAAGATATGAAATAATTTCAATGATTCAATAAGCAATTTAAATATTTGAGAGCTTTAGAATGCAAGAATATTTAGAAAGTAAGATCAGAAATTAGAGCAAGAATTCTTGGTATTGAATCAATGATTTAGACGTGTTTATATAGAGAATAAATGGTTGTAACTCTTTGTGAAGAGTAGCCATTAATAGATATGATCATTGATGAAAGGTAAGAGATGCAACCATTGGAGAAAGAAGTGTCTTTTAGAAAAGGTTGCTCTCTGTTTAAAAACGGTCGACAGGTCAAAAATGGCCGATAGACAGGATTTCGAAAATATAGACGTTATGTGCATGTGTGCACGTTGATTGTGCAACTTGGACAGTAACGGTCGACCGCCCAAAAACTTACCGGTCGACCGGTCACTGATAACTTGCACAATGAATGTGCAATGCATATTATAACGTATATATTTCGATTATATTGAGATGCATGATGATTTGAGGATAGATTTTAACAAGTATATCACTATTACAACATCAAATAATCAACCTATAATCTAGTACCATATTTAGCTCTTTTGTGCCTCTTTGATGTCTTCTTTTTGTCGATCGCCTTTATTTCTTTGTCAGAAATCAAAACTTCATAGAATCTGTGACTCAACAGACCTAACTATAGTCGTTCGATGGACACCATGCCATGATTTAACTATAATGAAAGCGGAGCTTTCACATTGAAGATCAACAGTATCCTCAAGTCAAGAGAACCGTGTAATTTTGTCGCATTGTTAGTTTATGTTTGACTTTAGTTATATTAATCAATAGAAAGCTATTGAGCAAGTCATGCCATATTTATCCAATAACTATCAGTATGTAACCCCTTGGTACCCCCCAGCAGTCATGAGTGGTACACTGTCCGACATTTAGAGAGCGTTACATGCTCTAGTTTCAATGGATGCATTGATATCAAGTCCTGATATGTCTTGACTAGGAATATTTAAAATGGCATGTTTATTTTACTGTGATAAATCACTCATGGTTACAATGCATTATAACTACTATCATAAAACATATCATTTATGGTGTTCTATTAAATATACTTTTAAATTAATTAATTAATTAATATAACATATTATACCAAATACATAATAGAAAGAAAACAACTTTTATTTTGAACAAGATTGGTTATCGAGTTAGATATATGTAACAATTACATAATTGCCTTGGCGCATACCCCTAACTCTATCAAAATGTGTATATGATACGCATATTATATATTATATAATATAAATATAACATCAAAATAAAACATTATTTACTAACTTAAATAAAATATTCATTTATTTAAATTTAGATTGGATCTACATAAATTTAGGCTTAACAGGCCCAATAGAATCCAAAATGGAATATATTTTTTGAAATTTACTCATTTACCCCATTGTGTGTTGGCCTAGTTCCAATTGGTTTTTAGTTCTTTAAGTACACACATGATGTACTATATTCACATACAAAAGCAATTATCGAGTTTCTTTCCCAAAATAGAAGCTTAGACTAGACTAACCATAGTTCCTATTCAAAGGGAATTTCATCATATCTTTAGCACTACAAAGATTCAGATCAAACTTTATATCGTTTTTTCTTTGTTATTGGTCTTACTAAACTTCTATTTGAAACATAACATGTTATTGCAACTTCTTTAGCCCAATTTTTTTTTGGTAAATGAATACTATTGTTTAGTGTTGTTCTTGTGCACTCTTAAACAGTTTTATTTTTACGTTCTACTACTTCATGTTGTTAAGAGTTTCTTGGAAAAGAGAACTTTTGTGCTATACCTTTCTTATTACAAAAGTTTTCAAAACTTTCATTTTTGGATTCTCCTTCATGATCGCTCCTTATAGTTTTAACTTTAAGAGATTTTTTGTTTGACTTATTTTAGCAAAAGTTTTAAATACTTCAAAAGTTTAATTTTTATGTTTTATGAAAATTGTCCATGTATATCTTTAAAAATCATCTACAATTACAAAACATATTTATTCTGGTTTACGACTTGTACTTGTGATGGTTCAAAATGATCCAGGTAAAGAAGTTCTAAAGGGTGTAATGTAGATATCATAACCTTAGACTTGAATGATTTCTTGTGGAATTTACTGTAACAATTTGTACCTTAGTAGGTCCGAATTTTTGCTAAATCGAAAACCCAACTCTACCGGAGTACGAATCATTGGTATTGGTATCCTATAAATAACAAAAATATATCGAAGCACCATCGATAAAACTCACAGCGGAATAGTAAAGTATAATAAAATATATTATTATTGACCAAGGTGGACACCTTTGATCTCTAGTGCCCTTGTCAGTGTCTAGCATGCATAAGGAAATATGTCCTTCCACCATTCCCGCCTTGTACAAGTACATGTCCCTCTAAAACTATCTTGTGGATTGTAATAAGGAGGGGGTCGGAACAATGTTCTAGTGACTGGTAAATTACGCACTTTATATGTAACACTAGTTTATGTTGATTGCCTTCCATTATATGTTATGTCTTTTGTTTTACTTAGTCATCTTGACTTCATGTATGCGTACGATACACCTCATCTAATCGAGGTAGACAATAACTACATACTATATATAAGTACCACAGTCTCCCTTTGGACTAGGATACTTTCACTGCTAGTATCCATAACTCAGCACCTCGCCAGGATCCATTGTCAATGCAGTATCACGTCACCATCGCCGTGAATACCAAGAAACTCCCGTAGTGTCTAATAACGACATTACAGCTATTTAGTCATATTCTATCTTGTCTTGCTTTATATCATGGACTCGGCTCCACGGATTATTCTATTCATTTGAAGGAACTCCATTAAAGGGTTATCTAGCCCTGCCTCCTAACACAAAAAAACTAATAAACTGTGAGGCCATGCATGTCCTAAACATGGTCTACACTAGTAGAAGGCGTAGCCCTTGTCTTTCCGCTAACCGTTCAGGACCGATAACAATCTCGATCTATGTAAAGATCTCATACTCCTCTTATACGGTACCAAGCTCACTGTCATAGTGTCGAGCTTACACTCACCGTCACATTTAGATTGCCTAATGCAATTAAGGAAATGCTCATTTGGTTACTTAACACATACCCCCTAAAAGGTTGAAGCTGACTCTACATGTCCTTTGACACTTCGACTTGGGAGAACCCTCCTAGTTTGGTATATTACCTTCTCCTATAAGTGAATGTATAATTCCATGAATCCTATAGTGCGATATGTCCCACATCAGTATAATGTATACACAACTGTTGGTAGCCCTTGCGGTGGGCAGACTTTTGTTGTGTAACATTACTGACCTACCATTCCAACATATATTAATAACTATGTCATTTTTAATTACTCCGAGTTATTGACTAAATTTAGTAATTCACACCCATCATGAACGCACACCTGAGGCTACATAAATTATAACGACCCGTATTTTTAACACTTTAAAAATACGAATTAAAATGAAAATTTTGGATAAAAATCCGAAGGAAATAAAATTTTGTGTTGTTAAATGTGAATTACAAGTTAAAATACAAAACTGAATTCTGAAATAACTTATTTGTAAATTAAATATGGATGTTAACTTGTAGTGAATGTAAATAATGAATTGAATTTGATTGTAAACCAAATTGGTTATGATTGTAAACAAAGAATAAATAAAATGGTAGGTTTAATAATGGAAGTTTATGTTATTGAAACTAATATAAATAAATGTAACTTAATATTACAGTTGATTGAAAGCAGATAATAACTGAAACTGTAATTCGATAAAGATGTTAACTTGTAATTGAACGTAAGTAAAGATTTAAATTTGAATGTAACAAGTAATTGAATTGAATTGAATTTGATTGTAAACAACGAAATAAATAAAATGTTACATTTAATATTGAAGTTATAATATGGAAATCAACGTAAATGAATGTAATTTAATATTACTGTGGATTTAAATAAGATGATAGCTGAAGAAAATGAAAGTAAATGAATTATAAACTATTGATAATAATGTATAAGTAAATGGTTGATTCAATAATGAAAGTGTAAATCGAAATAAAAGAATTCATTTGGAATTAAGTAACTTAAATTTGAATTACAATATAATTGAACGCTGAATCTAATATAATCTTTTATATTGGATTTATAATGGAAAACTGCATTGTAGAAGATTGTTAATTACTGTGAAATTAAAAATGGGATTTGTGAACAATTGAAATTTGATTTAAAAGTTAATAATTTAAATTGGGAATTTTATATTGAAATTAAACAGTCGAATAATTTATTTTTTGAATATTGGATTTAATTAGACAATTAAATCGATAATTTAATAAGTTAAATTTCAGAAATAATTGTAAATCGAGTTGAATATGATTGAAAATGATTTGTAAAATTTTATCTTATCATATTGGAGTTATAGTAATGTTATAGAACTTTTAAAATTGAATTTAAAGTTAATTTGTGAAAATTGAATATTTTTAATATTTAATTATCGACGGAAAAATAGCCATTTTTCGAACAGTCTCAGAATTGAACGAAACTAGTTCCATTGGATCCGTAATAGTTTGTTATTGTCGGATTTCAATTTTCGTAGCAATCGGAGTTATCGTTTGACCGTGGCAGCTCGAAACGCATCAAAATCGTTTTAATTTTAATTCGGCGAGTTAAAATAGTCATTTTTCAAAAAGTCTCGGATTTCGACGAAACTAGTTTCATCAGATCCGTAATGTGATATTATTGTATGGTTTCAAATTTCGTGTCAATTGGAGTTACTGTTTGTCCGGGGCAAGCCAAAACGCATCGAAATCGGTTTAATTTAAAACTGATCGTTTTTCTCCGTAACTCACCCAGATGACCGAATTAGCCTCCGAAACATGTTCCATTGCGTTCGGAACATGGGGTAAACCTTAGAAACGCCAGCCGGCACGCTTCGTTTGAAGTTCGGAAAATTTCGAGTGAATAGTGTCGCGTATTTTTCTATAAAAGCCCCTCACTTATTTCATTTTGCAAAAGAACTAGGGTTTCTCTTTGTAGCCGCCACATTTACAGCCAATGACCAGAATTTCATCTTCTTTCTTCCCTTAATCTCTCTCAATCCGTAGACAATTAGAAGAAACGTTCAACTAACAAATTGAAGAGCACGAAGAGAGCTTTCAATCCATACGGAGATGATGGGGTATGGCGCGACGTATTGGAGGCTATGGGGGCTGGAACAGTGGCCGTTCGGCCTCGAGCTGCGTGCAAATGGTGGGGCCGAGTTCATCATGGTGGTAGGCGTGGGTGGTGGTGGCCGAGGCGCTTCGAATGGCGGTAGTTTGATGAAGTTTCGTCAAGCGTGGAGGCGGTGGCACGTAACCCTAGCTAATGGAGATGGGTTTTGTTTTGTGCGTGTGTAACCTGGAAGAGAACGTGAGGAGAAAGATGATCTTGTGCGGCCAGATCTGATGGGTTGAAAATGGACGGCCCAGATGTGTTGAGGTGGTAAAAATATAAAAGGAAATGTAAATTTATATATATTTTAATTCGTTCAAACTTTAAAAATGCATAACTTCTTCATACGAGGTCCGATTGGAACGAAACTTTTTGTGTTGCGATCGTAATGACGAGAGCTTCAAAATGAAACTAGTTTGGATGGATTTGGAGATGGTGGAAATTTGGGCTAAAGTTAGGCGTCGTCCAGTTTTAGTTCCAAACCGGAACGTCTCGGCGACAACAGAAAATCAAGGTGAGTGTTTTACGCTCACAATGTACTGAATATCTTTATGGTAGTTAAATTTGAAATTATGAAGTGATATGAATTTATTTGTCGTTGTTTGATAAAAATTTAATTGTCATATAGATTGTCGTGTAAATTCACCGTTGAAAATTTAAATTGACAATAAATTGAAATTAGGATTTAATTGAAATCAAATTTCCCGATATTGATAACTATGAAATTGCCGTGAATTGTATTGACTATTGGATGATTTATTTCGATGGATGCTATTGGTTGATATTTAAATGTTTGGATGTTTATTTGCTTATATATATCTTGTTATACATGCACATGACACTGTGATTGGTTTAAGTAATATATATTCATCCCTGACATTTAATTGAAATAACTAACCACTTGGCTATAGGTTAGAGAATTATATACGGACACCGGGTTGGTTAAATTAAATGTTTTAAAGTTGTTTTGAAATTATTTAAATGAATTGATTTTAAGAATAAAATCCAATTTATGGAAATTGAATTATTTTGAATTGAAGCTCGAGATGTTGGAATTTAAACTTGGTAAATGAAATTGTTTAATTATTCGAAGTTTAGATTTTTAAGAAAAAAATTTGAAATACGGCGTAAATTTCGAAAGTTGATTTGTTTTAAAAGATTGGACTTTTAATCGAACTCTGAATATTTCTAAGAAAATTTATATGAAATGATATTTCAAGTTTGAGTTTGGAATTGAAAATTGATTTGAAATTGAGATTTAATTAATTTGGAATTTAATTGAAATTCAAAGAAATTTGTGAATTGGACTAAATTGAAACTATTGAATTAAATTTGAAGATAAAATTGATTTGAATAGGATTTGAACTGAAATTGATTTGGAAGTTAATACTTAAATGAATTCTTGAAATCCGAATGTTAATCTAAGTTTATTGAATTGGAATTGTTCCAGAAATTAAGTAAACTACTTAATACGGATGTTTAATTTGAAGTATATTCTAATTTGAATACGAAATGGTTTTAAAGCGAATCTTATATTCTTATATAAATATATGAACTGTTTTGAAATGTGAAATATTTAAAGTTTCGAAATATATTGGAAGTGAAATTGTTTATTTTGTGGTTCAAATATGTATTTGAAATTGATAATTTGAAATGGTTTATTGAGAAGCTGAATCGAGTTGAAATTGATGATTTGAAATTGGATTAAATTTTAAATTTTGGAATTCGAGTTTATGTGAATCGTTTGTGAAAAGTAAGGCGAAAATGATTTTCGAAATGAAATCGTATATTTTGAGTAGATAGGACGATTTTGAAATTGAAATGAGATATTGAGGCGAAAATGATTTTGAAATGAAATCGTATACTTTGAGTAGATATGATGATTTTGAAAAGGCTTTTATTTTTGAAGCGAATATGATATTTTTGGTAATCAATTATGAATTGATTTTGAAAATGTAAAAGAGCCATCGGTGTAATAATACGTAGTTATTAAAGAGACCGGGATCGGATATGGACATACTCTCTGTTGATACCGAAAACCACTTTAATAACTAGTATACGCGGAGTGTTGATCCAGAACGAAGTGGATGGTTTGATGAACGCGTTGATTGAAGAAAGAGAACGATATTGGATGACCCCTGACATGACTAAAACAGGAGCCGCGCCGGGCCATTGAGGTTCGCCACCTCTAGCGGACACACTTCTTCGTTACCATGTCTATTACTTTTGTGATTCGATTTGGGTGCACCCCTTGATTTTGGGAGTGTTGTTTCGCGGTGCTGGGGTAGTAGCTGCTTGCCCAACATCAGTCCGGATCACGCAACTACTAGTATCCTAGTTGGTATTGCCTCATGTACCTTGTCATACTGATTATCCTATTCGCGACCACTACGATTTTGATTTGTACCTTTAGTATATGGATTGCCCTCTGGTGACTTCCGATTTTGGGGAAACTACGGTCTTGTATATGCTCTTGGGAATATAAACTGTGTTAAGGGTGGAATGGGCCATGGCTTAACGCTATTTTAATACTTTTACTTTAATGTAGACATATTATAATAGCGTATTGTACTACATAGTAGATAGTTTAACGGATCCTTGAGAGATGGAAAAATCCCGTAACATCTCTTAAGTTATTGCACTCACGTTGACACTGGATAGGAGATGTCAAACCCCGTAAACATCTCTGACGCCGTCACACTCATATTTTCTTATTCGATTTGACTTACATGAGATATTTTAGTCCTGACTCGAGTATTTTGTCTTTTCATTACGCTCGGGTCAGCCTGAGCATTTCAGATAAGGTTGAAGATCTATTCTAGAGGACGAAGACGGAGTTTGGTATTACATCATTTGTATTCTACTACCATATTATTTTTCCGCTGCATTATTGTATTATCTCTGATATGTATGTAACTCTGATTTATGATGTATAATAATAATCAAATTTATTTATTTAACAGCTTCATGAACTGTTATTTTATTATTATATCTTGTTCCTTCCGCTGCGAGATTTTGAGTTTGTTTATGTTCTTTCTTTTCTTTTCTTATTTAACCCCAATAACCATCTGCCCTTTTTGAACGGTTTGAGTTGGACATGTGTGGATTATTGTCAACTTGAACGGTCAAAATGGCGGGTCGTTAGAGTTGGTAAATTTTTTAGTTACTACGTCTCCTATATTTAACTGTTGGTATTTAGTTATTTTACCTAACTTACTTCTTATTTCATAAATTTAATGTCGTTTACCCCTTACTTCTACTTTAGTAGATTAAATACCTTTTACTAATTAACTTCTACTTGATACTATTAAGTATATTCTACCATTCCATTTAAACTATTAATATATTCCTTTGGTTATTATAATCTTCTTACTTACTCATTTCATTGCTATACATATACCTTTTCGTTTAATATTTATTTTCTAACTTATCGCATATGCTAGATATATAATTGAATTATTGCTATTATCTTCCACTTACAATATTTTGGTTTATACTTAGGAATTTAGTATTTTAATGCGTTGGAATTACATCCTCCAAAAGAAAATGTTAGCACAGTAAATTTCCATAACTTATCTAAAAGAGGACTTGTTATTTAATGTGTTACGTTTTGGATTACAAGAAATTATCTTTTCTGTTATTATTGAAATAGACGGTACAAAATACGGTAAACATCCCTATTTTGTACATCTCTTTCTTTTAAATATCCTTTGTTATTTTAAACACTACATTTTTATTCATATTTATAAAATTGGATAATTTATAGAAATTTACATTGTAACACACTTCATTTCAATAAACTAAAATACAACTTAAATCTCAATCCAATTTATAATAACTTCTAATTCATATTTATTAGCATATATTGTTTAACCAACAAATCTGGAATTACCATACAATTCATTAACTTAGGGACTACTTTCATCCTCACTTTCCAAATTCAATTATGTACAATACTAAATCAAAGTTAACAATTCACAGAATATGTAGGAGTGGTTTTCAAATTTATTACACGTATATATTTAAGCCTATAACTCCAAATTTTTATTCAGACATACACGGAACATATTTGCAATGATATAAATCCAATATTATATAAAAATTACAATTTTTCACTCACATTTAAGCTTCCAAATCTCCGAATCTAAACCCTGTTATTCTTGTTTGACTCTCTTTTTCTTCCTATGAAAATATGTACTGCAAGAATATACATACCCATTAGAAATTTAGATTTGAGAAGAGATTTGAATTTAATTTAGATTTGATTTATAATTTACCCTGGCTTTGGCGATTCGATCGACCCTATCTGTCTTTACTATTATCCTCCATTACACTTATACATATTTATAGACTGTAGTTTATATGGACTTTAGGATTTGAGGAGAAGAGAAAATGGAAGAGCTTTGCTATTCCTTGGGGAAAATATGAGGAGCTTCGTGAGGGGTTAGGCCCGTATTTATAGGGGTTCGAATCAATGCAGCCAATAGAATAGATTCTATTAAATCCAGTCTGTTCGGCCTAGGTTTAATCCATAGCCGCCAGACAAATAGCGATCGACCGCTATCCCACCACCGGTCGACCGCTCCCAGTTAGGGGTCGATCGGTTGTCCATTTTTGTTAGGCGTTCGTTTCATTCCTTTTATACGTTATTTTGTTTATTTTATACTGTCTTTAACTGACCAAATTTAATGTTAATTATTCTTAAATGTTAAGCAAATATTAACGTTAACTAATCACATTTATTTCCTTAATTACATATATAATAATTTTTGATCCAAAATCTTCAAACATTAATAACTTTTTCATTTGAACTCCAATCGGAAAACTTTGTATATGAAAATTGATCAGAAAATCACCATGAATACAACGGTGCAAGTTTCGTAGCCAAACTCTTATGTCTGTTCTGGCATTACTGATTATTAATTAAATTCTTTTTAATTAATTATCGTTCAGTTTATGGGATGTTACATTTACCCATTTGACAAGCATTACAAAGATTTTCTATTTTGAAGTTAACCTTTGAAATACCTCTCACAAGTTCGTACCTAACAATTTTTTATGGGTGTTTAAAATCTAAATGACCAAAACGTTTATGCCAAATCCACGGGTCATTTGATTCACCCATAAGACATGTTATCATTTGATACTTTCATACTTGATACATAGATGTTTCCTTTCCTAATTCCTTTAAATATAGTACTGGAATTTTAATCTAAGATGTGACAAGTGTCTTTTTCAAAATTTATTTAAATCTTTTATCACATAATTGACTTATACTATGCATGTTATGTTATAAATTCTTAATTAATAAAATATTCAAATTAATATGAGTTTTAGAGTTACTGATGTTATGCCAGTGATGTATTCCTTTAAGTTATCTCCAAATTTTACTATTCTAACATCTTTGTAAGTGATAACTGTTAATAGTTTATTATACTGAGAGACAATTATCTTTGGAGTTTGTTTTATTCAGATGTATAAACTCTATAATTTTTGCTTTATATAGTTTGATGAGCCCGCTGCACTCTAATATGATGTTTTATTCTGATTCGTTTGATTATGCTAATGTATTGATTGCTTTATATATTTTTGTTACCATATTTTATATATGCGCTATGATATATTATGTAGCTTATTCATTGATTGTATCATAGGACCCTCGATGGTTTCTTTCCATCGGTCGGGTAATACAACGCACTGTGTTACGGTATCAGATATTGATATTTGGGTATATGAGGTTGAGGGAGGTCTTCACCATATGGTACTTTGAGTATGACATGTTCCATGTTTCAATCAACTGCGTTAACGATGATGGGTATTATCAGCACAGATTTGACATGATTCCGTAAGGGAGTCTTCTAGTCTCGGAATCCACCTTTATGGGCGTCTATGCAATTCCTTGACACGACTATGCCTCTAGTCAGTTAACTAATTCTTGTAATACCTACGATGAACTTATTCCAAGGATCATAGCTTGTGACAGGGATCGAGCTGACATTGCTCGCATCGGTCCCATTGTTGGAGGTGCCATAGGGGTTACCATGCTAGGTAATCCCTGTTACATGCGTCATGACTTAACTCTATAATAGGGTTAAATGTTGGTAGGGCCCTTCTTCTAGCACCAACATGTTGACTAAATAGTTCGATCAACCTCGGAACTACATGGATTTTGAAGATACTCGACTAATGAGCGTAAGTAGAGAATGTTAACAAGTAATGTGGGCAAGTTAATTAGTGCTAATAAAATAATATTAATTTAGAGTGGTTCGATCAGATCTGTCAACTATGCTTCTTATTTTTTTGCTTTGTAATTTGATTACAATGTATACAAAAAGAGTAATAGAGTTTTCTTGATAAATCTCTTGATCCTTTGTGTCAATGCAGGCTTTGATCTATAAGTAGCCGTTTGGGATGAGGTATGGACACTACATATGCATGTATTGCCCTCCAACTATCTTCTAAGTCATTAGGTGTCAAAGAATGGTCTAGACATCTTTTGTGCTCTCCGCCACTGTATCGTCTATGAAGAAGTTAGTATGGGTCACTGTCAAACTACCAATGACAACGCATGCTCTTAGGAGGTTGGCATTGTTGTGGTCGTTCTAGAGGTTCTGGATCTCGGTCGTTGCTTGGCCTGTGTGCGACAAACTATGCAATCGTAGATCGACGAGATACCCCCATGGTCGAGTAGGATTGTTGAGGGGCCCAACTCGCTATGGTTGACAAAGGTGAAGCGGGCATAACTATGTTGATGGAAAATGTTGGACCGTTAATGGTTGTACATATGGCACTGTTAGAAGTCGGAGGACATGATGAGATTGAGGGTGGTAACATGAGAGAGCTCATACATATGCTAGGTCTGACTTATGTTGCATGGTAGAATGATTCTGATTGGTCAAAAAGTAGGTAGTTATATATGGTTGTATGTTTTGAGAAGAACGGTGAAATGGTTGGGCTTGTTGTTAGGCCTATCAACAGGCCGGGTTTGGTCAGGGTATCCTAAAATCTAGACCCGAGCTCGGCCCGAAGTTGTAGGATATTTCAAAACCAATACCGGAGTCCAGTCCGTCGGACTTTTCAAGCCTACCGGGTAATACCCGTATACACAAACTTGCAATTTTTGTAAAATTTATACACAAACAATTTTAATATACAAATTCGGTGGTGATGTAGCCAAATTCACAACAAAAATATGCAAAAACATCTACATGCAAATAAATAACATGGTAAAAAAATAACGTACACACTCATGTTTTGATACGGTAGAAAACTAATAATCATTTCGGGTCATAACCGGACCGGGTTTTGATAAAACCATACCTGACCCTAATAGCAATCGGTTCGGGCTTGGGTAGTTAGGGCAAAACCCGTACCAGCATTAATAGGACGGGTTCGGATCGGCCTTGGGCCAAAACCCATACAGTTGATAGACCTACTATTGCCATAAGACCATGATTTTGACTCTTTCCATTATTGGACAAAAAAAATTTACATCAACCCTCCAATAACGTGGTTCCAACTTTGTGTGTAAAGAATTTATGCAACAACACACGCACATATATAAAAGTGGTTGTTAGGACAAAATTTGACACGATAAATATTAGCCATTAGATTTTTGTTTTACATGGAAGGTGTAAATCAATGGTAGATCTAATGATTGACATCGAATGTATCAGACATATATGTATGTATGTATGTATGTATGTATATGTATGTACATATATGTATGTATATATATATATATGTCTATATGTCTGTACATATATATATATATATGTCTGTACATATATATACAGATATATATATATATATATATATCTGTGTATATATGTATGTATGTATGTATATGTATGTATGTATATGTATGTATATATATATGTCTGTATATATATACACAGATATATATATATATATCTGTATATATATGTATGCATGTATGTATATATATGTACATATATGTATGTGTATATATGTACAAACATATATGTACATACATCAGACATATATACACAGATATATATATATCTGTATATATATATACATACATATATGTACATACATATACATACATACATATATATATATATATATATATATCTACATATATATATATGTATATGTATATATGTATAGACATATATATATACAGACATATATGTACATACATGTACATACATATATGTATGTATATATACAGATATATATATACAGACATATATATATACATACATATATGTACATACATATACATACATATATATATCTGTGTATATATGTACAGACATATATGTACATACATCAGACATATATACACAGATATATATATATATATATATCTGTGTGTATATATATATATGTGTGTGTGTGTGTGTGTGTATATACATACATATATGTACATACATATATATGTATACACATATGTGTATATGTTTGTGTGTGTGTGCATTTCTTGTTTCTAGAATCAATATTTTGAGATCAACAAACTATATATTTATATATAAAACTTTATCGAATAAACAATAATCAATAAAATATTCAGAAGTTTTATTATTTCTATTATTAAATATAAGTATTTTTTGATAGGATTTATCATACAGATATATCACACGTGCCAGATTATTCGCAACCTTATAGAACATCGGTGTGTCTTTCAAGTTTCAATCTCATTTGTGAACAAATGTCGTTTAAGTTAGCTTTTGCATTAATATTTGATAAACTAGGAAGACCATAAGTCTAATAAAATAAACAATACTGCTTAATTATTTTGAGTTATGCCAAAATGTTTTTTATTTTCAGTTTTTTCGTATAATCTTCTTGTTATTGCGCTAATACAATATTTAATGTATGTGCTTATAAGTAAGCTCTCAACATTTTTACATTTACATTTGTCCAATTGATGTCATTACACCAACAGCAATCATTTCAATTTACACGGTTTATTTTATTTTTTATATGCAGAACATCTAGACTGTACTGATCATTCTATTTTGCATCTACGTGGCACATTCTCTATAATGCGTGAGCACGAAAGACATATATAACGATTCCAAGAAACTTCTGCGTTAATAAGAAATATAATTATTTTTAAATACAACTCAACTACCATGTAAAAATTGGAATATGTTTTAATACCATCCTCTCTTCATTTTCGTACCACAAACTTAGTTAAGGACACCAAACATGATAGGCAAATTCGTGATTATAATTTTATACTGAATACATAATCAAAAGATTTTTAGTAAAAAATGCCTGATAACCAAGAGATTTCCAACGACAAACAGATCCAGAAAACTTGTTGCAAAATTAGTATGCTCATTATGTGAATACATATTATCATCAGTCGTATTTATCACAGATTACGAGCATATTATACAGGGACCCAAATCATCAACACGAAAAGTTACAAAGGCCTTCATCTGAATTCAAGACTTGTATGTGGAAATTTAGGCCATTAACATGGAGGTATTCTTCACAATCTGAAACTTGTAAATAAATTTGAAGCACTATCTTCTCTCTCAGCCCTGTTTCTAGTATATAACCGGCAATAATGTTCCATTACATGTCAGCCACCGACCACATATAAGCTTCTGACTCTGTAGCTTGCTTCTCATTCTGCCTTTTGAATAGTTCTTTCTCATATCCTGTGTATCAATGCAAAGCTGTTAAGCAAAATAAATGATAATCATATGACAGTATGATGTGTAGCTTTTTTCTCTTCGGCTGCTGAAGATTGGTAATATGCTACAGTCAAGACAGAGACAAGAAAGCAATAAATGTACTACAGTTGACAACTGATGAGAGGAAAATAACTAATGTAGAGATGTAATACTATGCAACTTGACTTGCAGTAAACTGAAAGAGGTATAGAACCAATTTGGATTCATCATTTTCAGTCAGATAAAATAGAAGTCGTGGCCAACAAACAGGGCAAGGTTTTGGCAACTCAGTGTTATATACCACATTGCACAAACGTGTTTGCCCAATAAATCGGACAATGTTCTAGCATATAGTACTAATTTATTGAATATGCTTTACATATCTGAGGAGAAGAAAAAAAGTTATGATTTCATCCGGTAATCAAAATTTAATTTGTTATAACAGATATTATTCTGGTTTGCCATACCAAACTTCCTTGGTAATAATTATGTTCATACAGTAAATTAGGCATATGAATTGCACAACATGAAACATAAGAACAGCACAGAAGATATAGCTTTGCAAGTCTCAAAAGGCCTACTTACAAAGAGTTTCAAATAATTTTATCCTTTTCAAAAAGTGGTTTTCCTCCCAGATCTTAATTTAATTGTTTTTCCCTCCATGCTGTTCTACATCTCTTTAGTGCATTATTTTTAATAACTATTTCTTTAAGCTTGAGACCGAAAAAGAAATTTAGACTATATTCCATCCCAGTTATCAAACCGGAACAGCCAAAATTTCAGTGTTCTGATAAGAATCGTGATCCATCGTATATATTGCAGTTCTCCCCTCGTATTGACTTGTTTTTCATTTTAACATTATTTTACCAGCAAGTGGTCAGTAGCCAAAGTTTCTACCATGTTTTATTCTCCGAACAGTGTTAGGAAGTAAAAAAATAACAAGGCCAGGGAAGTCAGGGCAGGGACAATTTTCTAGGAGCAAAAATAGGGATTTAGGGGGTCTCAACATTATTTCTCCCTATACATGTGAAAAATACCCTAATTTTCTTCGGACCTTTTATAAATTTCCTTGTTCTCCTCGTTAGACTAGGTACATAGATGAATTAACCAAAGTGCTCAAAATGAAAGCTGTCAAATATCAGATGTAATTTTCATACAAAAGAGAGAATAAATGTTCAAATCTATTAATTCAAACTGATGGCTGATATACCACAGCTGTATTCTTTCTGAAGTAGGTCAGTCTCCTTCGTTGGCATCCCGTGTTCGTGCAGAAATGTTAAAAGTATCTTTGTCTGGTTAATCACAATCTTTAAGTGCACTGGGTTTACATAAGCCATCATATAAAAGGTATTTGAGTAAACATGGATCCAATTTATCTGGGTTATCACTTATAAGATGATATTGTGGGATAAAATAACAAGAGTATGATCGTGGTGATAACTAAAATGGTAAAATTAAGCAATTAGACTTACAAGTCATAACTAATGTAGCAACTGAATTTTGATTCTAAAGTCTAAACTAGGTCCTATAGTAATTTGACTGATGTTTAACATTAAAATGTAAACCCAGTGCTGCATACTTTGGGTTACAGAAGCAAATGCACAAAATGCAGAAGAATTACCAAGTACATACAGATACAGGTAATCAAGGAATCGATGACAGTAGGAATTCATAATTTGCATTCTTATGCATAAATGCAGGGACAGAAACCGGATATTTCATTGTTCTAGGAATAAAATCTGAAGTAAATCATGTTAAACCAATAGATAGGTAGAGCACAACATGTAGACAGGACCTAGATCTTGCAAAAGAGTTTACCATGTATTTAAGGAAAAAAAAGTAGAGACTATAATAATATATATATATAAGGTAACAATACTTCAAGAGAAAATGATGAAAAAAGGTTTTCAAAACTGAACTAACCATTACTACGATCCACACCATCCCAGTGTCGTCCAGGCCTTATATTATAGCGATTTGGAGGGTAATCAATTCCTCGCTTGATCCAACTATGACTAGGAATAGTTTGTGGAACTATAAAACCAGATTCTTTCATTTTCTCATCATCACCCAGATCTTCCAGAAGGGTTTCTGTGTTCTTGCGCTACAATCAAATTCAAGAATAAGATTAGCAAGTGAAGATGCAAACCAAAATAAAATGCAACTGTGGCATGATTATGAGTTACCTTTATCAAATGTGCCATTGGATCACCAAACCTAACCCTTTCCTTCAGCATCTTATCAAGATCAGGATCATCCCTATAAATAAGATTAGAAAAAGGAGTCTGCATTGAGTTAGCTGTGTTAATTGTGCTAAAACATTCAAAATGGTAACTTTGGCCCCATTACATCCTTTGAATTCCAATTAAACCAAGGATTTCAGTCCAAAAAATACCAAACACTGCAAATTGTCCGAACTTTGGTGCAAACTCATATAGCTGTGTTTGCGCACACAAGTATGAATTAAAAATAAAATAATGAATGTAACCCAGATCATAAGCTCCACATCCGTATACAAGGGTTTGCTTGCCCAAATATTTTATTGTTGATAAACGATCGTGCAATTAATGATCACAAATATACACATCATGATAGCCTAAAGGTGTAGCGTACACTAAATATATTATGATCAAACTGAACTGCAAAGAAGTCTAGCATGGGAATGGATATGAAAGTGAAAACGGATGCAAAAATGGAAAAGAGAAGGAAATGGAGAAACGCTAGTATTAAAAAGCTTAAAGTTGGCAACAAGTTGAGAATGTGTTTTAATAATAAAGTTATAATTACAAATATGGTTATGATATTTTACAATTGTGAGATACTTTCTATATTGTTATGAAATTATATAAATGTTCAAGAAGATTAACAATCTTCATCCACTTTTACAAACATCAAAAGGAATCAGACTAACCTTACGTCTAATTAGTTGCTCTTTTGAGATTTTGTCGAAAAACGATTCCCTCGTAAATAAACACACATTCTCATCTAGTTTCTAAGTTGAAATATGTTTCTGTCTTCTCTACCATGTTCTTTTGTAGTGTTACCAAGTATAAAAAAAAAATGTAAGATGCGGTTTTACTAAGAAATATCCGTCATCTACAATGTTTTTGGCTTCTAAAAGACAAACAACAATCAAATAGTCACACACACACACACACAAAAAAGTCATTGCGATTGCTAAAACAGGTTCAAGGTACAGAGTTTGTCCACCTTGTCGGTTTAGGCCTCATTTTATATTTCAATTTTTCTTCCCACACTCTGCACATTTTTATAAATATTAAGTTTCACCCATCTGACGTATCCATTCGATTTGTACCGCAGGTTTGTTTAACTCAGTTGCTCTTTTTTCTACCAAACCTTACAAATTATTACTTGTCTACTTTCATGAATCCAGCAAACCAATTTTTAAGGGTTGGAAGTGTGGAGTAATTTGTTTATTATCAATGCGTGTTCAAAGAGTACTGATAGATCTTTTTGGGTTTACATCTCGGAGAAAGAAGAAGAAATGGGACTGAAGCAAGTACATTGGGTTAAGAAATAATTAGGGTAATCCGATTAATATAGGGGTTCTACATATAAAATAAATAATTGAAGTCAAGTGTAGTTTGTTTTAGACAGCAATGGTTTGGATCATGGAGACCAATAAAAACCTACACCCGTAGACAAAACCAAGTATTACAAACGCTCGCGCGCGCACATGCACAAACATACATGTATTATTTTGTTCTACTAAGCATAATCTACAGACAAATTTGAACGCGTTCACAATAGTACTCATTTTTAAATTTTCACTCTTCTAACTAATAATATACAGATAGTTAGTCGCCAACTACAAGTTTTTCAAACTCTTCATATAATACTCCAATATAAACGTATTCCTAGCAAGGGTGGATCTATGATTTCATCCAGGGCTTGCAAAATTTACACAAACTTGTGCAAATATTCATTATGCTATGGCAACCAAAACAAATTACCCATTTCAACCTTCAAGTGTACCCACTATTGTACGAGTTTTTAGAGTAGTAGAGAAACACGCTTGCCCTTCTACTTCATTGTTTAACACATGTTCAACGCCTTATAATGCTCACTAAGGTTTCCGGCATTAATTTGTTAAATAATACCTAAATTTGTGTCAAGCATCATCTAAGTATCAATTATGTGTGCATCTAAATATCAAATATACGTGCAATATACGTGCATCTAAATATCAAATTCATGTGCATTATAGTTATTTTATTTTATCCAAACACATTTATGTAGTTGAAAGTATGGCAATTATGTTAAGTAATAGCGAAAAATATATAATGCACTGTTACTATTTTGTTTTCTCCAAAGTTACATGACGGATATGAAAAATATGATATTTTGTCAATATCATGTAGAAGAGGGGTATATCAACTTTTCATCCCCAGGAACAAGGGATAACTGCACAAAATAAAGGTCTGGTTTTGCAAACAACTATAGAGGTTTACTTTATTCTAGCAAGATGATTTACAGCTTACCTTATTGCGCAATATCATTCTAAATTGTTAAATGAAGAAAAAACTGATAAAATCTTTCAGTTATGCAAAATAAAATTGGCTAGTTACACATAATTACTGATTGAAGGATACATATGAACAGAAAAGTTACATAAGGAATTGTGGTTTAGTTTCAAATATAGCAATATTGCATGATGTATTGTTCAATAAATACATTATCAATAATCATGTGCCTGTATATAGGTCAAAAATTAAAGAGAGTGGTTATGCAAATGTACAGTAGTTTATTTCCGTTTTTACATAAAATGACGCTGGAAGAATTAGGCTACTTGGAAACTTTCCTTGATGGAAATATTTCCACCATTTCCCCCAATAACATTAACCTTAGTATATTAATGCAGTAGCATATTATGTCTAATAATACATAAATTTAATAGACAAAAGTATCTGGCTATTTGTGAGTAATGTCACAGTCAGTTACTCCATCGTACTCCACAAAAAATAATTATTTGAGTAACGATGGATGACAATAGTCAATGTTAATCAAATGCAAGCATACCTGCTGCGAGCAAATGGTTTATCCTTCTCCAGCTCCAATTCTTTCAGTCTAGCTTCAGCTTCTCGCTTTTGTGCCAAACCTTTGCCCCACTCTAGCTTCTTTTCCTAAGAAGAATGCAAAGCAATCATCAAACAGACATATCGTTTGTTCTTCCAGATACTGAATAAAATTTCATGAGAACTGTTTGACATAACAAATATTTTTCCTTGTCGTGGTCTAAAGTAAATTTTGTTACAACACACAACTAGGGGCATTCATGGTCACTATTATACTATAATTTAGCATTGTTGATTATTTGCTCTAGGGATACCATTAACGATCACATACTTCATTTCCCGTGTCGGGTTTTTCCTTTTATATGTTGTAAATTCTGTTAACATTACGTACATCTACAACACTTCATTGTAAATTCTGTTGACATTACTTACATCCACAAACAAGGTTTTAAAACTCGGATTTCGATCATGTTTTGCCTCGGAATTTTCACACAAGCTATCTCGTATTGGAGGAGATTTCAGACAAGATGAGTGTATCTCGAGTGCTCATCTCGAATCTTAAAGTTCATCTCGGAAATATCTTCGAGCAACTTATGTGTTTGAAATTGACGTCTTAATGATTTATTTGACAATTATAATTCCAAAGTAAAAATAAAAATTTAACACACTTGATTTGAACAGAAAAAAATTAAAATTAAAGTTTTGGAGAATAGTGGTAACTTGATTGAATAATATCCTCTTATTTGAACATAAAAAAGAAACGATGTATAATATCATGACCCGTCAAGATAAAAAGTAAAACAATATGTTTAGGGAGTTGTTAAATAGTAATTAAATTGAGTAGTTCTTTTAAACCTTTATGAAAATTAAATAAATGTTATGTAAAGGACGAAAAAGATATAACTTCGGACGAGATCTCGGATTGAGATTTTGATCCATATTTCGGATGAGATTTGACTATTTTGAACGAGATATGAATGAAATTTGATGTCTCGTCTAAGTGTAAAATGGTGATCTCGGAAGAAATTTCGGGCGAGATATAGAAGATTTAAAACCATGTCTACAACACTGATAGTCTGTGATGGATGGTCCTAAGTATGTATCAAGTACTTGAATCAAAATCACATTGTTTAATCTAAGGACAATAAAAGGAAAAAGGAAAAAAGAAAAAAGCACTTCCATAATAACAAATTAACAATTCATGTTTTTATTACCGTACCTTTGGCTTCTCTTCCATTTGTGCTTTCAACAGATCCTCTTTCTTTATGCGCTTTCCTGAAGAAACATTAGTTATAGTCAATAAAAATACCATATTTGATTAACTTCAGAATCATCGAAGCACAACATACGGAAGAAGCAAAATAAATCACAAACCATCTTTGTCACGGAAAACAGCTTCTGCACCTTTCCCACTGACAGATGCATCCATGGAAGCAAACCTGCAGAATAATAAGCTCCCATCCATCACTATTAATTTACATTTTATAAAATTAAGGAGCCTATAGAATTAAGTTTTTTTACTAGATATTTCACCTGGATATCTCATCTTTCCTCTTCTCATCAATCCCTTTTTTGACTTCTGCAGCTGTTAACAATCCAGTCTTCCTACCCTCCTTGGTTGAAGATGGCTGGTGTTTCTTTCCCTGAGAGGAAAGGTCTTCGTTCTTCATCAAAGATGTCTCTTTTCTCCTTCTTGGAGGTGATATATCGATTTCAACCGACCGGTTCCTTTTCCTTCTTGGTGGGGACAGATCATCCCGTGAACCCCTACTTCTTGATGGAGATAAATAATCATCATCTGTTGTAGGCAACTGATTCTTATTTCTTCGAGGGGGAGAAAGATCATCAATTGACCCCTTACTTCTTGGCGGAGATAAATCGCCATCTATTGTAGGCAACTGGTTCCTATTTCTCCGAGGAGGAGAAAGATCTTCAACTGATTTTCTACGAGGTGGTGACAAATCAGAGTCTTTATCATTATGATTAAAGTTCTGTGGTTGACCAGAGATGGATATCCAACCACTTCCATCTTCTGAAATCACATTGTAAGGCTTCCGAGATCGGATTGCTTCAAGCCTCTTCATTCTTTTAACCTCGATGTCTTCATCAATTTGAGGTGCTTCGTCATCTGCAAAAATGTGGCATGAGAAAAGGGAAATTGATGGAAGGGAAATTGCTGAAATGAAAATGAGGATTAAGATGCAATAAAATACCAGCTGACACTTCTTCCTCTTCAATAATTGGTTTTTTCCATACAGGATCTTCATCAACTACAACGACACCATTTCCTACTTGATTTGGCTTAGACTTTTCCTTCTTCTTCCTCTTCTTTTTTGTGGTGTTATCTTCATTTGTTGATTGATATTTTTTAAGATACTCTTTGAGAGATGTAGACATTAGGGCAAACAAATGGGATAGACTCTCTTCTATACGGTATGAGTGACAGCAGATTTCTCAGGGCCTGTACAATACAAAGTTAAGCAAAGATGACTTAATGTTGAGTTTGTTTGAAATGATAATTGCTGAATGCTTATTGATAATTGTTGAATGCTGAATAGTGAATAGTGAAAAAATACTTTCTGAACTAGTGTGCAATGCACAATAATCAAATGGCTGATTCTATTCCCACCCGGTTTTCATCCTTTCACGTCCCGCTAGTTTATCAATTTTCAGGTTTTCCAAAATTGTCCTTATCTTCGAACCACATCAGATTACGTTTAAAAATAATAATTACGTACAAAAGCTCTAACGGAGCGATGTTTATGTAACAACCTAGCTCGGACTGAGCAAGGTTCTTGTAACAACCTAGTTCGAGTCGAGCGAGGTTTGTGTAACTATCTAGCTCGAACCGAGCGTGGTTCGTGAATAAACAACGTCAAAGCTAAACGTAGTTTAAAAAACATAAGAACATATTTGGAATGAATTGAGGGACGAACGGAAAAAAGTAGGGTGTGATGATTATTTGTAACCCAATGGAGTGCGAAAGAAGGAAAGAGGGGTGGGAATAGAACTAGCCTAATCGAATTCTAATATATTTTTTAAATGTAACCTTTCATGCAATATATGATGAATTTGTTGAGATAAACGAGTTGTATATTTAACTTAAAGGGAACTAAATGGGTATATAAAAACAAAAGTGATGAAAATGATGATATAACTAGAAATAAAGATAGACCGGTTGCTAAAGGATACAATCAGGAGGAAGGAATCGACTATGACGAGAGATTTGCTCCTGTTGCACGACTCGAAGCAATTAGAATACTCGTAGCTTTTTCTTGTTATATCAAATGAATGTTAAGTGCTTTTTAAAATGGTTTTATAAAAGAATGTTTAAGTTGAACAACCACCTTTATGTAAACACGAAAAATATACAGATCATGTCTATAAACTTAAAAACGCGTTATATGGTCTTAAACAAGCACCACGTGCTTAGTATGACAGACTAAAAAGGCTATTTAATAAATTTTGATTTTGAAACTGAAAACGTTGACTCAACACTTTTTATAAAACGTGAATATAATGATTGATTGATTGTTCAAATATACGTTGATACCATTATCTTTGGTTCCACTAATGAAAAACTTTGCACAGATTTTTCTGAAATAATGAGAAAAGAATTTGAAATGTATCATATACGGCGAATAAAATTATTTTCTTGGATTACAAATTAAACAATTAAAAAATTAAAAAATTATTTCATAAGAAAAATACAGTAAAGATCTAATTAAAAGATTTGATGTCGATAATATTAGTAAATCCAACACCAATAAATACAACTATTCACCTGGATAAATATGAAAATAATAAGAATGTCGATCAGAAACTGTATAGCAGTATGATTGGATCATCACTTTATCTAATAGCGAGTCGCCCTGATATAATGATGAGTGCGTGTCTTGCACTGAGTAG
Source organism: Allium fistulosum (assembly GCA_030737815.1). Taxonomy (NCBI): domain Eukaryota; kingdom Viridiplantae; phylum Streptophyta; class Magnoliopsida; order Asparagales; family Amaryllidaceae; genus Allium; species Allium fistulosum. Next base: position 933,615,285 of record CM060908.1, on the reverse strand, counting down.
CTGAGCACACGTGACATCATTGTTTGGATCCAGGTGATTTACTCCCATGCTTGTTCTTTTAGTTTTTTTTGGACAAATGAGCATGCAATCAAGTTTCTCGATTGCATAAAATTATATCAGTTTGTAGTTTCATCATTGGTACCACATATAAATTGCTTACATAATCGATATAGGTTGCTTGCAGTGTGCTTATAGTCTTTGTCCTTGCTTTACCTAGTAACCTTAGCTAGGGATTCAAACTTTGTTCTAATTCATTGACATGTCGAATTCATGTTATCGACCGAAGACACATAGTTGATACTTCCATTATCGTCTATTGAGAGGAAACATACCTTGAGAAATCAAGATTAAATAAGAACATACATCTAATTACCATTATCAAGTCACGAATATGGCATTGGTAATACAAAGCAAGGAAGTCAAAAAATCTAATTATGATATACTTATCATTATTGTACGTAATCAAATCCATTAAGATCACCAACAAATTATTGGCGTGTACTATGTATAGAACAAACCATATTAAAACAAACTAATCAAATCAAATTTATGAATGGAAAATAAATAGTTCATACTATAACATAATAATGGGAAATGAAACAACAATCATACTTATTTAGAAAGAACATATGGGCCGTTGATCTACTTGACTTAGACATAAACATTCAACCATAAACATTTATTATCAAACAACACCATATGCTCATATGATGCCAAAACTATGTATACAAAACAAAAATTAGCTAACTCGATGGACTTAAGAAATCTTAGTATACAAAATCAGATTCAATCTTTTCCTGATAACATCCTTTCCAAGCAGTTGGAGTAAAGCCAAATCAAAACACATATTAACAAACTCTAATAGAGTCACCAGATGCCCATATTATCAGCATCATTTATCTTGTAAAGACTGATTTTTAATTATTTTACTCTATTTAAAAAGGATCTTAGATGTGCAAAATTTACAGCAAACAGCACCATATGATGCCACCTTTAATGAAATAAAGTTTAGAGAAGAAAGGAACAATGATTTACAAGATAGTAAGTAGTGAAATAAAAATACAAAATTATTGATAAAAGACCAGACTGGAGCAAAAACAACAATACATGCTAAACAGGAACTAAAATCCACAAAGAACATAAATTATTAAGCGTTTCCGCCAATTCAGCATCTAGGGTATTAAAGAATTCAGAATTGAGGACTGAAAATAAAAGGAAATGAGATAATTTAATAGATGGAGCTGTAAATCTGACCTTTGTAACATTGAAGAGGGAAGAATAAGTCCATCCTAGGAGAATTTTAAAGGAGTGCTAGAGCATCTCTAGCAAAGGAGGAGCTATATTTAACCTGAAGAGTAAAAAAGATGGCAACCCAACCAGTCGTGAACGTGAGGTTTAAATAAAAATAATGCACTAAACCACGTTCACAAAATAGTTTAATGCATTGTAGATTAAAAAAATTATTTATACCTAAACGACTTTAAAAAAACCACTTAAAGACAACGATTTTCTGAAGCCGTTTAGGAATCCACGCTCGTAGAAAAAAATGAAAAGAATCGCCATTTTTTTCCAAGCTCAAATTTCCACTGCTGAAGCGTGGGAAAGAAATAAAAACAGGAATTCTTCCTATTTCTTGCTCCCTGGACGCTGCTGGAAATAGGAAGAATCCCTGTTTTTATTTCTTTCCCATGCTTCAGCAGTGGAAATTTGAGCTTGGAAAAAAATGACGATTCTTTTCATTTTTTTCTACGAGCGTGGATTTCTAAACGGCTTCAGAAAATCGTTTAGTCTTTAAGTGGTTTTTTTAAAGCCGTTTAGGTATAAATAATTTTTTAAATCTACAATGCACTAAACTATTTTGTGAACGTGGTTTAGTGCATTATTTTTATTTAAACCTCACGTTCACGACTGGTTGGGTTGCCATCTTTTTTACTCTTCAGGTTAAATATAGCTCCCCCTTTGCTAGAGATGCTCTAGCACTCCTTTAAAATTCTCCTAGGATGGACTTATTCTTCCCTCTTCAATGTTACAAAGGTCAGATTTACAGCTCCATCTATTAAATTATCTCATTTCCTTTTATTTTCAGTCCTCAATTCTGAATTCTTTAATACCCTAGATGCTGAATTGGCGGAAACGCTTAATAATTTATGTTCTTTGTGGATTTTAGTTCCTGTTTAGCATGTATTGTTGTTTTTGCTCCAGTCTGGTCTTTTATCAATAATTTTGTATTTTTATTTCACTATTTACTATCTTGTAAATCATTGTTCCTTTCTTCTCTAAACTTTATTTCATTAAAGGTGGCATCATATGGTGCCGTTTGCTGTAAATTTTGCACATCTAAGATCCTTTTTAAATAGAGTAAAATAATTAAAAATCAGTCTTTACAAGATAAATGATGCTGATAATATGGGCATGTGGTGACTCTATTAAAGTTTATTAATATGTGTTTTGATTTGGCTTTAGACTCCAACTGCTTGGAAAGGATGTTATCAGGAAAAGATTGAATCTGATTTTGTATACTAAGATTTCTTAAGTCCATCGAGTTAGCTAATTTTTGTTTTGTATACATAGTTTTGGCATCATACGAGAATATGGTGTTGTCATCATACGAGAATATGGTGTTGTTTGATAATAAATGTTTATGGTTGAATGTTTATGTCTAAGTCAAGTAGATCAACAACATACATTACATATTAAAAAAATTAACAATAATTAAAATATAAATATAAATTTTAACAACATTACTGTGTGCAATGCACAGGTTACACGCTAGTTATAGATGTATTTCCTTTGATTTGTGTGACATGCTCAACGCAGAACTCGTGTTTCTTTCAATTAAAATTAAACCAAAGTTTCAATTTTGATTTATAACTAAAACTTTCAGTTTCAACACAGATAGAATTACGACAAAGTGAAAGCTTATTAAACCAAATTACTATTAAATATCCAGAATATAACATTCAAACGATTGATTAAAAGTAAATGTTGTAATTTTGAAATGTTACCTCAGATGAACGTCGTTCATCGGTGATTTAAGCTGTCCAGTAGAAGGATTTGACAACGTGGGCGTGGAGTGAGGTGATATACTGGCAAGGTTTCATGCTAAGAGAGGTATCGCTGAGGAAAGCTAGGGTTTTTTTAGGCTGGAAGAAAAATGAATAAGCATGTCAACCTCTTGTTTGGTGATGGTAGCGCTGTCGTTGAGGAAAAAAGTCGAGTTGCTCGTCGGATTGGATGGCGGTGCGGAGAAAGGGTAGGTATGTTGAAGAATGGCGGCTAAGGGAAATTTGGTCGTATGATTTGGGAAAGAACTTTGGTCGAGGGAAGTGATTTAGGCACGGAAAGTATGCTCAAATGGTGGATCCCGCTGATTTGTTGAGTCTGGGGGAATTAATCAAATTTACTAGGATGGAACCCGTGCTCCGCACACGGGTCCTTGATGGAGTCATTGATAAGGTCGCTATGTAGTCGGATGATATTTGGTTTTAATACCTTCTGATTATCAGTTTTTTTTTAATTATGATATGTATGCAGGCAACTGTTATACATAGTAATAATTGTAAATGCACTGAGAATAAATATGTAATAAAGATTGGGTATATATGGATGGCTGAACCAAATAGGCAGCATAAGTCGTTAATATTTATTGCATTCAATTCAGAGTCAATTAAAGAGGAGGGGAACTTCATTGTTGTATAATGTAATTTTGAATAATCAATCAGTACATGATTAGCAAGGATAGGCCGAGCAATCAATGTCAGATATAGTAGGCATGGTAAAGCATACAAGGAATAAATTAAAAACTGGTCAATAGTTATAGATGTTCCACAATTTAACATGTGTGGTTCATTTGAAGTCATTCGGAGCTAACTGAATCCATTTGTTATTGGAGTTTGATTACATTAGAGAACGACAATAAGTAGTATTCCAGTACAGATAGTTAGCGTGTACTACCAAAATAAGATAAGTTAGAATATTTTTAACCTGAAGATGCTTAAGTAATCAACAAAATGAATGCAAAAATAAGCAATAATTAAAACGAAGAACCCAACTATGGAGTCAATAATCAGTTTGTAAAGTCATTGTAGTAAGAGTAGTGAGTATTTGATAATAAGTGGTGAAAAAACAATATAATAAATACAAATAGAAGAAGATACCAAGTAGGTAGTAGGTAGAATTCAAAAGGAAAAAAGTATAAAATTACAACTGTACATAACTTTCTAAGGAAGAAACGATGTAGTCAAGGGAGTTAGTGGACCTTTTAGCAGTGTACTTTGAATCAGGAGAACAGCCGGTGAACTGAGCAAATGTTCAATCTTCTTTCTTCTATCTCTTTGCTTGCTTCATACCATTGTAGTCAAAGTTTTACAGTGCTTCTTAGCAACTGGAACCAGTTATAAAGATGGCAGTTGAAGTTATTATTCTTATGTGTAGCTCAATTTGTATGTCTACTTCCATGTTTATAGTAGTTTGTTTTATTCAATAAATAATTATTGCATTTTAATATTTTAAATGTAGTTTGTGCAACTTATGCAAGAACGGAGTTAAACAAAGATCAATGAAGGAGTGGTTGAAAAAAAAGAAGGGTTGGTTGATGGTGTACTCAGAGACAATAAAACGATTGAGCGATTATGATCATTGACATTAAAATTGCATTTGTCTATTTTGTACAGATCGAGGCATTGATGAGGACAGTATTTGAATGGTACAGCTGAATAGCCAACTCAGAAATGATAGACTGGTGTAGTCGTGGATAATAGACTGGTGTAGTCGTGGATAATTCCAAGTACAAAGATCATTTTGAAGACCTTGAATAATAAACTTACAATTCACATATTGTGTAATAGTCATCCATCCTTTTTTTTTCCTGATATGTATACTTATAGTATTAATCTACATTTCACAAATAAAAATCAATATGTAGTAGTAGTTTATTACTAATATCAACATCAACTACAACAGCTCAAAATATTTCAATGTAGAGTTTCATATTTGATTAACAAAATCTTAGACGGTCCATGAATAAAAATAATCAAGGTTCTTTGCCAAAATCATCCATAGCAAGTCGCACAGGTATCTCGATTGACAACTTCCAAAAATAACCAGTACTGATCTAATGAAATTGCATTCGGCGATCCTAGCAATTGCAATTTTCTCTCTTACATACTGTTCCTTTCAACAGTAGTTGTTGACAATCCATACTAATGTAATTATAGCAGGAACAAAGGAGTCTGTTGCAATGGCTGAAACCAATGCTGAAAACAGTCCTTAACTCATGCAATAATATCAAGCTAAGCACATCTGAAACCCTGTTTTAATCCAGAAACGTAGGTACAGCAGCAACAATATCTCAACTCTAATAGGTTCAATTTAGTGTCTATGCACCATAAGAGTCCAACAGCATTTTCAGTAGACCCATTAACTATTTAAAGTTGAAATAAATAATACTTCTTATCAGATTCATTTATAAACAAAACAATGTCAACTTCAAACTCAATGGAAAGAACGGACTGTCCTCCGAAGATAACAGATGAGTTAAAGAATGATAGCAGCTGGCTGAATAGGAAATAAAATTATTTTATGAATGTTTTAATAGTTTGTCAATTGTCCTGCAACAATTTGCATATAAAAAAACTGATAACCATTATTTTATTTCCTTTTTTTTAACACAAATAATGTAAAAATCTACTTCATAGATCGTATGTTGCTTGTCATGTCAAATATTCTACAAGAAATGCTATTTGATCGGTGATATAGCTACATAATGAAATAGGAAAATGATGTATAAACTGCTTTGAGACTTGTGAGATGTATGTATCTGCGGTCAGCATGTAGATCGGCCTGTGTTCAATATATTATCATCTGACTTTCGTCTAATTGGTACCATGATGCTTCCTAATTGTAATATGTTATCATTTTAAATTAAAGAACATGAAAAAAATGGATACGGTAACCAGGCAATAAACAACAGCTTTGTTTAGATGCAGCAAAATGTTTACTGAGGTTGAGAATTAAACTATAGTATCATTTTTTATCAGCCCACGCTACAGAAGTGGGTACATTAAGCCAGTAATGAATTCAGTGGCAGAAGGAGAGAAGCAATGATAGTAAGATAATACAACAATAGCATTATACATTGATAAACATTTCTCATGTACATTCAGGAAGAAAATGAGGATGTAGCTTAAATACAACTACTATAATGTCATAATAAACCACGAACACGTTAGAAGGAAAGTTTATCATTATATTTTATCTTCATTTTATGTTAGAGAAGTAAATATACGATGAAGACACATTTGAAACTTTTTTCCTATTTTTTAAGTTTAACTCAGGTAAATACATCATCCGGATATGAGTTGGTTTTAAAAACCTATTAAAAAAATAGTAGATATATAACTTATGAATTAGCCACTTGTTGAACGTGGCCCAAAAACTCGCTGTTAGGGCATATGATTGATTTCAATTCTTGCTAAGTTCAAGTAAAGTTTCAGTTATATGCTCTTCAATCCTCTAGAATATGTTATTTAGCAAAGATGATTTCATTAGTTATGAACTATTATATCCATGGAGCTGTTAGATACATCAACTATGAATATGAACCACAATTAAAATAGCAAGTGGTTCTTCAGTAAGATGAGCTCCCTAGTTTCACTTTTGCATTTTAAATTGTTTCGAAGTGCAGATTGGAAAAGGCATTAGAGTTAGCATAACTATTGATCTTTTCCTTATTAAAAATAAAAGAACAAACAGTGAGAAATATAGCAAAAGGAAATATATATGTTCCAAATAAGTAAATGATATTTATTACCATTCATCTGTGAACTTCACTTGTAGGACCATGTTGTTTAGCAACAGTCAGTACTTCAGTTACGTTTCATAATTTGTAGTTTTCCTCTAAAATCGTATATTCATCTAGTACAATCCTCAAATTTAAAAAAAGAACCTATTCAAAGTCAAATTGTAAGTAAAGTTAGTTGTCTTTTATGGTTATTCACCCTGTACTACTATTAAACTAAGGGACATCAACTAAACCAAAGGTTCATGCCTTAATAAATAACTAACTTAAAAAATTCCAATGAAGTAGTTTCATGTTTTTCTAATTTCTGAACATCATGTTCTAAAAATTACATTACTCAACATATTCTTCTTTGATCAGTTCTTCAAGCCATGTATCTTGTTCCTATACACAAGTCATGTATTAAAATAATTCCCTTTATTAAATATATATATATATAAGTCATGTAAGCTGAATAGAGAATTATTATATGAATTGTTAGTTTCGATTGCTCCTTCAAGATGAAGTAGGAAATTGTCGCCTCGTTAGCTTTTTTCACAATCGAATCAAGTTAGATCATGTTCAAATCAAAAGTTAAATAGAAATGAAATACCACATACATCTATTCTAATCAATAACAAAGTTTGGATACACCGTGAATCAGTTCAAAATATAAAATTCCAATATATTATTATAACTTGAATCAAGATCCTATTCTTTTGCAAACTTATAAATAAGTGTTTTAGGTATACCAACGACTCCACATCAGGAGAAATGTAGTAAAAAATATTATCGACAACACTATAATGCAAATGAATAATGATGTAAAACTGTATGCGTGATTATATTTGAAATAAAAGTATAAAACTGAAGCAGGTCTAAAATCTGAAATATAGGACAGTTAAACTTGAATATGGACCGAAAGTGAAACAATCTGAGAATGTACATCAAAGTGACCAAAAGTGCTAAAATAGGTTTTAACTAAAAACATGAAGGATATGGATGAATAAATCCATGTATAACTTAAAAATATAAAAGAGCATTAAAATTGAATAATGGTTTAGCTTAAAGCACAAACTCTTTCGGCTTAAAAACATGAATGAACATGCATAAGAATTACGGTCATAGAAAGATGATCAACATATGATATTATCATGATGAGGAATAAATTATTTTCATTAAACACTATCCTTAAACATGATGATGTATCAACGTTTGAAAAGATAAAAATATAAGTTCACCAACTTCAATTTGAATAACCTATTCATAGAGGTGTAGAAGTGTGGTTCTCTCGTTATTTACATACTTGTCATACACCAATCGAGTGATCTGGTTTTGACAATATATTAATGTTCTTTCGAACCTACATCATAACAACATAATATACATATCTTTTTAGCAAATGTCTTTGGATGAAAATCAACAATAATCTGACCTCAAAATCAATGGATTTATGGTTCAGATTAATTGGTAAAACAGATATAGGAGTTTGAGATTTCTTGAACTTTTTTATACTCAATTATGTTTGTAAACAAATGGACGTACGGAAAGTGAACCTTGAGAGGATAACAACCATCATGAAATAATATAGGTACTAACTCTTGTTTGTCAGCTTTAGGAATTTACATCAAGCGAATCATAGCGATAAGACCCAACATAGAGGATACAATGAATTTCACCCAACAAAGAATCGATCTTTCTTTTAGTTGCTGAATCTCTGTTTGATCGATCAATGTGTGATATTCTGAATCCTCATTTCTAATGGAATCGAAATGATCTCTGGATTGATCAGAGGATCCTTTCGATTGGCTAGAATCCGTTACTTGAACGAAAATAGATCTTGTGGAATCATATTGAATATTTGACAATACATTCCGTACCCTGCTAAAAAACCAATCCTTGTTTACCAACCACACATTGTCTAACCAAATCCAATTCTCTCTCGATACGTTCCTCAAAAAATCCGATTCGTGCTGATTCTTCCCCCAACTAACGAAGAGATCTTGGCGGAATTGCCACATATGAAATTGAGCACAATTTTGCAAAGAAATACCCCACTTGTTTCTCGAGAAGAGATGGGAAACGTGCTTTAGGGTTAAGCTTGAAATTAACTCATTGGGAAAAATTAACTACATATAAGCATGTAGACTGCAATTAACCTCTTGGAAGTTTTTTCGTATATCATAACTATGCTAAGAAACTTCATTATCCTCAACTCCATGTTCTGAATTCCAATGCATCATTAAAAAATAAATCTTTATCTTTATCTACCAAATTTGCTTCATATGTGTTTTTAGAGGACGTATTTTGTTCATCGTGTTTTTTTTTGCTTAAGTGAAGCTTCTTAGCCATAGTTATTACAAATATATCTTCCAAATATGAAGTATGATTGTATTGCTTTTTCATAGAAAAAGAGATTTGTTGTGTGGTCATTCCAACACCTCTCTAAAATGTTATTTATAGTACAAAAGTAAAATACACGTATATGCAATAGATGTATTCAAAATCATTATCATTATTAAAGAAGGAAAGCTATAAAGTTGCATTTGGTTTTTCATATAAAGTTGCAGTTAGTAATATCAAGAATCAGCAATAAAATTTAAGTGGAAAACAACACCAAAGATCTTGGAACACAGTACCTGAATCACTTAACAATAAAATTACTACTATAAAAAATTTACGCAAAAATAAATAATCATATCAGCCCCCTTGGAAAGCAAACAAAATCAGATCAAACAGAAACCATCAACAACGCTGAACCAGATTATATTGAACTGAAAGCGATGTGTAAATCAAGGGTCTAGTAACTAAGCCAAAATCTTGTTCAGAATATATTTACAAATTAAATTTGTGGAACACCTACAAGCTGCATATTGCAAAAAACATTGCAGAACTGGTCTTAATACATGAAGTGGGTTGAATAATTATCCAACTCATTACCCACATATGTCCCTGTGCCCTAATTCGAATCAAAAAAATTGAGTACCGTCTATAATAACAACAATCAAACATTGAATGGTTTAAATAAGCGTACCTAGAACCAGTTGACACCCAGTTCTTCGAAAGTAACTCTTGACTGGTTGTGAACAACAGCTGAATAAGCTAGACAATGATTGGTTAGACGTCGTCGCTGCCTGAAACCACTTGAGCTACGTAGAAGACACCGAAAACATGACTGAAGTACGGTTTACAGTTTTGTACACTGCAAACAGGAACAGTTGGGCGACATCATTAGCGTTGGAAAAATCGCAAACAAAAGAAGATAGAAAAAAAATGAAATAACAAAATTTCCGAAATTTAACAATATTTTACCTCAATTTTATTTAGAAGCATTGAATATTTTGGATCTAGTTCAATATTCGGGTATGAGGATGATGGTGAGAGTAAAGATCGCAGCAGACGGTCGAGACGTCAAGCGATCCGATAATCGATCAGAAATTTTGGGCTAGGTTTTGAGATGATTTAGGTTAGGGTTTGTGATAGGGATAGAGGATGCGAAAATCGTGGGTAACGATATGTAATTAAAGAAACTGTTTGGAGAGCGTATACCGTATACGGGATTTTTTTTTAATTTACAATTTACGGAAAAGGAAAAGAGCTACAAACGACGGAGAATAGAATTTCAAAAGCGGATCATTATCTGAATCCACCTGTGCCATTTGGAAAATGTGCTTTTAAGTTTAAATAATAGATTCCCTAACGTCCAACGCGTCATAATAAACTAGGTTGGAACCCGTGCTTCGCACACGAGCAGATGTGTAACGATGTTGAAGTTATGTCTCAAATCAGCAGTAGCAAGTGGTGACTAATAAGTTGTGTATGCGGACATAAAAATAACAGTAACTTCGACATGAGTTCAACATTAAAGTATTAGCGAATGCTAAGAATCCACGGTAAACAGCCAGTTGGGGAAAGTAGATTATAAAAAAATAGGTTCAAATACAAACATTTAATAAGCTGCAATACGAAGAAAATGAGCTATTTGTATTTTTAAGTGACAAAAAACAAACATTTAATAAGCACCTCCATTAACTCGCAAATTTATGAGTGCGAAACTTATTTCACTGAATGCTTATCACAACGTCAAAGCCAACTCAAGTGCAGTTCAGAAATAAAAGTACCAAATAATTTCATTTCATTGTAGTTGATCAGTGAATCCAATTCATATATTATGTGAAATACTAAATTCCAATGAGCAAAAATACATATAGTAAAGGCAATTTTGATAGTAGAAAGTTTGACATAATAATCAAACATATCAATTCTCAAACAAAATTTGATCTTATTATAGCTTTTCTGTGAATACTGTTTAGATATTAAATTTCAATTGAGGAATCAAACCATAAAAACTCAAATTCATATAATAGAAAAACATCTTGACATTAGCAAGTTTGACATAATAATCAAATGTATCAAATCTCAAAGAAAATTTGTGTTAGTCCATAGGATAGTGGTTTTGATGACAACAACTATAGAAGTATTATAAAATATATATGTGCAGGAAATCTATATGCAGGTATCAACAAAAGAAGACTGTACAGTAAAGAAAACAAAATTGATGAAGACAAAGATCAAGAGTTCAAGATTGAAGACTCATGAGATTCAAGATATTCAAGAGTTCAAGACAAATAATATAGTTAGGTTAGATATTTGTTAAAACTCCTTGAAAGCACTATCATTCTTTTTTATCCAATTTACTCGTGGAATGGAATCCACTTCGTTCTTGTTAAAGGGATGGAACCCTAGTGAGATGGAACTCACGAAATATCTAGTGGAACGGATAGTAGCCCTATTTTGTTATCCACTAATTTTGATTCAAAATGATTTTCCAAATTATCTCTTGTTTTATAAAATGATTTTCAAATATTCCTTTTCAAAAGAAAAACCTTCGTTCACATTTTCAAAAATGTTTTAGCCTCAAAATCATATTTATCATTTTGTTATATTTTGATTTCAAAAATTGTCCTTGATATTTTAGCCTCAAAATCTATTTTAATATTATATTTACTTTAGTTTATTTACTTTGATTTTAAATATATTTTAGTATATATACATATATACATTCATAAGTATTTCTACTTCTAAATACCTTCTACAAATACATAGAGTCCATTTGAATAAAGTTGCATATGTTTTAAATCATCATTTTCAAAGTAAAGCAAATCATCACTTTTTACTAGACCATGTCGACATCCTATTTACCTGTCATGTCGACATGCTTCCCGTTACAGCAAAGGTTGTTTTCAAAAGAAGTGTCTATTCGTTTAAACCTCTTCGAATGGACACATCCATTCGTTCTCTATAAATAGAGACTGTTATGGACGTTTTCCAGTAACTACTTTCTTTATTTTCTCTCCTCTTTACTCTCTTATCTTATTTTCTAATCATCCTATCCATATTTTGCCGAAATCTTAAGTGAATCAAACCAGAATATCTCTAGTTTGATTCTCTGCCACTCTCTCCAAAGAATCTCAGTGCTTATCAGAGTTATAGATACATTTGTACTCAAAGAAACTTGTGTGGGGTTATAAAGGTGTGATCGTGTCCTTGGAAATCGATCGGGTGAACTTGTGTCCTATGAATCAAGTGGTTCTATCCAGAGACCTGAGAACCTGGAGGGTGTACCTCGTTGCCTTGGAATCGAGGGATTGTAATCTAGATTATTGTTGAATAGAAAGCCGTACGGGTTGTGCGGGACTGGATGTAGGGTAACACCGAACCAGTATAAAATTCCTGGTGTGTTCTTTCCTTTACTTGCTTTTTATATATATTTGCATTTGTTTGTGATTCTGTGATTTGATCTGTGATTGTGTATTTGCATTAAGTTAGTTAATTCAATTTAAATCAAAGAAGTTTTAAAGAAATTCTTAAAACACTATTCACCCCCCTCTAGTGTTAAATAGCCTTAAGATCATCTTCCGCGTCCCTTTCATTTGGTATCAGAGCAAGTTTTTCAAAGTATTCATAATCTGATTTTTGAAAAGTTCATGGCTAAGTTTGAAATGTTTCCTAAAAATATTTCTTTAATGATCAAATCATTGTGGTCTCATAAATTGATGCATGATAGTTATATAGAATCAGGTAGTCTACAAAAGTTGCTCACTGTGCAGGAATCTTGCTTCATGGCGACAAATGAATCTATTCACAATGGACAAGCTGTGCAAATAAGGAAAAACAAGTGGATACTTGATAGTGGATGTTCAAGACATATGACAGGAAATCCAGAGATACTCAATGACATTATTTACAAGGATGGAGGATTGGTTAATTTTGGAGATAATTCAAAAGGTTATGTTGTTGGCATCGGCAATGTAGGTAATTCTGAAACTCCTATTATTTCAAATGTTTTGTTAGTTAAAAATCTACAACATAATCTACTTAGTATTAGTCAGTTATGTGATAAAGGATATAGGATTAAATTTGAAAAAGACAAGTGTCACATCGAAGATAATAAATCTAATATTATCTTTGAGGGAGTTAGGAAAAAGAATATCTATATTCTTAGTATGAAAATTTCAAATGATAATCTATGTCTTTTGGCCAATACAAGTGACCCTTGGACTTGGCATAAGAGATTTGGACATTTGAATTTTAAACTCTTATCTAGACTATCCAAACTTGATCTAGTAAGAGGCCTCCCTAAGATGCAATTTAAAGTAGATAGTATATGTGATGCATGTCAATTAGGAAAACTTAGAAAAAGTTCCTTTAAACTTAAAGATATGATCTCTACTTCAAAACCTCTTGAGTTACTTCACCTAGATTTATTTGGTCCATCTCAGATTCAATCAATCAACCATAGTAAATATGTCTTTGTAATTGTGGATGATTATTCCAGATATACATGGACAATCTTTCTGAAACATAAAAAGTGATACTTTTGATTATTTTAAAAGTTTTTCAAAAAGAGTTCAAAACCAACTTTCTTCCAAGATCATCACTATTCGTAGTGATCACGGTGGTGAATTTGAAAATGAGAAGTTTGAGGAATTCTGTAATCAGAAGGGAATTACTCACAATTTTTCGTTTCCAAGAACTCCACAACAAAACGGAGTAGTTGAGCGTAAGAATAGGACGATTCAAGAGTGTGCTAGAACTCTACTTTCTGATAGTAAATTACCAAAACATTTTTGGGCTGAAGCAGTTGCAACAGCCTGTTATATTTTGAATAGGATTTTAATTAGACCTCTAACCAATAAAACACCTTATGAACTTCTTTTCAATAAGAAACCTAAGGTATCTTATTTCAGAATTTTTGGAAGTAAATGTTTTATCTTAAATACAAAAGATAATTTAGATAAGTTTGATCCTAAATCCGACAAAGGAATCTTTATAGGATATTCTAACAGGAGTAAAGCTTATAGAGTTTTTAATCTAAGAACAAACACTATTGAAGAAACTTTACATGTTTCCTTTGATGAAAATTTCAAAGAAGTTGATCAGACTAATGATGAGGATGACTTAGTTATTTCTAATCATGAATCTGTAGATGCTACAAATGAAACTTTTCATCCAAATAAAAAGATTAGGCTTTTAAAAGATCACCCTGTAGAAAATATTCTAGGAGATATGCAATCTGTTGTTAAAACTAGGAATCAATTAAACAGTATGAGTCATGTTGCTTTTATATCCTCAATAGAACCTAAAAATCCAAAGGAAGCATCAACTGATGATTCATGGATTCTTGCTATGCAAGAAGAATTGAATCAATTCACCAGAAATGATGTTTGGGAACTTGTTCCTAGACCTGAGGATAAATTCATTATAGGCACTAAATGGGTATATAAAAATAAATTAAATGAATTAGGTGAGGTCGTTAGAAATAAGGCTCGACTCGTTGCACAAGGTTATTGTCAAGAAGAAGGTATAGATTATGACGAAACCTTTGCACCCGTAGCAAGATTAGAAGCTATTAGAATTCTGCTTGCTTTCGCTAATTTCAATAATTTCAAACTTTTTCAAATGGATGTCAAGAGTGCCTTTCTAAATGGTTTTGTAAAAGAGGAAGTTTATGTTGAACAACCTCCACTCTTTGAAGATACAAAATTTCCAAATCATGTTTTTAAATTAAAGAAAGCCCTGTATGGTCTAAAACAAGCTCCTAGAGCTTGGTATGATAGACTTAGGTCTTATCTTTTGCAATCTAATTTTGAAATAGGTAAAGTAGATAACACACTTTTTATTAAAAGAAACAAAAATGATATTCAACTTGTACAAGTGTACGTAGATGATATTATTTTTGGATCAACCAATTCTGACATGAACAAAGAATTTTCTGACATTATGACAAAAGAGTTTGAGATGAGTCATATGGGTGAACTTAACTTTTTCCTAGGATTACAAATCAAACAATTAGATAATGGTATCTTTATCAGTCAAGAGAAGTATGCGAGAGAGTTAGTTAGTAAGTTTGGCTTGACCAATGTGAGTGGAAAACCAACTCCCATGGCAACCAATATAGCGTTAAGTAAGGATGATCTATCCAAAGACGTAGATCAAACCTTGTATAGAGGAATGATTGGATCACTTCTCTATATAACTGCTAGTAGACCAGATATCATGAACAGTGTCTGTCTCTATGCAAGATATCAATCTCAACCCAAGGAAACTCATCTAAAAGCTGTGAAACGTATCATTCGATATGTTAAACACACCTTTGATTATGGATTGTTCTACCCTAAGAATGATTCATTTGAATTAGTTTCCTACTGTGATGCTGACTATGCTGGGTGTAAGTCAGACCGAAAGAGTACAAGTGGAACTTGTCACTTTCTAGGTCATTCCTTAATTTCCTGGTTTAGTAAAAAACAGAATACTGTTTCCCTATCAACAACTGAAGCAGAGTATGTTTCTACTGCTTTAGCTTGTTCTCAAGTTTTGTATATGCAACAAACCTTGAATGATTTTGGTATATCTATCACGAAATCTCCAATTTTCTGTGATAACACTAGTGCCATTATTTTGTCCAAAAACCCAACTCTCCATGCCTGAACTAAACATATTGACATTAGACACCATTTTCTAAGAGATAACGTAAATAAAGAGAAAATTTCTCTTGATTTCGTTAATTCTGAAAATCAAATAGCTGATATTTTAACCAAACCTTTAGGAGAACCTGTCTTCACCAAGTTAAGAAGAGAATTAGGTATATGTTCTCTTTCTGAAATATAGTATATAGTATAGTAGTATACATAGGGTATATATGAATGTTTTCTTAACCATAGCATTTTGCAACACCATGTCGACATGGTATTCATGCGTCATGTCGACATGCAACGGTAAAAATGACAGTTCGTTTTTCCCTCTAATTTTTGAATGGGTGGTTATTTAACTCACCCATTCCGAGTTTCTCTTCCCTCCAATCATTATTTCTTCATTCTACTTTCTAGAAACATCAAATCCATGGCTTCCACATTCAATCCTAATCAAATATCACCGGTTTCTTTCCCTTCTCCTTCACATGGCCCTTTCCAAAACTCCATACTCGCTCGTGTCATCAAAATAGAGGAGAAAGTTAATGATTCGCTGCAGATGTTAACTGAAATGCAAGTTCAACAATTGAGAATGGCAAGAGAGCAAGAGAAACAAGGGAAAATTCTGAGGAATCTTCAAAAATTCCTCATGGATAATCATGCCAATCCAATTGTAATTGAAGATTCTTCTAACATAGAAGCAAATGAAGAAGGAGAAGAAGACGAAGACGAAGAAGAAGAGGAAGAACCAATGGAGGAAGAAACTGATGATGAAGCAGTATGTGTAGGGGAAGTTTGTTTTGATGCTTATGGGAACATTGTGGAACAACATGGAAATTTCTGTTTCCATTACCCAAATTGTCCTGTCCACAAGTCTCCCATCATCAAAAACAACCGTTGAGTTGTTTATTTTCTTGTTTTAGTTATTTATGTGTTTATAAGTTTAAATAGTCATGTATATAGTAATATTGAAATGAATAAAATAATCTGTGGTTACACTTATTTTCTTATTCTTATATTGCTCATATATAACATTCTAAGTATACGATGTTTAGTGCATTGTTATATCTAGTTTCAGTATTATTAATGATAACACTATCATTAATATCATAGATTTAGGGGGAGTTAGTGTCATTTTTTGTTGATGACAAAGGGGGAGAAGTATAAAATAGGTTAGTTAGGCATAGATTAAGGGGGAGTTATTAGATTTAGGGGGAGTTATAAGGAGAATATAAATATTTTATAAACAAAGGTTGTCATCATCAAAAAGGGGGAGAATGTTAGTCCATAGGATAGTGGTTTTGATGACAACAACTATAGAAGTGTTATAAAATATATATGTGCAGGAAATCTATATGCAGGTATCAACAAAAGAAGACTGTACAGTAAAGAAAACAAAATTGATGAAGACAAAGATCAAGAGTTCAAGATTGAAGACTCATGAGATTCAAGATATTCAAGAGTTCAAGACAAATAATATAGTTAGGTTAGATATTTGTTAAAACTCCTTGAAAGCACTATCATTCTTTTTTATCCAATTTACTCGTGGAATGGAATCCACTTCGTTCTTGTTAAAGGGATGGAACCCTAGTGAGATGGAACTCACGAAATATCTAGTGGAACGGATAGTAGCCCTATTTTGTTATCCACTAATTTTGATTCAAAATGATTTTCAAAATTATCTCTTGTTTTATAAAATGATTTTCAAATATTCCTTTTCAAAAGAAAAACCTTCGTTCACATTTTCAAAAATGTTTTAGCCTCAAAATCATATTTATCATTTTGTTATATTTTGATTTTAAAAATTGTCCTTGATATTTTAGCCTCAAAATCTATTTTAATATTATATTTACTTTAGTTTATTTACTTTGATTTTAAATATATTTTAGTATATATACATATATACATTCATAAGTATTTCTACTTCTAAATACCTTCTACAAATACATAGAGTCCATTTGAATAAAGTTGCATATGTTTTAAATCATCATTTTCAAAGTAAAGCAAATCATCACTTTTTACTAGACCATGTCGACATCCTATTTACCTGTCATGTCGACATGCTTCCCGTTACAGCAAAGGTTGTTTTCAAAAGAAGTGTCTATTCGTTTAAACCTCTTCGAATGGACACATCCATTCGTTCTCTATAAATAGAGACTGTTATGGACGTTTTCCAGTAACTACTTTCTTTATTTTCTCTCCTCTTTATTCTCTTATCTTATTTTCTAATCATCCTATCCATATTTTGCCGAAATCTTAAGTGAATCAAACCAGAATATCTCTAGTTTGATTCTCTGCCACTCTCTCCAAAGAATCTCAGTGCTTATCAGAGTTATAGATACATTTGTACTCAAAGAAACTTGTGTGGGGTTATAAAGGTGTGATCGTGTCCTTGGAAATCGATCGGGTGAACTTGTGTCCTGTGAATCAAGTGGTTCTACCCAGAGACCTGAGAACCTGGAGGGTGTACCTCGTTGCCTTGGAATCGAGGGATTGTAATCTAGATTATTGTTGAATAGAAAGCCGTACGGGTTGTGCGGGACTGGATGTAGGGTAACACCGAACCAGTATAAAATTCCTGGTGTGTTCTTTCCTTTACTTGCTTTTTATTTATATTTGCATTTGTTTGTGATTCTGTGATTTGATCTGTGATTGTGTATTTGCATTAAGTTAGTTAATTCAATTTAAATCAAAGAAGTTTTAAAGAAATTCTTAAAACACTATTCACCCCCCCTCTAGTGTTAAATAGCCTTAAGATCATCTTCCGCGTCCCTTTCAATTTGATCTTATTATAGCTAGTCTGTGAATACGGTTTATATCTTAAATGAAATATTAAATTTTCTATTGAGAAATCGAATCTTTGAAACTCTAATTCATATAATAAAAACAACTTGACATTAGCAAGTTTGACATAATAATCAAACATGTAAATTCCCATACAAAATTAAAAAAATTACTATTCTACTTAATAATCTAATCCAAATACATACAACCATAACTTGAATCTTTGGATAAAGGAGGAAAATTACTTTTGTGCAAGGCATCAAATTCAGTTGCAAAAAAAAATATATCAAAACTCATTCCTACATTCAATCTAGAAGAAAATTACTGTGTAAAATTGAAATAGCATTTCCATTAAAGTTGTTAAACGGTTTGCTAAACACTTGAAATGTAAAGAAAGCAATGGTTTATCAAATATCTGAAATATGAATCAAAAATTGAAACCTTTTACATGCATAAAACAAAGACACGTAGAACTGAGATGAAATATAATGAGGTGAACAGTATGAAATGATTAAACACCCAATACATGCACGAACATATTATTCCCAACAACTGGAAAAATGAAGTTTTATACGTTCTTGTAACTGAGACAAGCAACTGTTTATAATAGGGTTTAGCTCAATCATCATTTTGAATGTTTTTTTCTTCATAACTGTAGTTGATGCTTTTACAAATGTCCATAAAATCCACACTCGGTTTGATCCACAACCGCTTGTTAGTAAATTAAAGAGATGCATTCTTTAAACCAATCCTTCTTTGAATATGTCCATCCATAGTGTGTATGTGAAAATTTTGTTCTCAATCCCATAAATTTTATAAAACTCCGGTCTTGCAAATTTAAAGTTAAAAGCAAAGAATGTAAAAACTTAGGATGTGATGTAATATCCCTGTTATATGAAAATGGTGTCTATATATAATTAATTTGAAAATAGTATGTGTCTAAAAATTTTGTTCTTAACCCCACAAAATTTACAAAACTATAATTAGTTCCCAATCTTGCAAATATCAAGATAAAAGTAACGAAGGTAAAAACTTAGTATGTGACATACATCCTTATTATTTTGACAATGGTATGTGTATATCGACGTTAAATTGAAAATATCATGAAAAAATTATCTATTGAAGCTGCTTTGTCGATTTCGCAATAGATACCATTCAGAGGGTTTAAACAATGTGATTAAATGAAAGAATTGTTTAAAAATTAAATAAAAATTGTTTAAACAATGTGATTTCGCAATAGATACCATTCGGAGGGTTTAAACTCACTCATGCAGTTCCTGATCTTCTTTTGAATTTGTTAGTCAATTCCTAAAGTTAATAACAAACGCTGACCAAAATGGTTAAAAATGAAAATTTATTAATACTAAAAAGGAAATAAACATACAGCAAACAGTCAAATTAGTCCATAATGCATATTAATACACAGGTTGACAGGATATTCTTTCCAAGATATATTGACGACATTGGATTTGTAAATCAGATATATATGTATGACAATGTTCAGTTCGCTAGAAGAAATATGAATTTTTTCAAACATTACACTAAAACTGCACTGAACGAAAACTACACTGAACAAATGAAATAATTTCTCTATATTTAGGCAGAGAACTAAATATATGTAACGGATAGTGGATATAGGGACATCGTAATCATTCATAACAAAAGTAAAAAAACCATTTGTTTGAGGAAAATGAAAATAAGAATAGATGGTGCCAAGTTCAAAAACGCGTATGAATAAAGAATATGATCATTGGGTGGAGAACATATGTACATGTATTGAAATATTTATCAGTGAAGACTGGTAAATTGCATCTGTCGATATACTTATAATGCTGTTAAAGGAAAAGTGGATTTATATTGAAGTTTTAATGAGAAAGTACTGTTAACATTTTTACAGTGTTGTTATCTATGTCGTATATTAACCATAATGAAATTATAGCAGAAAAGGCACCGAGGTGGAACTATTAAATGGCGGTGTAGTCAACTTGTGACTATGTTCCATAATATAGCTGGTAAGAACTTGTCATCTGCAGCTGTCGTCGGTGAAAGGGAGAGTCCTATGGATTTATGATTGGGCATAAAAGTAGTATTTTCAACCATTAACTGGGAAGAAAAACCCACGACGAAGGTAACAAAAAAAGCATTATATATTTA
This sequence comes from Allium fistulosum, assembly GCA_030737815.1. NCBI lineage: Eukaryota > Viridiplantae > Streptophyta > Magnoliopsida > Asparagales > Amaryllidaceae > Allium > Allium fistulosum. The sequence continues at coordinate 933,594,597 of CM060908.1, read as the reverse complement.
ATTTTTTGGTCGATTAATCCTATTTAAAACCATTTTTTAAAATATCTTAATCGTTTCATCGATGGTCAAGACAGAGAAACCAAGAGAGCTTGTCAACAGGAAACATTAGTTGAATTTAAATGGTACCTCAAATGGATCGAACAAAGATGCACACAGTTAGTATACAATCTTCTACACTTCAAGACTGGATAAGGAGTACGACGGTAGTATATTTAGTAGGCTGCAAATAGAGAGGTTGACATCGATAAATTAATAATTAATAATTTAAAATAATATATATAATCATTACGCCAATCAGACAAAGCATCCATGGAGTCAATTGCCTAACAGTTTGACAAATAAAGGGAAAAAATGTATGCTGAGCAAAAAAATCGTGAATAATAAGCTAAGATGTACCAAGAGTGTTAGAATTAGAAGCAACATAAAATGACTAAGATTTATGTATGCTAAAGATATACTATTATTGTTTTAAATAGTATGCATCGTAGCACAGTGCATATTCTTACACACGACCAATGTTGTTGAGTGAAATAAATACGTTGTCAGAATTTATATATCAACTTTTACTAAATAAATTAATCTATAACAGATACATATTGTAGCAAGGATGTTTAAAATGTAAGTTCATGGAAAAAAATTAACTTCAGAATGATAGTTCAAAAGTATCTTGATGTTATTAGCTGTTAAAAGACATTCACAAATACACAAATAAAAATGAATTGAAAATAAGCAATCGGTTGTTTTTGTCAGCCTCCGTATGAGGACGTTAAAATAAAAAATACAATGGGGACTAGAGCTGTGACCAATAAATCAGAGAAATAAGCTAAATAATGGGAAGTACTGCAGCATAAAAGTAAATTAAAAAAATTAGAATATGAAGGAAATAGAAAAAAAATGAGAACAAAGTATTTTGTTAAAGGTAAAAGTTGAAAAAACTAAAGGAAGAAATGACCTTGGTAACGGATAGCAGGCAAGCTTAACTAAGTTTGGCAAAATTGAAATGTATTATATTTCGTGGAATCTCTTTCATATGATGATGCAGAAGGTAAAAAACAGATGACCACTATCTGTTAATTGTAACAAGTCAATGAGACAATTTGGGATCAAGTTGAACATCAGCATTCCTGAAAATTCTTATAAGTAAGTTTTTTTTTATATCTTACAATATTTCTAGAATGTAAGAAGTAGGCAGTACAATGACATGCTTTGGTATATATCATACAGAAGTAAAACATAATGGCATACATACGTAGTTTCAGTAAAGCATAACATATCAAGAAAAACAAATTTGGTAAGTACAGAGGAACTCAATACACAAACAGTCTTAATTTTCATATATATCCACATCGTACCAACTAATAAAGAATATAATGTGCCAGATTGCTTTAGTTTATTTCAGTGTGTCACAGTTATTAGTATAGCTTTGGAATGAACATAACAACAACAAAATTGACTGGACTATGAACCTGGAAGAGCATTTACCAACTTATACCCAAAAGAACATATAAATTGAAGATGTGAATTGAGCAAATACAGGAGGTTCGAAGTTCCCACTTACCGCAGCAGCAATAGGGCGGAGCTACGGTTGTTGAAAATCAGATCAACGTGTTACAGTTAGCAGTATAGCTTGGGAATGAAGATAACAACAACAAAATTGACCGGACTATGAACCTGAAAGTGCATTTACCAACTTACAAAAGAACATATAAATTGAAGATGGGAACTAAGCAAATACATGAGGTTGGAAGTTCTCGCTTACCACAGCAGGACGAACTATCGCTAGGGTGGATCTGCGATCGGCGAAAATCAGATTGCTCCAAACAGCGACAGTCAATAGAAATTTATAAGCTAAATGTAAAAGTTCATTAATATGAAAGTGGAAAACATGAAAGCCGAATAACAGAAAATTGTATATTTAAATTGAAGCACATAAAACTTGCATGACATGAAAATTATAACTTCAAGTCTTGAGTAATAAGTGATAGATCTCGATTGAACACATAAAAGGTCGGTGCAAGTTATTTGCAGCAACCACAGTTTTATTAGATACGTCAAAGGATTCAACATCAGGAATTTAGCCTCAAGACTTCGAAATAAAAACAGGAGTCTAACTCCAAATTATGAAGAGAGCTCCTAATCAAATTAATTTGTCGTGTCTGTTTCTACAAAGCACATATGAGAAAAGGCAACATCCATAGATATTTTGAAAGCACATAAAACAAATAAGACGAAGTAAGAATAATATACTTGCAAGGCTGTCAAAATTGGAGTAAGATTACTCAGGAAAATTGGATAGCCAACATTTGCAGTTTGACAACCATAAAGTGCATCAAAATGCAAGGATCCAAAATCATGTTCGGTGTCACATTCAGCGAATGCAATCAATAAGGTTTAACAGACAAAATGAAACATCATTATTCACATGAAGATCAAAATGGAAAACATTATTCTGATATTATCTGAATCAAGTCATCAGCACGAGTCATGTATGTAGTAACAAATATGGTAAGAACTCAAACCTACTAACAGGACAGTTACACATTGAATATGACATACAAATCAAATGATTTAAAACCAAAACATTTGAACATACATAGCATAAGACATAAGTTCAGATATAGTCTTTTAAAGTAAGTAAATAAAGTGAAAAGTCAATGCTTAATAGTCTATAATTACGAATGGATTACGTTACCTTTGCTTTTGAAGGTACCCTAATGTTAGTTCCAACTTGTGATGGGATTTTTGACCAGATGGTTTACAGTTTTGTACACTGCAATCATGAACATCATTAGCGATGGAAAAATGATTCGCAAACAGAAGAAGATAGAAAAGAAATGAAATAAACATATTTTCAAATTTAACAATATTTGACCTCAATTTTATTTCGAAGCATTCAGTATTTTGGATCTAATTCAATATTTGGGTATGAGGATGATGGTGAGAGTAAAGATCGTAGCGGACGGCCGACACGTCAATATTCCGCACCGTCAAGCAAGGTGGAAACCGATTTTGGGTGGTTGCTGAAAATTGAAGCTGTCATGGTTGGGTACGGCAGAGAAGCAGGACAATGGAGGCAAGCGAATGGAACGTGGTGCAGGAAGACAGGGGATGGAAGACGATTCCGTAGATTGAAGGGCAATTTAAGGTTTTTGTAACGACCCGACTTTCCAGACCCGGAAAATCGAACCATTTTAGTTAAGAAGAAGAGGTAGAAGAAGAAAAATAGAAAACAAAATCAGAATCTAACCATCGCAGCGGAATAAAATATAATATATATTAACAGATCTTTACACAAATCAAAACTATATCAGTTTATACAATACATCATCAGAGTACATCAACATCCATAACATACAACTGGATACACAGCGGAAAAATAATAGCAAGTACGAGAGTACGTATCGTCATCCAGCTCGTCTCCTGAGTTTCACAGCATCATATCCTGTAACCTATAATACTCGGTCTGACCCGAGCATCATATAAAACAATACCCGAGTCAGTCTGGAATACCAGCGTGAGAAAATCACACTCAATTGATTATTAAAGTTTCAAAAATCCTTTTGAAAATAAAAGCATCTCGTAAGACCACGCCACAAATAAACATGTCGGGTTTTTACCTTACGATAGCTAAAACACTTTTTATAAAAATCCTCTGATATTATAATAGTGTCTATTCACAAATACTTATTAAAATAGCTGAAATTGTTACATGATTAAATTCCAGCATACTAGGTATACAAACAAATACCGTACAAGGCACGTAGGGAGAATGGATTTCCAACGAATGACTAGGCACTGGGGTACCACCTGTCACAGTACGTGGCCTAGATCACAGTACCGAGGAGTACGCCCGCTCCCCTGCAACACAAGACCGGAATCATCCCTTACTGGATAATTCCAAATAAAATCACCCCACGGTTGGGATCAGCAACCGCACCACTAAGCCGAAATAAAGGGACATCTAGACAGGGATGACTTTACTCTCAAGTGGGGGCTACCCACGAAGCCTTGCTGCATAACCCCTGATTTTCAGTCATTCCCGGTTGATGAGGCTCGAGGCTAAACGATACCTTTATAGCACATATCCCTTAGAATGCCCATCGTCCACCGACGATGTCACGGAAGCATTCGTCCATACAAGTCCGTCCCGGGTTCGAACGGAACCGAAGGCACTATTCCTACTACATCCATTTTGGAAATATCCTCAGGATTAGTAGCGACTAGCCCTTGCACTTCACAGCTCCATCTTCGACTCCGAACACGTTACACGAAACGTACAAACCGGATCGAAGTGGTATTCGAGTCTCCAGACCTAGAATCCCGGTATACGGAAACTCGATCCCGGTCTCTTCGAAACGATCAACGCATTTGGCCAATATTGATAGTCGGTTATTTAACTATCAATTAACATCCACAAGCAACCATCACACAATAAATAATTTCCCACATTATTTATTTGCCCAAATATCTTTCCAAGATATATTTCCAAATTTTCAAAGCTCATTTGAAAACAATTTCAAACAGTTTCCGCTCACGGAATACATTTCCCAAATAATTATTTCCACTGAATCACCAAGTACAAAATACTTTTAATTTTAAAATAATTTAAAAACACTTTATTTTAAATATATTTTTATAACATTGAAATCAAACTACTTTAATACTTTATTAAAATATATACTTTAAAATAAACCACTTTATAAATATAAACTAAATTTCTCCTTTTAAAACATAATAGCAAATCACTTTTATATAATTACTACAATAATAGATTTTTGAAAATACTTACTTAGGAAATTAACATTTAGAAATAATCAGTTTTCTAAAACATGCCTTTTTAAACAAATTAGAACTTTTAAGTTATATTAAAAATTTCTTTGAAAACGTACTTGGCTATCCAGAGAAATACACTTCTCATCCCCATCTTTTAAAAATAAATCAACATTTATTTTTAAACCAAACCATATCCTTTTATAAATTCCCATCTTGAATTTATATTCTCAAATATCCACTGATATTTTATTTTACTTTATAACCCAGTTTCCAAAATCTCACTTCTCTTTAAATTTCAAATTCCCAAATATTTAAATCAATTTACAATTGATTTTCCAATTTATTTTACTTTGAAATAAATTTCCTTACTTAATCCATTTATTTCCAAATTCATTAACTTCCAGATTTTATTACTCATTATGATTTTAAATCTTTAAATCGAAACACAAGTCTCAGATTTCCCAAATTCCTTCTTTCTTTTTAATTTCATTTAAACATTGAATTAAAATAAATTTTTATCCCTTTAAATAACATCACATAAATTTTCTTTAAATTCAATATTTCTCTATTTATTCAAAATCCCTCTTTCCCATATTTATTAGAATTTTGGAAATCACTTTTATTCTTAATCAGATTTATTCTCAAATTTATTCCAAACTCTTTATAATTATTTTACTTAAGAATTTACTCTTTTATTTCTTTTCAAAAATTCCATTCTAGAGATTTTGATAATTCAGCACATACAAATCGATCCAACCAAACCATAACATCCAATTATCCATATAATTTATCACAGGATATCAAAAATCATATCACAACATATTTAACAAAATTAAATATTTTGAGGAATCCAGTTGGATCCCTCCAACCTGTTTCCCTGCATCCACAGATGTTAGCACAATACCAATTCCACTTCGAGGTGGAATATCGCGGTATATGGGTTTTATAAAATATCATCCGCTATTATGCGGCGCATAGGATCTCATCCGCTATATACTGTGGGAATATCAACAATTCCAATATATACATATGCCAATATGTATATATTGCTATACTACTATATATATATATCACATCAATCAAATCAATCAATTCAATCATCCATCAATATTTAAATTTAACCAATTAAATTTAAATTATAATTTAACTGAGTGAGATTAACTCACCTTTGCTTTTATTTGCGGTCCATTCCAATATTGCCTTGGTTTCTTGATTTTTTTACCTTGAATAAATATTATATTAATTTTGTTAATATTTGAATAAATCGAACTATTAAATTATCGTTTAACAAATTTAATTTAAACTAATGATTAAATTTTAAACTAATTCCCTTCTAATAAAATATTTTTAGCAACTAAAATAATTAAATAAGTTTATTAAGCAAATCTATATCCATAACACATATATTTAAAAATAAATTAGTAAATGAAGAATAAGTATATATGTATATTTATTTTCTTTTGAAAAAAAAATCATAGATCCTTAAAGAAAAATCTATTTTATATAAACTTTTCTACTTTGCTGCATATTCATATATTTATCTATATATATTTTATTATTAAATTTTGAAATATGAAATCTGTATATATTTATATAGTTGTTGCAGTACAAAATATTTCTCTGTCGATAACAAAAAGCTGCATAACATTTTATTAACTAGATTAAAAACAAAATACCTCACTGAAAATCTTAGCTGCCACGAATAGCTTGCCCTAGCATGAATTCGCTCGCGCGACCTCACGGTGACAAGACGACAAACAAGTACGCCCTAACTCTCATCTCGACTCCAGTAGCCGCGACCCCAAGCTTAGGCCTTCGAGATCCCAACTCCTTCGATTTCGCAACTCCACAACCTCACTGACATCGAGCTCGAACTCCCCTTGCCTCCGACGTCATGCTCCCCACAGCCCACGCCGCGACTTGCATCTCGAAATAGACGAGCTCCACTCGAGCACAGTGCCATCACGAAACATATCGCCGCGAGTTCTCCCCATCGGCCAGACGAGAAACCCCAGATCGAAACTCCCTCTCGCGTTTGAGATACGCGATCCCCTTCCCAGTTTCGAAATCGAATTCGAGTGCCCTTTTCTTTTGATTTAGGGTTAACGATTTTGAAAATGAAGGCCAAGAACGTTCTATATTGAACAACTGAAGGGAGGAGATGAACGCGATTAAAATTTAAAGAATTTCGCTCCGCCCTTTTCTCTCTCGTTTGATAATGACTGAAATCAAATGAAATAACAAGGAAGGAACAGGCAAATTTTAGAAGGAACGAGAAGTGTACGATGGAAGATAAGGGTAGCGTGTTCGAGAAGGCAAAGGAACGGGTTGGGAAAAATATCTAGCTACAGTGTTTGGCTTAAATTGTTTATATTAAATTTTCGATTTGATTTCAACGCGTTTGTATGTCGTACGCTCACACAACAACTCCGATTACTACGAAACTTGAAATCCGGTAATAGTACAATATTACGGACCCAATGGAACTGGTTTCGTCGAATTCCGAGACTGTGCCTCAAAAGACTATTTTTAAATTCCATTTCAACGATATATTTTTAAAACTTAACAAAACACTTCCAAATTCAGTTTCAATACTTTTACTATCTTCAGTACTATCAATATAATTTTTACAATCCTTTAAATTATTTTTAACAGGCTTAAAGCTCCAGATTCAATAATTTACCAATTTCGATAATTAAATTCAACAATTAATTATCCAATAATTAATGATATTTGAAATTCAAGTTAAAAATTAACCTTTGAATATTTAAAATTAATTAAATATTCCTATTTCAAATGTTCAAAATTTCCGGGTCGTCACATTCCTCCCCCTTAAAAGAATTTCGTCCCCGAAATTACCAGTTGGAAGAATGATTCGATTCCCGTTAACTATTCCCTCAACCCAAATAGTTTTTAACAATTAATCCAACAAATCTTTTATTAATGATACACTAATCATCTTTTAACTTTCCAACTTATCCATAAGTTTCAACCCATATCACCTACTTATCAATTCAAATTTAAATTTGAATTCAAATTATAAATTATTAAAAATTTCTCAAAATTTTTCTAACTCTCTAAATTTTCGAAAAATTTCGCCAGCGTCTCCTTTGCGCGGCTAGCTCGGTACAACTACAAAATGGCTCTACGGCCTCCCAATCTCAAAAATAAAACAAAAAGCCAAGTGGCTGGATCAAAAACCCAATCAAATTTCATATAGAAATTCAAATACATACCTTTTGTCGGGCCATTAAATTTTATCTTCTAAAATCAAAATCCCAATTTATCCATTGCTTTTATACACCTGTATATCCTTCTAAGCAATAATATTCAATCACAATCCCAAAGTCATTTTATACTTTTCTTTCCAATTTTTCAACATTTGTTTTACTTAAGCCCGTACGATGCACATATATCATCCGTACGCAATATCACATTCGATCGCTCAATCGATCACACAATTCCACTTCCGAACTAGTATCGTCCACCCGACTTCCTAGTGCGGACTCAGATCTGGTTTCTTGATCAGAAACCGTCATTCTCCTTGCATAGCCACCAACTATGATAGAGAATATCCAGAATCAATCAACAATCCATATCCAGGCTCGCCGTTGAAAATCGAGTGAAAAATCCTAATTCGGATCGATAAAACTATCTCGAAATTCTGTGTTCGACATCTGGATCAAATAGCTATGCGAATAAATAATATACGTACACCTTACGTATTAATTTCAATTGATTACCAATTACATCAATTCTCTTTTATTCACATTCCTTTTGATTGTTATCCCCTTATTCACAACTATCCCATTTCACAACTTCAGTTTTAGTCTTCATTCAACTATTCACTTAGTATATTTTTTTTCCATTCCAAAAATTACTAAGTATATTTCCACTACAAATTTTCTTAAGAATTTCATTCTTCAATTCTTAAGTTCATATAAATTTTCTTATATTTATTTACTACTTCACCGCCGAAGTGTATATATTCAAATTGAACTCCCATTTCATATGAATTCCAACTTACTTCAATTTACTACTTCATTTCCAATTTTTTTCCTTAAATTCAATTCATCTCCAACTTCCAAAAATTGAATTTTATTTAGCTCGAAAATAATCCAAGTTAACTCATTCAATAACTATTTCTCAACTTATTTAAACCACTCTTCTGTTTGAGTTCAGTTTCCATTCAACATTTACTTAAGTCAATAACTTAAGTTTATTTTCCATTTAACCAACCCTTTAAAGTTTTATTTCCATCTTTCATTTGATTCTTATTTAATCAAATTCCATCCATTTATTTATTAATATAATTGGTTCATTCACTCAATCATTATGAATTTTAATTTCCATACTCAATTCATCTGGAATTATTTTATTAATAACCAGGTCATTTCCAATTTATTTTCACTTATTTGGATTTCATTCGCAATCCAAACCATCACTATTTTAATCCAATTTCATTAACTCACAATTCAATTTCATTAACTAATTTATCATCTAATTAGTTCCTCCGCTGGTTAAAATTAAATACTTGCTTTTTAATTCCAAATATCACTTCACTTAATTTTCTTAAGTTCAATTTATTCTATAATTCAAGTTTGGATTTATTTAAAAATTAAGATTGCTCATCTTAGTCGTTTCCATTTGATAATTACAATTTCAAATTATAACTCTTAATGGTTCAAAGTACTGGATTCCCATTTATGACTTACAATTTCATTTCTATTCATAAGTTTTAACTTACTTACTTAAGATCTAGGACTATTCATTTAAGTCCATTTTCACCTTTACAATCAAATTTTCAAATTATTACACTTAAGAACTTAAGAATATGAATTTCTTTACACAATTATAAGCATTTTACATTACCTTTATATTCAATTCAATTCGACTTCAACTTATTTACATTTAATTCAATTCCAATTCTCAATTTTTATTTAACTTATCTTAAGTTAAATTCAAATATATTTTATTCACCTTCATATACTCGAATTAAATTTTAATTCTAGGATACAATTTTATACAAGTTTTACAATTCATTCATCTTCAAGTTCTCTAACTCTTTTATCTACCAACTTATATTACTCATTTAGTTATTTTCATCTCATAATTATAATCCCAGAATTAAACTCTCATTCCCTTCTTATTTCAATCAACTTCATTCTATACTTTATATTGTTGATTCATTTAAATTTCCACATTTATATTTTAAATAGAATTCCCAGAATCCAATTGCCCGGTTTTATTTCAAAAACCATTTTGAATCCATAAATAACTCATACACATCTGGTATATCACATCAAATCCCAATTTCCAAAACAATCTGCTTTTACCAAACAATTTTCCCTTTGAATTTCAAAACCAACCCAGTTCACAATCATTTCCAATTTAAAACAGTTTGGTAGCAATTTCTCTTTGTAAACTCGAAAATAGACATCGATGATGCTGCAGTCATCACCGAAATTATTTTCCAGCGACCGAAAGAGAATTTAATGCTTTTATCACTTTGAAACATTTCAAACATTTTTAATTCCCAAATCCCACCAGATTTCAATTCATTTTCAAAAATATTCATGAAATAATATCACCATTATTTCCCCAAAACCTTTAAAAACTATTTTTAAATCCAAAGGAATTTAAACCTTTCCCAAAACTTCAAATTCAAAACCCATTCAATTTTATATCCAAACATTACTCTGGAATTCTATCACATTTTATTTCAAGTTATAAGTCACATTTACAATTTACATTTACAAATTTCATTTGTTTATGAATTTATCTCATTTGATTATAAATCACATTTGTAATTCACATTTGTATATAAAGTTTATCTCAATTTATAAATTTCATTTATAGTCTATATTTCAAATTCCATTTTGTTATATAAATTTATTCTTCAACTTAAGTTATAAGTTTCCAATTTCTACTCAATAATGAGACTAACTCATTATTGTCATTTTCTAACAACCAAGCATCCAAATATATAACCATAATAATTTTCGAATAATTATTTCTTTTATATACAAAATAATTTGGGCAAAATTATTTCATTCACCCTATTTAAAACAATACTGTGTCGAACTGTTCTATTCAAGTGTTTAGAAACCCCTTCGATACAGTTGTCCAGACTGTGCCGACGAAGGTTCATATGCCACTCAATAAATCAACCAACACAATATAAAACCATTTTATATTCACTAACAAATACGCACTCATATCTATTAATACTCTCAAAATTCCCACCAGAGCCAAGGTTATCGCCAACCTAAGCTCTGATACCAACTGTAACGACCCGACTTTCCAGACCCGGAAAATCGAACCATTTTAGTTAAGAAGAAGAGGTAGAAGAAGAAAAATAGAAAACAAAATCAGAATCTAACCATCGCAGCGGAATAAAATATAATATATATTAACAGATCTTTACACAAATCAAAACTATATCAGTTTATACAATACATCATCAGAGTACATCAACATCCATAACATACAACTGGATACACAGCGGAAAAATAATAGCAAGTACGAGAGTACGTATCGTCATCCAGCTCGTCTCCTGAGCTCCACAGCATCATATCCTGTAACCTATAATACTCGGTCTGACCCGAGCATCATATAAAACAATACCCGAGTCAGTCTGGAATACCAGCGTGAGAAAATCACACTCAATTGATTATTAAAGTTTCAAAAATCCTTTTGAAAATAAAAGCATCTCGTAAGACCACGCCACAAATAAACATGTCGGGTTTTTACCTTACGATAGCTAAAACACTTTTTATAAAAATCCTCTGATATTATAATAGTGTCTATTCACAAATACTTATTAAAATAGCTGAAATTGTTACATGATTAAATTCCAGCATACTAGGTATACAAACAAATACCGTACAAGGCACGTAGGGAGAATGGATTTCCAATGAATGACTAGGCACTGGGGTACCACCTATCACAGTACGTGGCCTAGATCACAGTACCGAGGAGTACGCCCGCTCCCCTGCAACACAAGACCGGAATCATCCCTTACTGGATAATTCCAAATAAAATCACCCCACGGTTGGGATCAGCAACCGCACCACTAAGCCGAAATAAAGGGACATCTAGACAGGGATGACTTTACTCTCAAGTGGGGGCTACCCACGAAGCCTTGCTGCATAACCCCTGATTTTCAGTCATTCCCGGTTGATGAGGCTCGAGGCTAAACGATACCTTTATAGCACATATCCCTTAGAATGCCCATCGTCCACCGACGATGTCACGGAAGCATTCGTCCATACAAGTCCGTCCCGGGTTCGAACGGAACCGAAGGCACTATTCCTACTACATCCATTTTGGAAATATCCTCAGGATTAGTAGCGACTAGCCCTTGCACTTCACAGCTCCATCTTCGACTTCGAACACGTTACACGAAACGTACAAACCGGATCGAAGTGGTATTCGAGTCTCCAGACCTAGAATCCCGGTATACGGAAACTCGATCCCGGTCTCTTCGAAACGATCAACGCATTTGGCCAATATTGATAGTCGGTTATTTAACTATCAATTAACATCCACAAGCAACCATCACACAATAAATAATTTCCCACATTATTTATTTGCCCAAATATCTTTCCAAGATATATTTCCAAATTTTCAAAGCTCATTTGAAAACAATTTCAAACAGTTTCCGCTCACGGAATACATTTCCCAAATAATTATTTCCACTGAATCACCAAGTACAAAATACTTTTAATTTTAAAATAATTTAAAAACACTTTATTTTAAATATATTTTTATAACATTGAAATCAAACTACTTTAATACTTTATTAAAATATATACTTTAAAATAAACCACTTTATAAATATAAACTAAATTTCTCCTTTTAAAACATAATAGCAAATCACTTTTATATAATTACTACAATAATAGATTTTTGAAAATACTTACTTAGGAAATTAACATTTAGAAATAATCAGTTTTCTAAAACATGCCTTTTTAAACAAATTAGAACTTTTAAGTTATATTAAAAATTTCTTTGAAAACGTACTTGGCTATCCAGAGAAATACACTTCTCATCCCCATCTTTTAAAAATAAATCAACATTTATTTTTAAACCAAACCATATCCTTTTATAAATTCCCATCTTGAATTTATATTCTCAAATATCCACTGATATTTTATTTTACTTTATAACCCAGTTTCCAAAATCTCACTTCTCTTTAAATTTCAAATTCCTAAATATTTAAATCAATTTACAATTGATTTTCCAATTTATTTTACTTTGAAATAAATTTCCTTACTTAATCCATTTATTTCCAAATTCATTAACTTCCAGATTTTATTACTCATTATGATTTTAAATCTTTAAATCGAAACACAAGTCTCAGATTTCCCAAATTCCTTCTTTCTTTTTAATTTCATTTAAACATTGAATTAAAATAAATTTTTATCCCTTTAAATAACATCACATAAATTTTCTTTAAATTCAATATTTCTCTATTTATTCAAAATCCCTCTTTCCCATATTTATTAGAATTTTGGAAATCACTTTTATTCTTAATCAGATTTATTCTCAAATTTATTCCAAACTCTTTATAATTATTTTACTTAAGAATTTACTCTTTTATTTCTTTTCAAAAATTCCATTCTAGAGATTTTGATAATTCAGCACATACAAATCGATCCAACCAAACCATAACATCCAATTATCCATATAATTTATCACAGGATATCAAAAATCATATCACAGCATATTTAACAAAATTAAATATTTTGAGGAATCTAGTTGGATCCCTCCAACCTGTTTCCCTGCATCCACAGATGTTAGCATAATACCAATTCCACTTCGAGGTGGAATATCGCGGTATATGGGTTTTATAAAATATCATCCGCTATTATGCGGCGCATAGGATCTCATCCACTATATATTGTGGGAATATCAACAATTCCAATATATACATATGCCAATATGTATATATTGCTATACTACTATATATATATATATCACATCAATCAAATCAATCAATTCAATCATCCATCAATATTTAAATTTAACCAATTAAATTTAAATTATAATTTAACTGAGTGAGATTAACTCACCTTTGCTTTTATTTGCGGTCCATTCCAATATTGCCTTGGTTTCTTGATTTTTTTTACCTTAAATAAATATTATATTAATTTTGTTAATATTTGAATAAATCGAACTATTAAATTATCGTTTAACAAATTTAATTTAAACTAATGATTAAATTTTAAACTAATTCCCTTCTAATAAAATATTTTTAGCAACTAAAATAATTAAATAAGTTTATTAAGCAAATCTATATCCATAACACATATATTTAAAAATAAATTAGTAAATGAAGAATAAGTATATATGTATATTTATTTTCTTTTGAAAAAAAAATCATAGATCCTTAAAGAAAAATCTATTTTATATAAACTTTTCTACTTTGCTGCATATTCATATATTTATCTATATATATTTTATTATTAAATTTTGAAATATGAAATCTGTATATATTTATATAGTTGTTGCAGTACAAAATATTTCTCTGTCGATAACAAAAAGCTGCATAACATTTTATTAACTAGATTAAAAACAAAATACCTCACTGAAAATCTTAGCTGCCACGAATAGCTTGCCCTAGCATGAATTCGCTCGCGCGACCTCACGGTGACAAGACGACAAACAAGTACGCCCTAACTCTTATCTCGACTCCAGTAGCCGCGACCCCAAGCTTAGGCCTTCGAGGTCCCAACTCCTTCGATTTCGCAACTCCACAACCTCACTGACATCGAGCTCGAACTCCCCTTGCCTCCGACGTCATGCTCCCCACAGCCCACGCCGCGACTTGCATTTCGAAATAGACGAGCTCCACTCGAGCACAGTGCCATCACGAAACATATCGCCGCGAGTTCTCCCCATCGGCCAGACGAGAAACCCCAGATCGAAACTCCCTCTCGCGTTTGAGATACGCGATCCCCTTCCCAGTTTCGAAATCGAATTCGAGTGCCCTTTTCTTTTGATTTAGGGTTAACGATTTTGAAAATGAAGGCCAAGAACGTTCTATATTGAACAACTGAAGGGAGGAGATGAACGCGATTAAAATTTAAAGAATTTCGCTCCGCCCTTTTCTCTCTCGTTTGATAATGACTGAAATCGAATGAAATAACAAGGAAGGAACAAGCAAATTTTAGAAGGAACGAGAAGTGTACGATGGAAGATAAGGGTAGCGTGTTCGAGAAGGCAAAGGAACGGGTTGGGAAAAATATCTAGCTACAGTGTTTGGCTTAAATTGTTTGTATTAAATTTTCGATTTGATTTCAACGCGTTTGTATGTCGTACGCTCACACAACAACTCCGATTACTACGAAACTTGAAATCCGGTAATAATACAATATTACGGACCCAATGGAACTGGTTTCGTCGAATTCCGAGACTGTGCCTCGGAAGACTATTTTTAAATTCCATTTCAACGATATATTTTTAAAACTTAACAAAACACTTCCAAATTCAGTTTCAATACTTTTACTATCTTCAGTACTATCAATATAATTTTTACAATCCTTTAAATTATTTTTAACAGGCTTAAAGCTCCATATTCAATAATTTACCAATTTCGATAATTAAATTCAACAATTAATTATCCAATAATTAATGATATTTGAAATTCAAGTTAAAAATTAACCTTTGAATATTTAAAATTAATTAAATATTCATATTTCAAATGTTCAAAATTTCCGGGTCGTCACAGTTTTAGGGTTTTAGTCGAGATCGGTTGGTCGCAAGGAGGGGATGAAGGGTACGTGGGGAGGTGGATGTGGAAGAACAGTGGGGAGGGATGGTTATTTCAGAAAATGGAAGAGGAGTCTGTGAATTGGGGAAACAGTGGAGACGTGTGGGAAGTGGGTTTTTTTTGCTGATATTAGTAAGCAAAGGAAAAGCAGAAAAGACAGGGAGCACAGAAATTTGAATACCTGAGCGGTGGAAAAGCCAGGTAAGCAGTTTTAGTTTTGTGCTTTTAAGTTTAAGTAATAGATATCACATTTTCAACAATATATTAATATTTTCTCCCCTTCCAATACACACATATATATACAAATAATTAATATTTTCCAATAATTAATCCTCTTTCATTCCTCTTTCAGTACATATAGACACGTTCTTCTTTCCATTCCACTTTCTCGTGCCCTTTCTTATGGCTAAAAAACGCACCCTTACATTACTGTACTGGTATACTAACCTTCGACAGATTGAATGAGTTGGACAGTTGACAAGCCTTGATTTCTTCCACGAAATGTTTGTTAACTTCTTATAAGTCATCAAATCTACTTACAAGCTACTTATTTGAATTGTAATTTTTAAGAACTCCTTATAAGGAGCTTGCAAAAGTATCTTAAAAGTCGAAATTAGCGAAATTAGAGAAACAACTATTTGTTGCTTATAACTTATAAAGGAATTTCAAAAGTAATTTTGACCCAGCTAATGACTAAAATAGCTTTATGTTTTCAATCAATTCACAAAGAAAATGCCATTATTTTAAATTCAGCATGGTCTAATTATGTAATCTATTATACATTCATTGCTTACAAGTCATAAGGACAAAACATCGAATTTAACTTATTTTAACTTGAAAGTCAAATTTAATCCAAGCACTTTTACTTAAAAGTTGCTATTCAAAACAACTTACAAGTTATTATTTAAAACTCCCTTTTAGGATATTCAAAATAAGTTTTAAAAGATTCAGAACAAGTTATTTTGACTTGTAAACCGGCACCATTTTCCAATAGTTAGGCGCTCCGACTTTGGTACGAGAGATCATATGTTCGAAACTTACATAGCATGATTCGAACCGTTGGACATATACATACATGCAGTATGTTGTATACTACCTAAGACTTGTAGTACTAATATGTATTACAATCTAAGTGGACGTTTCAAATAATAATAATAACAATAACAATAAATAAGTTGTATAGTATTTTTACAAACTAGAGAATCAATATTATTTTCTCCCCTAAATAAAAATTTTAATCATGGAAATGCTTTGTTTCGTTCCTTTTGTCCAAATCAATTCTTCTTTTAACAATTTTTGTTGGAGAAATTCATGGTAGAGCATAAGTCGTAATAAACGGGAGGACTAAACTGGTTCTAAAGTGAAATATAATGCATTTTTGAAAAGATGAATATTAGATATGCTAAATAAATTCATACAAATTAATTTGCATACACTATTAAAATTTTGTTAAAAGTCAAGACGAGAATAACTTTATAAAAAAATAATCTTATTGTGTTAAATATTACTTCAAATCAAATCATCAATTATCCTAAGCAAGCATTGAAAAAGATGGAAACAAATTGTTTCATATCTAATCATTTGATTGGAAGAAGATCGTGATTTTGGATTATTTTAAAGAATAAGAGATAAGTTCTCTCTTTTTTGACAATAAAGATAGTATTTTATTCGAGCAAAGCACTAATTTTGATGTCTCGGGTGTTTGAACACAAACCTCCTAGAATATTAATGTAAAGCGCCTTACCACTTGGCGCTCGAGATGTGGTTCTCGACAAGTTCTCGTTTTATTTTATTTTCCTTGGAAAAATTGGTTAGTGACGATGGAAATAGGGAGTATTAACTACCTCGCATACGCTTCTATAATTATTCATATTACCTCCGCTAAACGCCCTTGATAGTTGCTAGAACCACATTGGGTCGTGTGACTCAGAGGTGTGAATTCACAAATACGGTTAATTTTGAACGATTCAAATATTAACATTCACACATCACCTTAGCTAGTAGTATAATAGTTTTGCTGAATTTATCGCTTAGAGACCTTTTCAACACAATCATATTTTATATTTTCTTAAGCGGTACCTTTTCTAAAAGATTATGTGCGCCATTCTCTTCGTTAACGCTATATCACTTTAAGATTTATGTAATTTGAGTTTTGGTTTTTTTTTTCCAATATCATCTCATTCAACTCAGTTAGGCCACGAACAATGTCATTGGTTCGATAATAACATTTATCATCAACCGTACTACTCTGGTTAGAGATTTGACTTTGAATTGACTATAATTGACCGTGATACTAACCTCATACAACCGAGGAGAAGAATTCTCTATTAAATAATATTTTACTTCTAATGCTTCAACTTGGACCTAACTATAGTCGGTCGATGGATGTTATACCACGATTTAACTATAATCAAAGCAGAGAATTCACATTGAAGTTTCATGGTATTCTCAAGTCGATGGAACCGTGTAACATATTCCGCTTGAGATTTCCTGTTTGGCCTAGTTATTATTACCAACAGGAAACTCTCGAGTGAGTCATAACCCTATGGTGTCCACACAGATATGAGTAACACACTGTCCAACATTTGAAGAGCGTTACACACTCTGGTATTAGCAGATGGTTCGTATTCTTTCTCGAAACATTTTGGCCAAAAATATAAAATAACATGTTATTTTACATTGCGAAAATTTTCTCATGATTACAACTCCTTATTATTATCACATAACATATCATTTAAGGATTTTCTATTTAATATACGTTAAATTAATTACTTAATTATATCATAGTATAATTGAACACTTTTATTGTGAACAAGTTTGGCTCTAGAGCTAGATATATGTAACAATTACATAATTATTGTTAAGCATACCACTAACTCTCTCAATCTCCCACTTCCACTTGTGGTCAATTGTGGAATCTCAATATCATTTTTCTTAAAACAATCGAGTTAGACCATTAGTGAACGAATATGCTATATTGCCTTAATTATCTATTCTATCAATCGACTCTCTCGAATGTTGATAAACTGTCTTTATCATGTGGAATCTTTCGGAATATTTTTCTTAATTTCCAGTGAGCTTTGGGTTCTTTCACGATCCTTATCATGGCATTGTTTTTACAAAACAAAGTTATGGGATTCTCAACATTTGAAATCACCCATAGCTCAATTAAAAATTTGTGCATTATACACACACAAAAGCTTTTGCTATGGCATTATTAAGAGTGATGTACTTACCCTTTTGTTTGAATCGACTATAACTTTCATTTAGAACAATTCCAACTTAAAGCTCTTTAACTAAGATTGACCTTTAATTTAGGATTAACAGCCTATACTCGAAATCACTTATGTAGTTTGAGTCCGAACACTCTATTTAGTGATCTTAAATTGGATTTGATATTCGCTTAATGCACCAATTACATAAATGAAATATGATATAGTAAACTATATAGTATACGTGATAATTACATTTTCCAATGCATAAGGAATCTATTTTATATGCTCAACGTTAAAAGTTTTAACATGGTGTCTATGTATATCATATGGGACAATCCCAACATTCTTTTATAATGATTATAAAAATGTCATTTTCAAGTCCAACGTCGAGGACTAAACGGCCAAAATAAAATGATTTTAACTCGTGCACATCGGTTAACAATCATAGGTTGTTTATTTACTTATAGTTTAAGAAATATTTTAGTACCTTTAATGATCTTTCTTATAAACACACGTTTCTTCTACATATTAATTGAAAATCAAACTATTCGATTCCTCTATAAAAATACATGTTCAACTTTGATGCTTATCGCATGCCATCATTATATCCTCTTTTGGATCAGATCCATACAAATCATATTATCGTTTCCATTAGTTTTTAGACATTTGGGTGTTATGTGCAAGCAGTCTCTTCTAAATCATTATTTAGAAGTTTTGTTTCAACATCAAAATGCCAAAACTCAAAGTCAAATTATGCGATAATCGCATGAAGAATTCGAATGGTTTTGAGCATTAGAAAAATTACATCATTAATTTTGACATTTGAAATCGATGAAGTAATTTTCTATTAATAATCCTTTATATAATTCCAACTACATTAATTTTGTTGAAGATACACTTGCAGCTAATGGATCATATCCCTTTAGGCATAACTATCAAAATCGTACTTTGATAACGTATGATATGCACGTAATTATGCATATTTTTACCACCATATTTAATCTAATTAAATTAAATAAACGATCATATTGAGTATTTCATATTTTTAAACCAAAATTCAATTTATTTTCAAATCGACACGTATTCATCTTCATTTAGGGGCAAAATGGTCATTTTTGTGTATATATTAATTTGAGAAAATTTAATTGGAAATTTCTATATTATTTTGTAGGAAAATTGGATGGAAATTACAAGTGGTTTCATGAAGATATGCATGCACAAAAGGAAACAAAGCAAATGAAGATGAAAATAATTCAAACTCATGAACATGGAGGACCCCACCTACCCACTTACCTTGATTTTCAATTAGGAGTTAATGCACATGCTAAAAGGCCATTAAAGCTTCATGCACATTTAAGTGGAGAATTAACACATGCTAATGATTACTTGGTGGCCACATTATCTTAAGGGCAATTCGGGCATTCTCCAAAAATATGAATTAGGATTTCATACATGTAAAAATACCCCTTATGTTTCATGTAATCCTTCTTCTTTAGTCTCTCTTAGGCCCTCTTCTCTTTAGTTTTAGTTAGATTAAAAATAAAAGAATGCCCTCTTTCTCTTTTCATGGCTACTTAGCCATTTTTATTTCATGTAATTTTCCTTTTTTATGCAACGTTAATTAGTGTTCTTTTCATTTACATGCTTCTCTACTTATGTTAGTAGTGTAGTTTATTATTCATGCAAGTAGATTAGTGTTTACTTCTTTTTACTTAGCTTTTCTTTTCATTTTTCTCTCTTTTTCCTCTTGTTTTATTTCATGTTGCAAGCTACAAGTGTTGATATGATAACACAAATGAGAGGCTAATTCCTTCAATTTAGGAATAATGAAGCCTCTAATCATGTAGCTTCAACATTTTGATAATTATAGCTCTCTTTTTGTGCTTAATGACAATACTTGAAGTGGTTTAACTTGTTGTTTTTCTTTTGAATTTGATAGCATATACTGTTGACACCAAGTAGGCTATGTTTAAAAAATCACAAACAATAATTATCTCTTCATCTACGTATGATGATGGTAATGAAGTGAATGTTGAAATTAAAATTTGATGGTCTATATTTCTAATTAATAGTTATAGGCCATACTTAAAATAGATTTCATTTTCAACTTTGTTGTCATTTTCATGAGAGTTAGTAAGTGATTTAAGGGGTGTGTTATAGTTTGATGGCTTATGTTGAGCTAATTAATAGCACAAATAAGTTATACTTATGATAAACACATCATTTAATTCACTAATGACAAAAAGAAGATCATAATTTCATAATTTGTTGAACTATGTGATCTAGTGAGTGGATTTATCTATAAATTGGCTTTCTACTTTCATATTTTTATCACTTTTAATTTGTTAGTTTGTTAGTTTTCTCATTTTCTAGCTTAAACGCACTTTCTAATCTTGATTAATTTGATTAAATAGATTTTTTAAAATCTAACAATTCCCTACGGATCGACCTGTACTCGTCACGTGCTACGATAATACGCCGTCCGCTTGCGGTATACATTTTATTATAAATTTTTCGATGATTTTCTAATCCGATAGAAAATTCGTCGTTAAACAAGTTTTTGTGGGAGGAGGGGTCTCATTTTCATTTTTTAAGTTTCATGGCATTTTTGAATTTTCATTTTCTTTTAACTTAAAAAAATCTCAAAATTTCTAAATCTCAAAAACATTTTCTTTTTAACATTTTGATTTATTTTTGAAGAAACACTATGGGATAAGTATAAGTTTTGGTTAATAAATTGAAATTTTTGAAAATTTATTTGTCTTAACAAAAATAAAAATGAAGTTTGATTACAAATAACAATAGTTTAACTGGTATATAGGAAGGTTCATATGTGTTAATTATGAAGTATATTCTAATTAAAAATCTTTGTTTAAAAGTGGTAAATTTAAAGTAAAGGACATAACATTTTTATCGTCTAAGTTAAATGGTGCTAGGATGATTTTGCAGAATTCTCTCTTTCTAAAAAAATAGAAAAAAAATTGTATATATGTATATGTTTTTAACACCTAGAGTCGTGTGTTCACACTCGTGTGTTCACTCGCCACGCTTTGTACCTTCTCACGTAAGCCCGAAAGCCAGTGCACGTTCGGTATATCTGGTCTCAGTTTATCTGAGTTAGGTGTAAGTATATAAAAATTCTTTTACTAATAACGCCTACAGTCAATAAGTGTTCACACTTGTATGTTCACTCGCCATGCTCTATATTCCACTCACGTAAGTCCGGAAGGCAGTGCATGGGTGATATATCTGGCATTTTTGAATTTTCATTTTCTTTTAACTTAAAAAAAATCTCAAAATTTCTAAATCTCAAAAACATCTTTTTTGCATTTTGATTTATTTCTGAAGAAACACTATGGGATAAGTATAAGTTTTGGTTAATAAATTGAAATTTTTGAAAATTTATTTGTCTTAACAAAAATAAAAATGAAGTTTGATTACAAATAACAATAGTTTAACTAGTATATTGGAAGGTTCATATGTGTTAATTATGAAGTATATTCTAATTGAAAATATTTGTTTAAAAGTGGTAAATTTAAAGTAAAGGACATAACATTTTTATCGTCTAAGTTAAATGGTGCTAGGATGATTTTGCAAAACTCTCTCTTTCTAAAAAAACATAAAAAAACATTTGTATATATGTATATGTTTTTAACACCTAGAGTCATGTGTTCACACTCGTTTGTTCACTCGCCACGCTCTGTACCCTTCTCACGTAAGCTCGAAAGGCAGTGCACGTTTGGTATATCTGGCCTCAGTTTATCCGAGTTAGGTATAAGTATATAAAAATTCTTTTACTAATAACGCTTACAGTCAATAAGTGTTCACACTTGTGTGTTCGCTCGCCACGCTCTGTATTCCCTTCACGTAAGCCGAAAGGCAGTGCATGGGTGATATATCTGGCCTCAGTTTAGTTGAGTTAGGCATATGTAAATGTTGTTAAAATTTTCAAATAAGAGAGAGTAAGCAATTGAAATCCAAACACTATTTTGACTTGTTTGATTTAACTTGTTATTGAAAAGAAATGAAAATACCACTTTGACAAACTTTGATAATCAACTGAGGATCCATTTCATAATTACATTGTGTTATCAACCGAAACAACTAGCCAAACTATAGTTTATTTGTTATGATAATTTAACTTTTGCTGAAAATTTTGACAAGTAAAAGGACTTAGATTTCTTGATAATGACCAAAACTTATATTTAACTTATTAACGTCAATTTAAAAGTAAATCCTTCATTTGTAAATATTTTCAAAAACTTGCATTCATCTCATTGTAAATAAATCTTGCATTTTGTAAATATTTTTACTTTGCATTTGGATTTTGTGGGTAGTATCCGCTGAAAACTCTCATGAGACAACACTCGTCCTACTAGGGATACCCAAAGGTTTAACGGCTTGTTGCATACGCTCAATGCAATCGTGCTTCCTATGAAAACAGATTTATCTTAGTTTTCCTTTATTCGAGGACGAATAAAAAGATAAGTGTGGAGGTATTTGATATGCACGTAAATGTGCATATATTTACATCCATATTTTATCTATTTTTATTCAAATAAATGTCATATTTGGGCATTTTGACATGTTTAAAACCAAAAGTATCAATTATTTTCAAATCATCGTATATTCATCTTCATTCAGGAGCAAAATGGTCATTTTTGTGCATATGTCAATTTAAGAATTTTTACTTGGACATTTTTTTAATGATTTTTATAGGAATTTGGATGCATATAGAAGAGGCTTTATGAAGATATATGCATGCACAAAGGAATACAAAGGAATGGAGAGGAAATAATTCATGCTCATGATCATGGAGAACCCTACCCACTTACCTAAATGTACAATTAGAAGCTAATGGACAACTACTTGGAGGTTAAAACTTCATGCACATTTAATGATGGATTAATTAGTGGCTAATGGTTACTTGGTGGTCACACTTCCTAAAGGGCATTTTGGGAAGCACCATAAAAGTTGAATTAGGGTTTTATGCATGTATAAATAGCCCTCTTATGTACATGTAAATATCTTCTACTCTCTTAAATTAGTTAGGAAATCAAATAAAAGTTGTAAGCTCTATGTTTCATGAAATAAAAATGGCTTCCTAGCCTCTTTCTCTTCTCTTTTCTGCTTGTTTTTATTTACTTTTATGCTTATGCTCATTTCTATGCTCTTCTCTTTTATTTGTTAGTAGATTAAATTTACATTCATGCAAGCAGTGTAGCTTTGTTTTTTATGCAAGTAGTTAGTAGTTAATCTCTCTTTCTTCCTTTGCATAGTTTCCATTTCTTTGTTTTTAATGTTGAAATTTACAAGTATTGATTTGATAACACAAATAAGTAGCTAAACCCCTTCAATTTAGGGGTAATGAAGCTCTCTAACTTTATGTAATTTCAACATTTCTATGATTTATGGTCTCTTTTATTTGTGCTTCATGAAAGTGATTTTGATGTACGGTTATACAAGTGGGTTTGATAGCTTATGTTGCTTTTGTAAATGAGCTATTCTTATTCAACATAAACACAATTTACATCATCGTTTGCTAATTGATTTTTGATTTTGAAATGAAAGTAAAAACAAAATTTGATGATCTATATTACTAATTACAATAGTAAGTAGATCATACTTAAAATAGCTTTTGCTTTGGCTTCATTTTCAGGAGAATTAATAAGTAGTTTATTTGTTGTATTATAGTTTGATGGTTTAAGTTATGTTAATTAATAACATAAATAAACCATACTTATGATAAATAAAACAATTATTTCACTTAATATCAAATATAGAGATCATAGATTGTTTGATTGTTGATTTATAAAAATATGAGAGTGGATTTGCCTCTAAATTGTTCTCCAATCTCATAGTTTTTATCTCACTTTTATTCTAATTATAGCTTCATTTTGTTTACAATTTGTAGTTAACAATCTTCTATCCACTTTGGTCTAATTTGATTGATTAGAAAATTTTGAAATCTTAACAATTCCCTGCGGATCGACCCGTATTCACCACGTACTAACTTTTGTACGCCGTACGCTTGCGGTATAAATTTTATTATTAATTTTTTGACGGTTTTCTAATTCGATAGAAATTCCGTTGTTAAACAATGTACTTGAAATTCATTTGGAATTAAAGCATCATGCCATATGACAGAGTCTGTTCTCTTTATGGCTTATTAACAACCAAGGAAATTATTACTGCTAACAATTCTTTTTCTCGACATTGATGAGAAACTCATAGTTTTACTTTAATGTATGAGGATTATTAAACATTTTAATGTGTTGCCTGTCCGTTTTAGGCTTATTTAATTTTATTTCATCTTATATAATTAGTTTTTATGTTAAAGCTCTTGATCATATCCAAGTCCATTGAATTACAGCTAATTTCTAAAGGAAATTCCTTCGATCATGAAGGTGGTATTTCTTGAAATAAAAATTGTTTTTTAGTATGGTAGAATAGATGTCTAGAAATATTTTATAAACTGCTCTTTTATATGTACTAAAATAATTTAATTTCCACTTATGTTCATAATATAAATTAGAAAGCCACACATGTTAAACTATTTAAGATCGAGGTTTCTTATCAATATATACCTTATATGAATATGATCTCGTAAAATATGTTCAGATGAAATTAAATTTAACATATGTACTTACTCTTAAGTACACTTCCTAACATAAAGAAGTTAACTCAACTTTACTCATCATCAGTTGTTCTTTGTCCAACAAAGTTCGATTACTCCTTATTGATAAATCATTTTGTATTATAAGGTGGACTGAATTTTGAATCTTATTCATTTTAAGCACATGTGAAACTCTTTTCCAATATACTCACATATTCAATCAAATCAAATCATTTTATTTTCTTTTGCACATTATGTTATTTACTTCCATTTTATATTCTATGAAATTATCGTAAAATACTACATGTGTATCATATTCACATGTTCGTGTCTATGATAATTCATTATTGAATTTTAACAAAGTGAGTGAATACGTCTTGGTATCATTTGATCTTCGATTGTAAACATGTATATGTATCAATCTAAAGAGATCGCCAACTCTTTTATTGCTCCCACTGAATGGGTGCTTTGCCCTTAATCGTTTGCGATGCAGTCACTAGTACCATATGATTCATAATCATATGATTAAATAATGATATCTTAGAGATACCATATAGTCCATAATTCCAAAATAATTGTAAAAATATCAGATAATTCTCTATTTATGAAAGATAAATACAATCATCGTAGATTTATCCTATAATTAATATTATAATATTCATATTAAAATAAAACTATATATATTTTTGGTCAATACTAAAGAACGTTATTATTTCATAAATAATACTTGGTATACATATGGAACACCTTTTTATGTTGTTGCACCTACTAATAAGTGTCAAATGATATGCTCATGCTATTTTCGTTATTATTATAACAATGCATGAAATATGAAGCTTCATTCAACCACTTAAAATGAGCTATTTAATTCATTTACTATAACTAGTTTACAATCACAAATTTTAAACCAAATATATTAAACTCGAAGAAACAACTCCTATAAAAAAATTCTATATGAAAATACAATTGGAATAGAAATCATATTTCTTATTCTATATTAAATATTTACTAGTATTTTATACAATTCTCGTTTTCAGTATGTCTTCATGAAGTAGAGGTAACCATTCACTTTCTTCATCCCAACCGTGCTTAGGTTACTTCTACCCTCGTACATTCCCTTTTCTTTCCAAAATGGTCAAACCATTCGAGGGAAACTCTTACTATAGGACTGCACCGAACTCTTTACAAAAATAAATTTGGTCATCCTTAAAATTTGATGGTATCGAATAAGTCGTAGCATATGGAAACTAATCAAGCTAACATTTCAATGATCGAATTCCTAGGTCCGTCCTATAGCTCTTGGTCTAGCGCCACATGCAACACGACGGGATCATTATTGTAATCAATCGTATTGAATACATGATCTCACATTATGGTTTACTTACATATTTCACATGAACTAATTTTATCAAAGTTTTGTATAAAGGATTGTTCACCATATAACATTTATATGTGTTAACCCAAAAAATGGATCAACACCCTGGATTGAGTGTGAAAGCACTAGCTCTATTTATCAAGGCAAATAAAATAAAAAAAGCAATAGTAAATCGTAGAAAAAGTAAAGAGACAAGAGATTTTTATAGTGGTTCGGCTGTTAACAAAGCCTACGTCCACTTTATAGCTTTTATTGATCAATTGTTGTTGCAAAGGAGTTTGGATTTCAACATGTTTCTTCTTTCTTAAGTTAGATCAAGCCACTATTATTAGAGACAACATGAAGGATCCCGATTGCCCTTTAATGGCTGTAATGAGGAAGAAGAAGAGTGAAGAAACAATGGCAGAGTTCCAGCAGCCAATTTAGAGGATTCTCTTTCTATTGCAGATGGGATGGTATTCATAGGAGTTTAAGAGCACTTGGTCTAGAGCCACCTTGTTAGAAGCCTACATTCATCACATAGAGAAAGTTCAGAAAGATTGAAGATCATCAGAGCAAAGTATTTGGATCAGTACCGATCGGATCTAATTGGATCACTACCAATCCAAATAGTTTAGCATTTTTTATGCTTTGACTACTTGGTTGTCTTCTCTGCCTGGTTACAATGTTCTCCATATAGTTTCATAGCTTGTTGACTTGTTTCGATGATTATTCACCTATGGTTTAGATTCAACTGTATTCTGAATCGGATGAACCTTCACTTCTTGAACTAGGTTGCCTGGATTGCTACCAAACTTGTTGGATGAACTTAGTGAAGGCATAGGGTCATAATGAAAGAGAATTGGAGGATCAAAGAAAAGATAATTCAGACCAGTATCGATCCAATTCGAACATATCAGTGCCGATCGGAAAAATTTGGCTATTTTCGACCCATATTTTTTGGAGTCTTCAATGATGTCCTTTTAGGCCTTCCGGTCAAGTTTCGAGTTGTTCTGGCATAGTTTATATGTTCTAACTCCTTTGGAATTCAGCTAGGTTAAGAACCCGATTAACATTTGTCCCCTAGAGTACGCTTTCGTTGAAAACAAGCTGTGCTCTAGAATTGACTATCTGTAGATTTCCGTTCTAAGGAGTTTCATTGATTGTATCTGTCTATCTTGAAAAGCTATCTACAAAGTACTAATTAACTGTTCAGTCCTTAGTGTGAATCTCCATTGTTTGTGATTACCGAGTGATCCAGACTTGATAATTTCCAGAATGAACATGAGCATCGAGTAGGTCGCGTAGGGGAAATTTGGAACCATTTGGAGGAGTAAATTTGGGTCGATACCGATCCAATTGGATCGGATCGGTACCGATCGAGTACTTGAAAAAAAATTCAAACTCTTTTTTTTATAAAGGGTCGGGACTTCCCCTTTTTCCTATTTACTTCATTCGAGCCGAACTGACCCAATAGCACCAAACCTTCGTCAATCCGAAGCTTGCAACCACCAGAAAACCAACGCCGTCGATCTTCACCGCCAACACCATCAGCCGTCGCCTCCTGAAGCTGCTATCGTCGTTCTAAGTGATTCCCACCATCGAGATCACCCCCGTTTTGATGCGTTGCCAATCTGATGCATCCAATACCCTAGTTTGGGTTGTCTTGAACCAGAGATCAAATCATCCTTCTCAGTTTTGAAGGTTGGTGACTAAAGGTGAATTTGAATCAGTAGTGGAGATGACGTTTATTGCGAATTGAATTTGGTTTTCTGGGAGAGTGATAATGGCTTGACGTATTCTCTTGTACATAGCATATGCTGTTATCCTCCTCCAGAAAACTAAAGTCGACTAATGTTGAAGATTTTCATTTAGTTTGGACGTGTTGATCGGGAGCTGCTTGCACCAGAACAATCCTGTTATTACATACCCCATGTTCCTGGAATAGGAAGAGCTTTCTGTGTCACTTTGGACAATGGATCCGTTATCGATCGTCAATCGATAACGGGTAAGTACGGAAATAATAAATTCAGCGAATGATACAGATTGATTTTCCTAGCGTGAATGAGCTATCTACATGAGATGGATCGTTTATAGTGTCCATGACATTGGACCCATTTTCACTTAGATTACACACTACACATGCCCCCAGCTAATACTTGGAATTCGATTGATTGGGACAGATCAATCGTCTTTTGGATTTCAAGTGTCAACCGCATAAGGGTTTATAGTTTATAGATTAAGTGCACCCGATCATTTGGAGTACAAGCTTTGTTATGTAGAATGGCACGCAAATCAATTGAAGGAACTTCACCTCACTCTGAAGGGGAGTCATCAACGATCCTGGCTGGGTCTGCCGCTCCTTTAACTGCGGGTCAATACAGTCGTCTGATTCCGATCAGGCTCATTATTGATCGTACTCCCCCTAATTTCAGAGCCCTACTTGATCCTCCAGAGAAGGCTTCTACAACTATTACACATAAGATGTTGCAGAGCATCTTCTCACAATATCGTATTCTGGAGGACGATGTACTTTTTCCCACAAGAGAAGAGTTTGCTCATAGACCGCCTCCTGGGTATGTGGCCTGTCATTGATATATGTGCATGTACAGAGCGGTGCCCCTATTCAACCACTTCTTGAGGAAACCCTTGTGAATATGGGGTTAGCCCCCTTCTAAATTCTTTTAAATGTATACGTTGTGCTGACATGCTTGTACAGTCTATTCACGCGGACTCTTAATTGCGCCACAAGCTTCGCTGAGCTGTGTTATCTCCTATTGTTCAAGAAGAGAGAGGCTAATCCATTGATTGTGTATATTAAAGCATAGTGGAGCCTTAAGCTTATACTGGATTTTCCTAAAAAGTTCCTTTATTTAAGAATCGGTTCTTTTTTTGCAAAGTGTCCAAAAGCATTCACTCGTTTATAGACAACAGGAGGTAAGTCTCCTTCATCGTGTTCAGAGTTTCCTTTAATTGCTATAAGCTTTCTGAATGATCATATATCCCTTGCAGTTCTTCTGAATATTAACAAGGCCCGGCACTCAACACCGTTCTCGGTATCTTGAAAGTGGTCGATGCTCGGGAGTGCACGATTAGATTTTGCTCAAGGATGAGAATCTCCGCCAATATGGGCATTTACACCCTGGGAGAACCATCGGATTTGTCATTGCTCCTTCATATTCTTGAGCCCAAACCCATTATGTTTCCTCTTCCCATGACTCTGGTGAGGATGATGATGATGAAGAGGAAAGTAGCCCATTCAATGGGTCAGAGGTGACCCCTAAGGAGGTTGAAATTCAAATCGGGGCCGATGGTCCTTCCAAAATGCCTTCGATTTCAGAAGAGAAAGATGAAGAATTTATTCAACGAAAGGGCAAGGCTCCGCTTATTGAAGAGAAGGAAGAAGGAGAAATCAGCGAGGAGCATTTTCTAAATGAGGAAGAAATAGATTGTGACACTGATGAGGGTGACGTCAAATTAGGGGACCAGGCCGTAAAATTAAGCCCCGGTCATACACCCTCACCTTCTTTGAAAGAGCTTATTGAGGAAGCTTCTCCCAAGACTAATCTTGCACCCAGCTCCCTACCGGGAGATGCTGACACCGATTTGGGAGATATAAGAAACGTTTTTGTGAATATGGACGATTATACTTCAAAAGGGTTGCCTTCCCAGTCTACTCAGATCGCCCTTGCAGGCGGTAGTGTTCTAACATTCGTTGGTGACTGATCTGGTTTGTGTATTCTGCTGGGGTCGTTAAATAGCAACACACACTTCATTAGGATCGCACGCTTTATATTATTTTTCTTTAGGATGTTTTAGTCCATCGAACGCCATTACCTAAAGCCATTTTATCACTTGCTGCAGGAATCATATCTCGTGGTTTTTACGACGATCTTGATCGAGTTTTGGAGTCTCATCGTACATAGAGACACCCTTCAAGGTACTATGCTCCCTGGGAAATTGATGAGGAGAGGAAAAGGAGGAAGGAAGGAGAGGCGTATGAGCGTTGCCATGCCGAAGGAGATCAAGGCAGAGATAGGAGAGGCGACTATAAAACGTGGAAGAGCCCGACTGACCAGGGAGATCCGTCAAAGAGGCCGAAAAGAGATCATGAACACTAATTCGCTTCACAACCTCTTGCTTCCACTGGGATAAATGTCCCTGCTTCTGGTGCCGTGACCTCTTCCACCCATACTGTTGTGACTACCACTCCCCAGATTTCTAGGTTTGTGCCTTATATTCTTCCTGCTGACACCCCCTACCTACAAGCTACATTCCATAATTTGTTCTTAAAGGGGGTTGTGTTTGATAAGCCCAATCTGAAGTCAGTTCGTGCTGAATCTTATTCACCCCATTTCCATGTAATTCAGAATGGTTTGGAGCAAGCTCAAGGATAGGAAAAATAATGCTTACAACCAAAACAATTACTAGGAAATCGTCTTGTTTGAGTCCGAAAAGGATGAGTATGAAGCACAGCTCGCAGATCGCGATGTAGAGATCGAGAGGCTAAAGAGAGAGAGAGAGAGAGATGACGCCCTTACGGGGGAGAGTAAAAGTGATTCTTTGCTTAAGGATCTAAAAGAAT
Source organism: Allium fistulosum (assembly GCA_030737815.1). Classification (NCBI taxonomy): domain Eukaryota; kingdom Viridiplantae; phylum Streptophyta; class Magnoliopsida; order Asparagales; family Amaryllidaceae; genus Allium; species Allium fistulosum. The sequence goes on along the minus strand of CM060908.1, from coordinate 933,563,277 downwards.
CTACTGATCAAGCCGCAATCATATTTAGAGATGAGATAAAGAAGTGTCATACAAATGAGGCGATGTTAAAGGAACAGTTGAAGAAAAGAGAGGCGATGGTTGAGATGCAGAAGAATACCGTCGTTGAGCAGGCTCAAGAGATCGCCTTATTTCGCAAACAAGTCTCGAATTTGGATGCTGAGAAGAAACAACTAGCGATAGAGAAGGCTAACACGGATGCCAATTTTTCAGAGCTTCAAGATTCCTTCAAAAATAAGATGAAGGGTTTGGATGCTACAATTGTGGGTTTTTACGTCAAATCCGTGCTACATCAGGGGAATCTTAGTTACTTGGGTCCATTATTCCCTCGTACACTTACCTTAGTCTGGGAAGAGAACCTGGTCTGATTTCAAGACATGGGCGGCGGTTATACTGAAGAGGAGTTGGTTCAAGCATATCTGAATGAAGAATCCCGTCAAGCTTTAGGGGTGGGCCAGGGGGTCCTAAGACTAGAGAGGGAGCAAAAAGCTATTGATGTTGCGACCGCCGCTAAGGCTATAACTGAGCAGTTTCCTTCAGGTCCTGGTGAGTCGTCTTTACATACCTGTGCTGATGAGGGGATCGCTCTTACTTTAGTAGGTGATGCTTCTTCGGTCGCTCCTACTAATCCTGTGATTATGCAGCCATCAAAAGAGGGCAACGACGAGGTCTTCGAAGTTGTGATGCATGAACAGACCCTTGCGGCTGGTAACTTTCTTATCTCTCCCGTGTTCGAAGATTTTCAATTATGCCGAATGAAATAGTCGAGCTAACCACCCTTTATTCTGATATTATAGATTAGCCCTCTCTTCTTGCCGAGCTGCCTCCTCCTCATGGAGCCGGATCCACTACTATTCTTACTACATCAACCGTCGTCTCCGCACCCGGCTCGCAGCCTAATCCACACTCCGAGCAAATTGCAGCGATGTATGGTTTGATGACCTCTCTGTATCTCAAGAGAAGGTCTTGGTAGCTACTGACACATGGGAGCAGGCAGATCAAGCTTGCCAACTAGAAAAAGTGTGGATCAAGCAGCCGATGATTGAGCAGCAGGTGGTAGCGGTGAAGAAGGATAAGGTTGAAGAGTAGAAAAGATCATCGAAGAGTTCTCACAAATCCCGTAAGCACGAAGGAAAAGGAGGGTCTGCCAGTGGCATTATTCCAGAAAGCGAGATCAATCCTAGAGGGGATATGAAGAAGCTCGAGAAGTTGCCAATCAGAGGCGGAAAAGGCGGCAGGGGAGGTTGTGATAAGAAGCCATGATATGTTCGTGTACTTGTGAAGTGGAGCTTTTACTTTTTGTACAAGTGTAGAGTCTGCACTTAGCATTTCTTGTTGTTGTTACAACAGTGATGTTTGTATTTTCCTTTTCTTGGTCAATATTGTGCGGGTACGGCCCCCACTGTTTGTTTTTATACATGAAAAATGTTATAAGTAATAAAATTGTTGAAATTTTGATTGTAATTTCACTTATCTACTTATTTATATTTCATGCACTGTTACCTTTTACATACCACTATTTTTTTATTTAGCATGATTTTGTACATGTAAGTAGCCGTTGATAAGTAGTCATTAATATTTTTCTTATGATGTTCTGTTTAGCCCGTAATTACTACCAAAATTCCTTTTTTGGGGAAATAGAACTGTGAAGTATTTGCTATTTTGGTTAAGTGTTGGTGTGTGTGTGCCCCCAAGTTCACGAGACTGCTTACTCCGAACACTTGATATGGGATTGGTTGCCCCTATTAGTCTCTTGGATGCCCTCGATCGGGTCTATACTGCAAATCCTATCTTTGGGAACTTCTGATTTTATCGTCCTCATTTTATACACTCCATTTTGATTTCTGCCTTGAGACATCCGTGAAGCTTTTTATTAGCCTTACCGAGTGATTTATGCACTTAAGGATTTCAATAAGTGATTGGTGATGTCGGAGCGACACCGGCTACTCAAAATTCTGTTAAGTGATTTCATTGCAATGTTGACATTCAGGCTATTGAGCACACATGTCGCTCCTTGGAGTGCTATTTCCTTGGCTTCGGAGGCGGTGCGTGGCTTTTTATAATATGAGAGTTCCTCATCTTTAGATGCAATTTTGCTGGTCCAAGTAGTGGTGTGCGGCTTGCGAAATGTGCATAGTGGGATCGAGGCTTGCTCAGTCGTAGTTCTACGAACCAAGAAGCGATGCGCGACATTAATTAGGACCTTCCTGGTGTCGCCGAAGCAACATCAGTTCTCATAAGGCACGGATCGAGTTCCGTCGATCAGCAGTTTGAGAGTGTGCGGCTTATGAAATGCGCAGCTTTGATTCGGGCCTTCCCGGTGTTGCCGGAGCAATACTGGTTCTTAGAAGGCTGGGATTGAGTTCTGTCGATCAGCGGTTTCAGTCTATTTGCTTCCATCGACTCGGCTGGTAGATGAGGTGTACTTGAGTGTGGTTTCACTATCTCAAGTAGTGATCAGATGGTTTTAAGTCGATTTGACCTTGTCGACTCGGCAGGTTACTTATGTAAACATAGTTTTATTGGTTCGGAAAGCAAAGCAATTTCATTAATTGAAATTAGAGTTGGACAAGTTCTGCCTACTTACAATGCCTCCGGTGTCCCGGGATGGATTATTTGTAGAAATAGAAATATAGAAGATAGTCCTAGATAAAGTAATGACACAGCGATTCGCCGTTCCAAGCATGGGGAATTTAGGTTCCATCAATGGTTGTTAGCTTGAATGTGCCATCCCTAGCTTCTGGCAGATCACATAGAGCCCTTCCCAGTTTGGTCCGAATGTTCCTGGTATAGGGTAGACCCATTTGAGGACAAGATCTCCAACTTCGAAAGTATGGTCACGGACCTTGGAGTTGAAATGTCGTGCGACCCTTTTCTGTTGAGCGGCAGTCCTTAGTTCGACTTCATCCCGCTTCTCATCGACCATATCGAGCGAATCTAGCATGAGCTGCTCGTTCTGCCTTTGATTGAAGTTTTGCCTTCGATGAGAAGGGACTTCCAGTTCGACCGGGATCATTGCCTCTGAACCATATGCCAGGTCGAACAGAGAGTGCCCGGTTGTAGATTTGTGCGTTGTTCTGTAAGCCCATAGTGCAAGTGGAAGTTCATCAACCCAAATTCCTTTAGCTTTAGTTAGCAGCTTTTTGATGGTGGACTTGATGATCTTGTTTGCTGCCTCCACTTGCCCATTTGCCTATGGATGTGCAACATCGGAAAAGCCTTTATCTATTCGAAAGAGTTTGTAAAAGCCTTTGAATTCAGGGCTTTCGAATTGAGTCCCGTTATCCATGATGTTTTTTTGTGGCATCTAAACCTGCAAATAATGTTTTTAGTGACAAAGTTAATAACTTTCTTTGTAGTAATAGTGGTTAGCGGTTCTGCTTCGGTCCATTTGGTAAAGTAGTCAACAGCAACGATAGCTTATTTGGCTCCTCCATTGTCTATTGGCAATGTACCAAGCAAATCGATTCCCCAGATTGCGAATAGCCACGGGCTGACCATCTGCGTTAGCTCCATTGAAGGAGTTCTTTTGATCTTGCTGAATCTTTGACATTTATCGCACCATTTGGCATAATCTACTACATCGCGGTTAATCGTTGGCCAAAAATACCCATACCAGAGAAATTTCATTGCAAGGGTTTGCCCCCTAGTGTGAACTCCGCATTCTCCTTTATAAACTTCCTTGAGGATTCTTCGAGCTTCACCATTGGTCACACACCTGAGTAAGGGGGCAGAGAATCCCCTTCGGTAGAGTATTCCGTCCTGTATTATGAACCGTATTGCCTTTCGAAGGAGCTTTTTCCGTTGATTCCTGTCTGCTGGGAGTGTTCCTCTGAGCAGATAGTCCTTGATCGGTGTCATCCATGTCTCTAGTTCTTTAGTTGTTTCGTAAATCCAGTTGATATATATCTCGCCTATGCTTGGAGCGGTTAGAGTTTCAATTGGTACCAGTCCCATCGATTGAGATTCTACAGAACTTCTAGTTTAGCTAATAAGTTCGCCTTCATGTTTTGTTCCCTCAGGATATGAGTTATGGTGTAATGCTCGATGTTGTTCAGCAATTCCTGCACTTTGGAAAGATACGGGGTGAGGTTCTCTTCGCGGGCTTGATATTCGTCTCTTACCTGATAAACGACTAGTTGAGAGTTTCTATAAATATGTATAACTTTATCTCGAGTTCCTTTACAACTTTCAGTCCGGCTATCAATGCTTCATATTCTGCTTCATTGTCTGTTGCAGAGAATTCCAAGCATAAGACATAGCAAACGGATCGTCCTTCGGGAGTTTCGAGCATGACTCCTACCCCGAGCAAAAGTTGTTAGATGCACTTTCGATGAACAACTTCCAGTGTGTCTCCACTTGTAGAGTAACTTCTTCTTCATTATCTCATATTGTAAACTCGGCAATGAAGTCTGCCAGTGCCTGCCCATTGATCGCCCTTCGATGATGTTTAGTGATTTCATATTGATTCAATTCAAAGTTCCTTTTAATAAGCCGTCTACAGGTCTCGGGGCGGTACAACACCTGCTTCAAGGGTTAGTCTATTAGCACATTGATCGGGTGTGCTTGGAAGTACGGTCGTAACTTTCTGGATGCGATCAAGAGGTAATATGCTAGTTTTTCCAACTTCGGATAATTCTTCTCGGCTCCAGTGAACTGTTTACTGATGTAATATAAGGGTCGTTGGACCCTAGCTTCTTCACGTACAAGCGCGCATGGGGCGAGACTACTAAGTAGATAAACAAGTCTTCTCGGTCTATCGACTTGGATAGGATTGGCAGAGTCTCCATATGTCACAGCAGTTCTTCGAAGGCAGTTTGAAAAGCCTAACTCCATTCAAAGTTCTTCTTTCCCTTCTTTAGTGCGTCAAAGAACGGTATACATTTATCGGTTGCTTTCAAGATGAACCGGCTTAGCGCTGCAACTTTTCCATTCAAGCTTGGTAACTCTTTCTTGTTCCTTGGGGCCTCGACTTCCCTTAAAGCGGTAATTTGTTCGGGATTAGCTTCGATGCCTCTGGAACGTACAATGAATCCTCAGAACTTTCCAGAGGCTACCACGAAGGGACATTTAAGTGGATTGAGCTTCATTCTATACTTACGGAGTATCGAACATTTCAGCGAGGTTGTCTAGGTGACTTGCGGCTATACGCAATTTAACTAACATATCATCTACATAGACTTCAATAGTCTTCCCGATTTGACGTTTGAACATGGCTTTTACTAGTCGCTGGTAAGCTGCCCCAGCATTCTTTAAGCCGAATGGAATCACTTTGTAGCAGTATAACCCCCAAATTAGTAATGAAACTAGTGTTTTCCTGGTCAGGTTTGTGCATCATGATCTGGTTGTATCCCGAGTAGGCATCCATGAATGAAAGCAAGTCATGTCCAGCTGTCCCGTCCATAATCTGGTGGATTCTAGGCAGTGGAAAGCTACCCTTTGGGCAAGCTTTGTTTAGGTCTAAGTAGTCAATACAAGTTCGCCATTTTCCACTAGGTTTCTTGTAATGATCCTGAACTCGGCCTTCAAAAATCGGCACCCGTACTTCACTTGTACTCAAAATGCCACAGATTCAAACGCCGAATCTGGTTCACTGGAGCTTATAACACCATTAAGTATAACAACACAGCGGAATAAAGAAATAGATGATATCATATACAACTCCAATGAATACAATATCCAGAATGATATACAACAATGATATTAATATGATACAACAATATCAGAGATAAATAATGATACAGCGGAAACAACAGAAGTGATAACTCCAAATGATCCTCAAAAGAGAATGGATCCACCAACTCCAATATCAAGCTCGAATCACCATCACGTTGCACAAAGAGAAGCAAGTGCAGTCATGAACTCCAAAACTGAACTAGCTCCCGATAATCTACTAAACCTGAATATCTGAGAAACCCAACTCTAGACTGCCCGTGTGGAAAATAAACTCCGAGTCAGTCATGGGACTGGTGTGAGCAACAAAAACAGTTTATCTTTAAACAACACAAAAGGATTTTAAACATTGAAATCCGCAATGCTTTTTAGAAAATGAAACTACCATAAGACCTCCCGCCACACACACAATGCAAACGCAGAATTGGAGGAGATTTCTTCTTATGATAGTCAAACATGCTTACTACGCAAAATCGTTGGATTATTATTATTAGTGCATAGTGGAAAACATTTCGAAAGTACAATATTAATCTTAGCCAGCATACAATCATTATTGTATGCCTACTATAGCTACCATCTAAACAGTGGTGACCACCATAAGTAAATGGTAGGTTCTACAACTAATACCGTACAAGGTTCGTATTGGAAGATGGATTTCCAACAAATGGTCAGACAAAGGAACTTCCTTACACCGAAATGGAAACGCCTCTGGAAAGACGCCCCGAGAGTCAACCTGCTCTCTGCAAACACAAGGCCGACGCTACCTCACGCTGTACAGCTGTAACTAGGTAGCTAACACACGAGCTATGCCATCCCCCAGTCATTACCGACCTTTATCCGAGACGTCTCGATCACATTTCAGAGATTTTTCACACGAACTGGAACCATATATATGTGTATATGTAGAGAGAAAGGTGTTTGTACATGTGATAATATATATTTGTACAAGTGATATAAATGCCTTGTACCATATCAAAGACTTTTCATTTGTTTTGGAGGCTGAAACATTTCTCACTATTTCGGTTGAGATGATATCCATGTGTGCTTGAGAAGATGTGGTATTAAATGTATGTGTTTCTCATTTTGTTTACAGCAAATCTATTTGCTTTGTACTTCTTTGTTTTGTTTATTTCCTGCTTGCTTAGTTCACATACAATTCTATATGTATTTCATATGTTATATAGTTCTAGAATTTTCTCATGTGTTTTGCTTCATGTTTATACAACTATATAATTTATTTTGAATTATAGATGAATTTCTATATTTTAATTAGTTGTTAAAGTTTAGCAAATGTATTTACTTTATGTATTTTTCTATCATATATATTTTTATTTTTGAACCATTTATTTACAATTTAAATTCAAATCAAATATATATATATATATATATATTATTTCAAATTTTCTCATATATGCCCAGATATATATATATTCACATATATACACATATATACAATATTTTAATTTTTAAATGATTTATACAAAATATATTTGAATTCGGGGAAACTCGCATCACTTTAATCGATTAATTTTACAAATTGTCTTCAAAAATCCAATTAATTATCAATTTAAATTTAATTAAACCCCGTGGTCATTACATTTCTTGACCAAGACTGGGTTGGATATGCATTTAGGATAGGTTGCATCATGGATAAAACCATTTTCCATCAGCTTATCCACTTCTTCTCTTAGTGCTTTGGACAATTCGGGTCCTACGTTGCGCCTCTTCTGCCTTACTGGTGTATAGTTGGGATTGACGTTGACTGCGTGACATGCTATCTCCGGCGATACCCTGCACATATCGAAATGTGTCCAAGCGAATATATCTAGGTTGGCACGAAGAAATTTGATTAGTTCCTGTCGTATCTTGTTACCAAGATGTGATCCAATTTTCAGGACCCGAGTCGGATCATCCATATCGACCGAGACAGGCATCGTCAATTCTACCGGTGTTGCCCGATCCTTCCCTGAACTCTTCTTTCTAGAGTCTAAAGCCTTGTCAAATCAGCTATGGTCCCCAAGCCAGGGGCTGCTCTGTAATTGCTATGTGGTAGGTTCATGAATGTGGAGAGTTTTCCCCATATTCTTCCCTTTTTTCTTCACGCGATTCTATGATGTAGCATTCTCTAGCGACACTTTGGTCTCCTTTGATCACTCCAACTCCATTCTTCGTTGAAAATTTCATGGTTAGACACCACTAAGCTAAAGTAATCCTGAAATCTGCCAAAGTTGGCCGACCTAAGAAAGCATTATAGGTGGACATTTCATCTATGATCACAAAGGTCTGGATGAGAATGACTCTTCAGTCACCTTCCCCAAGTTCCATGGGCAAATCAATTGTTATGATAGGTTTCTTAGGTTCATCAGTGAATCCCTAGATCTTCATTTGACAAGCGGATACGTCCCTCATACCGATCTTCATCTGATAAAGCGTGTGTCTGAACAGGATATTGACAGAGCTGCCACTGTCCACTAATACTCGTCGGACCATGGCTGGTTCCATTCCTACCAACACAACTATGGGGTTGAGGGTCGGAGCTTCTATTCCTTCGATATCTCGGTTTTGAAATACTATATCATCATTCAGGGTTCTCTGTTGCTTGGCAGGAGTTCCGTCTTCAATCTCAAAGCACAAATCTTTCGAGGCATGTTTCAACGAGCTTGCATATCGCTTCATTTCTCTCCAACTCTTATGCTCGGGATGAAGTCCTTCAGATATTGTTTCGATGATGAGTCTTTGGTCGGTCTGTCTATGTCCCTTTCGCTAGTTCCAACTTGGTTTCCCCAGGCATTAGGAGCTTGTGGTGCAGTAGGCTGGTCAGAATTCTATGGCTTTCTCACGTACTGTTGAAGTTTGATCTCCTGGACTAGCTCTTCGATCAGATTCTTCAGGTGTCGGCACTCATTTGTGTTGTGACCATGTATTTCATGGAAGCGGTTGTACATTCTGGAACGTTTTTTCTGTTCAGTTACACCCTTTTTAGGTGGCTTCTTATACTCCTCCGTTCCTTGTGTCGCGAGGTAGATGTTTTTTGGAGTATCATTGAGCGGGGTGTAATCTTCAGGCCTGAAAACTTTATGTCACTTGTCACTTCCGTGTCGCTTGTTGGAATTCTGGTTCTTCCTTTTCTGGTTCCCATCCTTTACTGTGTTTCCTACAACGGTTCCGGAGGTGTTTGCGGCTTGGTTAGTTAGCACACTGTTCTGGCCATCATTGGTTAGTTGTGGGTTAGCAGGTTTTCCTTCTAGCTCCTCTGCCTCTTCCAATCTCAAGTACTGGCTTGCTTTTCGATTAAAGTCCTTCCTAGTGGTAGGTTGCTTCGTTTGGATCCATTTTCCAAATTCAGTGTCGGGGCAGATAGCGCGGACCAGGGCCATGAAGACCACACCTTCGTTTGGGTTACTTACTTCAGTCAATGTGATGTTGAACTGACTCAAGAAGGATTTCGAAGATTCATTTCATCCTTGGAATAAGCTAGATAAGGACACCGCGTCTTTTGGCTGCGCCATGTGAAGCCTAAACTGATCAAGGAATTTTGCTGCTAATTCATTGAAAATGGAGATGGATTTTGGTGGGAGCCTAGTGAACCACATAGAAGCAATTCCCTCTAGGAAGATAGGAAAACATCTACATCGAACAACATTTGAAGCATTTGCTCCATCCATGTACTAACTATACTTGTAAAAGTGTGGCTTTAGATCTCTAGTTCCATCGTAAGATGGAATTATCGGCATAGCAAACTTTTCAGGGTACTGCTCATTCAAAATGTCGTCAGTAAAGGGAGTCTGGCTTGAAGTAGTTCCCTATCATCATCTCTACTATCCTTACTTTCATCCATCACGCGCTTGATCGTATCCACGATATATGCCTTTGAGGTCCGGTAGTCCGTGGGCTGGTTGTCAGTGACTATGCCAAGTGTTTAATTTTGCAAACGATCTTAGTAAGTGGACTGAAGCCTAGGCTCTCCTACCTTTGGGAGAGCCGCTCCCTCGGAGTCTCGTTGGCTTGCGGTTGGTTGGGTAGGAGCAGTCTGGGTCTCCCTTCCAATATTGAGTGCATTAGTATTTTCTTCTAACCTATCATCATCAAGTTGCTCACCATCTTCAGAGTCGGAGAGATGCATTGATATATCTTCCCCTGGGGGTTTTGCTCCTAGATTCAAGTTAATAGCGGGTTGCTTTGCAGTTGGTGGAGTGCTTGTGTTTCCTTCTATGATAATTCCTGCAGCTCCACCCGCTACTCCTTTTCGCTTCTGCCTCCGTTTCTTCTGTTTATGCTTGAAACGAAAGAGTTTTCCTGCTTCGTGGCAGCTTAGGTTCTGGCATGGTTTTTGGAGCAGTTAGTGATTGCAAAGTTAGGAGGGAATTTAATTTATCCATAAGAGCTTTTTGGCTGTTCTCCATCTTTTGATTGATTTAAGCAACCATCTTGTTCAATTCGCTTCTAGAGATGACCTCATGCTGGGTAGAAGATCCCGACACCTGATCTCTGGCATTAGCTCTAGAATTTGCTCCAATTAGCATATTATTGGCGTTGTTGACTTCAACACGCCGAGGATTGGTCTCTTCTCCAGCTATAACAGTTCATATGGATTTTTCGGAAGCAATTCTCTTTCTCCCCACTATTGATCTTCAATGGCAAGCTTCAAACTTCTTAGAGCTTATTTGATGGGTCTAGTTTCTGTATTTGGCAGATCCATAGAGGAAAACTGGATCTATGCCTGAATTCACCGAGTTCTCATGTTAACCCCAAAAAATGGATCAATACCCTAGATTAAGCGTGAAAGCACCAGCCTTGTTTATCAAGGCCAATAAAATAGAAAAGGCAATAGTAAATCGTATAGAAATAAAGTGATAAGAGATTTTTATAGTGGTTCGGCTATTAAAGAAGCCTACGTCCACTTTATGGCCTTTATTGAACAACTACTGTTATAAAGGAGTTTGAATTACAATACGATACTTCTTTCTTAAGTTAGATCAAGCCACCATTGTTAGAGCAACCGGAAGGATCTCAGTTTCCCTTTGATGGCTATAGTGAGAGAGAAGAAGAGTGAAGAAACAATGGCAGATTTCCAACATGCAGTTCAGAGGATCCTCTTTCTGTTGTAGATGGGATGGTATTTATAGGAGTTTAAGAGCATTTGGGCTAGAGCCACCTTGTCGGAAGCCTGGATTCATTACATAGAGAAAGTCCAAAAAGATTGAAGGTCATCGGAGCAAAGTATTTGGATCGGTACCGATCCAAATAGTTTAGAATTTTTGATGCTTTGACTACTTGGTTGTCTTCTTTGCCTGGTTACGATGTTCTCTATGTAGTTTCGTAGCTTGTTGACTGGTTTTGATGGTGATTCACCTATGGTTTAGATTGAACTGTATTCTGAATCGGATGAACCCTCACTTCTTGAACTATGTTGCCTAGATTGCTACCAAACATATTGGATGAACTTAGTGGAGGCATAGGGTCATGATGCAAGAAATTTGGAGGATCAAAGAACGGATAAGTTGGATTGGTGCCGATCCGAAAAGTTAGGCTATTTTCGGTCCATACTTTTTGGAGACTTCAATGATGTTCTTTTAGGCTTTCCGATAAAATTTGGAGTCGTTTTGGCTTAATTTGTATGTTCTAAATCCTTTTAAATTTAGCTCGATTAAGAACCCGGTTGACAATATATGTCCGAATATGTATCGAATATACATATTCTTATATTGCTTTAGATTTCAAAGCTCATAAAAGACAATATATAGCCTCGTGCAAATAAACACCTAAGTAACCCAGGCATAAATGTTTTTAGTAGTTGTATATTAGGCTCTTGCATGTGTCTATAAGTAACAACGTGCCAAAGATTTATTGGTAAGTATATTTTAATTTCTATGTCAATCCTTAATTTAGTTCATTTTTATATCTTAACTGATAAATATTTTATTAATTTTATTAGTTGTAGAAATTTATCGATGTAGAACTTTATATAGAAAATGTTCTTGCAATATTAGACAGATTAGATGTTATCGTTTCATTTTTCTATTAAGGCTCCCACTAGACTATTATGTTTCTCAAAACTCTAAGAGAAAACATAGAGATCTTTCGATTTCTCTAGTAGGTGTTGGGAGTCACTTGCCTTAGAATTCTGACCATGAGGATGATGAACAAATAAGAGGACTGCAGGCGATGGATAACACTTTATCGATTGTATCATATACAACTCCCACCCGTGGTCTTTAATCTAATCTCATCTTGACCTTGAGGATGATCAACAAATCAAGAGAGATTATTCACTCGTATCTATTATTTCACGATGGTCTAAGTATAATGCATGTACCTTGAGGTAGATCAATAGATATCTACATGCATCCTAACTTATCTAGTTAATATATTAGTAGTACTACACATAATATCCATAGCTTGAGGAAGATCAACAACTAAATAGTATGTAAATAATCCATTAGTATATAAATGATAGAGAACAACTTTACATATTGGAAATTCATAAATTCCTATATAAACATTTGAGTGATATCGATATAAGGAATAATGTATGTCTTATTAAATACCCTCATGATTCAAGTATCGGATGCATCTAAAATCACGATACACATATAATGCGTATGTACTTATTTCAAAATTTTATTTTAGGTTTTTTTCAGTTCCACTTATGTTTATACATATATAGTTATTTAAGTTGTAATTTATTTATAACTTTTGTAATCAGATTAACCTATAATATATATTTTTTATTTCTTATTTATTAAATCATTTTTAATTATTTTTAATTTTTATTAATTAAATCATTTTTAATTAATTTAATTTATATAAAACTTCTAAAACTATATATTTTTCATCTTAAACTAGTTAAGATAAATAATTAACTATACGATGTCATAGTCATAACATTATATTGAGTCATATACCATGACACCATTTATCTTATTAATGTAGAGTCGTAAACCCATTTCCTTATTGATATATTAGACATATCAAGTTTATGTGATAATACTTGTTTTTACATGAGAGTGGTATAAGCACCGTGTAGTAGGCATGCCTCATTCTTACAAGGACGGTTATGTTTTCTTATGCTCATACATTATATTTATATATAATCCAGCTTATTTATTATTCCGAATAGATGAGCCATTAACACCAGATATTGTTTGGCCCGAAGTTAATTGTGTTGTCCCTTCTATTATAACTCTTGGGTACTCTCATAAGTGGGTCGAGAGATAGGTTGATGTAACTATGCATGGTAGCTGATTGTACTCTCATAAGTGGGCTGAGAGATAGGTTGATGTAACTATGCATGGTAGCTGATTGTAGAGATGAGCATGAGGCTTACTAATTTGCTATTCTATTGGAGCTTTATTATATATATTCCATAATGCAGTGCTTTGAGTAATTAGCATTTATTTATGTTGTTAAAGACAGCCTATTTACTTGTAGTCATTCATGTATCTGAGAGACATTGACTCATTTACTCCTGCATGGTCATTTAGGAGATTATGTATCATGATATTTTGGAGTTTATTTGTTAGTATTTAATTTTGATCATGCTACTATCTCACATATTTTATAATTGTGTTTTATTATATTTTATAAATGCGATGCAAGATATATGATAGTTCATTATATTATTAGTCAAATTTCAAAATTGTCCTTCATGGGTTAGGTGCTTAGCAACAAATGAGATCCATTTAAGACACAAGACATAGAGGTGCGTTTCAAAATGGGTCATTTATCAATTATGGGATAATGCTACATTATGTAGAAAGATGACCTAGTTGAAATGTTCACAAGTGTTATTAGATGGTAAGAGTTTAAAAGGAAGTTCGAAGAAATGTTCATTCCGCAAGCAAATAAAGAAGAGTTATTCTAAATGTCAATTGAGTTCAGACGGGCCAAAGGAGCGAGTATCATTAATTATGTAAACAAGTTTAGTGAGTTTTCCGATTATAAAGGGAAGATGATTACTATAGAACAAAAGAAGTTTAAGTTTTAATGTGGCTTGTTGGCAATAATCAAATTCTAATTGGTGATTAACACGAGCGGAAAATTTATAGAAGTATTGAACACCATTTTTTGGTTAAATCGATGAAAGAATAGAGTAGGAATAAAAATACCAGGTAGAGGTAAGGAAAGTGGTTTCTTAAGGAAGTGAAAAGTTTCAACCTGGTCCCAAAAGAGGATGATTCATGCCTAAAGGAAGATCGACCGATCTAGGTTGAAGGAGTGTAAATGAAAGGGTAGTAAAGATGTTGTAAAGAGAGTGAAGTGCCATAACTAAGAATAGATTAGTCACTTTGCAAACAAATGTGTAAAGCCAAAGTGTGGAGTTGGAAGTTTTAACCATAGAAAAAATAGGTACTCTGCTAAAGATCGTATTGAATCAGAAATGAACGACGACATATTTGTTCTAGGACCTGACATAAGTGGAGAGGTTTATTTGAACCATACTAACTTGGAAGTTAATATTCATATGAATGGTTTAACTATAGCAATATTGTTCGATAGTGAAGAATCACATTCTTTTAAGTTTGATGAATAGTGTGATAATTAAGCCAAAATTTTTAAGTCCACTGTTATGTATTATGACCCAATTCAATAGTACTACTACATTAAGGCTAATGAATGAGATAATGTGGTCAAATTAAGAGGCTAGATTATTTAAGTAATTTGGTTGTTTGAGCTATGGATGTTTCAAAATTATATTTTTCATGGATTGTTTAACACATTATGGAGTTATCTTAGACTGCTCGAGGTGAGTAGCTTTTCTTAGGGATGAATGGAATGAGGCAGTTCTGGAACTAGTATGTAAGAAAAGAAGTTTGTCGAAGGGTTGTTTTATAAATGGATTAATGGTAGATGAGTCCGACCATTTTAGGATCCTAGTTGTTTATGAAGTTGAAGTTGTGTTTTTAGAAGTGGATAGTTTTCCATTGAAAATAGAAGTTAAGTTCAAGATAAGGTTTGAGAAAATGCTAAGCCATATACATATCTCTAAAAAGAATGTCACCAAGCAAGTCGGTTGAGTTAAAGCTGCAGACCTATGAGTTGTTGTATAAGGTGTTCAACTAATCGAGTGAATCTCCTTAGGGTAAACTTATTATGTTTTTAAGAAAGCAGGATAGATAAATGTGGTTATGTACAAGTTTTTAAATTTTGGTTTTCGGTTCCTTTCCGGTCATTTGACATTTTTACATCGGTACCGTTTCGGATATTTCGGAAATTCCGTTTAAATTTCGGTTCCTGAATTTGTTTCCTTTTAATACTTTTTCCATATAAGTAAATTAATCTGTACTATTAAATATCTATCATATAAATAAAAATGTAACTTTTGAATGCATAAGATCCAATATCTATCTAATTTATTAATCAAGAAGCTACAACCCAATATATCCTCTCTTTTCAAGCCCAATATCTCGTATTTCCTTCTAAAGCCCAAGTCTGTTTCTATTGCAAAGATGAGGAAGTCCTCTCATTACATGAAGCCCTAGCTCCATCTACATGTTCTAATTCCTCGTCTCAGCTGCCTCATGATGCCCATTTCAAATCAAAGAGTACTGTGTTTGAAGATGTCTCTTTTTTGTACTCAAATTCAATGCATCTACTTAATACAATTCTAAAATTGGTACCTTTTTTCCTTTATTTAATTATGTGGATATTTCTTCTTCGAATCATTTAGTATTTCATGACTGTTTTGATTCTTGCACCATTTGACATAGGAAATTTTCATTTTTTTGGGTCTATTCGAACGGAATCAGAATTTTTAGGCAATTCCATCCTGGACACCGTCGGAACCGGGCCGAGATGGCCGGAATTCCAGGGTGCCGGATGGAATCTTGAACCTTGGTTATGTATTGATTATTGAGAGCTAAATTATTGGATTGAAATAATAAGTATCCACTGCCGATGATAGATTACTTATTTGATCAATTGAGTGGATCTTGTCTGTTCTCACTGTTACACTTAGAGTTTAAGAAAAGAGCAAACCTTTTACTAGTTTTAGGATGTGTTATGGAACTTTCAAGTGCTTAGTCATGTTGTTTTGGTAGACTAACACACTGATGTATTTTATAGTTTTGATGAACTAAGTGTTCCGAGATTACTTGATTATTTTGTACTTATTTATCTGAGGATATAATGGTTTACTTGAAATCTAGGCAAAAGCATGAAGTGCACTTAGAACCATCTTAGAGATGCTTCCTAAACATCAGTTTTGAGCAAATTTCAACAAATGTCATCTTTGGTAGAAAGAAGATTAGTTCTTTGGTCATATTACTTCAGGCAAGGTACTTTTTTGACCTGATGAAGTTTGATGCTATAATGGATTGGAGAATATTGAAAATGGTTATAGAAATAAGAATTTTTTGGGTTTGGAGGTTACTATGGAAGATTCATTAAAGACTTCTCAAAAATAATGACACCATTAAATAGATTGGCATTAAAGAATGTTGACTTTTTATGGTTAGTTGAGTGTAAGAAGTCATTTGTTCTACTGGAGGAAAATGACAATCGGTCATGTACCTGTTATTCCAAAGAGTAAGAAGATGTTTGTTATTTATACTGATGGGAGGGTACATGTTTAGAGATTGTGCTTATGAAAAATGATGGGGTGGTGGCTTATGCTTCTCAATAGATGCATGTATATGAAGTTAGATATGCTACAAATGATTTGGAGTTAGAAGTTATTGCATAAGAATTAAACATTCAAACAAATTACATGGAAGGCAATTGGTTTGAATTATTCAATGATCATTAGTCCATGAAGTATTTTTTTCTCTCATGGAAAGATTTAAATATGAGATAATATAGACATTTAGAGTTATAACTGATTATGACTTTGAAATAGCTTATACTTTTAGTAGGAGAATGGGATGGTCGATGCTTTATGTAGAAGGTATGTGAAAATGATTGCTTCTATGGCAAGAGAATGGAAATGCTTTGGATTGTTTACTACTTGTGATGTGCAGCCAAAAGAAGTGGTCAATGTATTTCTAAAAATTCTTAATTGCGACCGAGTATTTTTTTGATGAGAATAAAAGAAGCACATTAAAAAGATTTGAACCTGGTAGAATTAATGAAGAAGGTCGAGATGGTAGATTTAGGTTCAGAATCTATGGACTTCAGTATTGAAGAGAATGGATTGCCAAGAAAGAATGGTTGACTGTGTGTTCCACTGAAGAGTGGAAAAAAATGATGGATAAATATCATAATTCGTGACTCACTATCAATCCAGGTAGGATGACAATGTATCATAATATGAGATAGTCATTTTAGCAGTCGGGTGCGAAGTTAGATATTGACCAATATATGGAAAAGTGTTTTAAGTACTTGTAATGAAACCTAAACATTTGAGACCATTGGAGTTAGTATAGGCTTTACGCAGATCTATATGGAAGTGGGAACACTTCTCAATGAATTTATTCGGTGGAATACTAAAACCAAATGAGGTAGTGAAAGTGTTTGGGTGGTAGTGGTAGACTTACAAACAAGTCAATTCTCATAGAATTGTTGCTGGATTGACACTTAATTATACGTAGGAAAATTTTCATTTACAAGGGAATATAAAGTTGAATGTTTTTTATGGATAGACTGAGCATGTAAATCAAGTTCTAGAAGATTTGTTACATGCAATGTTTTAGATTTTTGAGGTTATTGGGAAGACTGTGTAGTAGAGTTTGTTTTAAATAAGAGTTAATAAGTGGGCGTTAGAATAACACCTTTCAAATTTTTGTACGAAGAGTCATGTTGTTCTCCCACATGCTTGATGGAAGGTGTGGTAAAACTTTGTTACAGGCTTATAGCCAAAGCTTATTAGAGAATCAAATGAAAATATTTCTTTGGTAAGAGCCTGGTTACAGAAACTGCATTGTTATACAAAAGCAATATATCGACCGAAGATGAAGTGACTTAGAGTCTGAAGTGGGTAAAGTGTCATTGAAGGTTTCTCCTTAAGAATTATGATGACATTTAGTCAAGTTTGAAAGTTTTCTGCATGATATATAAATCTTTTTCTAATAATCAAGAGGATTGGGAAGCATGCATATAGACTAAAGCTAAGTGCTTGGATGCGAGGAGCACATGATGTGTTGTATATTCCACAATATAAGAAGAGTTTGCAAGAAGATAACACTATTTTTCAAGCCATAAGAACATGTAGATAAGCTAGATTTAACTTTTGTTTATTGGCCAATTAGTATTGTGGGGTGGGATGTGAAAATTTGAGAAGAAAAATGTGAGTTTAATGAAAGTAAAGTGGAGTGAATCTATTTTAGGTTGTACTTAAGAAACTGATGACCAAATGAAACTGTCATATCCTGAGTTTTCTGAGTGAAGTCGATTGGATTTTAATCAAAAGGCATTGTAATTTGTTGTATCAGGCTATATTTTTAGTTGGTCATGTAATATGCCCATGTATGTTTCATATGTTTTCTATTATATGTGATGAAGTTTGTTTGTATATACGTCAATATATGTCTTTTTATAGTCACATGGCAAATATAAGCGGGAAACTTAAGAAATAAAAATTGTGATGATGCAATTTTTAATAAGGAGGAGAAGATGTAGTATCCTTAAGTGTGAACAAAAGGAGAATGATGTATAATGTGGTTAAAATATATATATTTATATAGTGATATAAGTCGAATTTGGATTTTACAGGTTTAGAGAAGAATGTGACAATTGGTTTTGGGCGAAATATTCTTGAGGTGTAATCCAATTGTTGACTATTGAAAGTGGGCAACCAATTTTAGGATAAGAAGAACAGATCGGGGGTTGGTGAGTTCTCTTCTATTTTGAAAGGAAATGAACTTCATTTTGGAGGCAAATAATATTATAACTTCACATATAATTTGATGGGTTATTAATACTCGATCTTCATACCCTTATGGAATATATGCAAATTCAAATTCAATAGATAACTAAATTGTTGATGAAAGAAAAAGGAGAGAAATACCAAGAAGAAAGGTGACCATATATAAGAAAGGAAGAAGCAAAGATCCAGATTCGGTTCGTGACTTGAGTAGGGTTAAGGGCGAGTAGTTCTCACTCAGATAAGCTCATTCACGTATGATTGAATAGTTTTCTATTGTATTTTATTATAATATGAATTTTACTAGTGCCGGATGATTTGGATTTTTCAAATTTTTATTTGATGCACATTCCAGCTTATCATGAAGATGATTATATTTGATGTTGATTTAAGATTTGATCGAAAAAATTTAGTTGAATTTCGAATATATGATGTTAAATATAGAGTCAAAATTGATTTTCGTGAATCCTAAGTTTGAAACGGTGTATAAAAGAGAATTTGATGAATTTATGTATATTATATGCCAGAAGTTGATGTTTGGAGTAAATAATGGTGATATGCAGTTTTAGGTGTTTTTTGGTGATGTTGAAGTGCTTAAATGCTCAATTAGGCATTGGATATAGGAGAGATTGGCTTAGTTATTTCCACTTTACTTATTGATATTGTCGTGTTTAATTTTGTGCGACTAGGACATTGGTTGGAAGAATGCTTGGCCATAGGAAATTCTGGGGTATGGTGAAAGCATGCAGTTTAAGCAAGTGAACTTATATTTCCCATATCTATTATATACTTAGGGTGCGCTTTTTGTTAAACGAACGGAACAGCCAAAAGGGGTATGATGAATGGGCTGGGAACGTCGAGTTCAGCGAAAGAGAAACGTGTTTTGTGCCGTGAAAGGGCCAACGAATGGGGAATGATTGTTTTATATATTGTATTTTTAGTTATTTTGAATTGTTTTTAATTATTTTGAGTAAATTCTATAATTAATATTAAATTATAAATTAACATGGAAATTGTGAAACTAAAAAACGGATACATTAAAAAGGAAATTGGTGCATGGAAATTAAAAAATATACAACAAACATAAAAGGAATACATGAAAATAATACGAATTTTATGGATTAAGGGAAGATTTATTGATTAAATATTATAGGCACTAAATGATGCATCTCGTATGTTCTATCTCAACCTTCATCCAGCTTCGTGCATTTTCATCATCAAAAATAGTTAACAATTCTCTTTCTCCCTTTTCCATTAGAATTGTTAATGCTTTGCCAATGCCAATTTGTCCAATCATCTTCATACGATTAGCTAGAGTGATATCCGATGAAGAAGATCCAGTATAATCTACATTATCTGCATTGATCAATGGATCTGGGCATGCAGTAGTGCTTGGGCTTTCTATTTCCAACTAAGACTTCTTCATTTGGCATTCTTATATCACATTGATAAGATTATTCACTTTTTCTTGGGTATTGTATCAACGTCTTTTTCCTCCCTAGTACGAATTTTGGTATTAGAAGATGATCCAAGATCCACCCCAGATGTATGAGACATAGTAGAAAAAACTGGGTAGGCTGTGCCTAAACATCTTCTAGATTATACTAAATGGTATCAAATGCCCATGTTTGATTGATAGATGGTTGGATAATCTGAGAAGACAAGGGAAATTGACATGCTTCTTCAGTTGGCTTAGCGGTGGGTGAGGACGAAACGAATCTAGGAACATGTGAACCTTGAAATATTATTTGTGAAAATTATGTATTCTCTATTGACTCTCTTTTATGCTTCAAAATATAAGCACAAAACTCCTTGACACGATTAGCCTACCATCCCTATGTACCGAATATGGATTTCCATACAGGATCCCATATGGCATAATGTTTACCAGGCCATCCACTATTTTTTGCTGCATTGTGATTGCATCCATGTTCGTTGATCACCTTGGCTTCTCCAGGACACTCCTTCAAGGCTTCATTAAGCGCTATTTAATTTTTTATGCACTTTTTTGATGGTTTCGACGTCAGCATATGCATCCTCATAGAAAGTGTGATGTAGCAATAACAAACTAGACGTTTTGACTTTTGCGTTGTTTTTGTGACATTTTTAAAGAGGTGGAGAAAGAAAGATTGGCATGAACAAGTTTTGAAGGGTTTGTGTATTTATGGAGGAAAATGAAAAAATAGCCATTGGGAGAAAATTCGACCATTTTCTATCGACGAGTCAAAGATGTTGACGGTGAAAAGTCCAATTTTTATGTGCTCTAGTAATGGGGCTTAGCCTCATCAGAATTTCTAATGTATCAAAAATTTTAAATAGTCGATTTATATCTACGAACACACCCATAGTGTCATTTGGAGTAACATGGTATTTGGTGTAAACTAATGTTAAAATAAACGGGTTTACATCGAGAAGGAATCTTATTTTAGTAATAGTCGATTTTGGTTTAAGTGTGAAATGTAAAGAAAGAGTACTTGGGTTCAAATAGGTGCTCATTGTCCATAGTCAATCTAATACTAAAATAGTTAGCGGGAAATAGATTATAAGTAGCATTATGATTTTTACGCTTATTTCGGCTGATAGTTTTCTATCCAAGATGAAATTTTTATGATATGTATTTGATTATAATTTATGTTAGAACAATTATGGATTTTAAGGTGTGTGAAGAAAAGTAGAGTGCTCGAATGCTTTAGGGTGGATGAAAGTTGTGAGTTACTCAGACAAATTCTAATAAAAACATATGATTAAATATGTGTACTTCTTTAACCAATGGTGTGTAAGTCACTTAGTGTTAAAATGGTGTCTTAATTTAAAATGATGGGAGAATGGGATACGTGTGAAACATGTAGTGCACGCTTATATTAGATTGCAGGAAGAGTTTGGTGTAAAATGGTTGATGTTGATCAATTATCTTTAGTGTAAAACGATTGGTATAAACTGTTTTTTATTTAGTGTTATATTTTGATGCATATGGTGTTACTCTATCGACGATAGGCAACTAGTGAGATATGGGTGGAATCCTTCGATAAATATATGTCTATGGGCATCAAAACGGTTGAGTGAGAGTGAGAAAGATAAACCACTTGATGATTGGGTGTAGACGAGATTTGCTCAACCCAAATATGGATGAAGGCAGCCTTGCATATTTTGTACAAAGTTCGATAAGCTCATTTATGTAAAACTTAAATTAGATGTTACTTCAAAGAGA
The DNA here is from genome assembly GCA_030737815.1 of Allium fistulosum. Taxonomy (NCBI): domain Eukaryota; kingdom Viridiplantae; phylum Streptophyta; class Magnoliopsida; order Asparagales; family Amaryllidaceae; genus Allium; species Allium fistulosum. Next base: position 933,541,579 of record CM060908.1, on the reverse strand, counting down.
GGAAAAACATAGACGATACAATAAAAGTAAAATAAGCACATGCCATAGGTATAAATTTAATTGGTTGACCTAAATGTTTTTGTATTTTGATGAAGTGCAATATATTCCCATGATCCTTTAAATTTAGTATGGACCCCACTATAGTCATGTCATGATCACCATTCAATTTGTAAAACCTATGTTCCTATTCCCATTGTCTTACCTATCCCCTAGTTGAGGAGCCAACTCTCAATGTCAAATTCGAATGAGCCAACTTGCTCCATTACGTCACTCTTATTCGAATTATCATTTATCAAACTAACGATTGTGAAAGTTTTCCTACTATAAGAGAGCCAAAATAAAACTCTTTAAGACAAAAATAGTTCTCTATATTCTAATATTCATCTCCTCCTCCCATTCTCTTCAAAATCTACCTATTTTTTCTCCATTTTCATCGCTTTCATTTTCCAAATATTTAAATCACATTTACCATTGAACTTCATTTGCAAAACAATTAATCCTCAATTTTCCCACTTTTTTAGGGTTTTCGTATGGACTAATCTTGCTACAATTGCAATGGTTTAAGAGATCTCCAAGCTCTTGGATATGTTGAGAACCTACAAATCAGATCGTCCTTTGAAAGTACTACCTTATCGCTGTTGTTATTCCCACCACTTTGCCAACTACTATGCCCACAACCTGCTCCGTCCATTGATGCCTATCCACGGTGCTTCTCCTCCAATTTTGAACTGTTTTGGAAAGGTACAAAGATTTTTAAATAGAAAGTATAAATTCTCTATACAATTTGTTTACATTCATCTATAATTAAGTTAAAGATTTGCATTGGTGTGTTTTAGAAACTCGGCTTTGATTATCTTTATAACCTTTTAGGAGAATTGGTTTTAAGTAGTTATACTTCTGAAATAATATGGATTTTTGTAGGTTATATATTTGTCAACTTCAAGATGGATTGTATTCTTCATGATTTTTCACACACGATGATTTTAAGATGTTGGAACTGAAAATGATAAAGAGATAACACGGAGCTCATATACAATTGAGTGTAAGATGGTACAATGAAAAAAATCAACTAAGTATAGTTGATCTATAGCATGATTCGATACTAATCAATAGATTAGTTAATTTTCATGGGGATGTTGGTGGATTCATGTCATGGATTGTTGTTTAACCTAAAGCACAAAGCAACGATGGATCAATACGATAAAATGCAACATTATTTTTAAAGACGAAATTTCACTTAACTTTATCAATCGATGTCGATCAGTAAGCTACCAATCAGTGCCTATCAATAAGATATTATCCACGGTCTAAGTCATTGAAACCCAATTCTTAAGCTTATTTTTGTGAATCTAGATGAGGACTTCTTTGCTCAATTTTTGATGGAAGAGCAATTAGAAACCTATACATCTTCCCCTACGCCTATAAATACAGGGAAACATCATCATAAAAAGGCATCAAACTTTTTCATTATGGGAAGCCTCAACATAATTCTAAACTTGGATTTGAATTAGATTTCAAGTCCATTGTTGCGAATCTCTCTAAAATTAGTGAAAATCAACATAACAATCGATTAGAGTGGATTTTGGCATGGACGAACCACTACAAAAATTATCCCATCTTTTCTTGCTTTCCTCTTGTTTTTTTAATAGTTTGTTTTATATAAATCTGTGATCATATAGATAAAATTCATGGTTATGCAAATTAGAAGTTAAATCCTCATACAAACGTAAATCAATAATTATATTCCAGATCATTGGTTTTCCATAGCTTCTACGAGTGTGTTAGACCAATTTTTCAACTAATATTTTTTGATTCTTTTGTTGAGAGCATAGATCTCGAGCCATATCTCTATATACGCTTGGATTTGCAGATTTTCCTCTAAGAGATCTAACCATATGGTTCCTGAGAAGAGTGTAGTAAAAGCAAGTCAATCGAGGTGGGATAATGATCAATGTAGTACCAAGAATCATAACAGTAGTGGTGGATCTCACACTCAACCACCATTGGATGTCATCGCTAGAAAGAATCTAGAGAGTGTTGTCGCAGAGTGAACCAAATGATGGCTGCAACTCAACGAACTTTGATAGTGGAAATTAGGCGTCAATTCAATTTGATAAGGAAAGTCCATCAAGGGACGGATATTAAAGGAGATGGATCTCGTGCAAGAAATCATGATGGAAGGATGAACTCAAAGGCTTAACCTAAACAAAGGAAGCTTAAGTTCAAAAAGAAGATCGGAGCAAAAGAAAGTTGAAGGTACAGATAGATAGAGATATGATGCAACAAAATTTATTTTGCCAGAAACATTGATCAATATCTGGATGTAATGATGGATATGATTATTCCATAGAACATGCTAGACAAGGACAACAACTGTAACACCCCATAAATTGAAAGTAATTAATTAAAAAAATTGATCAAAAATTATTTAAGCCAAAAATGAAAATTTTACAAATGTTAGAATTTGGCTACAAAACTTACACCATCGTGTTCATGTTGATTTAAATGAAATTAACTAACATTAGCTAACGTTAACGATTGCTTAACGTTTAGGTATAATTAACATTTAATCAGATTTATTAAATTTGTAAGAAATAACGTTTAAGTGGAAAGAAATAGACGTTTAACATAAAAGGCAATCGGTCGACCGCTAGCAGTCGAGTGGTGGTAGAGTAGCATTTGTCCACTTGTGTGCTGGTGGCCGTAATTTGAACCTACGTCGAACGACCCAAATTTTATATAATATAGTCTAACAGCTATCATCGATTCAAACCCCTATAAATACAGGCCTAACCCCTCACTATTATTCTCATATTTTCCAGAGCAACAGCGAAGCTCTGCCATTTTCTTTTCTCCACAAATTCTAAAATCTATATAAACTATAATATATAAATATAAGTGGAGAATAATAGAGGAGAAGGATAGAATCGAATCGAATCGCCAAAGCCAAGGTAAATTGTAAGTCTAAATCCAAATCTAAGTTAAATTCAAATCTTTTCTCGGATATAAATTTCTAATGAATATGTATATGCTTATGGTACATATTTCGATAGGGAGAAAAAGGAAGTCAAATAGGAACAACATGATTTAGATCTGGAGATTTGAAAGCTTAAAGGTGAGTGAGAAAATTATATATTATTATATAATATTGGATTTATATCATTGTAAATCTATCCCTTGTATGCCTGAAGTAATTTTGGAGTTGTAGGCCATAATTTATACATATAATGAATTTGAGAACCATGCCTATGTATTATGTGAATTGTTAACCTTGATTAAATATTACATATACTTGAATCTGGAAAGTATGGGTGAAAGTAGTCCCTAATTTTATAATATTGCATAGAAATTTCAGGTTTGTTGGTTAAGTAAAATATGTGAGCAAATATAAATTGAAAGTTATTATAATTTAGATTAGGATTTAAGTAGTATTTTAAGTCGTTGGAATGAAATGTGTTGCAATGTAAATTTCTATAAATTATCTAGTCTTACAAATATGAATAAAAGTGTATAGTTTAAAAAAAGGAATATGCCTAAGAGAAAGAGATATACAAAATAGGGATGTTCACCGTATTTTGTACTGTCTATTTCAATAAAAACAGAAAAGATAATTTCTTATAATTCCAAACGTAACAATAGTTCCCTTTCTGATAAGTTATGGAAAATTCACAGTGTTAAACATTAAAATGCAGAAATCCCTAAGTTTAAACCAAAGTATTGCAGGTGGAGAAAACAACAATAATTCAATTATAAACCTAACGTATTCGATAAGTCAGAAATTAAACAATAAGAAATGAAGTATATGTAAAGCAAGGAAATGAGTAAGTAAGAAGATTATAATAAACAAGGGAAGATATTAATAGTTAAAAAGGAACAGTAGAATACACTTGATAGTATCAAGTAGAAGTTAAGTAGTAAAAGATATTTAATCTATTAAAATAGAAGTAAGCAGTAAATGACATTAAATTAGCGTAAATGAATCAAAGAAGCAAGTTGGGTAAAATAACTAAATACCAATAACTGAACATAGGAGGCATAGTAACTAAATAAATTTATGTAGCCTCAAGTATGCGTACATGACGGTTGTGAATTATTGAATTTACTCAATAACTTATGGTAATTAAAATGACATAGTCATTAATATGGGTTGAAACACGAGGTCAACAATATTACACAATAGAAGTCTACCCACCGCAAGGGGCTTCCGATAGTGTAACAACCGGGATTTTTGATCCTCGAAAATCGACACTAATACGTCAAATGTATTGCATGCTGAGCAATCGAATGCCGGAAACCCGATTGTTAGGGAAAAAAGGAGGAAGATAAGAAGAAAACTAATCAACACAGAATCTCACAGCGGAATGAATAACCTATAATATACAATAAATCTTTACACAAGAAGGAACAGTAATATGTGTATATACAAACATAAATTAGAGTATATAAACATATTTCAGCCCGGACAGTTATAACAACCTGTCCTTACAACGGTTGATAAATGCAACAATGAATGCAGCGTAAAAATAACCATATACGTGAATACGTCTCTGGACCTCTTGCTTGTCTCCTGAAGCTCCAAAGCATCCAACTAAATCTGTAATATGCTCGGTCTGACCCAAGCATTATAATAAAATTACACCCGAGTCAGTCTGGAAAACCAGCATGGGAAAACACACCCAACTGGATTTTAAAGTTATAAAAACCTTTGAAATCAAAAGTATCTTGTAAGATCATACCGCACATAAACACGGACATGGTCTACCTTACGATAACCAAAACCTTTTATATCCATTGATATTATAATAATGTCTAAGGATGAAAAATATAATAATCAAGTAGTTGTGATGCATGTGAGTGTACATCACGATAATACTAGGTATATAATCAAAAACCGATAAGGCACGTTCGCTAATTGTGTAGGAATCCACGGAGGTTCCCTAAGTACTTCGAGAAATGGTCCTTTTGCACAAGGATCAGAGATATCCTTCTAAAGCAGCATACATCCCCTATGCATGCATAACAGCTGTAAGCAATGTCTGGGTGGAGCCGACTACATCCTATGGGTTTTCCAACCTTACTGGCCATGCCTCTTATCTCTGGTTTTAGTCATTACCGCTGATGAGGCTACGTCCGGCGTTCCAGCTCAAGCACCGACACCAAAATAGATCATGGAATCCCAAATGGATTCCCATCCCCCAACAGGTCTCGGAACCACACATGGATTCTCATATCTCAAATAGATCTTGGAATCACACATGGATTTCCATACTCCAATGGGTCTCGGAACCACACATGGATCCCATATCTCAATATATCATGAAACTCCTCCATAGAACCATATATGGTTTCGGAGTGGTTATGGTTTTTCAGTCATCTCTTACGAGTATACTCTTCCGCTTCCTCGGCGCTCCAAAAACCAATCGTCGATTTTCCAAAATGCTCAATACCCATTCTTTAAGAAATAATCAGACAATACATGTGACACCCCGCACCTCTAGGCACCCCGAAGTTCGGACATGACTAGAAGCACGGGTGGTCGGGTGAAATAAAAATCCATAACATAGCACAGAGACTAAAGCAACAGCATAAAATGATTAAAATATTACAGCGGAAGAAAACTTTCACTAATTATAAATTAATAGCAAAACAGCTTCATTAAAAACAATATTATCCCAAATAATAGGAGGGCAGGTCTAGGTTGCAGTTCTTTGCAGCTTGGAGGGTCATTGGAGCAGTTGTTATCGGTGCGGGGTGTCACAATACACAAGAGCAGGGATCACCCCCTAATCATTTAAGTGGACGGATCTTCTCATCATTTGTCCTAGAAGAACAATATGAGTTTACACGTACAGCATAGCACCACCGACGGTAACTGTACTATATAATTCCCATGTTTCTTCTAGATATTTACCTAGTTAAAATCCTTCGATTTTAAGTAGGGAATATTTCTGTACCACCAAAATTAAGAAGCATTACATATTTAGGCCAAGATTTGATAGTCGGTTATTTAACTATCAACAAACACACATCCAAATCAGGGATTTATTCCATAAGGGAAAACCAACATAAAGCACATAAGCAAACACCAGCCTTCTTTAATAAATCTTCCATTCATAAAGATCACTTTGTAAATTACTTGTATAAAAATACTTTACAAAGGTATATCCAGAAATCCTTATATTTTCAATACTTATAAAATATTCATATACTTATCTCAACGGTATAAGTATATTCACACACATTACACCTCACAACTTAGAAAATGCACTCATTTACTTATCTCAATGGTATAAGTATAGTTACAAAATTGAGAAAGATTTTCATTTTATTCTATTCTCAAATCATTTATAAATTCCTTAAAATTCTCTAAAACCATTTATAAACCATTTTATAATCTCTGAAAATCATTTATAATCCCTTTTATGAATTTCAATCACTTATAAATTCTCTTTGTACATTTCTAAAATCATTTATAAATCCTCTATAAATCCATAAATCATTTATAAACTCCTTTCATAAATCTATAAATCCATTTCTTAAACTCGTTTATAAATACCTAACCATTTATAAAACTCTTTTACCTTGTAAATAAACTTCCCTTAAGTCTTAAAACCATTTATAAAACTTCTCCTATATTTATACATCTCAGAGACATTTATAATTAAATAAAAATCATTTACATCAAATACACTATATATAATAATAATAATAATTTAGTAACAATAACATTATAGATAAATAAATAATGATTTTTAACCTTAAACATCTTCAAATAATAATTAATAATTTTAAGGACATTATTAATAAAACATTAATAATTAATTTTCAACATTATTATAGATAATAATAATTAATTTCCAAACAGTATTAATAAATCATTATTAATTTCAAATCACATTTAATTATTTAAATCGAATAACTTTTCAAAATATTAAATATTGATAAATAACTTTTAAAACAATGTTAAATATAAATAAATAAATTTAACAATATTAATTATAATAAGTAACTTTAAAACGATATTAAATCTAAATAAATGACTTTTTTTAAAAATAATGTTATATAATACATATCTTAGAAAAAGGTAGAATAACAGGTTAAAACAAAATAGAAAATTAAATCTTTAAAATAAAATATTTTTCGAAAATCCATTTTTGGATTTAAAATCATTTCATGTCTCAAAAATCTAATTCCAACTCAATTGGCAATTTATAGTATTTCAAAATACTAATTTAAGGCCAATAGCCACCAAATACTCAACCAATATTAATATTGATTTTCTATCACTACTGGGTTTTAAACATATAACAATGTTATAACCATAGCGTTCAAAATCAGGTTCATCATTCAATAATCCACATAAAAGAAATATTATTGAAACAGTTCAAGAATAGCGAGGAATCCCGTTGGATCCCTCCAACCTATTTCCCCCTGCATCACAAGCAGTATATAATCAAATAATATAAATCAACCGCTTCATGGCGGGATCGTATATAAAGGGTCATCCACTCTTACAAGGGAACGTAGTAAGGTCTCATCTGCTCCAAAGGCGGGAATATACCCAAACCGACTAATATAAAGTAGTAATTCATCCAAACATCCAATCAACAATTTTTATTAACTATATATCATACTAGTTAACAAAAAAGATGAGTTTAACTCACCGAAATTTTTATTGTCGCCGAAGCATTCTGGTTTGGAACTAAAACCGAACGATGTCTGATTTTATCTCAAATTTCAACTGTCTCCAAATTCATCCAAACTAATTTCATCGCGAAGCTTTCATCGTTACGAGCAAAACACAAAAATCCGCGTCTCGGTTGGACCTCGTATGAGAGAGTTATTAAAATTTTAAGTTATCGATATTTAAATTAATAATAAATAACTAATTACATTTTTAATTAAACAAATCCCACCCTATCTCCTTTTCTCTCCTCACTTAAAGTCTCATGTACATAAGCTTGTGCATGCCATTGCCATGCATGCTCAAGCATTGATACGGAGCTATGGTTGTCGAAATTCAAATCCGACGACTCCAACGACCTTCTATCCCCGAACCGCACCTACCCAGCAACACGAACCAACTCACCCTCGCCCCAAACAAAATGCGACAACACCAGGCCTCCCCTTCGAACATGTCAGGTTGCAATAGCCATCAAAGCACCGAGCTTCACCAAAACTTCACAAGAGAAGCTATTTCCTTCAACGAACCCGAATACGAACTCCATACCTCCAATTGAGCTCCATAACGACCGACTTCACAAACACTGGTTGACAAAACCCAACACCCTTCACTGTCGAACTCCTCAATGATGCTGCAACTTATAATTTCCACACCAAATTGAAGACCAAGCTTATACGAGCTCAACTAAATTTACTTCATGATTTTTGGTTGCTTATATTTCAAGATTTAAAATTTTAAAGTTTTGAAAAATTCCTTTCCCTGCTTACAAAATGATTTTTAAAGTGAGGGAAAAGCATGGGCAACATGGTGATGAGGAATGATAGGTATGGGGTAGGTATGAGAGAGTATGGTAGTTATAAAATAATTTGTGTATATATATGTATATATTTCTAAAATATCGAATTACAGAACATCCAAAAATTTCGAATTTCAAACGAGATGTGCATCCTCGTATTCTATATGTTATGCTCCTATTCCGAATGCAATGGAACTAGTCCTGAGCCCTAATTGGATCATATGCAGAAGATAGCTTTTCAAACCCGGTTATTATATTAATTTTTGAAATTAATTTCTACGTGTTTCGATCTAGTACGACCAAACGATACGCCCGATTGTCATCAAAATCGTTGGCATATAATAACTCACTATTACGGATCCAATGACATTGGTTTCGTCGAAATCCGAGATAGTGCCTCCGAAGGCTAATTTTACTCGTTAATTAAAACGAATTATTATAAAACCAAATTAATCACTTTTAAATCTAAATTAAAAATTTACTATCTTCATTCTTGTTTAAATAGAATTTTAAATCAACTTCCGAAATTATTTTTATTCACATTTAAACTCAAAATTTAATCACTTAAACAATTTCAAATATTAAATTCAATAATTTAATTATCAAATAAATCACTATATTTGAAATTTAAGTTATTTATCTTATAAAATTAAATTTTCAATATTTAAAATCAATTAAATATTCCAAATTTGAATGACTAAATTCTGGGTCGTTACAGATGGTTATGTTTATATTATACTGATGTGGGACATATCCAACTGTAGAACCCATGGAATTATAGGTTCACGTATGAGTGAAAGGAATATATCAAAGTAGGATGGTTCGCCCCGGTCGAAGCATCAAAGGACAAGTAGAGTCTACTTCAACCTTTTAGGGTGTATGAGTTAAGTAACCAAGTGGGCATTTCCTATATTGCGTTAGGTAATCTAAATAGGATGGTGAGCATAAGCTCGGCGCTATGACAATAAAGTTGGTACCATATATAAGGAGTTGGAGCTGTTTCATAGGTCAAGGTCATCATCGATCCTGAGCGGTCAGTGGAAAGACAAGGGTTACGTCTAAACAGGCTACACTTCCTACTAGTGTAGACAACATTTAGGACATGTAATACCTCATAGTTATTTGTTAGTTTGTTTGTTGTTAGGAGGAAAAGCTAGATAACCTTTTAACGGGGGTCTTTCAAACAAGTAGAATAATCTGTGGAGCTGAGTCCATGATGTAAAACAAGACGAATATAATACGACTAAATAGTTGTAATGATGTTATTAGGCACTACGGGAGTTCCTTGGTATACATGATGATGAGGATGTGATACTGCGTTGACGATAGATCCTGACAAGGTGCTGAGTTAGAGATACTAGCGAAGAAAGTATCCTGGTCCAAAGGGGGACTGTGGTACTTATACACACACACGTATGTAGTTATCGTCTACCTCGAGTAGATATGGCATATCATATGCGTACGTGAAGTCAGGACAACTAAGTAAATTAATAGACATAACATGTAAAGGAAGGCAATTGACATAAACTAGTGTTATGTATAAAGTGTGTAATTTACCAGCCACCAGAACACTTTTATTCTGACCCCCTCCTCGTTACAATCCATGGGATAGTTTTATAGTGATAGGTACTAGTACAAGGCAGGAACGATGGAAGGATAGATTTTCTTATTCATGCTCAACACTGACAAGGGCACTAGAGATCAATGGTGTCAACCTTGATCAGTAATCACTTTTTATTATACTTTACTATTTTGATGTGAGTTTATATCGATTATGCTCTGATATGCTTTTGTTATTTACAGGATACCAACACCAACGATCCGTACTTTGGTGGACTTGGGTTTTCGAATTTGTGAAAATTCAGGCCCACTGAGGTGTGGGTTGTTATAATGACATAGGGTTGTTCTTACTGGAATTCATGCCTGAAATGATGCCGAGGGTGATGCTAATGGGCAAGAACGGTCCTAAGGTCACAATCATGAAAGACAGTGGGAAAGAGAAAGGAGGCACAGACGAACGGAATCCTCATAGATAGGGAGACTTAAGCATTATCATGCATGTCATGAGCGCTCGGGCATCGGCCATTACACTTATGGACCATATGTTAGCGGGTATGTGGGCTCCTCCATGTTGCATAAAATCTTTTATTTCCATTCTTCATTTGCCTTCAACATATGTGCATGCATTCATCCATGAACCATCTTCATATTTGCACTCCATTCCCTACAAATAAAAATAAAAATGTGAAAATAAATTTTCTCAAATTAAATCATACAAAAAATTACCATTTTACCCCCCAAATGAATATGAATAAATGAGGATTTGAAAACAATTTAAATTTTGGTTTAAACATGTAAAATACCCTAATATGCTCATTTATATTATTACAAGAAGATTAAATGTGGAAGTAAAATTATACATTTTTACGTGCACATCACATCATAAAGGTGGTTCCGAGACTCTACATCAAAGGCCTGACAAAAGAGACTGCTGTTACTTCGGTCGATACAGTAGAATAGCTTGCTACCGACACTCGTATGGCCGAACTTAAGGATCAATTTCCAAACCTCTTGATGGGCTTATGTTCATGCCCAACCTAAAGAAAGTTCCAATAGAAGTCCAAGAAAGGACTATGGCCTGCGTGACTGACATTCATCACCAGTATAATGAGTTGACACAAGTTGCTAAGCATATTTGTAAGGTATCGAGAGATAGGCTGCAGAAGATCGAGAATCAAAAGCTTATTAAGGCCAACAATAAAAGAATCATAGCTTCCCTTGATGCTAAGGTCGAGAATTTGAGAAAATCCCAGGCTGAAGTAGAGAAAAAAGCAAAGGAGGCTATCAAAGCGCTCGAAGCTAAAAAATTCAAGCATCTTAACGAAATCGAGTAGGCGCATCACTGAAATCATGAGATGGTACTCGAAAGGGATGTGACCAGAAGGAATGCAGTTGAGCTAAAGACCAAGCTCGATCGCGAGACAAAGGAAAAGGATGAAGCATAGAAAATAGCTCAGGACTCATGCAATGAGCTTGTCACCGTGAAAGAAGAGAGGAACAAAGCGCTCGAATGACCCGGGGATGCTGATGCTATTGTGAAGAGAGAAGTTGAACAACGGAGCAGCGAGCAGAGGAGCGGGTTATTGAGAGTTTAGAGCCATTGCTTACTTAATACAATTCCAATGTGCTCAAGTTTAGAAATATGGAGTGGCTTAAATATGATTTTCCTACTCCTTGCACGTGCCTTGGAGCGGATCATCGAGGAAGAGAAAGAATTCCTCCAGGGCGCTGAGGTGGATCCGGAATAGTTGGTGAAGGAGATCTTGGTGAAAGATGAGCCCCGGATTTTACATGATGGCCTACTCCTTATCCATCTAGAACTTATCATAACCACGTAAAAGGAAATAGGCGAAGGTTCTGGACCAGCGTAGCACGATGCTTCAGTTAGTCAAACCCTTAGAACTCAAGCTACTCCTGACTCTACCGCTGATTCTGCATATGATTCGGAAAGGCCTCAGATTTGAAAATCTACCACTCTCTCCTATTCTAGAGGGGCCTCTAGTGGCATTCCAGCTGACGCAAAGCTCCATACTGAAGATGTATCTCCTTGACTTCTCCTGTATTTCAGAGGGTCGACATGTCATCGATCAACGTTGCTAATCTCTCTTTTTGGGTTTCTCTAGTTTCATATCAGCCTGCAATCTCTCCATTTCCTCCTAGAGATTCCCATCTGCGGCAATAGACGCCCGTGACGAAGTCAGTAACCGTCACTACTTCGACAACGATTCCTAGTGCTCTGACTGAAGAGACTCCCGGCCTTGACAAGCGGTGATTAGTTCCCTGCTAGGTGAGGGAGCTGATAACCTACAGGGTGCCCGGTCGAATGACGATGTGATTATCACTAAGATTTCTAAGTCTTCATCGGGCCGCACCATGACCGTACTCGAGTAGAAACTCGAGACTGGTATCCTCCTTACCACATAGATCAAGCAAGAGAGGTTGGAAGTCATTCCTCCTTCTTTATCCATTGCTTTGCGTAGGTAGACCGTTTACACTCCATTCTATATTCCTCCACCCAGCTTACCTATTGGATTCTCATATAGTACCCCAGCCTCCATTCCTCCACCTGAAAGTGCTCAAAGTGTGCCTGCTGGTTCATTTCATAGCACTCTACCCAAGGGAAAAGGAAGTGGGGGAAAGAATAAGAAAACAGTTGGAAGGATCCAACACGCCTTCTTCTGCAGAGAAGAAAGAGAGGAAAGAAAGAAAGAAAGAAGAGGCTCAAGATGTGATTTCTTATCTTCTTTGTGCCTTCTGATTGTATAGCAGTACTTAGGCTTTCTAGTTCCCGGCTTTTGTTTTGTTTGGCCGATATAGTGCGGGTTCGGCCCCCGCTTTTGCTTTTTGTTTCCAGTATTGGTAACACTTGTACTTAGCTTTTGAATTTCATGTGAATAATAAAAGTTTATTTGACCTCTTCAACACTGTTTAGATTTACCGAAGTACTCAAGAAATATGCTTTCCATTCAATGTACTTGCAGTTTATTTCTTTCAATGATTGTTTTTAGATTAAGTCCTTAGCCCGTTTCATAGTTCACCGGCCTTTTGTCGTCCTAATGAATGGAAAGTAACAACTAAAATGCCAAATGCCAGGCATTAGTTAGGGTTTGGCACTTAAGATTGATGACTTAAGTATCCTTTTCCAGGACAATAATTTCGGTCGCACCAAACTCTGGGTGCTGGTCTAAGTCAACCACTTAGGGTTGTAGTCCACACACCCTCATCCAGGATGTTTACACCTAATCATGCCTAACTCCGGGCGTCGAGTGAAGGCTTGTAAGTTAAGTCTCACCTTATTCCAGGTATAGATCTTCTGTTTTGCCTACTCTAGGCAAGGAATTAAGAGTTGGGCGGTCTTATCACATCCACTTTGGTTTATACACCTGTCCCTAACTCGAAGGCAAGAGTTAGCATATAGATGGTCATTTCATGTCCGGTTTAGTTTATACTCCTTCCTCAAATCTGAAGGCAAGAGTTAGTGTATAGATGATCATTTCATGTCCGGTTTAGTTTATACTCCAACCCTCAATCTAAAGGCAAGAGTTAGTTCGCGGATGGTCATTTCACATCCGGTTTGGGTTTATACTCTTGCCCCCAGTCCGAGGACAAGAGTTGGTTCACGGACGGTCGAGTCACATCCGTTTAGTTTATACTCCCACCCCCAATCTGAAGGCAAGAGTTGGCGTGCAGACAATCATGTCATGTCTGGCTTAAGTTTATACTGCTGCGCTAAATTCGAGGGCAAGAGTTGGTTGGCATCAATCTCCGGACACCAAAAGGGACTTTACGGGCCCGATCATGGGCCTCATAAATTTGATTGGCATCTGTCTCCAAGTACCTATGCACCTGCATTAATCATGCTTATATTCATTCATGTCGGTCAAGTCACAACTCTTAACTAATGGAGAGACATATTTTCAGGCTGAAAAGCCATTTTATTTCATAAAAGATGGAATACGACAGAGGATCTATCTTATTACACGGCTCTAGCCAATTATTTACAAGTTCATTTCTAAGCGAAATAGCGTTGTAAGTGCTCTCTATTTCATGCCCTTAAGAGTGAAATCCCATCCATAGTTGCCAGCTTGAAAGTGCCATTTCCAAGCTTTTCCTTTATTGCGTGAGGACCTTCCCAACTCGGGCCGGGGAAGATTCGTTTAAGGACCAAGTTGCCGATTTCAAAGGTTCAATTTTTGACTTTAGCATTGTAATATCGACCAATTTGGTGTCTATGTGCAGCTGCTCTCAACTCAGCTTCAGTCTGCTTCTCATCGATCATGTTGAAGGACTCCAAAAGGAGATGCTCATTCGTCTATGGATTGTTATGCATCACTCGATGAGAAGGTACTTCTAGTTCAAACGGAATCATAACATCCAATCCGTATGCCAAGGCAAATGGAGAATGTCTAGTCGCTGACTTGTGGGTGGTTCGATAAGCCCAAAGTGTTAACGGAAGTTCATCGACCCACTTGCCCTCGGCCTTCTCCAATTGCTTCTTAAGAATGGACTTGATAATTTTGTTTACAGCTTTAACCTATCCATTCACTTGAGGGTGTGCTACCGCTGCAAATCTCTTCTTTATGAAATGTCGGTGGCGGAAATTATTAAATTTCGTGCCATCAAATTGGGTCCCGTTGTCGGCAACAATTGACAATGGAACTCCAAAGTGATAGATAATATTCCGAACTACAAAGTTGATTACTTTCTTCATGGTAATAGTGGCCAACGGCTTTGCCTCAGCCCATTTGGTAAAGTAATCAATCGCCATGATGGCGTACTTCACACCACCTTTATATATCGACAGAACACCGATGATATCAATGCCCCAAACTATAAATGGCCAAGGAATAACCATTTAAATAATTACCATCGGTGGTGCTCTTGGAATTTTAGCAAATCTCTAGCACTTGTCACACTTCCGGGTATAATCAATTGCATCTCGATTGACGGTTGGCCAGAAATATCCATATCGAAGAATCTTCTTCACCAAGGTTTGCCCCCAGTGTGGTCGCCATAAGCCCTTTTGTGATCTTCTTTTAGGACTTGTTTGGCCTCGTCTTAAGCAACACATCGAAGCATGGGGACAGAGAAACCCTTCATGTACAGTAATCCTTCTTACATGATGTATCTTGAAGCTTGGCAAAGGATTTTTCATCGTTAATTCCTTCTCTCTAAAAGGATCCCTCTTCGCAAGTAATTCCGAATTGGAGTCATCCATGACTCCCTTTCAGGTTCAGTCTCCAAGATTCAATCAACATCCATCCGGTTAATGCTAGAAGCTAAAATTTCTTCCATCAGAACTATGCTCATGAGCTGCGCATCTCTAGAACTAGCCAACTCAGCCAATGAAACGACATTATCATTATGGTCTTTAGGAATATGTCATATATTATAATATTCAAAGTCATTAAGCAGCTGAAGAATTCGGTTTAGATATGGAGCTAACCTTGCTCCCTTTGCCTGATACTTTTTCCGAACCTGGCATACCACTAGCTGGGAGTCGTCGCAAAGTCTTTATTCCCGATTCCTTGGTGATTTTGAGTCCTGTAATCAGGGCCTCGTATACAACTTCTTTGTTCGTCGCCATAAAGTCGAATTTCAGGGCGTAACTAATAGGGTGTTCTTCGAGAGTGACAAGTACGACTCCAACACCGGAACACCGATCATTAGATGCACCATCCGTGTACATCTTCCATCCAACTTCTTTTTCTCCTCTGCTCTCCGGAGGATCATCTCTTGCATGACTATGAAATCCTCTAGGGCTTGACCTTGGATTTCTCTTCGAGGGAGATAGGTGATATCGTATTGACTTAGTTTAATGTTCCATTTCAATAGCCATGCCAGAATTATCAGGTCATTGCAAGACTTGTCTTAAAGGCTGGTTAGTGAGGACGCTGATGAATAAGCCTGGAAATAGGGGTAGAGTTTTCTAGAAGCAATTAACAAGCAGTAAGCGAGCTTTTCCAGTCTTGGATAGTTTCTTTCTGCTCTTGACAACCGCTTGCTGACATAGTAGACCGGTCGCTAGATGCGAGATTCCTCACGTATAAGTGCAGCGCTCAGGGCATGCACCGATACCGCCAGGTATAAGAAAATCCCCATCTTCCACCGGTTTGGAGAGAATGGAAGGTCTCTCCAAGCGATTCACCAGAGCTTTGAATGCGTCTTTGCAGTTTTGATTCCACTTGAAGTTTTTTCCCTTTCTCGATCACTTCGAAGAAGGGGATGCACTTATCAGTGGCTCTAGAGATGAACCGGCTTAGGGCGGCAACCTTCCCATTTAAGCTTTGACCTCCTTGATTGTCTTTGGGACTTCGATCTCTCTCAAAGCCTTGATCTTTCTGGATTGGCTTCAATCCGACGGATGATAATGAAGCCCGGGAACTTTCTTAATGCAACGCCGAAAGAACATTTCAAAGGATTAAGCTTCATTCCATATTGCCGGAGGACACCAAAAATCTCTGCCCGATCATCAATGTGGTCTCTCAAACGCCGTGACTTCACAAGCATGTTGTCCACATAAAATTCCATCGACCGTCCATTCTGGTCTTTAAACATCCGGTTTACGAGTCTTTGGTAAGTCGCTCCTACATTCTATAATCCAAAGGGCATGAACAGGTAGCAATAGAGTCCGAGGTCGGTAATGAAGCTGTTGTGTTCCTGATTTGGAACGTGCATCGGGATTTGATTAAACCCGAAGCACGCATTCATAAATGAAAGTAGTTCATATCCAGCGGTCGAGTTCACTAGCTGATCTATCCTCAAAAGCAGGAAGCTATCCTTCATGCATGCCTTGTTCAAGTCCAAATAGTCGATGCATATCCTTCACTTTCCGTTTAGCTTTTTCACCAAGACAGGATTTGATACCCAATCAGGGTATAAGGCATCACAGATGAAGCCATTGTCCTTAAGCTTATCCACTTCTTCTTTGAGTGTAGCGGATCTCTCTAGACCCAGACTGGGGCATTTCTATTTTACAAGAATGCATTTGGGATTGATGTTTAATGCATGGCTCGCTATCCTAGACGAGATCCCATACATATTCGAGTGTGTCCAGGCACTGGGTTCACCCGAAGGAATCCAACCAACTCCTTCATCACACTAGCGTCGAGCTAAGATCCAACCTTTAGGACTTTTCTTGAATCATCCCTGCTGACGGGAACAATGATCATTAACTTAGTGGAGCTGCTCATCCACCTTCTGGCTCCTTTCGTCGGTCCATATCATCGTAGAGCCGACTAATATTCCTGAGCCGGGGCTCAGGCTATAATTGCTATGTGTCCAACTGTAGAGGCTCCCCTCTACATTCTTTCCTTTCTCCTTTTGCCTTGCCTCCTTTAGCTTGGCGAAGTAGCATCCACGGCTAGCCACCTGATCTCCATGCATAATTTCCACTCCATTATCTATAGGGAATTTCATAGTTAAACACCGGGGAGCGATAGCCGCTCTAAATTCAACAAGGGCCAGTCGATCCAAAAATGCGTTATAAGTAAAATATATATCCAATACCAAAAAAGGCACAACCTGCACTCATTGGCGTTTTCCCTCACCAAGTATCACCGGTAATTCAACAAATCCTATGGCTTCAGTAGCCATCCAATTGAACCCCTATATTTGAGACCTACAAGGCTTCAAATCTTTCTCCTCCAACAACATTTGATCATAAGCTTTCTTAAATAAGATATTGACTGAACTCCCGTAGTCAAAGAGCACCTTCTATATAACAGCACGACCAATCTTGGCTGAAATCACAAGTGGGTTGATCGTCTTAGCTTCTACTCCATCAGCATCTCTATTCCGAAAAACAATATCGTCTATCATTGTTCGAGATTGTTTCGTCGGAGCTCCATCCTTAAAAAATATAGCAACTTTCATTCTCAGCATGTTTTATATCTCCAATGTACCTATCCATTTCTACAAAGCTTTTATTGGCCGGATACGGCCCACCGATGGTTGTGTTAATTACCAAACGTCTTTCTGGCTGCCTTGGTGGCTTAGCACCAGGTTGAGCTTGCCTCTGTTGGGAAAATGACCCAGAAGTGTTAGAAGTTCCTTGACCGCCACCCTAAGGGGCTTTCACATATTACTGCAATTTATTTTTCCTAATCAAATCTTCAATCATGTCGCACAAGTGCTTACACTCATTGGTATTATGACCGTGAGTCTCATGGAATTTGCAGAACTTGTCTGATTTCCTCTCCTTCTCGGTTGACTCCCTACGAGCCGGCTTCCTATATGGTTCGGTATTTTGAGTAGTCAGATAGATGTTATTGAGTTGTTCAGTTCAGTATAATTGTTGTACTTAAGAGTCCAAAAATGATTCTGATTATCTGGCTTACGCTTCTTGTCCCCATTATTATTCTATTTCTGACCTTTATTCTGATTTCCAACCTTCACGTTTACATCCCAAGAATTTTCTCCAGTTTGCTTTACAGCGACATTACTTTGTATTATCTCATCTGAATTTCCAACAATGGTCCTTCATGGGTGCTTACGCGCATCCTCATGACATAAATATTCGTTGGTTTTCCTGTATAAAGCTTCCATTGTTGACGGTTGCTTCCTTTCCAACCTGTCTTAGAAATTCGAGTCAGGGTGAACTCCCCTACGTTGTGTCATTAATCCCATGTCCTCCTTTGGATCTATTGCTTCTATTACAACCGTATGGAACCAATTCAAAAAGTCCCTCAACGGCTCTCCTTCGGCTTGATAAATGTTGGATGGTGAGGTCAATTGCTTCGAACATGAAGCATGTAAGCGGAACTGCACCATGAACTTTTGTGACAGCTCGACGAATGACGATATGGACTTCGGCAAAAGCCGAGTAAACCACTTTGTAGCCACCTCCTCTAGGAAAATTGGGAAACAGTGGCACTTCACAACATCTGAAGCTCTGGCTGAATCCATGTGCTATTCATATCTCAATAAGTGTTGTCGAGGGTCTGTCGTTCCCTCATACAACGTCGTCGTTGTTATATTTAATCTCTGGGGATATCTTGCACGAAGAATATCCTCTATGAATGGGTTCCAACTCGCATTGGTATCTCATTCATCATTGGTTCGGAATTTGTTTTCACTCACCAATCTCCTAACTATATCTTCCAGATAGTCTAAGTCAACGGGTTCGACTGAATGGTGGTAATCGGGTCCTATGCCGAATGTTCAACCCGACGAACGCTCTTGGGAAGGTGCTCGGTACCTAGGCTCCCCAAACTCCGGGGGATCCATTCGTCCACCAATCCCCCCATTTGATTCCCATGAGTTGTATTGTCACCAGTAGTCCGAAACTCTATATTCTGAACATCGGCAGCACGTCTAAAGGTCACATCCACAACACCTTTCAACTGTTGAGCGTCAGGCCTTCCATAATAGGGTCTGGTACCAATCACTCCTCAGAAGTCGGTATCGATCCCTCCTCGACAGTCGGTACCGATCCCTAAACGTATGCCCTGGGTCCGCGCTCTCCCCTGGTATGATGTACCAGTAGTATTTTGGGTCCACTTCCGCCTTCTATCCATACGCCTGTAATTGGATAAAGAAGAACTCTTTGAATCTGAACTGGAATCACTTTTACTCCATCTACGGCTATTTTGAATCAATTCATTCATCAGCCTCAAGCTCTGCTACATTGTTTGATTCATCTCCTACTGACTGGCCTAGAATCTACCTTCCATCTCCTTCATCATCCTATCCATCTCTACTCTAGTCACAACATCAGTAGGAGTCTGGATCTCCATTTGCTCTGGTTGGTCAACTTCATTCCCATGTTGGGGATTCTCAGCATCACTAGGGGTAGCTCTGGTTGTTATAGTGTTTCTTTCCTTGGTGGGGCCATGGTAGAGAGCTTCTAGTAGAATTTTGAAAATCTGAATTGTAGAATTTAAAGATAGTGAAATTGGATCTATCTCTTAGATATGGAAATCCAATAATAGATGATGGATCCAAATGGCATAAGAATATCTCTTGCAATGAAAGCACCAAAATGTTTGAACCAAAATTGCTACAAACGCCTAGAAAAGTAAATAGTAGATATTAAATGAAGAAATAAATGAAAAGGAGAGGAATTAGATAGAAAACATGCACACACAAATTTATAGTGGTTCGGCAATCTTGGTCTACGTCCACTTGAATAATTTTATTGCTTTTTCACTTGTTTTTGTGATTACAAGAGAGTGGGATCTAAGTAGATCGGTAAATAGAAGAGAGTAAGAGTATAATGGTAGTGCAATGATCCTTAGAATGAACCATGCCTTCTATATTTATAGGGGTAGATGATTAAATATCTCACTAAAACTTCTCCTGTAGAACCTCGCTGCCAAGACAAAGTCTCCCAGTAAATCTCAACTCATATCACCTATGGTTGAGGATCGGTACAAATCCCTATAGGGGGATCGATATCGATCCCTATATATGTAGAATTGGGTCTTGGAATCTCTTGCGTTGGCTCGTCTAGTTGTTTGCTTCAAGTTTGCGATGTTGTTTTGAATATTCGCCTAGGTGTTTTTTTGGCCCAAGCGATGGATCTACAGAAGGTTGAATTGCTGCTTTAGACTGCATATGGAGATTGCTAATACAACGCACATAAATTCTGTAACGACACTTGGATCAGACTCCATGTAGATAGAGAAGAGTTCCATAGGAGTGGGGGCCACTTTGAGTACCCCTAGGGATTAGTACTGATCCCCTATGTAGGGTGGAACACCAATCCATACAGTGTATTCCAGGGTGTTGCACTTCTAAGCTTGTTCGACTATCGTCTCGTGGTCTTGTTTGTACTTGGTTTCTGGACTCGAGGATCATTTCTCTAGGTTGCTTGCTTTGATAATCGTCGGGTCTAACTTATCTAGTCAGTTTGAATATAGCTGGGCCAAAAGGCTGGATAACAAAAAATTTGATCACAAAATTTTTCAAAAACTTTTCACAAAGTATTTGCTTTTCCAAAATCAAGAATTTTGAATGAAAATTTTCAAAAGTATACATATACATATATACATACATGCATATTTGTTTACTTTACATTAGTTAAGTGTCTATATGAGATTTTCTTACAAGGTTTTCCAATTAATATAGTAATCCCCCTAGAAAACCAATTTTCAAAGAGAACATTTCTTATGATATCGTATGCGTTTTATAGAAACAACTACAACTTGCAACCCAAACCTCAAAGAAACTATTGGTGGAAGCTGGCCTTCAACATCAACTGACTAACGATGCTATGGCACCATCACTTATTACTGGTAATTAAATGGACCTTTCTAACGTACCAACATTCTCCAACCCACATATCTTAACTTTCCTTTATGGCTTCTAATGAATAAGGACTATCATTACTTCTATTACCAAACCTAATTATGGAATAACTGGGCATTCCCACACTAAAGTGGATAAGAAATACAAACTAAGCACATTTAGAATAACTTATTGGTAAATTGGTTTGGTGGAATAATTTTTCTACTCACTATCTTGCCTTCCTTAACTTTGAGTCTACCAATGTCCTCTAAATGTGTTTTCCATCTCACTACCCTCTATTACCAACTTTTTTAATTCAAATCTTGGTATTTACTTTCCTCGTTCTTGATCCTTCATGCGAGCATACCCTAGAACTCGTAGAAGTGAAATTTTATTACTATTTATCATTCCTTTGTGGCTCTTCTTACGGCTTGCATACATGTCTAACAAAACATTGTAAGTAGTCATCACTATCTTCTTTATAGCCTTATCTTTTAGCACGCCTTACATAGACAGTCATTTCTATCTACTCCATATTTAAAATTTGGTTTGAACTTCACCAATTCTCTTTAAGTACTTAATCCCAAAACTTTTATTTTTAAAGGTACAACTTAGAACTTTTAGAAAATTCAAAAATAACTTAGTGTCTTAACTTTTAAAACTACAATTAAATTTCTAAAAGTTCTATTCATTTTAAAGACTTTTTTCAACTTTTACTTCTTAAAAATTGGGGTTTTTAGCTCAAACCATTTATTAAGTTTTCTTTTTAAAAACACAATTATTATACCAAATCATTTTTTTTTCAAAAATGTACTTTATAGTATTTCTAAACATCCTTAATAATTTTTAAACAATAAAAACTAGAGTAGAAAAGAACAGCTCTCACTTTATCATTTTCTTGTCATTCATACTATCTCCACTTCCAATCCTTGGCGGAGTCTTTAATATCATGTGAGGTGGACATTTAAAAGATACTAGCAATAAATGCGCACAACAATGGAAAATGTCAATTTTCCTTTGTTTTTCCTTTAATTTCCTATGTTGCTTCTAATTAGATTACTAGCATTATATTTAATATAATCTCCTAACGTTATTTCTAATTACTAACATTATTTTATATAAATTCCTAATATTGTTTTTTTATTTTTTTAATGCTGTTACTATTCAATCTTCCTCTACCTAAACTACCCCTATTCCAATTACTTTTCTCTCAATTTACTGTCTCCTTAGTTGAACCATTGCAGTGCATTCGTCTACTACTTTATTTTTGGATTCTAATCTTCTTTTCCGGTTTTTTACCCTATTTCTAACTTATACCACTTTCAACTTAAAAAAATTTCATCCTAAAAAAATCAATGAATTACATATGCTATACTATTTGTTTCAAAAGAATTAACCTTTTTATTAAAATCCATTTACTATTATTTTGGGTCTAACAAATTTTAAATTTTCTACTAAAACTTTTTATTTAATATAACATATTTTTTTTCAAAAATACGTTTTTCTACCTTTAAATAATTCCTTTAAAAATCATTTCATTATATATTTTTTCTCAAACATTTATATTAAAATCATTCAAATTTTATATATGTCTTTTATACAAGGTCCAACTAAGAATGGATTTTTATTCGTCCATTATTTTGGACTTTTCTTTTTTTCTACTTACTTTCTGACTTATCTCTTTTTTCCAAATATTAAAATCTAGCTAACATCTTGGAGTGATCACCTCACACCATCCTTCGGGAACTCAATTGCTTCCAGATATCTTCAACATATGGACTCTAAATTTCCCCTTATTTTTGGACCTATGTACATCATCAATTGAAAATCATCTAGGGATCTATAATCATTGGGCTATCGGGGGCTCAACTAGGGAGTCACGTATTATCCAGCTTCAAAGACCTTCCATATGATGCATTCTTTCTCTTCTTAAGTCAATGTCTTTTCATATGACATATTTCCCGTAGGGTAATTGAGGTACGTGTACATCTCCAACTTCTTTGTATTGTTCCGACTCATAATAAACTCATCCATCTTTTAGAATATAGATGCAACTACCACATAGTTGGAATTATAGGATTTGGCCTATAATATAAATATATTTATAATTAAAAATACAAAAACAATCACTCATCGTTTCCTAATTTTGAAGAATGATTAACCTAAGCTCTAATACCAAATGTGACAACCCGCATCCTAATGGGCTCGAATTTTTGCTAAATCGAAAACCCAAGTCCACCAAAGTATGGATCGTTGGTTTGGTATCCTGCAAATAATCAAAGCACCATCGATATAAACTCACATTGGAATAGTAAAGTAAAATAAAACATATAGACACTGACCAAAGTTGACACTTTGGAGATTAAGTATCGTTGTCACTGCCGAGCATGCATAAGAAAACATATCCTTCCACTGTCCCCGCCTTGCATACCTCTCTGTCTAAAGCTATCTCGTGGGTTGTGATGAGGAGGGTGGTCAGAACAATGTTCCAGTGACTAGTAAATTATACACTTTATACATAATACTAGTTTATGCCGATTGACTTCCATCACATGTTATGTCATTTTATTATACTTAGTCGTTTCGACTCCATGTACGCATGTGATACCCTCATCTACCCGAAGTAGATCATAACTACATATGTATATGTATATACATATACATATATAAATAAATATATATATATATAAGTACCAACAGTCCCCTTTATACTAAGATACCATCCTCGCTAATATCCACAACTTAGCACCCCATCAAGATCCATCATCTATGCAGTATCACATCCTCGTCGTCGTGCGTACCAAAAAACTCCCATAGTGCCTAATAATAGCATCATAATAGTTTAGCCATATTCCATCACACCTTTGGGATTTACTACTTGTCTACTTCCTATTATGGACTCAGCTCCATAAAGTATAGAGAACTCAGCTCCTCAGACCACCCATTCGTTTTGAAAGATCTTCTTTATAGGTTATGTAACGACCTAGAATTTCGAACGAATTAAATTGGAAATATTTAATTAATTTTAAATATTTGAACGACAATTTGATTTGGATTCCCGATATAACTTTTAAGTTGGCGATTAAATTATAAAAATTTAATCTAGTGGATGCTGAATAAAAATTTGAATCCTCGATATAAATTCAATTTTGGCGATTTAATTACAGAATTTAATCTATTGTAAGTTGAATTAAATTTGAATCTTCAATTTTAAGCTGAAGAAAGATATTTCGAAAACTTTTAAAATTCGTATTGATATTACTGAAGATAACAGAAGCTTCAGAATCGAATTTAAGAGTAAATTGTTCAGTTTGAAATTTAATCGTTCGAACCGATATTTAAAAATAGTCAATTTTCAAACAGTCTCGGAATTCGACGAAAACAGTTCCATTGGGTCCGTAATATCGAGTTATTACCGGATTTCAAATTTCGTATCGTTCGGAGTTGTTATGTGCGAATACGACACGTAAACGCGTTGAAAGTTGTATTGAAACAAACTAAGTTAAAAACTTAAATTTAAAATTTAAAACAAACGACAGCGTCCCTAACTTCTTGCCTAAATTCACGCCTAGAATCTCGTTCAAAATCACGAAACAGATCGTGCACGCCATGCCTCCTTTCATTTTTATAATCTCCCTCCCCAGTCCAAAATCATACGAGATAAAACTTTAATGGCCGCTGCGTGTAAATCTCGAGTTTCACCTTCCTTCTCTTATGTTCAAACCAATTCGAGATCGATCCTCCTTTCTAAAAATAAAATAAAATTCGTCAGCCTTTGTTAAAATCGTGTGTGCCTGTTCAAAACTATAGCCCCTCTTCTTCAGCCGAAAAAAAAAAAATGAACGAACGAATTAGTTCGAAAATCAGGGCTCGCGCGTTCGAATGTTGGAGGGAATTCGCGAATTTCGCGAGGGAGAAGGCACGCATCAGTGTGTCGCAATTTTCGAGCAGGAGAGACCACTGTGGTCTTCGACAGTGGCTAGTGGTAGCTGCAGGGAGGCTGCGACCTGGGGTGTTCGAAGTCGAGCAAGCGCGCGCGTGGCAACGGCGAACGAGGCAATGACGTGTTCGTGGGCGAGGCGATAGGCGGCGACTCGAGGCCATGGGCGACGTGGGAATCTCGAGCTCGCGACTGGAAGGGCACTCGGCAGGCTCGAGTCGTGAGGGTTCGGCAGCGTTGGATTTGGAAGCGGCGAAGTTGTCGTGGGTGGGTTCGCCGGTGAGCCGTGGCGATGTGCTCGAGGCAGTAGGCAGTGAGGTATTTAGTTTTTTCCCCAAATCTTTCAATTCGATTTAAACCTGAAAAAGAATATATTTATGTATGCGGAAATAAATTTTTACAGTAAGTTTTAAATTTTTGGGTGGATTTCAGAATAGTTTAGCTAAAAATATATATATATATATAAAAATATGTACATGATTGTTCAACTCTCAATTTGATTTTGAAATGTTAAATAAATTAATTTGTTAAATTATTAGTTTAAAATAAAACCCTTGAGTAATTAAAACTATCAAAACGAAAATTTGGTTAATTAAATTTATTTAAAGAAAACTGGGTTAAAAAAAATGAGGTCATTGTATAATTAAAACATATCAAGTTAGAAATTTAATAGTTCGATTTAATTCGAATATTAACGAATTGTACAATTGTCTATACAAGGTTTTTAAATCGAGAAAACAAACTGGAATGGAAATGGATGGCAAATTAAAAGCTAAGGTGAGATTTTTCTCACTCGATTTGAAAAGTGGAACTTTCAGTTATTATTGATTGATGATCACTATTGGATGTGATATTAGATATTGTAGGATATATCTATATATATAGCAATATATACATATTGGCATATGTATATATTGGATTGATTGATTCCCGCCTCGTATAGCGGATGAGACCCTATTGCGCCGTTAGTAAGCAGATTTATAAAAACCCATATACCGCGATAATTCCGTACTGGAGCGGAATTGGTATTGTGCTAACGTCTTTGGATGCAGGGAAACAGGTTGGAGGGATCCAACTGGACCCCTCACATTGATTGATTTTATTTATACTGTGGTATAAATCTGTGAATGATTATATTGATGTTATTGATCATATCGATGTCTGGAAATTAATTGAAAGCTAAAAATTTAGCTGAATGGATGTTTGATATCATTGGATTCCAAAGAAAAATGAAATTGGATTTTTGAAATCAAAATAGAAATTTTTAAGTAAATAAATTTTTAGAAATTGAATAAATTCGAAGAAAGGAATTTTAAAGTATAAAAAGTTAATTTTTTTATTCTTATCGAATTAATTCCAGAATCAAGTGAAAACGTTAAATAAATGAATTTCGTATAATAGTGATTTTAAATTGAAGAATATTGATTAAAATTTGGATTCTAAATAGTTGGAAAAAGATAAAGAGATTTATTTTCTTTAAGAAGAATTTGTTTAAAATGAAATGAGTTGGAAGTCCAATTATAAATTAATTGGCAAATTGAAACAAGTTTAGAAAAAATCAATATAAAATGATTTGGGATGGGAAATTAATTTAGAAATGAATATTGAAATTGATTTGGTATAGAAGTAAAATTAGAAATCAATTTGGGATTTGATTTTGGAATTTGATTTTGGGGTTAAAAGTGAATATTTGGGAATGTGGATTTAAAAATGGAAATGATGTTAAAATGGGTTTATTTACAGTGTAAAGTTTAAAAGAACGATTTCTTTTAAAATAAATAAATTATAAGTATTTAACTTATAATATGGATTTTTGATGTATACGTTGGGTTATAAAATTGAATGGGTCATTAAAGGAAATTTATAAAATCGAAGTTGTTATAGAATAGAAAATAGAATTTATAAACGTCGTTTTATAAATTCGAAATCAATTGGATTTGATAAATTAAATATAGAAGGACATTAAAGAAGATATATTCGCGATTTTAAATAGCAAATTTTTATTGAAATAAAATGTGTAGAAAAGACTGAAATGTGGTTAGTGAAGTATATTCACGATTTTGGACAGTGAATATATTTTTAAGTAAAATGGATAGGGTTTTGGGAAAGCGATATTATGGAATGAAGTTAATTGCTTTAAAAGATGTTTTAAAACGTGTGAACTATCGAAATCATAGATTTCAACATTTATTGTTGAAATAGACGTTTTCGAAAAATAAGGAAATGGTGGACTATAACACTGTTGTTATAGTAAATGATTTCCGAAAGGAAATATTTTATATAATATTGGGATTTATATATCTATCTAAATCCCAAATCCCTATACTAGTGATTTCGAGTCGTCGTAACGATGTTTTACGTAACATTTGTTTTGACTCAAATAAATGTTAGAATAAATGATTTCCTTAAAGAATGAATGTATACTTAATTTGATTTAAGTATATTGAAAATTTTCCAAGTGTTGAAAATAAATGATTGTGAAATACTTATTATTTAATAAGTATGGAAATGCTTTTCCAATATGAAATGAACTGTTTTGAGATTTTATCTTCAAAGATAAAATGAAATGT
Organism: Allium fistulosum; assembly: GCA_030737815.1. Taxonomy (NCBI): domain Eukaryota; kingdom Viridiplantae; phylum Streptophyta; class Magnoliopsida; order Asparagales; family Amaryllidaceae; genus Allium; species Allium fistulosum. Next base: position 933,513,800 of record CM060908.1, on the reverse strand, counting down.
GAATATTTGAAATTTGTTTTCAAATGGTTAAAGTGTGGAAATTATATATCTAGTAAGATATTTTTGAAGATAAAATAATTTGGGAAAATTATTTGGAATCTGATGATGTTGCGCATCTTTATTGATAGTTAAATAACCGACTATCAATAATTACCTTAGATAGGTATTTGTTGTGAATTGGATGAATTTGAATGCCACACTTATTTTTGAATAATCGCTCACTATTCGGGTTAACCGGGAAAGGACCATGGGGTCGTATAACCCATTCCGAATATGTGATACGTCGTTATGAATCGCATTTGAAGACCGGTGTTGAAGACCGGATATTTTTGAAAACGGAAGGATTACCGTCGAGTTACTCTACACCGACTGATCTTCGGTTTAGAGGTTTTATCACCCTTAGTGACGGGAAGTCCTGACGTGATTGAAAATTATCCGGATGTGCAAGGGCTTCGTGAGAAGTGCCTTCGGTTCTGTTCGATCCCGGAACAGACTTGTATGGATTGTGTGTCTGACGTTACAATTTGAGATATAAAGCTGATTTCTTTCAAATACATTTCTGTTGGTGGCGGAGAATTTATTCTCTTAGCTTAACACCCTTCTCTGAGACGTACGAGCTCAGAGGTTATGTAGTTGAAATTTATCAGCGATATATCCCAATTTGGTAACGTGGCATACTGAGTGTTGCTGTGAAATGGTCAGTGTTTGATCATTTGTGATATGATCATTTGTTTGATCTTATATCTTGGTGATCATAGGTTGATCATTTTGTTTGACCCGAAGCAGGGCTTTTTGAGAAAGCGTAGCTTTGTGGACGAGACTTCGTCGAGCCTCACACCCCGGAAATGGTCGAAACAGGACGAATGCAGCAAGGTTCTAGGGAGTAGCGCCCCTTAGTGTATGTCATTCCTTCTGGATAAAGGTGGTATCATGGTATGGAGCCCAGATACTTAACCTCTGTGGTTACTGCATTATTATTATCTATGTGGTTTGTTGGAAATCGGGGATCCTCGGGAAGATCGGTGACGATCGGGGGATGGCATACGCGTGTCAGTAGTTACCTATTTTTACAGAGGTAACCCGGCCTTGTGTTGGCAGAGATCCGGTTAGGTTCTCGGGTCGTCTATTCCAGGGACGTACCCATCGTGGATAGGAAGTTCCTTAGCCTGACCATTTGTTGGAAATCCAAAGAAACAATACGAGCCTTGTACGGTTTTAGTTGTAGAACCTGCCATCTAATATGGCAGCTATAGCAAGCATACTATAATGGTACCTATGCTGGCTAAGATTTATATTCTACTTTCGAAATGTTTTCTACACTATGCACTAATAATAATATCAAAAAGAATTTGATTTTCTCGTAGTAAGCATCTTTGACTATCATAAGAAGAAATCTCCTCCAAGTCTGCGTTTGCATTGTGTGTGTGGCGGGAGGTCTTATGGTAGTTTCATTTTCCAAAAGCATTGCGAATTGACATTAAAATTCTCTGCTATTTATTTTAAAGATAAATAACTGTTTTACGATCTCACACCAGTCACCATGACTGACTCGGAGTTTATTGTTTCCCTTCTAAACTCTGGGTGCCCACCATTTTCCACACGGGCAGCCTAGAGTTATATTATCAGGATATTCTGGATATTCTGGAGCTTGGAGATAAGCTGGATGACGAGACGTAGTAATTGTATCTGATAGTATTTATTCCGCTGTGTATTCTGTATGAGGACAAGTTTATATGACTGTCCATTGTTGTATATTGACTCTGATTGATGTATGTATAAACTGATATAGTTCTTTGTTTTAAAAGACTATTGATTATCTATTATATGTTATTCCGCTGCGATGTGTAAGATTCTGATATTGTTTTTTTGTTCTGTTGTTGTCCTTCTTCTTTCTTTCTTCTTCTTCTACTTTTTCTTCTTTCTTAAACCCTCACTATTGGAGTTTCCGGCGTTCGATTTCTCGGCAGTCGATAAAGTGAGTATCGATGTTGAATTTTCGAAAGTCGAAAATTTCGGGATGTGACAAAGTGGTATCAGAGCATATGGTTAAGCGACAACCCTGCTCTGTTGGGTGTTACTCATTAGAGATAGAGTCAGTAGTACTCTAGAATGAGTTTGAGTGTAATAATAGATATGAGCGCGTATTTGTTATTTGAATAAAAAAAAAAAAAAATTTGTTTTGTATTGTGATGATTGGTTTATTGAGTGGCATATGAACCTTCGTCGGCACAGTCTGCAAAACTGTATCGAAGGGGTTTCTAAACACTTGAATAGAACAATTCGGCACAGTATTGTTTTAAAATAGGGTAAATGAGATAATTTTGCCCAAAACTATTTTTGTATATAAAAGAAATGTTTTCTATAAAGTACTATAGTATATGGTTGCATGGATGTTAGGAAGTAATAATAGTGAATTATCATCACTAAAATTGAATAAGAAATTGAAATCATAACTCCAAAGTTAAGAAATTAATTCATATACAAATGAAATTTGAGAATATAAATTATAAATGTGAATTGTAATTTAAAACGGAATTCCAGAAAAGTTTTTGGAAATGTTTTGAGAAGAATTTGAAATTTTTGAGATTTGGAAAGTTTAAATTCTTTTTGGGTTGGAAATGAATTTCAAAGGTTTGAAAAGTATTTTAGAGAGATGAAAGCTCTAAACTCTTTTCGGTCGCTGGAAAATAACTTCGGTAATGACTGCAGCATTACTGATGTTCATTTTCGGGTTTCCAGAAGAGGAAATTGCTGCCAAATTGTTTTAAATGGAAGTTGTTTTGAAAAATTTGGATTTTTGTTTTAGGAAATTCAAAGGATAATTTGAATTATTTTCAAAAAATGGTTTTGAAAAGGTTGATTCTGGAATCCTATTTAAAATATTTATTGGATTACTAAATGAATTGATAACTTATACAAGTTGAGTTTTGATAGAATAAATTTAACTTAAAAGACGGAGTTAAATTAAAGTAAAGTACTAAAATAAAATTAGTGAGCAAAACCAATTAAAATGAATTGAATTGTTATAAATGAAAGGTGAATTAAAATCTATATCGAATTGGAAATCCAGTTAAATGTAATGTGTACATGGAATATTTATATTGAACCTAAGAAATGAAGTGTGAAATTCTTAAGTAAAATTTGATGATTGAACAAAAGAATAAAACTGGAGTTAAAACTGAATATCGAAAACAAATTTGAATTGTGTGAAATAAAATGAAGTTTGAGATTAGTTTGAAGTGAACTAAAGTTAATTGATAAAAATTCAATATTCAGAAGTTGAACTGAATCCAAATTAGATTGGAATCGCAAAGTAAATTGAAATGAAATTTGAAATGCAAAATTGAAGGAAAATGAATATGTAACTTCAATAGTCAGCTAAAAATGTATAAGAAGTTGATATTGGAAAATTTTGTAATAGAAATTGCAAAATGGTTTGAATGTGTAACTAGATATTATGGCTAGTAGATATACAGGTATAAAGGAATTGGAATTTGATTTCGAAGATAAATTTGAATTGCTCGAAAAAGGTATGTATTTGAGTTTTAATATGAGTTTTTGATGATTTCTTCTCTAGCCGCTTGGCCTTTTCTTTTTCTTTTTGAAATTTGAGAGTCCGTAGGGACGTTTTGTAGTCGTACCGTATCAGCCGCGCAAAGGAGACGCTGGCGAAATTTTTCAAAAATTTCGGATGTTAGAAAATTTTTGAGAAATTTTGGAAGTTTAAATTTGAATTTGAATTTAAATTTGAATTTGAAGTAAAGCAGTGTTGTTTGAAACCTATAATTGAAGTTAGAAAGATAGTTGGAATGATAACGAATCTTTAGTAGGAAGATTTGTTTTGATAAGTGGGTAAAACTATTTAGATGTGAAAAATAGTAGACGAGTTAAGGACTTTTTTTCCTAACTTGTAATTTCGAGGACGAAATTCTTTTAAGGGGGGAAGTCTGTAACGACCCAGAATTTCGAACGAATTAAATTGGAAATATTTAATTAATTTTAAATATTTGAACGACAATTTGATTTGGATTCCCGATATAACTTTTAAGTTGGCGATTAAATTATAAAAATTTAATCTAGTGGATGCTGAATAAAAATTTGAATCCTCGATATAAATTCAATTTTGGCGATTTAATTACAGAATTTAATCTATTGTAAGTTGAATTAAATTTGAATCTTCAATTTTAAGCTGAAGAAAGATATTTCGAAAACTTTTAAAATTCGTATTGATATTACTGAAGATAACAGAAGCTTCAGAATCGAATTTAAGAGTAAATTGTTCAGTTTGAAATTTAATCGTTCGAACCGATATTTAAAAATAGTCAATTTTCAAACAGTCTCGGAATTCGACGAAAACAGTTCCATTGGGTCCGTAATATCGAGTTATTACCGGATTTCAAATTTCGTATCGTTCGGAGTTGTTATGTGCGAATACGACACGTAAACGCGTTGAAAGTTGTATTGAAACAAACTAAGTTAAAAACTTAAATTTAAAATTTAAAACAAACGACAGCGTCCCTAACTTCTTGCCTAAATTCACGCCTAGAATCTCGTTCAAAATCACGAAACAGATCGTGCACGCCATGCCTCCTTTCATTTTTATAATCTCCCTCCCCAGTCCAAAATCATACGAGATAAAACTTTAATGGCCGCTGCGTGTAAATCTCGAGTTTCACCTTCCTTCTCTTATGTTCAAACCAATTCGAGATCGATCCTCCTTTCTAAAAATAAAATAAAATTCGTCAGCCTTTGTTAAAATCGTGTGTGCCTGTTCAAAACTATAGCCCCTCTTCTTCAGCCGAAAAAAAAAAAATGAACGAACGAATTAGTTCGAAAATCAGGGCTCGCGCGTTCGAATGTTGGAGGGAATTCGCGAATTTCGCGAGGGAGAAGGCACGCATCAGTGTGTCGCAATTTTCGAGCAGGAGAGACCACTGTGGTCTTCGACAGTGGCTAGTGGTAGCTGCAGGGAGGCTGCGACCTGGGGTGTTCGAAGTCGAGCAAGCGCGCGCGTGGCAACGGCGAACGAGGCAATGACGTGTTCGTGGGCGAGGCGATAGGCGGCGACTCGAGGCCATGGGCGACGTGGGAATCTCGAGCTCGCGACTGGAAGGGCACTCGGCAGGCTCGAGTCGTGAGGGTTCGGCAGCGTTGGATTTGGAAGCGGCGAAGTTGTCGTGGGTGGGTTCGCCGGTGAGCCGTGGCGATGTGCTCGAGGCAGTAGGCAGTGAGGTATTTAGTTTTTTCCCCAAATCTTTCAATTCGATTTAAACCTGAAAAAGAATATATTTATGTATGCGGAAATAAATTTTTACAGTAAGTTTTAAATTTTTGGGTGGATTTCAGAATAGTTTAGCTAAAAATATATATATATATATATAAAAATATGTACATGATTGTTCAACTCTCAATTTGATTTTGAAATGTTAAATAAATTAATTTGTTAAATTATTAGTTTAAAATAAAACCCTTGAGTAATTAAAACTATCAAAACGAAAATTTGGTTAATTAAATTTATTTAAAGAAAACTGGGTTAAAAAAAATGAGGTCATTGTATAATTAAAACATATCAAGTTAGAAATTTAATAGTTCGATTTAATTCGAATATTAACGAATTGTACAATTGTCTATACAAGGTTTTTAAATCGAGAAAACAAATTGGAATGGAAATGGATGGCAAATTAAAAGCTAAGGTGAGATTTTTCTCACTCGATTTGAAAAGTGGAACTTTCAGTTATTATTGATTGATGATCACTATTGGATGTGATATTAGATATTGTAGGATATATCTATATATATAGCAATATATACATATTGGCATATGTATATATTGGATTGATTGATTCCCGCCTCATATAGCGGATGAGACCCTATTGCGCCGTTAGTAAGCGGATTTATAAAAACCCATATACCGCGATACTTCCGTACTGGAGCGGAATTGGTATTGTGCTAACGTCTTTGGATGCAGGGAAACAGGTTGGAGGGATCCAACTGGACCCCTCACATTGATTGATTTTATTTATACTGTGGTATAAATCTGTGAATGATTATATTGATGTTATTGATCATATCGATGTCTGGAAATTAATTGAAAGCTAAAAATTTAGCTGAATGGATGTTTGATATCATTGGATTCCAAAGAAAAATGAAATTGGATTTTTGAAATCAAAATAGAAATTTTTAAGTAAATAAATTTTTAGAAATTGAATAAATTCGAAGAAAGGAATTTTAAAGTATAAAAAGTTATTTTTTTTATTCTTATCGAATTAATTCCAGAATCAAGTGAAAACGTTAAATAAATGAATTTCGTATAATAGTGATTTTAAATTGAAGAATATTGATTAAAATTTGGATTCTAAATAGTTGGAAAAAGATAAAGAGATTTATTTTCTTTAAGAAGAATTTGTTTAAAATGAAATGAGTTGGAAGTCCAATTATAAATTTAATTGGCAAATTGAAACAAGTTTAGAAAAAATCAATATAAAATGATTTGGGATGGGAAATTAATTTAGAAATGAATATTGAAATTGATTTGGTATAGAAGTAAAATTAGAAATCAATTTGGGATTTGATTTTGGAATTTGATTTTGGGGTTAAAAGTGAATATTTGGGAATGTGGATTTAAAAATGGAAATGATGTTAAAATGGGTTTATTTACAGTGTAAAGTTTAAAAGAACGATTTCTTTTAAAATAAATAAATTATAAGTATTTAACTTATAATATGGATTTTTGATGTATACGTTGGGTTATAAAATTGAATGGGTCATTAAAGGAAATTTATAAAATCGAAGTTGTTATAGAATAGAAAATAGAATTTATAAACGTCGTTTTATAAATTCGAAATCAATTGGATTTGATAAATTAAATATAGAAGGACATTAAAGAAGATATATTCGCGATTTTAAATAGCAAATTTTTATTGAAATAAAATGTGTAGAAAAGACTGAAATGTGGTTAGTGAAGTATATTCACGATTTTGGACAGTGAATATATTTTTAAGTAAAATGGATAGGGTTTTGGGAAAGCGATATTATGGAATGAAGTTAATTGCTTTAAAAGATGTTTTAAAACGTGTGAACTATCGAAATCATAGATTTCAACATTTATTGTTGAAATAGACGTTTTCGAAAAATAAGGAAATGGTGGACTATAACACTGTTGTTATAGTAAATGATTTCCGAAAGGAAATATTTTATATAATATTGGGATTTATATATCTATCTAAATCCCAAATCCCTATACTAGTGATTTCGAGTCGTCGTAACGATGTTTTACGTAACATTTGTTTTGACTCAAATAAATGTTAGAATAAATGATTTCCTTAAAGAATGAATGTATACTTAATTTGATTTAAGTATATTGAAAATTTTCCAAGTGTTGAAAATAAATGATTGTGAAATACTTATTATTTAATAAGTATGGAAATGCTTTTCCAATATGAAATGAACTGTTTTGAGATTTTATCTTCAAAGATAAAATGAAATGTGAATATTTGAAATTTGTTTTCAAATGGTTAAAGTGTGGAAATTATATATCTAGTAAGATATTTTTGAAGATAAAATAATTTGGGAAAATTATTTGGAATCTGATGATGTTGCGCATCTTTATTGATAGTTAAATAACCGACTATCAATAATTACCTTTAGATAGGTATTTGTTGTGAATTGGATGAATTTGAATGCCACACTTATTTTTGAATAATCGCTCACTATTCGGGTTAACCGGGAAAGGACCATGGGGTCGTATAACCCATTCCGAATATGTGATACGTCGTTATGAATCGCATTTGAAGACCGGTGTTGAAGACCGGATATTTTTGAAAACGGAAGGATTACCGTCGAGTTACTCTACACCGACTGATCTTCGGTTTAGAGGTTTTATCACCCTTAGTGATGGGAAGTCCTGACGTGATTGAAAATTATCCGGATGTGCAAGGGCTTCGTGAGAAGTGCCTTCGGTTCTGTTCGATCCCGGAACAGACTTGTATGGATTGTGTGTCTGACGTTACAATTTGAGATATAAAGCTGATTTCTTTCAAATACATTTCTGTTGGTGGCGGAGAATTTATTCTCTTAGCTTAACACCCTTCTCTGAGACGTACGAGCTCAGAGGTTATGTAGTTGAAATTTATCAGCGATATATCCCAATTTGGTAACGTGGCATACTGAGTGTTGCTGTGAAATGGTCAGTGTTTGATCATTTGTGATATGATCATTTGTTTGATCTTATATCTTGGTGATCATAGGTTGATCATTTTGTTTGACCCGAAGCAGGGCTTTTTGAGAAAGCGTAGCTTTGTGGACGAGACTTCGTCGAGCCTCACACCCCGGAAATGGTCGAAACAGGACGAATGCAGCAAGGTTCTAGGGAGTAGCGCCCCTTAGTGTATGTCATTCCTTCTGGATAAAGGTGGTATCATGGTATGGAGCCCAGATACTTAACCTCTGTGGTTACTGCATTATTATTATCTATGTGGTTTGTTGGAAATCGGGGATCCTCGGGAAGATCGGTGACGATCGGGGGATGGCATACGCGTGTCAGTAGTTACCTATTTTTGCAGAGGTAACCCGGCCTTGTGTTGGCAGAGATCCGGTTAGGTTCTCGGGTCGTCTATTCCAGGGACGTACCCATCGTGGATAGGAAGTTCCTTAGCCTGACCATTTGTTGGAAATCCAAAGAAACAATACGAGCCTTGTACGGTTTTAGTTGTAGAACCTGCCATCTAATATGGCAGCTATAGCAAGCATACTATAATGGTACCTATGCTGGCTAAGATTTATATTCTACTTTCGAAATGTTTTCTACACTATGCACTAATAATAATATCAAAAAGAATTTGATTTTCTCGTAGTAAGCATCTTTGACTATCATAAGAAGAAATCTCCTCCAAGTCTGCGTTTGCATTGTGTGTGTGGCGGGAGGTCTTATGGTAGTTTCATTTTCCAAAAGCATTGCGAATTGACATTAAAATTCTCTGCTATTTATTTTAAAGATAAATAACTGTTTTACGATCTCACACCAGTCACCATGACTGACTCGGAGTTTATTGTTTCCCTTCTAAACTCTGGGTGCCCACCATTTTCCACACGGGCAGCCTAGAGTTATATTATCAGGATATTCTGGATATTCTGGAGCTTGGAGATAAGCTGGATGACGAGACGTAGTAATTGTATCTGATAGTATTTATTCCGCTGTGTATTCTGTATGAGGACAAGTTTATATGACTGTCCATTGTTGTATATTGACTCTGATTGATGTATGTATAAACTGATATAGTTCTTTGTTTTAAAAGACTATTGATTATCTATTATATGTTATTCCGCTGCGATGTGTAAGATTCTGATATTGTTTTTTTGTTCTGTTGTTGTCCTTCTTCTTTCTTTCTTCTTCTTCTACTTTTTCTTCTTTCTTAAACCCTCACTATTGGAGTTTCCGGCGTTCGATTTCTCGGCAGTCGATAAAGTGAGTATCGATGTTGAATTTTCGAAAGTCGAAAATTTCGGGATGTGACAGGTTAACTAACCTTGCCCCTAATAAAAAAACTAGGAAACAACTATGGAGATGCATGACCTAACATGATCTACCCTAGTAGGAGGTGTAGCCCATTAGGAGTAACCTTGTCTTTTCCATTGACCGCATAGGACCAATGATGTACTCAACCTATGTACAACTCCTACTCCTGATTTGGTACCAACACACACTAACATAGCGTCGAGCTGCTCACTATCCTAGTTATATTGCCTAAAACGGTTAAGGTAATACCCTCCTAATTTATTGAAGAACATTCTACTGAGGGTATTCCTTCACCTATACTCAAGCGAATATAACTCTATGGGTCCTACAGTTGGATATGTCCAACGACGGTATAATATATACACAACTGTTGATGGCCCTTTGCAGTGGGAAAACTTCTATTTTGTAACATTACTGACCTTGCATTCAAACTCATACTAAGGACTGTGTCATTCTTATTTACTAAGTTATTTACTAACTTTTGATAATTCACGCCCGTCATAAATGCATATTTGAGGCTACGCATTTACATATATATATGTTTATATATCTTTATTCATTCTTGTTTAATTATTATGCATCTACCATTTACAGTTAACAATATTTCTCGACTTCTTTATGTGTTTGCATCTTATTTAGTTTAGGGTCATTTACCGCTTTCTTTTTAAAAGATTTAAGTACCTTTTCTTGTTTACTTCTCATTTTCCTCCACAATTTTACTTCTATTTCTACTCCTTTTTATTTAATTCCCTACCTTGTTTTGGAGGACTATCTATACCCTTTTTATTTTAAATTATGACTTGTCTACTTTTCACTTCTTTTATTTCATTTCCATCATATATATATTGCACATATTCTTAAACCGTTTTATTATCCAATTTATACTCTTTAAATTAGTCCTTAGGGATTTCTTTATTTTAATGTATTGGAATTACATTTCTCCTAAAGAAAGGTTTACACTGTAAATTTCTACATCTTACCTAAATGGGGAATTTGTGTTACGTTTGAAATTACAACGAATTAATTTTTCATAGTTATTGAAATTGATAGTACAAAAGTACGGTAAATATCCATATTTTATACATCTCTTTCTTTTTAGGCATATTCCTTGTTATTTCAACCGCTACAGTTTTATTTATAAATCTAAAACTTGATAATCTATAGAAATTCACATTGTAACATGCTATATTCCAATAAATTAAATAATAATTAAATACCTACAATTTACTATAATAATTCAATTTACGTTTTTATTTGCATAAGTCATATTAAATTCAAAAATATGGAATTATCACATATTCTATAAATTTCAGGGGCTACTACTACCCAATACTAAATTTCATATTTACATACATGCAATATACAATGCAAGTTATCACTAACAGAATATGTAGGTAGGGTTTATAATTTTATTTCATGTATACAAATTTAGCCTACAACTCCAATGTACATTTTAGGCATACAGGAATAGATCTACAAGGATATAAATCTAATATTATGTAAAAATATATAATTTCCCACTCATCTTTTTTGCTTTTCAAATCTCCATATCTAATCCTTATTATTCCAGTTTGACTTCCTTTTCTCCCGATTTGAATATATACACCACAAGCGTACATAGATTTATCAGAGATCTAGAATAAAAAAGAGATTTGGATTTGATTTGCGATTTAGATCTAGATTTACAATTTACCAAGGCTTTGGCAATCTGATTTGATCTTCTACTATTCTCCATTTGTATGTGCGTATAAACTATAACTATTTTAAATAAATCTAGAATTTGGAGAAGAAGAGAAAATGGCAAAAAAATATAAGTTTAGAAGTGAGGGTCTAGGTCTATATTTATATGGGTTCAAATCAATGCCAGTCATTCGATTGAAGTACATTAAATCCGAGCCGTTTAGCCTAGTATTCCTGTCGAATTTACACAAGAACCGGTCGACCGCTCTCACATCAGCGCTGACCCTCTACCTAAAGTACCTCCAGACCCTTCCCGACCACCCATACCACCATGGCCTAACCTCGCTACGCAACCCTTTGAACCATCCTCTTCCAACTCTCACATACCAACCTGGCTCTACCTCATCAAAACCTTGCCTTGCAATGCGGGCAAATACACCCTAACCAACTTTGAACTCAACTATCTGGACACACCTCTTAAACTCCCTGATATTGTTAAGCAAGCAGGCACAGAATACTAGGAAAATCATCTGGTGGGTTTCTTTCTACATGGAAACCTTACATACTCTACAAGTTATCAACTATGTAAACCGCCCATGAGAGCTTAATGGTACGGTTAAGGTTAAATCTGACCTAAGTATTTCTTTTTTGATTTCAATGATGAGGAGATAGAAATAAGATACTTAAATCTGATTCTATGTTCAATCTTGGGAAATGCTCATAGTCGCAGTTTAGAAACCTTCTTTCTACAATATGCACTCAATAGTTAAATCAGTAGCTATATGGGTACATTTTCATGATATTCCATTGATCACTTAGTCCCTAGTTGGAATAAATTAGCTCGCCTATCAACTAGGCAAACTCATTTGCATGAATGAAGCCAGTGAGAAGATGAGCCGATTTGGAAACGCCAAATGCCTAACTGAGATCATGCCTGACAAAGAGTTACCAGAGGTTATAAAGGTTGGAGAAAAGGATAATTATGTTAATGTGCATGTTTCCTATGACTGGAAACCTATAATATGCACCATTTGCGAGTGCTTTGGACACTGCACATTAGATTGTGAGAAGGATCTAAAACAAGCTACGAATGATAATCAACACTTTCTATGCGAACAGATGAATGAAGTGAACAAAAAGAATGAAACTCCAATGTTAAAGTTTGAATTGAAGAGAAATGTAAAAATAATAGAAACTTTGTTTTATTGATTCTCTCGGAATATTGTAACAATGATATTATTCTAGTAAATTACAAAAGCTGTTTAAATAAGAAGTAAATAGCAAGTTGGGCTTCAAGTAACCCAGCCCAATAGCAATCTGGCAATCCAAGGCAAAATGGAGCAGCAGTAGGAGCCGTAGGATAAGAAGTAGATGAATGGCTAAGATGTCTTGACTGATCTTTAATATGATGTGTGTTTGTTCCAGTCGATATACGAAAGCTAATACTTCCCCTCATTTCAAACTAGGGTTAGGTCTCCAGTTATGGTGACAAGGCGATTTGGCAACAACCTGGAATCTTTCTTGAAATAGATTTACCGGAACACCATAGATTTAAAAATTGGAAAGATGAAGAGTTGAATTTGAGAGAGCGCACAGTAAACAGCTTGAAAGAGGCAGATCCGAGATTAGCAAGGCAGATCTGAATTCGGCTGTGACTTTTGTATCTTCTCTGGTTTGATTTCTTTGACCTTTAAATCCTCTCTTAGCCTGTGAAAGTTTAAACTTGATAAGGCTTTGGTAAGAATATCTGCTTTTTGATAATAAGTAGGAACATGACACATTTGTAGCTTTCCTTTAGCTACTTGTTCCCGAACAAAGTGTAGATCAATTTCTATGTGTTTAGTTCGGGAATGCTGAATTGGATTAATTGACATGTAGATAGTACTTTGATTGTCACACCATAAGGTAGCTTTGTTGTTATTTCTGATCCTTAGTTCAGGTAGCAGTGATTGGAGCCACATAATTTCAGCTGTAGCACTTGCTACACTTCTATATTCTGCTTCACTGCTGGATTTTGAAATGGTAGACTGTTTCTTTGAGCTCCAAGAAATCAGATTGCCACCGAGAAATATACAGTAACCAGTAGTAGACTTTCTATCATCTAGATCTCCAGCCCAGTCTGCATCACTATAGCCCACTAAATTTAGATCGTTGCCTCTTTTAATATGAAGACCAAAATTGATAGTGCCTTTAAGATATCTGAGTACCCTCTTAATTCCTTTCCAATGGTTGTCCAGAGGATTCTGCATAAACTGAGACAATTTATTGATACTAAAGGCAATATCAGGCCTGGTTATAGTAATATATTGCAGTGCACCAATGATACTCCTATATTGTTTGACATTGAGAATAGGTTCACCTTGATTTTTGGAGTATCTTTGGTTACTGATCATAGGTGTTGGTTGAGATTTTGCATTGTCCATTTTGGTTTTGTTTAAAATATCTAAGATATATTTCTTTTGACTGAGAAATATATCTGTAGTGGACAATTTTAAAACCTCAATACCCAAGAAGTAATTTAGTTCACCTAAATCTTTGATAGAGAATTGTTTATGAAGATATTTGACTAACTCATTTATTTCATCAATGTTATCACCTGTTATAATCAGATCATCTACATATATTAGTATATATGTAGATGATTCATTTGTAACTTTGATAAAAAGTGAGTTGTCAGATTTGGTGAATTGAAACCCCTTATTTGTTAGTGTGGTTTTTAGTTTGTCAAACCATACTCTAGGAGCTTGCTTGAGACCATATATGGCCTTATTGAGTTTGCATACAAGATTTTTATCTTGTATGTAACCTTGTGGCTGCTGCATATAGATGTCTTCTTGTAAAACACCATTTAGAAAGGCATTATTCACATCTAATTGTCGCAAGTGCCAATTTTTATGCAAAGCAATAGTAAGTACAAGTCTAATGGTAGAGGGTTTTACCACAGGTGAAAAAGTTTCACCAAAATCAAAGCCATACTCTTGTGTATAACCCTTTGCTACAAGCCTAGCCTTGTGCTTGCTTATTGTGCCATTAGGATTCTTCTTTAATCTGTAGGTCCACTTACAGTTAATAATGTTTTTATTACCTGGAGGTGTGACCAGATTCCAAGTATTGTTTTTGACAAGAGCATTGAACTCTTCATCCATGGCTGCCTTCCAATTTTTGTCATTAGCAGCTTGAATGAAGTTTTCAGGTTCTTTGTCAATAGATGATGTTACAGTGTAAACCTTTGGCTTGAAGATGCCACTTTTGGCCCTTGTAATCATAGGGTGACCTTCAATGGGTTGACTCCTCATGGGTGGTGACTCAGCTTGATTACTTTGCTGTAGGTTGTTGTCATAACTGCTAACTTCTTCATTTAAGTCTTGATCCTTATTCTGACCTTGGTTGCTGAATGTTGTTGCAGGATTATGCTGACTTGGAGAGCTTTGCAGTTCACAACCTGACCTAGGTGGTATAGTGAGTTGTGGATCTGAAGCATCCTTGTTGGCATTATGATCGACATCCTTTTGGATGTCAAAATACAGAGGTAAATTTGGAATTGATCTGCTTGGATTGTAGACCTTTGCAGTAGTCTTTATGTTTGAATTACTAAAAGAAAACACAAATTCATTAAACACCACATGTCTACTTGTGATAATTTTTCCACTTTCATCCAGACACTTGTACCCTTTCTGATTTGTACAATATCCAAGAAAGGTACAGGACTTTGATCTGAAGTTTAACTTGTTCCTGTTGTAAGGTCTAAGACATGGGAAGCATAAACAACCAAAGGTCTTTAACATTTTATAGTCTGGTTTAATTTTAAATAACTTCTCTATAGGACACATGTAATTTAATACTTTAGTTGGAAGTCTGTTAATTAGATAAACAGCTGTACTAAATGCTTCTGGCCAGAACTTAAGTGGTATTGAAGCATGTGCAAGAAGTGATAAACCAGACTCTACAATGTGTCTGTGTTTTCTTTCTGCTAACCCATTTTGTTCTGAAGTATATGGACAAGTAGTTCTATGAACTATACCTTTTCTTTTAAAGAAATCTTCAAGTGGTTTATACTCACTACCACCATCAGTCTGAAAAGTTTTCAGCTGACAATTTGTTTGTTTTTCAGCCATAGTTATGAATTGTATAACAGCATTATATGTATCAGACTTAGATTTAAGAAAATAAATCCATGTGTGCCTAGAGTGAGAATCAACGAAAGAAATATAGTATTTGTACCCATAGTCAGAGTTGTAGGGTGCAGGTCCCCATAGATCTGAGGCAATCAGATCAAGGGGTTGCTTATACTCAGTTTCAGAGGTTGCAAAAGGCAGCTTATGGCTTTTTCCAAGTTGACAGTAAGTACACACAAAAGGTGATGCACATTCATTAAAGGAAATTTTATTTTCTAAGAGTATTTTCCTAACTATCTTCTCATTAGGGTGTCCTAGTTTGTTGTGCCACAACTCAAATGTATTTGTGCTATTTTTAGATATCATAGAATTATTGCAAACAAAGGCTGATTTATTTTGCTGAGATTTTACATCAATATCAGTTTTGCTCAACATTGTGACATTACAAGAATCTTTGGCTAAAGGCCTTTTACAGTTTACAGAATTAAACTTGTATAAGCCTCTATCAGCTTCACCCTGCAATATAATTTCCTTAGTTAGCATATCTTTGATTAAGCAATATTTGGGATAAAATTCAAAGAACACATTATTGTCTTTAGCAAACTAGGACACACTAATGAGATTCTTCTTTATCTTTGGTACTCTTAGAAGATTATTTAAGTACATCATTCTTTTTCCCTTAATGTGAGCATCCCTTATATGTGTAATATTTATACAGTCACCATTACCCAGAGAAATTAAATGCTTACCTTTATACTCCCTGTTGCCTGCATTAAGATTTTCCAAGCTGCTGGTTATGTGATTAGTAGAACCTGTATCTGGGTACCATGCATCATCTTGGACCTGGTCTGACTTGGTGCCTTCACTTAACTGGCAGCTTTTGATATTGTCAGAATCACCTTGAGCTTGGACTAGATTAGCACTGCCATTGTTGTTATTCCTTTGATTGTTAGAATTCTGTCCAGGCATGTAGCTTTGATTGAATCTGAAGTAGCATTTTGCAGCAGTGTGACCCACTCTTTCACAGATCTGACACTTGGGTCTGGTATTGTTGTTCCATCTCCCCCTGCCTCTAGATCTGTTGGCAAAGCCTCCTCTCTGACTGTGTTGATCACCCTTGTTTTGATTGAGATTCTTATTTTTTGTAGTGTAGTTTATTGATATTTCAGAATCAGTTATCTTTTGTGATCAATCCTTGCCTCATGTGCAAGAAGAGTAGACTCAACAAACTGCATATCAGGAATAGTTCTTTGAGTTGTGAGAACTGCTATGACAGATTCATAGTCTGTGCTTAATCCATTTAAGACAGTCAAGACTTGTTCATCTTCAGGTACTTTACGTCCTGCAGCTTCAAGAAGATTATATAGCTTCTTGATTTTGGCTATATAATCTCTCATAGGCTCTTCTTGCTTTCTAATGTTTTGAAGCTCTCTTTTGTAATGCATTAGTTTTGCACCAGATTGTGTATTGAATACTCTTTCAGTAGTAAGCCAAATTTCATTTGCAGTTTTGCAGCTCATTACTTGAGGTAGAAACTTGGGAGTGATAGATGCCATGAGCCAAGAACTTATCAATCTATCTTGCCTATAATATTTTGTGTATTCATTGTTGTTAACAGCCTTGTTTTGTGCATCAGTGACAAATCTAGGAGGGATGGCTAAAGTACCAAGAATGTGGCCCTCTAAACCATAGCCTTCTATGGCTGTCTCAACTTGCACTCGCCAGAGAAGATAATTTTCTTCATCTAGCTGAACTGTGATCAACTGGCTTTGAGGGCTAATGATGGTCTTGATCAGATTGTTTGCTTCTGCTATTAGATCTGGAATTGCAGTGTTACCAGTATTGCCAACTTCAGAATTGCTGTCATCTGCCATGATGAATCAATGGAAAGAATTTGTGCCTGCAGGTATAAAACTTCTCTTTTCAAGAAAAGTGATGAAACACCAGTAATGGTGTAGATCAGATGCAACCAGTTTTAAAGATGATCTCTTTAAAATTTAAGGATGGCACTGACAGTCTTCTGATTTCTTGAGAGGTGAGGAAAATGCTTGTACTGGATCAAAGATTTCCACACAATGGTTTCTTTCAAGAAATCTTTGATGCAACCAGGAATTCGTTCCTTTTTGGATGGCACTTGATTTCTTGATTGAAACTAGATGAAACCCAAATGATGAAACAGAATCTGATGGGAAAAAAAAGAAAGAACACCAAATGATACAGTAGATGGTGTTTCTTGAATACAATCGGTTTTTAGGAGAAGAGATAAGATTTGAGTGATCGATTTGAATAGCTGTTAAGCTTTTGATAGATGCTCTGATACCATGTTAAAGTTTGAATTGAAGAGAAATGTAAAAATAATAGAAACTTTGTTTTATTGATTCTCTCGGAATATTGTAACAATGATATTATTCTAGTAAATTACAAAAGCTGTTTAAATAAGAAGTAAATAGCAAGTTGGGCTTCAAGTAACCCAGCCCAATAGCAATCTGGCAATCCAAGGCAAAATGGAGCAGCAGTAGGAGCCGTAGGATAAAAGGTAGATGAATGGCTAAGATGTCTTGACTGATCTTTAATATGATGTGTGTTTGTTCCAGTCGATATACGAAAGCTAATATCCAACAAACACTATAAAGGAACAGAATGCATGGCAAGTTAAGAAAGGAAAAACAAAATTGCATTGGTTAAAAAAGAAAATAATACACTCTGAAGTGAATAATGAAGTAGGAAAAACTGGTTCATTGGCTAAACTGGTTACATCTATTCTTGGACCACATCCCAACCATAATTCGACATAGGTCTTTGTGAATGAACACCTGATACAAGCACAAAACCTTCATAAATCACAAAGTCCTAATACAGCTGATGTTTTGAAACCAAACATGTCTACATGTGCATGTATATTTGACACTACATGCATAAAAAAACAATTCCCATTTAATATTGCATACTAATTCCTTTGTCCATGATACCACCCAACCCCCATTATTTCATCCACCCACCCACCACACCAACTCTCTAACCAATGCCAACCAACATTTCACTAATCGCACCGTTTTACTCTCCAAGGCAAATTATCCACTCACTACTTAAATGCTTTCATCACCCTCTCTCATCCCCCAGATGATCCATCTCCCAACCATAATCACTTTACCACACTTATATCACCTGCACAACTTTCGAGCTACCGTAATCCTCCTCTAACCGATTCTATATCCCCTTATCTTGACATTCAGCCGCGCAAGCATGTTTCCTCCTAGCTCCTACAATAGTCCATTCACCCAAACCCTATACCGAACATCCCACCTACTTCCCAAATTTCCACTTCCCCATCAGATGTATTACCGCTGGCTGCCAACATATCTCCTCCTCCCACTAAGCAGGACTCCACCAACTCTCTCACCACCGATCAAGACCCTGAAACAAACAAAAAGAAGACCAAGAAAAAGAAGAAGAAAAGTGACTATCTAGAAGAGTCGAATTTTTATGATGGAAATGAGCTACATCTTGAATCCCTCTTCAAGAAACCAACACCACTACTGACAAAGACAGCAGGACCTTTAGCAGAGAGACAACGTTCAAAGTCTTTGGCAAACAAAAAAAGAAACATCTTTTATCATGATACACAAAATTGCATCTTGGAATGTTAGAGGTGCACGTTTTGAAAGCAAACAAAATGAAACCAAAAACTTAATTATCTCCCATTCCCTTGAAATGATTGCTATCCTGGAAACAAAGTTGAATAACGAAAATATAGCCAATGCTTCCTCTTATATTGCTGCTACATGGAATACTATTGACAATCTTCAATACTCTCTATATGGCTGAATCCTCATCCTCTATAATCCCACTATCTTTTCTATTACACTTCTCATAGCTGCTCCATAATTCATTCACCTCCAATGCAACCACATTCCCTCTAACACCACCTTCCATATTACATTTGTATATGCCTTCAATCAAAAAATCCCAAGACAAGCCCTGCATTATATTCTCCCTCTCTTTTCTACCAACAATATCCATTGGCTGTGTCTTGGTAATTTCAACTGTATGTACAATGCAAACCACAAATATGGTGGCAACCAACTATCTCTGAACGACATCACTCCCCTAAACTAGACCTTACATCAATCCTCCCTCTTTGAATCCCCTTCATGTGGCTCCCAGTACACATGGAACAATAAAAGCAAGCAAGGTAAGAGAACCTTTTGCAGAATTGGTCACTCCTTCCTAAACATTGAAGCCCTCCATCTCTGGCCTACACTAACTACCTTTATACCTTCCCCGGTATCTCTGACCATTCCCCTCTTATTCTCACATGGAGGGAGAGAAGCCATGGAAGATACCCTCCTTTTAATTTTTTTAACAATTGGACTAACAACCCAGAATTTGAAACTATTGTTTTGTAGGGTTGGAATATTCCTATCTTTGGCAATCTGATGTAAAGGCTTTATACTAGCCTTAAGAACAATTAGAATGCTTTTAGAACTTGAGCAAAAAACATATATGGCAAAAGAAACAAGAAAACTAATGAACTTAGATTGAAGTTTGAATCAGTTCAAAAGGATATGCTCTCAAACCCAGATGATATCAGCCTATCCATTCTTGAGCACAATATCTACGAGGAACTTAACAAAGCTAGTATAGAAGAGAACAATATGGTAATGTAAAAACTAGGTAGGGAATTCTTTTTACTTAGGGATAAAAATACAACCTTCTTCCATAAGTCTCTGAAGATTAAAAATGAAAAAAAAACCATACATGCCATTATTGACATGCATGGAAACATCCATTCTGAGCGTCATCAAGTCCAAAATGCATTTCTTCATTGCTTCACTTGTTGCTTTAACTCTCCTATTCATGAAGATCTCAACCTTTCCCTCGTCAAAAACACTCCCATGCCTACTATCACCATTAAGGAGCAATTGTCTTTAATCACTCATGTTACACCTGAAGAAATTAAATGTGCTCTATTTAGCCTTAAGACCACTAGTACAGGTGGACCAGACGGATTTAATGCTTATTTCTTTCAACATTGCTGGCATATCATTAGTAATGTTTTCTATTCTACTATCCAACACTTCTTCAAAACCAATGTTTTGCTGGGTGGTACCAATGCCACTTTCTTAGCATTAATCCCAAAAATAGATTCACCTGATCATGTATACCATTATAGGACCATCTCATATTGCACTATTATTTATATAACTATCAGCGAAATTCTTGCTACAAGAATGAAAAATATTCTCATGAGAGTGATATTGTAACGACCCAGAATTTCTGTCATTTGAAATTCGTATATTTAATTAATTTTAAATATTAATAAGTAAGATTTGGAAGTCGAATTAATTTAATTTCGATATAGTGATTTAATTGGGCGATTAAATTATTAATTTAATACTTGAAATTGGGTAAATAATTGAAATCTGAATTAAATGTGATTAAAACTGATTTAGAAAGTTATATTAAATCATATTGGAGTTAGAATGATGTTTATAAACTTTTAAAATTGAATTAGAAGTTAAATTGTAAAAATTGAATATTTTAATATTTAATTGGCGAGTAAAAATAGTCATTTTCAAACAGTCTCGGATTTTGACGAAACTAGTTTCACCGGATCCGTAATATGATATTATTGTAAGATTTCAAATTTCATGTCAATCGGATTTACGGTTTGTCCGGGGCAAGCCAAAATGCATCGAAATCGTTTTAAATCGATTTGATTTAAATTTGATCGTTTATTTCCGTAACTCTCACATATGATCGAATTAGCTCCCGAAACACGTTCCATTGTGTTCGGAACGTGGGTAAAACCTTATGAACGTCTGTCGGCATGTCTAATTCGGAGTTCGTGAGAAAAAGTTGTTTTAAAAGGATTTAATATTAAAATAATATTTATAAAAACGTGTATATATATATATATATACACGTTTAACCAGAGAAACCCTAGTTGATATCTTCGAGCCGCCGGCTAAACATTTCAATGGCCGAGAGATCCTCACCTTCTTCCCCTATTTTCTCACCATCCATTCACCTACAAGCTTCGAGTTCTAAAGGAAAGTCTTAGGGCGCAGTGAGATCTATACATCTGTACGGTGGAACGTCGTGAAGTTCGACGTGATGGACAGAGGAGGCTCACATAGGGTTTCCGTTCGTTTGCAAATGTCGAGGCATGGGGGTCGTCGAGTTCGACCGGGTCTAGGCCGGTGATGGGTGGCGTAGTAGGCTTCGTTGTGGTAGGTTCTGATCGACTTCCGGTGGCATGAGGAGGGTGCGGCGAAGAGATTGTCGAGGCCGAGATGGGTTTATCTTCGTTCGCGTGCGTATGAACTGATGGGGGAAAGAAGATGAAAACGCGGCCCAGATCTCATCTTTTGAAATCAACGGCTGGATGATGTATGGTTTGAAAAATAAAAAGAAATTTTAAAATTATTATTATAAAATCGTATAAACTTTAAATTGCCATATCTTTGTCATACGATATCAGATTTCGACGAATTTGGAAGCGCTGGAATCGCAGCAACGAGTATTACGCAGTGGAGATATTCTAGGATTATTCCGGGCAAGCAAATTTTTTTGATTAAATCGAACGGTTCAGTTTAATTTAAAATTTAAACGTTCGACTAACTCAAGGTGAGAACTCCTCACTCAATCGAATATTTTGTTTCGATTTAAATTTTAAATAGTTAGATTTAAAATTGTTGATAGTGTTGATTGTGATGATTGGATAATAAATTGTTATCTATTGTGTTAAATAGACCATATTCGCCGTATATTAAGCGGAGGTTATTTATTAAAAACATATACCGCGATAATTCCACTGTGAAGTGGAATTGGTATTATATATGTATTTGGAGTTGATTTCCCGCATTATATAGCGGATGAGACCCTATTGCACTGTATAATAGCGGATAGTATTTTATAAATCCCATATACCGCGATAATTTCACATTGAAGTGAAATTGGTATTGTGCTAACATCTGTGGATGCAGGGAAACAGGTTGGAGGGATCCAACTGGATTCCTCAAACATTTGAATTTATTTCAATGTTATGTGTTGATTTATTTATAATCGCCGTGTGATTATATTGTGATTGAATTTGTAGACGGCTATAATTTAGCCAAATATATTTTTGGTATCGATGGATACCAGAAATAAGTAAAATTGGATTTTTTTTGAAAATATAAGTTGAAAATTTATCGAAAAATTTATTTTTGATAATTGGATAAATTTAAAAGGAGTTTTAAAAGATAAAAGTCTTATTTTTGAACTGTATTGAATTAAATTTCAAATTTTGAAAAAAGGGCTTAATAAATGGATTTCGGTAATGTTATTTAAAAGCTGAAGAATTTATTAAATTTGGATTTTTAAATAGATTTGAAGAGATAAAGAAATTTATTTTTAAAAGGGAATAATTTGGAAAATAATTGGAAATTTGATTTGGCGTTTTGAAATAAATCAATTTGTAATTAATTGATTAGATGCTTTGTGATATATCCTGATTTGTGTGTGATTTGTGATCTATTTATTTGTGATATATATATCTATGATCTGTGAATGAAAGATAAGCGTTATTGTTTATACCGCTTATCAATTATATTGTTATATTTGATCTGTGATGGTTGAATGTTGTTGCACTATTGTGTTAAACCCGTGGACTACACAGTACACACACAAATGTGGATTTCACGTGGAAATCGGTTAAGTCACATATTTTTATCAATTTCGGAAAATTGAAGTTTTGAATCCAAAATGTTTTGGAATTGGAATTGAAAGTTTTGAAAATGAGTTTCAAAAATAAAAGTTATTTTAAATAACTTAATAAATTGGAATTTAAATCATTTGATTTAAATTTTGAATTCAATATTTTGAATTGAATTCAATGAATTGGGAATTTTGGTTTAAAAGATTTTATAAGTGTAAAAGGTGTTTATATGGGTTTTAACCATTTAAAATATGGTTTTGGAAATTTAAATTTAAATTCAAGTTTTATGCTTGAATGGCTTTAACCTGTGTAATTGTAACCAGTTTTTCCCAATACGAAAACTATCTGTTTTCAAATGATAATAGCTTTCATAAAGTGAAAAGATTTCCAATTTGTATCGAACATTTCAAGTTGAAATTAAATTGTAAATAGTTTGGAAAAACTGTGAATTAACCTTTGTGAAAATGATTAAACTTTATTTTGAAATCAAAGAAGATTTGAAAAGGTGTATCTTTTATATTATAAAAGACTTGAATTGTGAATAGTTTTGAAAGCTATAAATTAAATCTTGATTTAAAGATTTAATGGGTTAGTTCAATATAAATGGAAATTGATTTGGGAATCTGTGAATGAATCTTTGTGAAACTGGGTAAATTTAGTGAAGTAAATCTTTTTGTTTAAAGATTTAAAATGGTAATTTGTTAAACCATTTAAAGGAAAGGATTTGGGTAATAAGTTGTGACTTAATGGAAATCCCTATATCCATATGTTTTAAAATATTGTGCTCACTATTCAGTTAGCCGGAAAAAGACCTCTGTGTCATATAACCCATTCCGAATTAGTGATACGACGATATGGATCGTATTGAAGACCGATGGTGAAGACCGGGTATTTATGAAAACGATAGGATGACCTATCGATTGCCTCTGCACCGTTAGCTATGATATAGAGATTTCCTTTATGATGGGAAGTTTTATCGGGATTGTGAATAGCCGGATCGCAATGGCTTCTTCGGAAGTGCCTTCGGTTTTGTTCGAACCCGGAACAGACTTGTATGGTTACATGTCTGACATTACATTTTGAGATATAAAGCTGATTTCTTTCAAATACATTTCTGTGGGTGGCGGAGAATTTATTCTCTTAGCTTAACACCCTTCTCTGAGACGTACGAGCTCAGAGGTTATGTAGTTGAAATTTATCAGTGATATACTCTCAATTTGGTAATGTGACATGATGAGTGTTGCTATGTGATGATCATTTATTGATCATTTGTGATCAAAGCGTGGCTTTGTGAAAAAACGTACCTTTGTGGACGAGACCTCTTCAGAGCTCTCAACCCGGAAATGGTAAAAACAGGAATGATGCGGCAAGGTTATGAGGGTCGCGCCCTTTAGGGTATGTCATTTCCTTCTGGAAAAGGGTGGTATCATGGTATGGAGCCCAGATACTTACTCATGTGGACACACTTTATTTATTATGTGTGATGTTGGTTACCGATCGCTTAGATAAAGGTCTCAAAGGACCGGGGAATGGCATATTCGTGAGTTACCTAGTTATAGAGGTAACCCGACCTTGTGTTGGAAGAGAGCAGGTTCTCTCTCGGAGCGTCCCGCCAGAGGCGTTCCTTCGTGGCATAGGAAGTTCCTTAGCCTAACCATTTGTTGGAAATCCATCTTCCAATACGAACCTTGTACGGTTTTAGTTGTAGAACCTGCCATTTACTTATGGTGGCGCCCCACTGTTTAGATGGTAGCTATAGTAGGCATACGATACTAGTCGTATGTTGGCTAAGATTAATATTATACTTTCGAAATGTTTTCCTGCACTATGCACTAATAATAATAATCCAATGATTTTGCGTAGTAAGCATGTTTGACTATCATAAGAAGAAATCTCCTCCAATTCTGCGTTTGCATTGTGTGTGTGGCGGGAGGTCTTATGGTAGTTTCATTTTCCAAAAGCATTGCAGATATTCTTTACTTCTTTGTTGTTGTTGTTTTAAAGATAATAACTGTTTTAGTTCTCACACCAGTCACCATGACTGACCTGGAGTTTATTGTTTCCTTCCTAAACTCTGGGTGCCCACCAATTTCCACACGAGCAGTCTAGAGTCAGGTTATCAGGTCATTTTGGATTCAGGAGATGCTGTGGAGCTCTGTGGCGAGCTGGATGGAGAGACGTATCACTTGTATATGATATTATTATACCGTTGTGTATTCTGTATGAGGACAAGTTTGTATAACTGTCCATTGATGAGTTGTGTTGTATATTGTTGTTGTAAACTCTGATGATGATGTAATGTATAAAATGATATAGTTCTTTGATTTAAAGATTATTCATTTATCTATTATATGTTGTTCCGCTGCGAATGTGAGATTCCGATATTGTTTCTGTGTTCTTTTTCTTTCTTTTTCTTCTGTCTTCTTCTACCTCTTCTTTTTCTCCATAACAATTCGGTTTTCCGGCATTCGATTGCTCGGCAGTTGATACAGTGGACGTATTAATGTCGATTTTCGAGCGACGAAAAATCGCGTTCGTTACATTTGGTATCGGAGCATATGGTTAAGCGATAACCATGGTTCTTTTGGGTATTACTCATTAGAGATAGAGTCAGCAGTACTCTAGAATGAGTGTGAGTGTAATAATAGATACGAGTGCGTATTTGTTAGTGAATATAAAATTGTTTTATATTGTGTTTGCTTATCCGTTGAGCTGTTTATGAATTCTGGTCGGCATGTGGGACGCCATATTATCGATAGGGGTTTCTAAACACTTAAACGAGGCAAGTCGACATGGTATCATTTTTTTTGGGTAAATGAAATAATTTTACCTCGATTATATTTTTGTATATAAAAGAAATAATTTTTCAGAATTATTTAAGTGTATATAAAATTGAATTGTTTGGTTGTTGAAAATGTGCATATATATAAATTAATAAAAGTTGTTTGAATAAATTATATAAAAGCAACAATTGTATAAGTATGGAATTATAATTAAAATGATTTACAATAGTGCAATAACTTTGTATAAGTAAAGTTAAAATAGTGAAATTATATGAGAAAAGGATTTGTAAATATGATTTATAAATTAAAAGGAAATTTTTTGAAGGAATTTAAGCACTGAATTCACTAGTGTTGCTGGGAAATAATAAGGGTGATGACTGCAGCATCATCAGTATCATTTTCAAGTTTCTGTGTGATGGATTTGCTACCATAGTAAATTGAAAATTAAAGTGTTGTTGTGATAAACAAAATTTTAATTAAAATCCAAATTGAAATTGATAAATATAAGTAAAATGAGTTTTATACTTATAATATGATTTGGAAGTTGAATAATAAGTTGTATAACTTATAGAATGAGAAAAGATGAAAATGAAACCAATCGTTAAAGTGGTTAAAACAATTTTTGTTAAGCAAAATGAGATATGAATTTGAATAATTGATGAAAATTTGACTTTGGTAAAAGTTAAATAGAATTTATTTTAGAATTGAAATCTGAATTGGATTTATAAGTGGAAATGTAAGTTAAGTTAAGCAAATGATGTTTAAATAGAATATAACTTAAGTGATGTTAAATGAAGTTGATTTTGATATCGAAGTAAATAATAAAGTGAATTTATTAAATAAATGTGAACTTGAGTTATATAAATGAAATTCAACTTTATTTGTAAAATGAATTAGTAATTGAATTGAACTAATGGATTGAATGTAATCAATCGAATGTGAATAAATTGATATGGAATAATGGAAATAAGTGTTAATTCATTAAAGCTAACAAGTTGGAAATTGAATGAATTGAATGGAAGTCAATTTAATATCAACCAATTGAAATTAAAAGAGTTGAACCAAATTGAATGTAAGCAAAGTAAATTGAATGAATTTGGTTATGTTGGTTAAGCATTGGTTGCTAGATGAATGTTGATTGATTGTTATTTGATTGTTAGATGGTTGTTAGTTAATTCATTAAGTGTTAATGAAGCTGAATTAATAAAATTGGAAGCTAAGTAATTGAATTTAAATTGATAATATGCAAATTTAAATAGAATTGGATTTAATTTAAATTGGAAGTGAATCAACTTGAATGTAAATTAGTGAATATAAACTAATTGAAAATGAATAATTGAATGTCGTTGTATATGAATTGGTTGTAAACAATTACAAGTGATGTCGAAATTTTATAAGTTGCTTATAAACCTTGCTTAGTATGCATTTTTTTTAATATGCGTATGTTGTAGTTGTTTAAAACAGTAAAATGTTAATAGCTTTATATATATGTCACTTATGTGTTTAAACTAAGTAAGTACAGGTGTCGTGGCTGCCGTGCGGTTGATTGGGTCGCGCTAAAATGCTTAATTAATAACTTCTTTGCTTAAAAATGCTAAAAAGGTACGCCTACGCAATAAAAATAGGAAATATGAACTGTTTTTCTACTTTTCCGACCGTGTGGGTCGATGTATATATATTTATGTTTATTATGATCCTATTACGATCGAACCACGCAAAGGAGACGCTGACGAATTTTTCTGAAAATTTAAGGCGTTAGACAATTTTCGGGAAATTTTGGAAAATTTGTGAAAACTAAATTTTGGATTTGAAGTTAAAAGTTAAAAGATATAGTCTGTTTTGAAAAGTATAACTAAGTATAGATTTGAAAAACTTAGTAAGGTTTTTGAGAGAGTTTAACTATTGGATTTTGGGGAAGTTGTACACTTAAGTGATTTTAAAATCTAATTTGAACGAATTTTTTTGAAAAGTTAATGAAATTGGGGCATTTTTCTTACTTTGCAATTTCGAGGACGAAATTCTTTTAAGGGGGGAAGTTTGTAACGACCCAGAATTTCTGTCATTTGAAATTTGTATTAATTAATTTTAAATATTAATAAGTAAGATTTGGAAGTCGAATTAATTTAATTTCGATATAGTGATTTAATTGGGCGATTAAATTATTAATTTAATACTTGAAATTGGGTAAATAATTGAAATCTGAATTAAATGTGATTAAAAATGATTTAGAAAGTTATATTAAATCATATTGGAGTTAGAATGATGTTTATAAACTTTTAAAATTGAATTAGAAGTTAAATTGTAAAAATTGAATATTTTAATATTTAATTGGTGAGTAAAAATAGCCATTTTTCAAACAGTCTCGGATTTTGACGAAGCTAGTTTCACCGGATCCATAATATGATATTATTGTAAGATTTCAAATTTCATGTCAATCGGATTTACGGTTTGTCCGGGGCAAGCCAAAATGCATCGAAATCGTTTTAAATCGATTTGATTTAAATTTGATCGTTTATTTCCGTAACTCTCACATACGATCGAATTAGCTCCCGAAACATGTTCCATTGTGTTCGGAACGCGGGTAAAACCTTATGAACGTCTGTCGGCATGTCTAATTCGGAGTTCGTGAGAAAAAGTTGTTTTAAAAGGATTTAATATTAAAATAATATTTATAAAAACGTGTATATATATATATATACACGTTTAACCAGAGAAACCCTAGTTGATATCTTCGAGCCGCCGGCTAAACATTTCAATGGCCGAGAGATCCTCACCTTCTTCCCCTATTTTCTCACCATCCATTCACCTACAAGCTTCGAGTTCTAAAGGAAAGTCTTAGGGCGCAGTGAGATCTATACATCTGTACGGTGGAACGTCGTGAAGTTCGACGTGATGGACGGAGGAGGCTCACGTAGGGTTTCCATTCGTTTGCAAATGTCGAGGCATGGGGGTCGTCGAGTTCGACCGGGTCTAGGCCGGTGATGGGTGGCGTAGTAGGCTTCGTTGTGGTAGGTTCTGATCGACTTCCGGTGGCATGAGGAGGGTGCGGCGAAGAGATTGTCGAGGCCGAGATGGGTTTATCTTCGTTCGCGTGCGTATGAACTGATGGGGGAAAGAAGATGAAAACGCGGCCCAGATCTCATCTTTTGAAATCAACGGCTGGATGATGTATGGTTTGAAAAATAAAAAGAAATTTTAAAATTATTATTATAAAATCGTATAAACTTTAAATTGCCATATCTTTGTCATACGATATCAGATTTCGACGAATTTGGAAGCGCTGGAATCGCAAAAACGAGTATTACGCAGTGGAGATATTCTAGGATTATTCCGGGCAAGCAAAATTTTTTGATTAAATCGAACGGTTCAGTTTAATTTAAAATTTAAACGTTCGACGAACTCAAGGTGAGAACTCCTCACTCAATCGAATATTTTGTTTCGATTTAAATTTTAAATAGTTAGATTTAAAATTGTTGATAGTGTTGATTGTGATGATTGGATAATAAATTGTTATCTATTGTGTTAAATAGACCCTATTCGCCGTATATTAAGCGGAGGTTATTTATTAAAAACATATACCGCGATAATTCCACTGTGAAGTGGAATTGGTATTATATATGTATTTGGAGTTGATTTCCCGCATTATATAGCGGATGAGACCCTATTGCGCTGTATAATAGCGGATAGTATTTTATAAATCCCATATACCGCGATAATTTCACATTGAAGTGAAATTGGTATTGTGCTAACATCTGTGGATGCAGGGAAACAGGTTGGAGGGATCCAACTGGATTCCTCAAACATTTGAATTTATTTCAATGTTATGTGTTGATTTATTTATAATCGCCGTGTGATTATATTGTGATTGAATTTGTAGACGGCTATAATTTAGCCAAATATATTTTTGGTATCAATGGATACCAGAAATAAGTAAAATTGGATTTTTTTGAAAATATAAGTTGAAAATTTATCGAAAAATTTATTTTTGATAATTGGATAAATTTAAAATGAGTTTTAAAAGATAAAAGTCTTATTTTTGAACTATATTGAATTAAATTTCAAATTTTGAAAAAAAAGGGCTTAATAAATGGATTTTGAAAATGTTATTTAAAAGCTGAAGAATTTATTTAAATTTGGATTTTTAAATAGATTTGAAGAGATAAAGAAATTTATTTTTAAAAGGGAATAATTTGGAAAATAATTGGAAATTTTATTTGGCATTTTGAAATAAATCAATTTGTAATTAATTGATTAGATGCTTTGTGATATATCCTGATTTTTGTGTGATTTGTGATCTATTTATCTGTGATATATATATCTATGATCTGTGAATGAAAGATAAGCGTTATTGTTTATACCACTTATCAATTATATTGTTATATTTGATCTGTGATGGTTGAATGTTGTTGCACTATTGTGTTAAACCCGTGGACTACACAATACACACACAAATGTGGATTTCACGTGGAAATCGGTTAAGTCACAGATTTTTATCAATTTCGGAAAATTGAAGTTTTGAATCCAAAATGTTTTGGAATTGGAATTGAAAGTTTTGAAAATGAGTTTCAAAAATAAAAGTTATTTTAAATAACTTAATAAATTGGAATTTAAATCATTTGATTTAAATTTTGAATTCAATATTTTGAATTGAATTCAATGAATTGGGAATTTTGGTTTAAAAGATTTTATAAGTGTAAAAGGTGTTTATATGGGTTTTAACCATTTAAAATATGGTTTTGGAAATTTAAATTTAAATTCAAGTTTTATGCTTGAATGGCTTTAACCTGTGTAATTGTAACCAGTTTTTCCCAAAACGAAAACTATCTATTTTCAAATGATAATAGCTTTCATAAAGTGAAAAGATTTCCAATTTGTATCGAACATTTCAAGTTGAAATGAAATGGTAAATAGTTTGGAAAAACTGTGAATTAACCTTTGTGAAGATGATTAAACTTTATTTTGAAATCAAAGAAGATTTGAAAAGGTGTATCTTTTATATTATAAAAGACTTGAATTGTGAATAGTTTTGAAAGCTATAAATTAAATCTTGATTTAAAGATTTAATGGGTTAGTTCAATATAAATGGAAATTGATTTGGGAATCTGTGAATGAATCTTTGTGAAATTGGGTAAATTTTGTGAAGTAAATCTTTTTGTTTAAAGATTTAAAATGGTAATTTGTTAAACCATTTAAAGGAAAGGATTTGGGTAATAAGTTGTGACTTAATGGAAATCCCTATATCCATATGTTTTAAAATATTGTGATCACTATTCGGGTTAGCCGGGAAAAGACCTTTGTGTCATATAACCCATTCCGAATTAGTGATACGACGATATGGATCGTATTGAAGACCGGTGGTGAAGACCGGGTATTTATGAAAACGATAGGATGACCTATCGATTGTCTCTGCACCGTTAGCTACGGTATAGAGATTTCCTTTGTGATGGGAAGTTTTATCAGGATTGTGAATACCCGGATCACAAGGGCTTCTTCGGAAGTGCCTTCGGTTCTGTTCGAACCTGGAACAGACTTGTATGGTTACATGTCTGACATTACATTTTGAGATATAAATCTGATTTCTTTCAAATACATTTCTGTGGGTGGCGGAGAATTTATTCTCTTAGCTTAACACCCTTCTCTGAGACGTACGAGCTCAGAGGTTATGTAGTTGAAATTTATCAGTGATATACTCCCAATTTGGTAATGTGGCATGATGATTGTTGCTGTGTGATGATCATTTATTGATCATTTGTGATCATCAAAGCGTGGCTTTGTGAAAAAGCGTAGCTTTGTGGACGAGACCTCTTCAGACCTCACAACCCGGAAATGGTCAAAACAGGAATGATGCAGCAAGGTTATGAGGGTCGCGCCCTTTAGGGTATGTCATTTCCTTCTGGAAAAGGGTGTGGTATCATGGTATGGAGCCCAGATACTTACTCATGTGGACACACTTTATTTATTATGTGTGATGTTGGTTACCGAGCGCTCGGATAAAGGTCCCAAAGGACCGGGGAATGGCATATTCGTGAGTTACCTAGTTACAGAGGTAACCCGGCCTTGTGTTGGCAGAGAGCAGGTTGTCTCTCGGAGCGTCCCGCCAGAGGCGTTCCTTCGTGGCATAGGAAGTTCCTTAGCCTGACCATTTGTTGGAAATCCATCTTCCAATATGAACCTTGTACAGTTTTAGTTGTAGAACCTGCCATTTACTTATGGTGGCGCCCCAGTGTTTAAATGGTAGCTATAGTAGGCATATGATACTGGTCGTATGTTGGCTAAGATTAATATTATACTTTCGAAATATTTTCCTGCACTATGCACTAATAATAATAATCCAATGATTTTGCGTAGTAAGCATGTTTGACTATCATAAGAAGAAATCTCCTCCAATTCTGCATTTGCATTGTGTGTGTGGCGGGAGGTCTTATGGTAGTTTCATTTTCCAAAAGCATTGCGGATATTCTTTACTTCTTTGTTGTTGTTGTTTTAAAGATAATAACTGTTTTAGTTCTCACACCAGTCACCATGACTGACCTAGAGTTTATTGTTTCCTTCCTAAACTCTGGGTGCCCACCAATTTCCACACGAGCAGTCTAGAGTCAAGTTATCAGGTCATTTTGGATTCAGGAGATGCTGTGGAGCTCTGTGGCGAGCTGGATGGAGAGACGTATCACTTGTATATGATATTATTATACCGTTGTGTATTCTGTATGAGGACAAGTTTGTATAACTGTCCATTGATGAGTTGTGTTGTATATTGTTGTTGTAAACTCTGATGATGATGTAATGTATAAAATGATATAGTTCTTTGATTTAAAGATTATTCATTTACCTATTATATGTTGTTCCGCTGCGAATGTGAGATTCCGATATTGTTTCTGTGTTCTTTTTCTTTCTTTTTCTTCTGTCTTCTTCTACCTCTTCTTTTTCTCCATAACAATTCGGTTTTCCGACATTCGATTGCTCGGCAGTTGATACAGTAGACGTATTAATGTCGATTTTCGAGCGATGAAAAATTGCATTCGTTACAGATATCTTCCAATCAATCAACTTTTCTCCCTAAAAAAGCATCACCGATAATATCCATGTCACTCATGAACTTATCAAGGGTTAGAACTCTAAATATATCTCCTCTATATGTATGATGGAACTTGATATACAAAAATCCTTTGACACTTTAAATTGGAGCTCCATTGTGGCTACCTTGATTCATATGAAATTTCCAACCCCATTCATTACCTGGATTTATACTTGTATTTCTACCCCGAAATATTCTATCATATTCAATTGCCAACCTACTGGCTATTTCAGCTCCACTCATGAAGTTCGACAGGGTGACACTATCTCATTTTACCTATTTCATCATTGTTGTGGAATTCTATAATCACCTAATCCTCCAAAGAGTCCTTGATACATCTCATCTTACCTATTCATCATTGTTATGGAATTCTACAACCAGCTAACCCTCCAAAGAGTCCTTGATAAATCCATCAAATTCCATCCTAAGTGCAAATCTTCCAAAATTATAACCCTCATGTTTGCTGACGACTTGGTCTTTTTTCCAAACCTAACCATGGTTCCATCTCCTCTATTTTGAACAGCTTACAGATCCTAAAATGTGCTACTGGTCTTGCCATTAACCGTTCAAAATCCCATATCTTAATTAGAGGGCTTAATGTTCTTGAAACTAAGGCCATTACTCATCTCTCCACTCTTCAATACATGCCTCCTAACTCAGTGTACTTGGGTATCCCACTCACTAGCACCAAACTTTCCACCAGCCAATGCTTACCCTTATTTGAATCTATCACCAACAAACTTAAAAGATGGCCAACATAGATTCTCTCACAGGCAGGTAGATTAACTATGATTAACTCTATTGCTATTACAATGTTTACATATTACCCTAGGACTTTCATACTTCCCAAGAAACTTATTTCTACGCTAAATAATTCCCTCGTTCATTTTATGTGCCATGGTGATTGCTTTTCCAATAAACCTATCCCATATGCTTACAATAAAATCAACCTTCCCAAAGACAGAGGTGGTTTAGGGATTCTAAACTTATCACTTTGGAACAAAGCAGCTGCATCATGGCACATGATTAATCTTCTGCTACCTCGGTCCTCGTTATGGGTTACTTGGATGCTGCAACATCAAGTAAAGAATGCAAATTTTTGGACCATGACTAAACCCTGCACTTCGAGTTGGTAATTCAGCTGCTCACTCAATCTCAAAGATGATTTACTACCCATGATTAAATACAAAATCCCTCCTAACAGTAAAAATAAATTTTGATATACTCCTTGGGCTCACTTTAGCTTGAACCGTAATAATATACTGATCAATGCACATAAAAACAACACTGGTATCCCAAATAACGCATTGGCAAAGAACTATATCCACAATAGCATAATCACACCACTATACAACAGTATCCTAGAAGTCTGGAATTTATGGGCAGTTCTTTCTACTACCGAATACAAAGCCTTTGACTCTGATATTGCTTGGTGATCTATATCTCCACACTCTATAGCAAAGGTTTACAAGTTTCTTATAAAAAATAAGCATCTTGACATAGACCCATGGCACAAACGATATGGAATCGCATTGGTAATCAAAAGGATAATTTACTCTTTTGGAAGGTAATTCATGATGCATGCCTAACAAAACATAAACTACTCCAAAGAGGCCTCCACATTGATGCTAGTTGCTGTTTTTTTCATTCATATGTTGAAATGTATGACCATATTACTTTGAATGTCCATTTACTTTGAAGCTCTAGCACCATGTTCTGACTTACAACAGATATGATACTAACTGGTCTTTCTTCTCTTGAATGGTACTGGATCTTTATTAATACTAGATGGAAAAACATAGAGAATCGAACATTATCGCTTCTTATTAAAAAACCCTCATGGTTATTGTTAACCCGCCTTTTGGCAAGGCCGCGGACAGACGGATTTAACTTAAACAACTTCACAACTATCGAGACTAAAGTATGATGGGCTCGGTTTAAAATGATGAAGTTCACTTGAATATGTCGTTGGGAAAAGGAGTGGAGAAACTACATGGCTCGGCCAAGGCAGTTTGGCAGATATCGCTCGGCATTGGGATGGTTCGGCGTTGGAGGCTGTTCGGCATAGAGAGATCGTCGTTCGACATAGAGGGATCGTTCGGCACTGAACGAGTGCTCAGCATTAGAAGGATCGTTCGGCATAGAGGAATGTTCGGCACTGGACGAGCGTTCGGCATAGAGAGATCGTCGTTCGGCATTGGATGAAGCGCTCGGCATTAACCAACGTTCGGCATTGGATTGATCGTTCGGCATCAAGGAGCGTTCGACATTGGATGGGTCGTTCGGCATACCTCACCTCGCTCGGCATTGCACCTCGCACCTCGATACCTCTGCACCTTGCACCTCCATGTCCCGGTACCTCGCACCTCGATACCTTTGCACCTCGCACCTCCATACCTCGCACCTCCACACCTCGGTACCTCGCACCTCGATACCTCTGCACCTCGCACCTCCATGTCCCGGTACCTCGCATCTCGATACCTCTGCACCTCGCACCTCCATACCTCGCATCTCCATACCTCGGTACCTCGCACCTCGATACCTCGGTACCTCGCACCTCCGTACCTCGATACCTCGGTACCTCGCACCTCCCAACGTTCGGCATGAGGAGATCGTTCGGCATTCACACCTTGTTCGGCATTCAGCGTTCGGCATCTTTGGTTCGGCGTATGGAGACCACTCCATTTGGGCTGAGGTACTCGGCTGCCAGGCCCACCAGGGAAGTCCAACCCATCTTTGTCTATAAATAGAGAGGCAGGGGCACAGTAAAAGGGGATCTTCTTTCTGCTCTCTTACTTTCTCTTTTCTAAGGCTAAGGCAACTCTGCCATTTTGTAACTGTAATCGATTATTACAGCAATAAAAAGCAAACTTCTGGAGTGGACGTAGGCCGGAGTTAGCCAAACCACTATAAAATCTGTTGTTCTTTACTGCTTTCATTTCAGTTTTAACTGTTCTTCACATTATTACTCTCTACATACATTCTATCTCTGAGCTGTGATTGGTATTTGGTGCTTTCATCTGGATTTGGGGGTTAGTGACCAATTTTGGTGCTAACAGTTATATGGTAATAGAGAAACCAAAGAGTCTTCAGTCTTGTTTCGACTACTGAAGAAGAAATATTCCACCTTGCCGTCTCTTTTATACGTCTCTCTTCAAACATGTTGAGAAATAACAATGTGCTTAATCCTTGCCCTCTATGGTGATTGAGCACAATGATATGTTCTATTATCACATGTTTTCAGCCCTACTTCTGTTTGTTTGGTTTTTAACTTTCTGATGTTTTTCTTATGTGTGTTCCTTGATGCTTCATGTGTTTGAAACTTGTATGTGTGTTCTGGTATGTGTTGCAACCTTTGTGTTTTATGTTTAATAAACTGGTAGGGGACCAGCCATCCCCGCTAAAAGTCCAAAAAAAGAGTGCTGTGTTGTAGAATGGTTATTGACCAAATTAGCCGGTGTAATTACAACAACAATCTCTTTGCTGTTGTAATTCAATGGTAATGACTTTGCCATTGTATTAATACGACAAAAACATTGTCATACAATGATAAAGTCATTTTCATTTTAATTCACTGCACATTAAAATGGCAATGTCTTTATTGTTCCAATAAGCGGTCCTTCAAACTACTTCATCGCCATGGAGATGAGTAGTGGCTTCTTTCTTGAAGTGAACAAGCCACATTAGCTAAACAGTGGCTAGTTTGGTGACTTTTTTGCACAAGCCGCTGTTGGTTATTGTGACGCCCCACTCCGAGACCCACATTAGCAAAGAGTATTACAAAGTAACACCGTCTGCTAATACGGAGAATAGAGCTGGATAGGAGTGACCATCTATAGCCTTGTCTTAATTATCTGTTGAATACGCCGACAATTGCCACTTCTTTCTCAAGTGGATCGACATCTCCAAAAAATACTTAATACAAAGCCATAGGTGGCTGAAGGATCTATCAGAACAAAAGATAACAACTCAAATGTAATACACATCACAGAATAGTAGATCATCACATACATTTACACATATACAGATACATTACAAAGTATACAAAATGATACATGCCAAGTGGTAAAGCAAACCACAATGTATAGGCGAGTCAAAAGAGTACATATCAGAGTTACATCCAAAAGAACTACACAAAAAGCTATAACAAAAAGGAGCTAGCGGAATAGTCCATGCGGAAGCAAAATAGGCTAGGACCAATGTACCTAACCTGAAACATCTCGGTCTGACCCAAGTATAAAATACACGGGTCAGTCTAGCTAAACAAATCAGTTAGATAAACTAAATGATAATGAACATACAAAGTTACAAAGTATCACAAATATCTCTAAAAGAGATAACCAAATCTTCTAACTAAAGATGAATCATAACAGCCACATATCATCGGCAACTCAAATAAATAAAGGATATAAATATCCCAAAACAAGCCAAAAAGGCAATAACAAAAACCAATAAAGGTAACACAAGTTTCCACAAAGTAATCGCTATATATCGTGTGGTTCAAAGGACCTACACCGAAAGGCGATACACTAGGGAAATATAATTGTCAAAGAAACAAAAGATGCTCGAGCTCAGTACTGTATAACAAGGATCCACATGCCCGAAGGCAACAAACCATAGTGGTGAAGGTCCAGAGACCCTGTACTGGACACCACTAACTGGCAGAATGTGTCGCAACTCTCAGAAAGGAACCCGAAAAATGTTAACGTGAGTCCTATACCACACATTCGCACTAAACGGTTTACTAACCGTTAGTCAATTTCACACTCAAAGCAGTACAAAGTTCACCTCATCTCATCGGTAAACCAGACCCAAAGGTCAAAACGGTCAAACGAATAGATTAGGAATTAACTGAAAAGATAAACCCACGTGTTCATAGCACGCGTTTTATTTAATCATTTAATTCTCCTCCCTCTTCGCTCGAAGTGCAAAATTGTATGCATTTTATATAGAAATTATAAATTGGAGAAACGAGCTTTTAATACAATTTAAAAAGATCATTTTATAAAAACCCGTGTACTAAATCTAAAAAAGAATCATCAAAGTCAACTAAAGTGAAACAACTAATTGGAGAAAGAAGAATCGATCAAAAATTGGAATCCCACACAAAGTAGGCAAGTTGGGTTGAGACAAGCAGATTCAGACGTATGAATTGTATATTTCAGACATCTGAAACTGGAGCTCAGGCAATACTTTGCCTAGGCCAATGATGGCCAAATCATATCGGAAGCAATCTGATGAGTGATGATGGCTAGGGGTTTACGCCAAACGACTACCCAACCTTAAAGACTCACCAATACACTCCGACCAACATGCCCAAACAACCATATAAGGATTTTTCATAGATTTTGACTTCAAACGCCAAAAATTGGAATATTCATCAAACCAATTCAATTCAATTCAAAAACAAATGGATAAGGAATATATGTTAGGAATTGCTACCTAACACTATCAAAGATATAGACATAGATGTGAATTCAAAATCTCACCTTTTAAACCCAAACACAAATGATAAGCTCTAGAACAAGCAATAGGTTAATCTCTCTTCAACAATACCCCAAGAACTTCAATCTATAATCAAAGATGAAGTTTTCTCTAAGTTAAGATATTAGGAATTTCTGAGAATTTGAAGAGGGATTGAGATGGAAAAGATGAAAAGAAGGTTTACCTAAGCTTCTCTTTGATTTTGGAGCAAGAATTTGAGTTTGCAACTGAATCTAGGGCTTGGAATTTCTATTTCCCATTCTCTTCCCCCATTTTCAGTTGAGCTAGAGTGTTAGGAAATGAAATGAGTGAATGGATGAAGAGTTAATGAGTTAGGTTAATAAGCTGGGTTAGTGGGCTGAAACCCAAACCCAAAGCCCAATTAGAAAATAACCAAATTCTACTCAACTCCAAACATATCGATGCTTATACTCAAAAAAGTCGCAAACACCATTTTGAACTCAATGGAAGTGGTCTCGAGTCCAAATTATTGATTGTCAACTTCATTCTTCATTTAGACGTTTGAAATTTCCAAACCAGATGTCTGAATCTGGAAAAATATGAGTTTTCTAACTTCATTTAGACGTCTGAAATGAACGATTCAGACGTCTGAATCTGGAAAAACAGAAGTTGTCTAAAACAATATTCAGACGTCTGAATCGTCCATTTCAGACGTCTGAAAATGGCAATTTTAGCCTATTTCCTTTCTGGTTTGACTCGAACAATTTTAGACGCCCGAATGTTTCATTTCAGACGTCTGAATCCCTGTAAGACAGTTTTTATTTTATTTTTTTCAAATAAACACCTCTGTATCTCGATCCACATAGACTTTTCACTATTTCGACTGTTCTTTTACGAATAGTGACTTTTTTCGGACTAAAATCCGACTAACGATGCTATACTTAAATTAAACATTTAATATATACGAATCGTAAAATATGAAGGTTGTTACAGATCTCCCCTCCTTAACAAAATTGCGTCCGCGCAATTCCTAGACAAGAAATTGGTAACAACTACATACTTACATCACCCAAAAAGAAAAGAAAATAAGCTTTAGATAGAGAGATATCCTCACCATTGCTAAGCAAAGATAGAAAACCCGGATAGGATCGCTCGATAAACTCTTTGGTTTCCCAAGTACAGTCATTGGGATTAGCGGACCATTAAACTTTAATGAGCGGCACGTCCTTGTTTCGAAGGTGTCTCACCTCCGAGGTAAGTACGCGAATAGGGTGCTGTACAATAGATAAGTCTGGTGAGATCTCAAGCTCTTGCAAATCAGGAGAGTCGATAACAGAATCCGATCCTCGAAGACACTTCCGAAGCTGAGAGGCGTGAAACACGTCGTGAACACCGGATAGATGAGCTGGAAGTGAAACTCTATAAGCCACAGGGCCAATACGTTCAATAATAGAAAATGGTCCTACATAACAAGGAGCCAATTTCCCTGTCGTACTGAAGCGCATAACCCCTTTCAAAGGAGAAACACGAATAAAGACAAGATCATCAACCGAGAACTCGAGAGGCTATTTACGGTTGTCCGCGTAGGATTTCTGGCGGCTCTGTGCCTCTTTCATTCTCTGATGAATAAGATCAATCTTCTCAGAAGAATCATGAACAAAATCTGGGCCAAGAATAAGCTTCTCCCCAGATACCAACCAACGTGAAGGTGATCGACATGGCCTTCCGTATAAGGCTTCGAAAGGAGCCATACCGATACTGGACTGAAAACTATTGTTGTAGGAGAACTCCACAAGGGGTAGATGATCCTCCCAAACACCTTCGAAATCAAGAATACAAATACAGAGGAGATCCTCTAAGATACGATTCACCCATTCAGTCTGTCCATCAGACTGTCGATGATAAGTTGTGCTGAAATTAAGCTTTGTTCCCAAAGCTTGCTGAAGACTCTTCCAGAAATGACTTGTGAATAAAGGACCACGGTCACCCACAATCGAACTAGGAATACCGTGAAGTTTCACAATTTCCTTGATATATAACTTAGAAAAAAAAGAAGCAGTCCTATTAGATTTAATAGGAACAAAATGTGCTGATTTGGTGAGGCGATCAACAATAACCCAGATGCTAGAATGGCCCGATCTCGTACAAGGTAGGCCATGAATGAAATCCATCGAAATCTGATCCCATTTCCACAATGGAATCTCTAGAGGCTGAAGGAGACCAGAAGGGCGCTGATGTTCGGCTTTAATACGTTGACAAGTCATGCAATTACTCACATAACTCGCTACATCGCGCTTCATGCCTTCCAATAATAAAGGTGATGCATATCGGCATACATCTTACTACTGCCAGGATGAATGGTATACTTAGAACGATGACAGTCATCAAGAATGTCATGCCTAAGTGCAGAATCAGAAGGCATAACAAGACGGTTCTTCTTGCGAAGACACCCATGACAATCAATGCTGCAATCCCCCAATGCCTCATCACGAGATTCAGTCTTACAAAGCTGAATAAGATGCACAAGATCAGGATCACGCCATTGAGCTTTGGCAATACGATCAAATAGAGAAGGTCGAGCTTCCAAACTGGATAATACTATCGGAGAATCAG
This sequence comes from Allium fistulosum, assembly GCA_030737815.1. NCBI lineage: Eukaryota > Viridiplantae > Streptophyta > Magnoliopsida > Asparagales > Amaryllidaceae > Allium > Allium fistulosum. Next base: position 933,472,873 of record CM060908.1, on the reverse strand, counting down.
GGAATGGAGCTCGATCACGAACATCACAAAATGATAGAGTCTTAAGAATATTCCATTCGGCAAGCATCATAGAAACGACAACCGAATGTCTGCGACTAAGCGCATCAGCAACACGATTACCCTTACCAGGGGTATACTGGATATCAAAGTCGTAGGAGGCAAGGAACTCGAGCCAACGTTGTTGCCTCATATTGAGTTCCTTCTGAGTGAATAAATACTTTAATGATTTATGATCGGTATAGAGAATGAAGCGCTCGCCTAATAAATAGTGTCGCCAAATCTTCAAGGCGAAGACAATGGCGGCTAACTCAAGATCATGAGTGGCATAGCGAACTTCATTTGGACGTAGTTGCCTAGAAGCATAAGCAACTACCCGATCCCTCTGCATAAGCACGGCACCGAGACCACTACCACAAGCATCGGTGTAGACAACAAGATCATGATTCCCCTCGGGAACCACAAGAATAGGAGCATTAGTGAGAAGTTCCTTTAATGTATGAAAGGAAGCTTCACACTTATCGGACCAAATATAACGAATGCCTTTCCGAGTAAGGCTGGTGAGAGGAAGCACAACACGGGAAAAATCCTTAATAAACCGATGGTAATAACCCGCCAATCCAAGGAAACTACGAATCTCATGAACATTCTCAGGCCCCTTCCAATTCTGGATAGCTTTGATCTTTGAGGGATCGACAGAAATGCCATCGGAAGATACAACATGGCCTAAGAACTTAACCTTATTCTCCTAAAAATGACACTTGGAGAATTTGGCTTTAAGCTGATGGTGACGAAGAGTACTCAAAACAATTCTCAAGTGATTAGCATGCTCGGCTTCAGACTTAGAATAAACAAGAATGTCGTCGATGAACACAAGGACGAACCTATCGAGATGTTCCCGAAATACTCGATTCATAAGATCAACAAAGATAGCAGGGGCGATCGTCAAACCGAACGGCATAACGAGCCACTCGAAAGAACCATATCGAGTGAGGAAAGCTGTAAGAGGTATGCTATCTTCCGCGACTCGGAGCTGGTGGAAACCAGTAGCAAGGTCGAGCTGAGAGAAGACCTTAGCGCTACTCAATAAATCGAACATATCATCGATTCTAGGCAATGGATACCTATTCTTGACGGTCAACTCGTTAAGCTTGCGATAGTCGATGCAGAGCCTAAGAGTTCCATTGGACTTCTTCACGAAGACGACCGCGGCACCCCACGGTGAAAAACTGGACTGAATCAACTGTTTGGACTCAAGCTCTAAAAGGTGCTTCTTGAATTCCTCATTTTCTTTTGTAGACATCCTCGTGGAAGGACGGCCAACTGGCTGCGCGCCTGGAATGAGATCAATGCGGAACTCGATCGCCCGCTTGGGTGGCAAACCCGAAACCGACTCAAAAACATCAGGGAAGTCACAAACAATAGGAATACGAGATATATCATCATCATCTCGTGAGTCTAAAGAATATAAAGCCATTTCGGAATTATCCACATTTCGAAGAACAAGTGATAGCTGAGTAGACGAATCTGGGTGTCGAAGATATAAAATTCTTTCAGAACAAAAAATCTTGGCATCGTATCTCACTAGCCAGTCCATACCCAAAATCATATGAAATCCCAAATAAGAAATAACGTGCAGATTCGCACGAAAAGAAAAGCCACATAAAACAATCTCAACATCATCACAAAGCATGCTAAGGGTTGCGATCCCCCAATAGGATTCGCAATCCTCAACGAAGTAACCATACAAGAAACATCCAAAGACAAATCATCGACGAGCTTTTTCTGTACGAAAGAATGCGAAGCACCCGTATCGAAAAGAACTCTAATACTATGGTCATGAAATAAAATAGAACCTTCCAAAATAGATGGAGATATACCTCTGGGATGAGAAGAACCTCCAGAAGCCTTAGCAACATAAAGCTTGCCAGACTTGGCACTAGCAGGAGCAGTAGGGCTGGAGGAAACACGGTGACCTTCCTTCTTGTAGTAATGGCAGAAGAGAGGCTTAGGACAAGCTTGAATCATATGATCAGGAGAACCACAATTGAAACACTTCCGAATGGAAGGTGTTCCAGCAAATTGAGAGTTAGAACCAGATTCAAAGGGCTTTTTCTTCTTGGAAGGGAAAAATTCCCGCTTATGAAATGGAAACTTCTTCTTATTGGGGTTCTTGCGAACCTCAACATCATCACCACTATCACACTCCTTCTTGATGGCTTCGAGATGAAGTGCCGAGTCAACCAATTCCTCAAAAGAAAGCTTAAGCTAGAGCATTAAAGACTTCTTAAGATATTTCTTAAGACAAGAGACAAACTTCATATTCTTCTTATAAGAAGTGCTAATGAATTCAAGACCATACTTAGATAAGGCCTCGAATGATGCAACATACTCAGAGACGGAGGATTTCCCTTGCTTCAACTCAAGAAAGCGATGGGCCAATAAAACTTTCTCAGATTCAGGAATGAATTTGAGTTCGAATCGTTCCCGAAACTGAGTCCAAGAAAGAACAGACTCATCAAGTTCGGCTACAAGAAGCTCGTACCAATCAAGGGCACGCTCTTGCAATAAGCTAGAAGTTACAAGAACTCGATCGTGGTCAGAAAGATCCATACGAGAGAAGATACGCTCACATGTGCGAATCCAAGCTTGGACCTCAAGAACGGACTCGGGGCTTTTGAATGGCTTTCCTCCAAGTTGAGAAAAATCACTACACAGGAGTGTAAAGGCAGACTTGTGTGGAGGAGATGATCGAATAGGAGCTGGAGGCTGAGTGCTCCTAAATAACTCCAAAAACTGATCGGCAGACATATAAACGCCGTCCGGATGCGAGTCGCTGGATTGCCCAGCATCCGAGCGTCGTCCGCTGCCTCTTCCAACCATTAGCTGAAAGATAAGATAAGATAAAGATTATTCACAAGGTAGATATCATTAATTCAAATATGGAATATTACGGAATAAAAATGCATTCCTAGACGTATTCCCAAAGTTCTATCTACCCCAAGGCACGGAAAGAATAAAGGCACGATGATTCAAAGATTCATAACATTCGTACTACACTTTGATGTACCGTAATATGTGTCTCTATTATATGTTTATCATATTTTGTTCTGAACTCTGCTCTGATACCAAGCTGTGACGCCCTACTCCGAGACCCACATTAGCAAAGAGTATTATAAAGTAACACCGTCTGCTAATACGGAGAATAGAGCTGGATAGGAGTGACCATCTATAGCCTTGTCTTAATTATCTGTTGAATACGCCGACAATTGCCACTTCTTTCTCAAGTGGATCGACATCTCCAAAAAATACTTAATACAAAGCTATAGGTGGCTGTAGGATCTATCAGAACAAAAGATAACAACTCAAATGTAATACACATCACAGAACAGTAGATCATCACATACATTTACACATATACAGATATATTACAGAGTATACAAAATGATACATGCCAAGTCGTAAAGCAAACCACAATGTACAGGCGAGTCAAAAGAGTACATATCAGAGTTATAGCCAAAAGGACTACACAAAAAGCTATAACAAAAAGGAGCTAGCGGGATAGTCCATGCGGAAGCAAAATAGGCTAGGACCAATGTACCTAACCTGAAACATCTCGGTCTGACCCGAGTATAAAATACACGGGTCGGTCTAGCTAAACAAATCAGTTAGATAAACTAAATGATAATGAACATACAAAGTTACAAAGTACCACAAATATCTCCAAAAGAGATAACCAAATCATATAACAAAAGATTCCATGATCTTAAGGTTTCCAATGAACTCAAAAAAATATATAACAAAAGATGAATCATAACAGCCACATATCATCGGCAACTCAAATAAATAAAAGATATAAATATCCCAAAACAAGCCAAAAAGGCAATAACAAATACCAATAAAGGTAACACAAGTTTCCACAAGGTAATCGCTATATATCGTGTGGTTCAAAGGACCTACACCGAAAGGCGATACCCTAGGGAAATATAATTGTCAAAGAAACAAAAGATGCTCGAGCTCAGTACTATATAACAAGGATCCACACACCCAAAGGCAATGCCCGAAGGCAACAAACCGTAGTGGCGAAGGTCCGGAGAACCAGTACTGGACACCATTAACTGGCAGAATGTGTCGCAACTCTCAGAAAGGAACCCGAAAAATGTTAACGTGAGTCTCATACCACACGTTCGCACTAAACGGTTTACTAACCGTTAGTCAATTTCACACTCAAAGCAGTACAAAGTTCACCTCATCTCATCGATAAACCAGACCCAAAGATCAAAACGGTCAAACGAATAGATTAGGAATTAACTGAAAAGATAAACCCACGTGTTCATAGCACGCGTTTTATTTAATCATTTAATTCTCCTCCCTCTTCGCTCGAAGTGCAAAATTGTGTGCGTTTTATATAGAAATTATAAATTGGAGAAACGAGCTTTTAATACATCTTTAAAAGATCATTTTATAAAAATCCGTGTACTAAATCTAAAATAGAATCATCAAAGTCAACTAAAGTGAAACAACTAATTGGAGAAAGAAGAATCGATCAAAAATTGGAATCCCACACAAAGTAGGCAAGTTGGGCTGAGACAAGCAGATTCAGACATCTGAATTGTATATTTCAAACGTCTGAAACTGGAGCTCAGGCAATACTTTACCTAGGCCAATGATGGTCAAATCATATCAGAAGCAATCAGATGAGTGATGATGGCTAGGGGTTTACGCCAAACGACTACCCAACCTTAAAGACTCACCAATACACTCCGACCAACATGCCCAAACAACCATATAAGGATTTTTCATAGATTTTGACTTCAAACGCCAAAAATTGGAATATTCATCAAACCAATTCAATTCAAAAACAAATGGACAAGGAATATATGTTAGGAATTTCTACCTAACACTATCAAAGATATAGACATAGATGTGAATTCAAAAACTCACCTTTTAGACCCAAACACAAATGATAAGCTCTAGAACAAGCAATGGGTTAATCTCTCTTCAACAATACCCCATGAACTTCAATCTATAATCAAAGATGAAGTTTTCTCTAAGTTAAGATATGAGGAATTTCTGAGAATTTGAAGAGGGATTGAGATGGAGAAGATGAAAAGAAGGCTTACCTAAGCTTCTCTTTGATTTTGGAGCAAGAATTTGAGTTTGCAATTGAATCTAGGGCTTGGAATTTCTATTTCCCATTCTCTTCCCCCATTTTCAGTTGAGCTAGAGTGTTAGGAAATGAAATGAGTGAATGGATGAAGAGTTAATGAGTTAGGTTAATAAGTTGGGTTAGTGGGATGAAACCCAAACCCAAAGCCCAATTAGAAAATAGCCAAATTCTACTCAACTCCAAACATATCGATGCTTATACTAAAAAAAGTCACAAACACCATTTTGAACTCAATGGAAGTGGTCTCGAGTCCAAATTGTTGATTGTCAACTTCATTCTTCATTCAGATGTCTGAAATTTCCAAACCAGACCTCTGAATCTGGAAAAATATGAGTTTTATAACTTCATTCAGACGTTTGAAATGAACGATTCAGACGTCTCAATCTGGAAAAACAAAAGTTGTCTAGAACAATATTCAGACGTCTGAATCGTCCATTTCAGACGTCTGAAAATGGCAATTTTAACCTATTTCCTTTCTGGTTTGACTCGAACAATTTCAGACGTCTGAATGTTTCATTTCAGACGTCTGAATCCCTGTAAGATAGTTTTTATTTATTTATTTCAAATAGACACCTCCGTATCTCGATCCACATAGACTTTTCACTATTTCGACTTTTCTTTTACGAATAGTGACTTTTTTCGGACTAAAATTCGACTAACGATGCTATACTTAAATTAAACATTTAAAATATACGAATCGTAAAATATGTGGGTTGTTACAGTTATACCCTAAGCCCTTATCAAACTTATCTCCTGCTTCGTCAAGCTTCTCTCTATCTCTTTCTTTTTTATGTAAATCATTTGACCTACATCCTCACCAAAATCATCGTAGGTTCATGAATCTTTCTTGCACCCTAATTCATTGAATATTTTCACAAACATGACCGCTATATTGACGCAATCATGTCTATTTTGGTTTCGGTTTCCTCCCTTTGGTAGTGCTTATTTAATGTTGTCCGCGATGCTGCCTTTATGGTATGTTCCACCTTTTATTCTATACGTGGTCATTTTTTAATAACTATTTGTACATTGCTTCACTTTAAACCATTTCCTTTGTCATCTCTAAATTCAAGAAAAAAATAAAAAAAATAGTTAATTCATTTTTGTTGAGCTAACTTATTGATTCAGTACATTGTTAAAATTAAATGTTCTTTCTTTAGCTTTGGTATATTCAGAAATTTCGACATTTGGTTACACCGGTCAATCATTTATGATCTTTCAATTGATTTAGCTACTCCATAAACAATAAAGTATGAATTATGATTATTTTAATGAAGTTTAAGAAAATGTTTAGACTTATTGTCTTTAAAATCATTATTCTGAATTAATTGGCTGTGGTTGTATTTTCCAATATGTGCGGATCAACTTTCATTGAAATAATGATCAAATTAGTAAGATTAGTTATGTTCATTTGGACTAAGCAATAAAAATATTAATGAAAAAGAAGAATAAACTACGAAGACAAGTGCATTTGGTTGTCAAATTTATTCGGAGTTTTCAAAAATGATAGAATTAAAGGATGAAGTTGCGAGTTTTTTAAATATAAAAAAATATTTCTTTTCCTGGTTTTACTAGGATTTTGTTGTTTGGTAATCATCTTACATAATCAAACACACGGTGTTTGTGTTTATTGACATACGTAGTACTAATTTTAAATATTATCTTATTAATCATAAATACTTACAAAAAGCTCAACATTGGTTTCTGAATTTAAAATGTTTTTTTTGAATTACCTAGAGAACAAAACTTGCTTGTAAACCTAGGAAAGTACACACCTGTCAGCACATACTCTAGGTACTTATTACGTGGTTGTCAGTTTTAAGGTTCGAACTCGTGACCATTGGTCTCAAAATTCGGACATCAACAAACTACGCCAACCTTGTTGGCAAGATTTAAATATTTATGTCTTTTAAAGTTATTCATATCATGATAGCATAATGGACATACATTTGTAGTCATCTCTGCACAATAGTGATCATAACCCTTTAGTCTTTAGTATTATGCTTTTGTTGTGGAATTTTGGTCTCGAATGCAACTTCAATGTTTGGGTTATGACTTATTCTATAGTCGTCTTCACAACACCCCGTAATTTTAAGAAACTAAATAATTAAATTAAAAAGGGTAAAATCATAATTTTATATAAAGGGCAAAATAGTAATTTTCTACAGGATTTGGAATTAGGCTTTAGAACCTACTCCATGGCATCTAGAATGTCATTTATAGTCAGAAAACACATATAACTTATTGAATTTGGTTTAATGAGTTAGAAATTAAAAGAAGTCAAACCCAATGGCATTTTCGTAATATATAAAATTTAAGATTTTAGGCTAACATGTGTTATTTCAGTCTATAAAAGGAAATGTAAATCCTATTCTCTAATTATACCTGAGCCTAAACATCTTACCACTAATTTCTATCAAATCCTATGAAAATTCAAAACAAAAATGTCAGTGTTTTCACCGTTTCATTTCTTCCTTTTCTTCCCTCTTCTCCATCAAATTTTGAATATTTATAACTTCTTCGTTACTCAACAGATTTCAATGAAACCAGTGACAAATCGAAGGATGTGAAGAATATTACAATCTCATAATATTTTGAAGGTGGAATTTATAAGATAGAAGGCACAAAATACCCGAATAATGAAGAATAATGATGGAATCTTGTACATCATTTTCATCATTCTTCGTCAAACTTCAAAATGATGCATCTCTCTTAATAGATTTTAACAATGTACCCATCGAAATGATCATGGAGATGACTGCTAAGGAATATCTACGAATTTATGAGGTTTCTAGGTGTAAAAGACATAGGATAGCGGAGACAGTGTTGAGTTCTTCTTCATTCGATAGTTTTATTGAGTGGAATTAATCCTATTTATGTATACATTGACAAGACATAGTAATTCACCCTTTATGGTCTTAAATTAAATTATAAATGACGAAATTAAATTTAAAAAAAGTGATTTTATATATATGCATGATTAGGATGTAGTATGTCATGGCTAGATAATTAAAAAAGAAAATTTTTTGTTGTAAATAGACAAAATTTTGATATCTTCCTAATTAGAAGACATAAAAAAAGTACTTCAAATTAAACATACTATATATAAGAATTTTATTTCTCAATGCAAAGAATTCATTGGTGTTCCTTCGGCGATATAAAGTAATATTATCTAATTAAATTATTTAATAAATTACGAAAAATACCTCTAAACTTTAAGTGCTTATATATCTCGCATATGACCTCCGTTTCACACAAGGGTTGTGGCATTAGGGAGAGACGAGGAACATTTTGGTATGTTGCTTGCATTATTTATAACTACAACAGAAAGGTGTCTAATTTGAGTAGATTCGTTATATGTGGATTGTACAAGGATGTTTCAATACATGTATTGGGAAAGTAATCCTTAGTTGTACTAGTGAATTTTGACAACAACAAGTTAGGGCTTGACCAGTTGCTTCGTAAATGATGGGACGATGTCGAGTTTTATGCTTGATTCCAATAGTGTCATAGACGTTAAACGAATTTCAAACATGGACTTGATCTCAATAGTCATGTACGTTTTTTACATACGAGCTGGGACTTTAGGCTCAGTCGTGTGCATATGTTTTCAACATACAAGTTGAGACTTTGAGCTCAGTCATGTGCATATGTTTTTGGAATATGAGCTAAGACTTTGGGCTCGGTCGTGTGCATACTTTTCTAGCATACGAGCTAGGATTTTAGGCTCGATCATATCCATACGTTCGAGGCGATGGCAAGTTGGAACTTTGGACTCAATCGTGTAATAGTTTTTTCGGCATATGATTAGACCCAATATAGATTTAGTGAGATCTTAGCATATGATATCACTATAGTTTTATACTGTGTTTAGCAACTTGTTGGGTGCATGTGACATATGTTAAGGTATGGTTTTCGAGTGTAATTGTTGTTTTACCAGCTTATTGGTACTATATGCTTATACGATGTGTTTCACTCACTAGATATATTTATGACCCCTTTATTATTATTTTTAGTTATACTCTGATAGGTTGATAGAGAAGACAGGTGGTGAATTGGAGGAAATGATACGACGGATACGTGCATTTATTTATTAGCTATCTACTATTGTATTTCATTTATACCCAGATATTATATTATGTCCGTTACCAGTAGAAAGATGTTATAGTTGGATTTATTTGATACTATATTGTTTTGTTGTATGGGATTGTACTATTGATTACTGTTATATTTTATTCCTTCCACTATGAGTTTAAGAAAGTGCAGAGTACTATAGACAACTCCGTGATTTATTTTATATTTTACCTCAAAACGATCCACTATACGAGGCTTGCAATGTCTGTATCATTTTATACATGAATCAGGGCGTCGTTGATGACAAGTTGTTATATGTGGTATCAGAACTTCTGTTAGGCGATTCTTACTAAATTAGAGCATATGAGAAAGCGTATTTGTAAATTTTACAATTACGTATATGTATATGTATTATTTTTATGACACGTCCTTATATATTGACCCATAGAGGTAGTTGTTAGCTTATCCCTTATAGAAGAAAACAACTATGAGTTAAATAAATATTGAGATTTAAATAGTTTGGGGTGGAAGATAAATCCATCACATTATTTGCAATTTACTTCATAGAGAAATGCTAAAAGAGGGTTTATATGTTAAGCATAAGTGGAGTAAATTGTGGGATTAGGGATGAATAATAAAAAGAGCAGTACCCTTAAGTTCATAGAATATAGTGTGATGTTGATGAGGCATAGTGAATGTACTTAAGCATTTATTTATAGATTGTATGACCTGGTTAGGATTATGTAAGTTATGATCTACTCCAATTAAAGTATTTAAATTAATTGCAAAGTTTTCCTTGAAAACATAGAAATATTGGTATTTGAGATTTTTTTGGAAAAAAATAAAGAAGTTGAAGTTTCAATAAGAAGTAATTTTACATAGCTTTTTTTAAAGCTTTTTTTTTGCTTAGCGTAAGGCACGTTGTTGTACTTATACTTTGATGTGCATTTTCTTTTGACGAGGAAACTTTTGAAAGTAAATAAAAAAGTAAGCAAAATGCATCTTTTGAATGTTTTCTATTAAATATTTTTGTCACACTTTTAAAAAATTAAAATATTACGCTTTCTTTACAGTTGTGTGGAAATTTCTAATTTATAAAGTTTAAAATGGTGTGTTTTATATGTTTATTTTTCTAAGTCAACTTTGAACCATTTTGTGTAGAATTTGAATTTTAAAAAAATGATTAAAATGATTATTTTAAACTTGTGGAAAAATTTAATTAGAGTATGTATGTATTTTTGAATGGAAATTGAAGGGTTTGTGATATAAATTCTTAAAAGATGCATTAGTAAATAATTTAACATTTTAGGAATTATTTTTGAATTCAATATGAAAATAGATAGCAGCCAAAACCAAAATTTTTAAAATTATGTTTTTATGTATATACATGATGTAATGTTTAAAGGGTTGGAAACTAACATTTTTTATGTATATACATGTCCTTACTAGTTTTGCGAAGAATAAGATTTGAGGTCAAAGATTTTGATTTAGAACAAAATTGAAAATTCATTGATATTTTTAATTGAATTTGATTAGAGCTAGAAAAGAATTACATAGCCTGTAAAGTTTAAATTGATTATGATGAACTAGCTAGGATGGTCAATATGCTAGTGTACTAAGATCTTGTTAGAAATGAAAGTTATGTTTGTGATTTAGGGAATTCTATGTAAAATTAATGAGGGAATTATTTAGAATTTTGGAAAAATAAAATTCTAAAATAATAAGGAAGAATCTATTTTGAATCTATAATTTACTATTATTTATATAGTGTGGTGGAATTTAAATAAATAGTATACGATTTTTGGAAGATTATCTAAATTTTAAGCAAATAATAATATAACTATTTATCGAGTTTATGAAAAAATTATTATTATTATTTAAGAAATAAAAATAAGAGGTATTATGAAATTAGTAATAATAATAACAAAGAGATATTTTCCATGAATATTTTTGAGTTAAATTATCACCATTTTTGATATAAATAACAATAAAAATTATTTTTAGGATTTAATGTAGGCGTTATTATTATTATTATTTTTATTAGGTGATAATAAAGCGGTTATGGAAAAAATGATTTAATAAAAAAAATTTGATGTAAAATGATAATAATATTATTTTTTTGAAGGACATTTGATGAAAATTATTATTTTTGGATAAAATAATGATGTTTGAGATGTTTACAGTATTGAAAACAAAGGATTTTTTAGGTATATTATCGATTTGAAAAAATATACTATTTTAAGACAATAGAGAAAATGCATTTTTATAATAAACAATACTGAGATGATTTACACTTAAGAAAAAAACAATTTAAAAATTTATCATTTTGAATCATTGAGACATATGTTATTAAATATTATTTGAAATTAATATATATGTTTACGTCAAGGGCTGGGATATGCTTATATAAGACGTAAGAAGCATGGGAGCATAGTTAAGTAAAAAAATTCTTAAAAGGTTAAATAATAGAAGATTGGTTGTATAAGACAACCACTAATAGAGGATTACAATATAATCCATGTAACACCCCACCTCTATACCCATATTATCCAAGAGAATTAATGAGTAATACTGTCGAGTAACATGGAGAATGAGGTGATGTGGGTGAAGCGAACATGAATATTCTCTTAGACCAACACCAAATACGTCACATAATATAAAAACCGCTCACCTCGACGTAAACAGTCTGGGTCAAAGCAATAAACACGTGTGGTGTCCTGGAATAGAACAATACACAATATAATAAATCTCAAAGAACATAAAGTCATCAACGCAACGATATATATAATACATCACATAAATATGAGTGGGATACAAAAATAAGTCAAAGTCCAAGTGAATCTCAAATATATACGAGATAGATCCTATACATATGATCCAACATCATACACATACATGAGTCCAAATACACAATATAAAATATAGCTAACAATCTAATCTCCACCTAGGGCCAATAAGCAAATTTGGTCACATCGTCCTTGAATCTAAAATGTCTCGGACTGATTCGAGTATTATATAAATAGTAAATGGTTCAGACTATGTCTAAATTCAATAGTGAGAATATAAACAATATCTCAAGGAATAATATACACAACATAATAAGAAATCCAATCACCAAAGGAATAATCAAACATCCACAACGCATCGTACAACATCCATAACACATCACATCAAAACATCCATCAAACATCAAAACACTATCATATGCATTTCACAACATACATGAAACATCCATCGCACACATCACATATCAGATATCACACACATCATGTACGTGTACACATCACGCATCACACACGGCATACATCGCACACATCTACATATAACACATCGCACACATCGCAAATTAGACATCAATTCATTCATATTTATTTAGCAGTATTACTCATTTTATTCATCATTTTTAATTTCATTACCGATATGGTTGTTGATGCAAAAAATGGACATCAACACCCAATAGAGTCTAGTAGAGATTAAATGAAGAATAAAATTAAAATAAAGCAAAAATCATAAAGGAACACATAGATTTTTATAGCGGTTCAGCAATCTTGGCCTACGTCCACTTCATATTTTTATCGATCTTCCACTTGATTATGATTACAAGAATGTTTGAATAACCTGGGATCCATTAGTATAAAAGTGAAGAATAAAAATGGCAGAGCCTCGACCGAGAAATCAAGATCCCTTTTCCGACGTCATGCTTGCTTTATTTATAGGGGAAGACTTGCACGGATCGGACTGAAATTCCAGCTGAAGGTTCAGGAGACCAAGACGAGGCCACCCAAAAATTTCCAAGCCCATCGGGCCCATAATAGGGATCGGTACCGATCCTTATTAGTGTGTCCAAATGGGCTACATCCCTATGAGGGGTGCCCCATGATGTTAGCTACTTCTCTTCAAATTTTGTGCAATTCCGACGTACGGTTTGTGAGATATCGCATTTTCCATGAAGTAGTGTTGCTTGAATTCTGATTTCTGCCAATCCGTCCAAAGGGAGTTATGCTGATCTCTCCAACTTCCTCCAATTGGAATGAGATCCCTTGGGGGAGTTCTACATGTTGTAGTAAGCTTGTACTCCAATTTTCATGTTGATAGCTTGTGTAGATTTTGAGTTATTGACCTATCATCGCTGCAAAATTGAGTTGTGGAATCGATACGATACGATCCATAGTGTAGAATATGGATCGTACCTGATCCATCTTCGGGGAGTGGTGAGCTTTCATGATTTTGCTTTATATTATCATATATGATTGATTTTTAAACCCCACAATCATCGCTTTGGGCTACTGGTCTTGATGACAGTCGAGTCTAACTTGTCCAGTCAGTTCGAATATAGCCGGGTCAAAATGTCGGATAACATTTGGCCCCCCAAAGTACGTCTTGTTGCATGCATGACGTGCTTTGAATCGAAGCAAGTTAGCATCGTCGGAAAGAAATCCATCTAGTTTGCTAAATAGCCACAATACTTCCGTTGAATTATCTTCCCAAAGTGTTATATTTATTGATCGTCATGACGCTTGGTCGATTTCCAATAGTATAAATCCTGGGTTGTATTCCATCAGTTGTTATCTGTGCCTGGTTTTATGGAGCTAGTAAGCTTTGGCTATTTGATCCAGTCTTTTCTTTAATAACTCTAGGTGAAAATTCAATTTTCGTCGATTTTAAGAAATCGAATTTTTTGAATATACACGTGCACATTCAGGTACACGTTCCTGTCATTGGCTTCTAGATAAGTTTGTACGCTCACGAGCCATCATCAATTCCTTCTAGTTTAATTGCAATTCGATTGCAATTCATGTTTATATTTTATTTTATAATGAAATAGAGGTTGTAATAAGTCACTCGAGAGGGGACTTCAAGTTCTACAAGGACGACAGCCTCAGAGCCGTAAGCAAGGGCGAATGGAGTATGGCCAGTCGCAGACTTGTGGGTGGTTCTGTAAGCCCATAATGCCGTAGAAAGTTCATTCACCCACTTGCCTCTAGCCTTTTCCAAATGTTTCTTCAGAATGGACTTTATGATTTTGTAGCTTCGACCTGTCCATTTGCTCGAGCATGAGCAACTGCTGCAAATCTCTTTTTAATATGATGTCGTCGGCAGAAGTTTTTGATTCAACGCTGTCGAATTGGGTTCCATTATCAATTACAATGGTTCATGGAGGCCAAAACGACCGATGATGTTCCGAACAATGAAGTTTATTACTTCTTTTTTCATTGTGATCGTGGCTAAAGGTTCAGCTTCAGCCTATTTGGTGAAGTAATCCACTGCTATGATGGCGTATTTCACACCACCTTTAGAAATCGACAAGGAGTTGATGATGTCAATACCCCAAGTGGCTAACGACTATGGATTGACCATTTGAGAAATTTGCGTCGGCGGGTCTCTCAGAATTTTTTCAAATATCTAGCACTTGTCGCATTGTCTAGTGTAATCAGCTGCATCTCGATTGACGGTTAGCCAGTAATACCCATAGCGGAGTATTTTCTTTGTCAAGGATTGCCCCTTAGTGTGATCGACGCATTCTACTTCATGGACTTCTCTCAAGAGTCGTTTGATTTCATCGTGGGTGATACATCGAAGCAGGGGAATGGAGAAAGCCCTTTCTATACATGGCTCCTTCTTGGATAATGCAACGTAAATCTTTGAGGAGGATTTATCGTTTTTCATTCCTCCGTTCAAGAAGAATTCCTCATTGTAGATAGTCTTTAACAGGAGTCATCCATAACTCCTTTTCTGGCTCCATCTCCAAGATCTAGTCGATCACCATCTGTATATGCTTGGAATGTTAAGTACTTTAACTAGGACAAGTCTATTTGTTGCGCATCCCCAGAACTAGCCAGCTTGGCCAGTGACTTGACTTTTTCATTTTGTTCTCTGAGGATGTGTGTAATGGGTGTGATACTCGAAGTCGGCCAGTAGCTCTTGAACCCAGCTGAGATAAGGAGCAATATGCAGCCCCCTAGCAAGATAATCTTTCCTGACTTGGCATGCTACTAACCAGGAATCACAAAAGATATGTAAAGTTTCCAGTCCCGGTTCTCTAGAAAGTTTGAGCCTGTCAATCAAGGATTCATATTTAGCTTCGTTATTTGTTGCAGGGAAGTTGAGTTTCAGGGAGTAGCAGATCGATCATTCCTTAGGAGTCATTAACACAACTTCGATGCCAGAACATCGATCATTTGAAGCTCCATCCATGTAAATTTTCCATCGTTTGGTCAACTCTCCACTGCTCTTCGGATAGTCGTCTGATGTAATGAATTCAAATATGAAATCTGCTAATGTTTGTCCCTAGATAGCTCTCCGAGGGAGATAAGTGATATTGAATTGGCTTAGCTCGATATCCTATCTGAGCAACCTTCCAGACGTTTAAGCTTGTTGTAGGACCTGTCATAATGGCTGGTCGGTATAGACGCTAATGAGGTGAGCCTAGAAGTAATGGCAAAGTTTTCATGACGCAATCAACATGAAGTACGCAAGCTTTTCCTGTTTTGGGTAGTTTCTGTCAGCACTTGTCAATCACTTATTAACATAATATATAGTCCTTTGGATCTGATTCTCTTCACGTAACAGTGTGGCACTTATGACGTGTATCGACACCGCTAAATAGATGTATAAGTCTTTACGATATAGTGGCTTGGATAGGATGGAAGGTCTCTCTAAGTGATCTACTAGAGCTTGAAACGCATCTTTGCAATCTTGCACCCATTCAAAGTTCCTTTTCCCTCTCCTGATCGGGTCGAAGAAAGGAATACATTTATCGGTGGCCCTGGAGATGAAGCGCTTAGGGTGGCAACCTTCTCATTTAAGCTCTGTACCTGCTTAATCGTCTTCGGTACCTAGATGTTTCGAATTGCTTGAATCTTCTCGGGACCGGCTTTTCTTCCATGTGAGTTGACGATGAAACCTTGAAATTTCCCTGACGCAACGCCGAAAGAGCATTTCAAGAGATTTAGTTTTATTTCATATTTTTGTAGAATACTAAACATCTCCTCTAAGTCATCGATGTGGTCATTTGATCATCGTGACTTCACGACCATATCATCCACATATACTTCCATCGATCGCCCGATCTGGTCTTTGAACATCCTGTTGCCCAGTCTCTGGTAAGTAGCTTCAGCATTATTTAGTTCAAACGGCATCACAACATAAGATATAGCCTTAGATCGGTAATGAAGTTGGTGTGCTCCTGGTTGAGGACATGCATCAGGATCTGGTTTTATTTGGAGTACACATCCATAAATGAAAGTAGTTCGTATCCAGCGGTTGAGTCCACTAGCTGGTCGATCCTCGAAAGTGGAAAGCTATCTTTTGGGCATGCTTTGTTCAGGTAAGAGTAGTCGACGCATGTCCTCTACTTTCCATTAGCTTTTCTCACAAGAACTGGATTGGATACCCATTACGGGTAGAGGGCGTCATGGGTAAACCTATTGTTTTTGAGTTTATCCACCTCCTCTTTAATTGCAGCAAATCCCTCTGGATCCATGCCGCATTGCTTTTGTCTCACCGGGACATGCCTCGGGTCGATATTCAATGCATGCCTCATGATAGTTGGCGAGATCCCACATATGTCAAAATGGGTCCAAACGAATACATCAAGATTCTCTCGAAGAAAACCAGCTAATTCCTTCATCATCGTTGCATTGAGCTGTGATCCGATCTTCTAGACCCATGATGGGTCGTCATGGCTGATCGTATGTCGGTCGTTAGCTTAATAGGTGCAGCCTTGGATATTTTGGGCTCCTCTTCTTCATCTTTGTAGTCTATATCTTTATAGAATCGACTGTGCTATTGTTGCCTGATATTGGCGTTATGTTGTGAGCTGAAAAATGCTTAAATGGATTTTCCCAAGCAACGGGATCGGTTTCGAACTCTTGTTTTAGTGGAACTTAGTAGTCTTTGATTTGACATGAACGTATTAGACCATGTGAAATTGAAATCAAACAATAGGATATGCCATATATGAATTGCATACTTGAACTAGCATAAGGCCTTGAACCAGATGTTTACCACTTCAGAGTTGAATAGATTAGCATATTTGTACTTGTACGGACTGTAACATGTGCCTTGAGTGAACTTGAGTATGAATGTCAGATTCGTATATGCCGATAATTGATCCTTGAGTTCAAACGTAATTATTACGCATAACAATCAACTTGAAATCTGGTTGGGACGATCAATGATGATGGTTACTCCGGTCGAATCCTAGAGTCTTGTCATGAGTTATTGAGTCTGATAGTGAAGAGCTCTAAATGCTTTGAGCGATTATTTGCAAATGGCTGAAGATCAAGCTTAAAAGCACGTTGAATCAAATATGGAGTATGGTTCAACCACGTTTTGCGTGCAACTGCATAGCTGGCTTTTGCTTTGAGTTTGAATCTGCTTGTATATTCGAGTAACGCACTTTCTATTCAACGTACTCATGATCTGTTACTCGTCGTTCGGGTTGGAGTGATGATCAGTTACTTATGAGCTCGGGCATTGATTTGATGATTCTACGTCTAGGCATCCTTTTGGTCGTAACCTCGAGTCGTTGTAAACACTAGGTATGAATCACAGTATTGAGCTATCGCAGTCAGTCTTTGGATGATCACACTTCCACCCCTATCTCAGGTTGAAAATGTACTACATGGACGGTCGAGTCTCGTCTAGTCGTGTTTATACTCCCGCCTGAGCTCCAAAGACTTAGGGTTGATCGATGAATGGTCGGTTCACATTCATCTTGTTTCTCGCTTATGCCCTCAAGTTTGGGGCATAGTCGATAAGTAGGAAGGAAAGTCATGTCCAATCAGTGATTGATGCTCTTCCTATCGGACCAAGGGCAAGGATCAGTGTGCGGACGATCAAGCCACGTTCGTTTCGTATTCCTCTTCTAGTTGGATCATGGTAAGAGTCAGCGAATGAACATCATGTCGCATACATTCGGAGCTGGACGGTCAGTCGCGTCCCTTTTGATTCATATTCTCTCATCAGATCTAGGGTTAGAGTTGGCTCAGGTACAGTCGGGTCATGCTTATCCGATTTCATACTCCTCCCGACGGATCGAAGGAGGGTGCTGGAGAATTAATGATCAAGTTGCACTCATTCATGGTTTATTCTTCTATCCAGGCTCTGGTGGTTGGAGTAATTTGATGGATGTTCGGGTCACATCCATTTGTGGTTGGTGCGGATCGATATTGACCCTCGATCTGATGGTACGATATAGTCGGTCACCCGTAAATTCAGATGTTGTTCGATTGGTTTTGTACTGAGGCCTCCTTGCAATCGTTGCCTTAAGTTGTAAAGATCGCCCAACCGGAGCTATAGTAAGATGCCGTACTCAGCTTGTAGTAGTTTGTACACTCGTTCCCATTCTTGGGTTAGCAGAATTAGTTCGTGGACGGTCGAATTCCATCCGTAGTGAGTTTATGCTCCTCTTGTTGAGTTCATATCAGAGTTTATGGAATATTGAGTGGTCGAACATCACTCATCTTTTGTTTATACTCATATCCGCACTCTAGGGATAAGAGTTTGTTGGCAGGTAGTTGAATCGCACCCAATTCGTGTTTATACTCCAATCCGCATTGGGGGACCAGAGTTATTTGCTAGACGGTCGAACCACGTCCATCTCTTGGTTTGGATTTTGGGTTTGCCAATGTCCGGGCAAGGCTTGGATAGTTCGTCGTACCTTAGGCGCAAACAAGGTTATGGATGGACATGTCACATCCTCTTTGGATTGGACGGTCGAACCACGTCCACTTTAAGCTTGGGATCTTAAACTGCCCCCTGCATCCAAGTCACGAGTCAATGCGTGGACGGGCATACCGCGTCCACTTCCATTTGGATCTAGTTTCAGCCGAGCCTTGGGAGTACGATGAGTGCTCGAAAGAACTCCAAACTCAAGCAAGGGAGGAGATGGTCAGATCGCATCCACTTTGAGTCGTGTGTTTGCCTCTAAGTAAAGGGAAAGAGTTGAGCGGACGGATGAACCGCGTCCACTTTTTGTGTTTATCCTCTGGTCTGCACTCTGGGAACCAGGTTTCTATGATGGCTGGTCAGTCACACCCGTTTGATGTTTATACTACGGCCCGCGTCTGGGGACCAGAGTTGATCGATGGACGATCGAACCACGTCAAACTTTTTGCGTTTATCCTCCGGTCCGCACTCTGGGGACCAGAGTACTATGATGGGTGGTCAATCGCATCTATTTGATGTTTATACTCCGGTCCACGCTCTGAGGACTAGAGTTAATCAATGGACGGTCGAACCACATCCATCGTTTTGTGTTTATCCTTCGGTCCGCACTTTAGGGACTAGAGTTCTATGATGGGTGGTCAGTCATACCCTTTGATGTTTATACTCCGGTCCGTGCTCTGGGAACCAGAGTTGATCGATGGACGGTCGAACCACGTCCAACCTTTTGTGTTCATCCTCCGGTCCGCACTCTGGGGACCAGAGTTCTATGATGGGTTGTTAGTCACACCCGTTTGATGTTTATACTCCGGTCTATGCTCTGGGAGAGTTGATCGATGGATGGTCGAACCATGTCCATCTTTTAATGTTTATACTCTGATCCATGCTCTGGGGATCGGAGTTTTATGATGGGTCGTCGGTCATACCCATTTGATGTTTATACTCCAATCCACGCTCTGGGAACTAGAGTTAATCGATGGACGGTCGAACTCCATCCATCATTTTGTGTTTATCTTTCGGTCTGCACTTTGGGGGCTAGAGTTCTATAATAGGTGGTCAATCACATCTGTTTTCCATTTCGAGTCCTTGCCTCAAGTTAGGAGCATATGGTACCTGATGAGCGGCTGAATCATGCTCGTCTTGTGATGCTTTGAAGGTTCGATCATGGTCCATGGAGGTTGGTTGGTGCCCAACTCTAGGTACTTGGTTACCTACATTGTATGCAAGTAGTTTAATTCAAGTTGGTCGTAGTTCACAACATAATTGAAATTGATATAAAATAATTCAAAGAATATTGGATAAATCTCATTGATAAGTGAAGCGGCATTATGTGCTCGCTATTCCCTTTGCTCCTAGCTCCTTTCAACGGGATATCGACTGTCAACGGTCCAATTGATAACCAAAATTTTTTATTGATAAGCATTGGATATTCCCTACCCTCTATGTCGTGTGGCTTGCACATATTGTTGAAACTTTCCTTTCTGGATCAGCTTTTCGATCACATCTCGGAGGTGTCTACAATCTTCAGTATTATGACCATGTGTATCTTGAAATATACAACATTTCCTGGACATCTTTTGGGTTTCAATGGACTCTCTCGAGGCTGGTTTCAAGTATTGCTCTGAGTCGTGAGTCTCTAAGTATATGTTTTCAATTGAATCATTCAAAGGAGTATATGAGTCGAATTTTGGGATTCTAGGTCATCTTCTAAAGTCCGAGACCTCATCTAAAGCCCCAATGTTCCCCTTGCTCTGAATTTCTTCAGCCAACGGGCCTGCATCGTTCTTTCTCCTAGTATGCTTTACCTCCTCCTTACATAGGTTCTGGTTCACTTTGTAACAGAAATGATCCAAGATCGATGTAGGCTCTCCAGCTTACCAGTCGCCAAAGTTTACCTTGGGGTCGATTCCCCTTATCAACGCCACCAGCATGATATTCTCGCTTGGATTGCTCGCTTTAGTGACGATGACGTTGAATCTTTGCTAAAAGTCTATAAGCGGCTCGCCCGGCGCTTGGGTTAAGTTGGATAGCGACATCGCATCCTTGGGGCGAGTCGTATGCATTCTGAATCGCTAGATGAACTCCTTAGCCAATTGACTAAATGAGGAGATGGACCTGGACGGTAATAGCATAAATCACATGATCGATCGCTACCTCCTCAAGGAATATGGGAAAGAATCAGCATTTAATTGCGTTCATCGCTCTGTCGGAATTCATGTGCCCTTCATATTTCATGAGATGCTCTTGGGGGTCTGTGTTTCCAGTATACGCTGACATAGTTGGCATATTGAATCTCTGGGGATATCCTGCATATTGAATGGCTCCAGTGAATGTACTTCGACTGGGGGAAATGCTTTAGTCGTTGTCAGTCTAGTTCGTTTTCAAGTTATGGCGATTTTTAATGCTTGTGAATGTTATATGTATGATTATCCAACGTGCGATGGATTGGTGATAATTTACTTAGAGTCCGACCCGAGAAAATTTACTATTTGCTTGGAGTCAACCCCTGGTCCACTTGGATTCGTTGAATTTGAAGTGCTGGGTTGGTGATGAACGGTGCTTGGAGTCATACTGGTGTTTGCTTGGAGAAAATCTTGGTTTTACCCGAGTTTGACCTTGGGCCAGAACTTCTGGGTTTGCTTCGAGTCAAATGGGTGACTACTTCAGGTTCAACTTTGATGATGGATAGCTATACTTTGAAATGACATAATAAGCAACATAGGGAGATCGTCACACAAGCCATCGTATTACAACTGGCAAGTCAAGAGTTTGAAAGCTGGTCAGTTGATAGCAGTCGTAATCTAGAAGCTTGATCCAGTAACCGATCCCAATTCGTGTCATATCATCTTGGTTCTCCAACCTTTGGGTGTACTGTTTGATTAGCAGTTCCTTGTCCATTCCTTAGTTGCAATTCAACAGCTGTAACTTGATCCTCTATGCCCCGGTCAGTCATAGGATGTAAGGGAAGTGGATAGAATGCACCGCCTTTAATTTGAGTTCCCAATCCAAAATGCGGGGGCACTGCGTTGCGGCACAGGTTCAAGTGCATTGCCTTGGTGAGGGATCGATAGTTTGCTATATGAGAGGGATCAGCTATAAGGACATGAACGACGGATCGGCTAGAGGGATCAATTATGAACTGATTTTTAGAGGGATTGGTAGTAGGAATGAAGGGATCAATCATTATCCGATTTGGAGAGGGATTGGTATTGAGCATGGCTATTAGCTTGAGGGATCGGTATTGAGCATGGCTATCAACTGAGGGATCGATATTGAGCATGGCTATTAGTCGACGGATCGGTATTGCTTGAGGGATCGGCCATTTCCTAACTTAAGTGCAAAGTTCAACATATGATCCCAAGAACTTTCATACATAAGTGAATCTGATCCCTTCCAAATGGACATGACACATGAACAACTCCAAACAAGAACTCTAGCATCATCATATCCTTCAACTCCACGTGAAGTTGATTTAATTCATCTAACCATAGCTATCAACTTTATTTAGTTTTTCTTCAAATCTTAGTAGAATAGGAAGTTTATCGTTGGAAAGCTGGATCTATCTCAGGAACATGGGAATCCATAAGTAGATGATGAGATCCAATCAAGCTGAGAATTCATTTCTCAACGAAAGCACCAAAATGTTGATGCCAAAAATGGACATCAACACCCAATATAATCTAGTAGAGATTAAATGAAGAATGAAATTAAAACAAAGCAAAAAATCATAAAGGAACACACAAATTTTTACAGAGGTTCGGCAATCTTGGCCTACATCCACTTCATATTTTTATTGATCTTCCACCTGATTATGATTATAAGAATGTTTGGATCAGCTGGGATCCATTAGTACAAAAGTGAAGAATAAAAATGGCATAGCCTCGATCGAGAAAGAAAGATCCCTTTTATGACACCATGCATGTTGTATTTATAGGGGAAGACATACACGGATCGGACTAAAATTTCGGCTGAAGGTTCGAGAGACCAAGAAGAGGCCACCCAAAAATTTCCAGGCCCATTGGGACCCACAATAAGGATCGGTACCAATCCCTATTAATGTGTCCAAATGCATTGCGGTCCCTATGAGGGATGCCGCATGATGTTAGCTACACGCTCCTCAAATTTCGTGCAATTCTGACGTACAGTTTGTGAGATATCGCATTTTTCATGAAGTAGTGTTGGTTGAATTCTGATTTCTGCCGATCCCTCCAAAAGGAGTTATGCCAATCCCTCCAACTTCCTCCAACTGGAATGAGATCCATAGGGGTGTTCCACATGTTGTAGTAAGCTTGTACTCCAAGTTTTATGTTGATAGCATGTGTAAATTTTGAGTTATTGACCTATCATCGCTGCAAAATTGAGTTGTGGAATCGATACGATACAATCCATAGTGTAGAATACGGATCGTACCTGATCCATCTTCGGGGAGTGGTGAGCTTTCATGCTTTTGCTTCATATTATCATCTATGCTTGATTTTTGGACCCCATAATCATCGGTCTGGGCTACTGGCCTTGATGATAGTCGAGCCTAACTTGTCCAGTCAGTTCGGATATAGCCGGGTCAAAATGCCGAATAACAACTGCTATTATATGTGTTGTTATTATTGCTACTGCATCTGAGCTTCATAGCTTCTCAGATGCAAAGGGACCCTACTTGTAATATTTTTGTGAGTGTCCTCACCAGTCTTTAGATGCACAATAAATGCACGTCGCTTCCTCGCCTCCTCATTCCTCGCTCCCATCCTCAACCTCCACGCCTTGTTCTGTATTCATCTCGCTGGCCCATGCAGCAAACTGCGACAATGCAACAAGGAGGCCATATCAGCGCAACCATCAGAGAGTTACCCCATGATCGATTAAGCTAGGATTTGGCTAGCAAAAACTTCTAGCTATCACATCCTTATAAGGGACTTTGTACTCCCCGTTCCACTCAAAAGCAGGGATAATCATATTCCCGCTTAAAATAAGTAATAATATAATTTACCTCACATGTCAAATACGAAATCCAAGTAATATGATTAATAATCATGTATAATATAGAATAATTCATCAATATTCGAGTATTAAATACTAATCTTCAATTAATTGCCCAATATTATGTTAGCTTTGAGTAAATAAATACACCTCAAACGGACGTCCCATAGTGCTCGGTGAAATACAATTATATATACAACACCCTCCATTAATCAATGTTAAATAAATTTCCACTTCGCTTATTAATTCGCTCTTGCTTAAATCGTTCTTCAATTCATTATTCTTCAATTTTATTATTTTATAATTCAACATAACATGTAATTTACTTCATCTCGTTCATGACACTAAACAATCATCCATTCACACATCAATATATTATTCAATTAATATTTAACGAGATGAAGGGTTTGTTAAAATATATTTCACTTCATTCTCTTCCTTTTATAAAAACACTTGAATTTAATTTAGCAACAAAAATCTCTTTTGTTTATTTCCCTCTTTTTAAAATAATTGATTCTCATATCTAATTTCAAATCCAAATTTTAAAACAATTTATCTGGTTTCCAAGAAACCTTAATTCAAACTCGTCAACAAATAAAAAACCACAAAAACCCTTTCACTTCAAATTTCCTCTTCAATAATATGGGAATACAAAGGAATTTATATTTTCCAAATACCTTTAAAATCTCAAATTCGTAAAATATCCCCAATTCCAAAAATATTTGCAACACCAGATCTACAACTTCAAAATAATTATTTAAAATCCTTATTTATTTCAAATACTTCTGTTAAAACTATTAATCCATCAAACTAAAATTCTATTTCAAAAATAATATATTCTTCAAGAATTCATTTCACATTTTATATATTAAATCCCCATGATTAAAAAATTTCAGTCAAAGAATAAAATAATTTACATTCAACTTGTACCCACTTCAAAATATTATTTTATAAATTTTCCAACTTCAATTCAAATTATTCATCTCTATTAAAAATATAACTTCAATTATAATTTCGTAAATATTCTCTAAATATTTTTATAATCATCGGTGAACACACACACACACACCCCTTCAAAATTCACATATTTTATAAAATCCCAGAATACATCGTTTTCCAAAATAATTTCTCATTTACAAAATCCTCAAAATTATCCCCCTTATATATGTTTTTTTTAATCATTCATCTTTTAAATTTTCCATTAATCCAATAATTTCAATATTAAATAAAACATCATTCAAAATTCACTAGTTATTCTAAAAATAATTTATTTACTCTAAATATTCTCAAAATAATCCATTTATTTCAAATATACGTCTTTTAATTTATTTATCTCTATTCCAAACAATTTCCCGTTCCTTTCAATTATTTGTGAACATCTAATTATTACGATAATCACAAATCAACAATCTAGCAACAATTTTCACAACGCCAAGTAAATCATAAGTCACAACACATTACCATCAAATTCAAACAACATCAAACATCAATCATCGAAAAATAACTAATTTCATCCAATAAATCAATCATCTATCCAACCAATCAAATCAAACACATATATGGAGAAGTACGCATCAATTAAAATGGAAAAGGCACAGTTGTGAGTGATATAACTCACCTCAACAAAAAGCTATTCCAAACTTCTTCATGCATTTCAGCCTGCATTGCTACTCCTTTGCTATTGTTAGAATTTGCGTCTTGAAACATGGGCACATCTTGATCCTCACACGCAGCCACCAACAATTGCAACATCCTCCAAAACGCATGCATCTGCACTTCAACTTCAACCACCACCATGTCGCAGCCAACAGTCGCCAACTTCATCCACTACCCAACCAGGTAGCTCATCAATTCATCCCCTCCCAAATCGCAACTCCAACCCAACTGCTAATCACTGCCAAAACCGATCAACGTCAAAACCTCGTTGCAATACTCAAACACAAGGTCACGATGTTCATATTGTCGCAAATTGAGAGCTTCAACATGAACGTACGCGCAGGCCATCAACTCGAGCTCGGCATCGCTCAAGCAACGCGGATTCTTGTACGCGATATTTTATGTATCATGTCACGATTCCCAGGTTCCATGTCATCGCACGCCTCCTTCGTCTTGGTCGTTGGCGAAGTTGCCAAGATCCCTTCCTCCGTACGCAAGCCGACGTCACATGCCTTCGAATGTCGATGGTCGTGATATTATTTTCCTCCCGAGTCGACTTTCTGATGATTTGGGATTATAGGGTTGAAAACAAAATAAAGGAATATGGGTTTGGATTATATATCAGGAAGTGGGGGGAGAGAGTTCTAGAAAAAGAGCGAAAGAACAAATTAAAATGGCTTGGGCTTTGTTGATTTTGGGCTCGTTATAACTAATTTATATTGCCAATCATTCACTCTTTCAGATTATTTACTAATTTAATTCAAATTAATTTTAATTGATTTATACTTTCTTGTCCATAATATAACGGTGACTGCACAATCATACTAAATTCAGTATCCGCTTATTTAATTAATCGCTAATTGTTCCTTCACAAAATAAATTTATTTTTCAATTATTCCAACCTCCAATAAAAATTATTTACGCTGTAATATAATTATAATGATCAATGAATCTTATTTCATTTTGAATAGATTACCTAAAAAGAATTTATTAATTTAATTCAATTTATTACAACAAAAACTTTTATTAATAGTATTTAATTTACTAAAAATTTATTTCAAAGTATGATCATTACAATTCGAGATGGAAGTAGATATACACAACTCATACCCTGAATTTCTACGTAATCAACACTCTTATATCAAGCTCAACTACTCGATCCTCTATGGCGCTCAAACAATCCAACACATCTCATCGTATGTTCTGAATTTAAATAGATTCAAATATATCTCTATTCTCCACATACGATAATTTTTTGTGGAAATTTCCCAAGTGTCAGGTTTTTTGGGAAAATTTGGACATAGTCTCCTTACAAGATATACATCTTCGAAGAGGCATCCCAACATGGGGCATCCCAAAACATGGGGAAATAATACAATATCACAACATATATTCGTATACCGTAAAAACATATCTTTATTTAGCTTTTTAAGTAACTTACTTACATAAGAAAACCTTCGCCACTCATAAGTCCAAATAACCTTTTGAACACCTATTCTTATCTCAATTTAAACATTAGTCACATATAGAAAGAGATAGAATAAGTATGAATTCATTTAACTTCAAAATAACACAGTGTTCAAAAATTTTAGCCACATCTCGACAAACTTTGCATAATCAAAAACACAAAATTGGATAATGATATCAAAGAGTAGATTGTTACATTACATGTTAGCATTCCAAAAAACCTTCTGAATAGGAAGAATACATATTAAAATTCAAGTTGTGCGGAGTTTTGTAAAGGAGAACGCCTCATATTTTCAATAAACACAGCAGGTCAGCGATATAAAACAACATTTTTAGCCATGCAAATGTCAAAATTTTGTGAAACACTTCAATAAAATATAGTTTATACTATTAGCTTCCAGAATGGGTAAAATCATATTCGATCGAAAAACAGTCCAAAAATTATGAGCAAAAGAGTTCAACTTAGTTTTAGTCAATTTTACACTACAACAAACAACGATCTTATTAAGTCAAGTTTAAACCTTTACTTTCAAAATTTTGGAAAGTTATAAATATCAAAGTTTTTACTTATGCAATATCTAACCGACGAGAGTAGAATCGACAAAATCGGATCACTCCATCACAAGTTATGGTTATATTAGTAATTACTCTGATCTCTTCTGTCTTTACCTTTTCAAATTAATCAACCCCGTTAATTTACAAATCTCTTTTGAAAATACCTATATCACTTTTAATTATATTTATCATCCTCATTCCAAAAGCTTCAAATATTTAAAACCATTTTCAAAATTTTTATAATCTTTTCGAATAGTATTTTTTTTTTCAACACAAAACAATTCAATATATTTTATTAACTTTAAAAATTCAAATTTTATTCTTATTTTACGTATTTTTTTAATGACATCATAAACATCTTCACAACAAACATCCAAATTACAATCATCATCCAATATCGCAGATAAACAATCACAAACATCACAAACATACTAGTTTTAAATTCAAATTTATTTATTAGTCTAGGGACAATGCCACACCATGAATCTTTAGTGGTTTACTTCGACAATTGACTGCAATGTTGATCGCGTGATCCACATTGCCTCACCATCAACTTCAGTTGTCCACAAGTGCTCGATTGACTGCAATTATCACATCAAACATTTGAATATAGAAACATAAATTTATTACTTTTCAAAACAATTTGTTACCTCACTATAAATACACTCATTCTCATATACACATCTTTTATATACACGCACACACACACACACTCAAGTTAAACCGATTTCTAAGCTTCAAAACATTTTAGAATTTTCATCTCAAACTTCACTAAATAATCATTTCAAAAGAATATTCCTCTCATCAATATATATATATATATATATATATTATTTTCAAAACTCAACACAAAAACTTCTTTAGAATATCAATTTCTATGCAAAACTTCTTCCTATTATTCTAATATCTTTATAAAATAATAATATAACTTTTTTCGAAATATTATTTCAAATATTGGTTTTTAATATAACTCAAAACACATTTCTCTCTTCAAAATAATTCATCACTCTTCAAAGTCTTATGTCCATAAGTCGCGTTCTAGTGTTTAGGAATCCCTATAGATGACGTTGATCAGACGCGTTGACTAGAATTCTTAAACACTCAACGGACAAATTAGCACAAAGTCAACTTCAAAAAAATTCTTTTAAATATTTACTTGTAGAACAACTTAATCTTTTATGAAAACATTCACTGACTTTTAATAAAACTTCTCCTTAAAGCATATATATACCATAACCAACAAGATTATTAATAAACATATGATTGCATATGTAAAAGGGTCTATAGATAATCTATATGAATATAATTAGAAATACTCAACTTACAAAATCTCAATCATCATCAATCAACCATTTATAAAAATAAATAAGCAAGAGTTTGACTTCATGTTATTTCAATCACAGTTTAATTTTATACAAAAATAAATACTGTTTTATTGTATATGAAAATAATTCACATTATCTTTTGCGGTAACTTCACAACCGAAAACACCGTTGGGTTCAAATCATCCAAACTCATATGGAATTCTAACTTGAGTAATAGTTTCTAACGAATACCACATTGATGAGTCCTTCAAAGTAAACATCATCGATCAATAAAATAACGCGAATAAATCAAAGCATTAACCATCCAATCAAAACAGTCAAACAATCAAAATAATCGGTGGAAAAGCTTCACTGCATCATTCTGATCCATACCGGATCTTCTCACTCATCTCACCTCGTCACAATCTAAAATCATGAAGTGTTTGATACTGTACTTGAATTAGGGTCTTTTACAACTTCTCTAACCAAACAACTTCATTCTCACTTCAGAGTCACGTAGAGTTCTAATATTCACCTTCAATACCGACTCTACTGGCCGGACCAATAACTTTTACCTCTTCAGCCTCCATCTATTCCTCTATATCTCATATAGAGATTCACATTTGGAAAAAGGTAGAAAATATATTATATAATAAGAAAAATACAATTACGTCCCTATATGATTAACCCCATAATCATTATATACTCCAACTATCAATTAAATATAAACAATAACCTACCACACACCCATGGGGATAGGGACTCTAAGTCTCATCTAAGGTCAGGACTCATGTCGGTTATACTTTGTATTGTTCTAAACCTGCTCTAATACCAACACTGTAACACCCCACCTCTATATCGATATTACCCAAGAGTATTAATGAGTGATACTATCGTGTAACACGAAGAATAAGGTGATGCGGATGAAGCATACATGAATATTCCCTTGGACCAACACTGAATATGTCATATAATATAAAAACCACTGACCTCAACATAAACAGTCTCGGTACAAAGCAATAAACACATGTGGTGCCCGAGGATAGAACAATATACAATATAATAAATCTAGAGAACACAGAGTCATCAACGCAGCGATAAATATAATACATCACATAAATATGAGTGGGATACAAAAATAAGTCAAAGTCCCACTAAATCTCAAAATATTCAAAATATATCCTATACATACGATCCAACATCATATACAAACACGAGTCCAAATACACAACATATAATGCAGCTAATAATATAATCTCCAACTAAACCTAATAAGTAAATCTGGTCACATCGTCCCTAAACCTGAAATATCCTAGACTAACCCGAGAATTATATAAATAATAAATGGGTTGGACTATATCTAAATTCAATGGTGAGAATATAAACGATATCTCATGGAATAATATACATAGCATAAGAAATCCAATCATCAAAGGAATAATCAAACATCCACAACACATCGTCCAACATCCATAACACATCAAACATCATAACATCCATCAAACATAAAAATACTATCATATACATTTCACAACATCCATCAAACATCCATCGCACACATCAAACATCCATCGCACACATCAAAGATCCATCGCACACATCATACATCACATATCACACACATTGCACAAAACTACACATCATGCATCACACACATCATACGCAACACAAATCTACACATCACACATAGCACACATCAGACATCAATTCATTTATATTTATTTAGCAGTATTAGATTTATTCATTTTAATCTTCATTTTTAATTTCATTACTGCTGCTACTATCATATGTGATGTTATTACTGCTACTGCCAGAAGCCGAGTCTACACCTGAGCCTCATAGCTTCTCAAATGCAAAGGAAGACCATACTCGTAAAAAATTTGTTAGCGTCCTCACTAGTTTTTAGCGGCATAATAAATGCGGGTCGCTTCCTCGCCTCTTTGCTCCTCGCTCCCATCATCAACCTCCTCATCTTGTTCTGTATCGTCTTGTTGACCCATGTAGCAAATTATGATCATACGACGAGGGAGCCATGTCGGGAGTTACCCATAATCGATCAAGCTAGGATAGAGCTAGCAAAAACTTCTGGTCATCACATCCATGTAAGGGACTTCGTACTCTTCATTCCAATCAAAAGCGAAGATAATCATATTCCCGTTTAAAAATAAAATAAGTAATGACATAATTTACGCCACACGTCAAGCTAGAAATCCAAGTAATATCGATTGATAATTATGTATGATATAGAATAATTCATCAATATCCAAGTATTAATATTCGGACTTCAATGAATTACCCGACATTATACTTGCGTTGAATAAATAAATACACCTCACACGGACGCTCCATGGCATCCAATAAAATACAATTATATACACAACACCCTCAATTAATCAATATTAAATAAATTTTCACTTCGCTTATTAATTCACTTTTGCTTAAATCATTCTTCAATTCATTATCCTTCAACTTTATTATTTTATAATTCAATACAATATGTAATTTACTTCATCTCATTCATAACACACAAATCAACAATCATCCATTCGCACATCAATATATTATTTAATTAATGTTTAACGAGATGAAGGGTTTGTTAAAATATATTTCACTACATTATCTTCCTTTTATAAAAATACTTCAAATTTAATTCAACAACAAAAATCTATTTCGTTTATTTCCTTCTTTGTAAAATAATTGATTCTCACATCTAATTTCAAATTCAAATTTTAAAACAATTTATTTAGCTTCTAAGAAACCTTTGTTCAGACTCGTTAATAAATTTAAAACCAGAAAAATACTTTCACTTCAAAGTTCCTCTTCAATAATATGAAAATACTTCAAAGAAATTTATATTTTTCAAATACCTTTAAAATCTCAAATCCAAAAAATATCCCTAATTCCAAAAGTATTTGCAGCTCCAAATCTACCACTTCAGAATCATTATTTAAAATTCTCATTTATTTCAAACACTTATTTTAAAACTATTAATCCATCAAACTAAAATTCAAATTCAAAATAATAGATTCTTCCAAAATTCATTTCACATTTTATATATTAAATCCCCATAATTGAAATTTTCGATCAAAGAATAAAATAATTTACATTCAACTTGTAGCCCCTTCAAAATATTATTTTATAAATTTCAAATCTTAAATTCAAATTATCCATCGCTTTTAAAAATATAACTTCAATTATCATTTCAAAAATATTCTCTTAATATTTTTATAATCACCGGTGAATATATATATCTTCAAAATTCACTTATTTTATAAAATCCCAAAATACATCATTTTCCAAAATAATTTCCCATTTACAAAATCCTCAAAATTATCCTATATATATATATATATTCCAAAATGATCCATTTTTAAAAAATTTCATTAATCCAATAATCTCAACATTAAATAAAATATCATTCCAAAAATTCACTAATTATTCTCGAAATAATTTATTTACTTCAAGTTTCTCAAAATAATCTATTTATTTCAAATATAAATCTTTTAATGTATTTATCTCTTTTCTAAACAATTTCTAATTCCATTCAACTATTTGCGAACATTAATTATTACTCGATAATGACAAATTAACAATCTAGGAATAATATTCACAACATCAAGTAAATCATAACTCACAACACAATATCATCCAGTTCAAACAACATTAAGCATCAATCATCGACAAACAACTAATTTCATCCAATAAATCAATCATCCATCCAACCATGCAAATCAAACACATATATGGAGAATTACGCATCAATTAAAATGAAAAATACATATTTATGAGTGATATAACTCACCTCAACCAAAAGCTATTTCAAATTTCTTCAGTTTGCATTTCAGCCTGCCTTGCTATGACTTTGCTATTGTCAGAATTTGCATCTCCAAACACGGGCACAGCTCGACCCTCATACGCAGCCGCCAACAGCCGCAACATTCTCCAAAATGCACGCATTTGCACTTCAACTTCAGCCGCCAACAACCGCAACATTCTCCAAAACGCACGCATTTGCACTTCAACTTCAGCTGCCACCACGTCGCAGCGAACAATCGCCAACTCCATCCACTAGCCAGCTCATCTTTTCATCCCCCCTAAATTGCAATTCCAACCCAACTACCAATCAGTGCCAAAACCGATCAACGTCAACACCTCGTTGCAATACTACAACACCGAGTCATGATGTTCATACTATCAGAAATTTAGAGCTTCAACACGAACGTACGCGCAGGTTATCAATTCGAGCTTGGCATCATCGTCGACATCCCCCCCTGAATTGTTAGAGCAACGCGAATTCCTGTACGCGATTTTTTATGTAGCGGGTCGCGATTTCTAGGTTCCACGTCATCGCACGCCTCCTTTGCCTTGTCGTCGACGATGCTGCCAAACTCCCTCTGTACGTGAGCCAATGTCGCGTGCCTTCAAATGCCGACGGTCGTGATATTTTTTTCTATTTTTCTCCTTTCGAGTAGATTTTCTATTGATTTGGGATTACAGGGTTGATAATGAAATAAAGAAATATGGGTTTAGGTTATATCAGGAAGTGGGGAGAGAAATCTGGAAAAAGAGCGAAATGGGCTGGTTATAACTAATTTACATTGCCAATTATTCACTTTTTCAAATTTTTTACTAAATTAATTCAATTTAATTTTAATTGATTTATACTTCATGGTCCAGAATATAACGATAATGGCACAATCATACTCAATTCGATATCCACTTATTTAATTAATCGTTCATTGTTCCATCACAAAATATATTTATTTTTCGATTATTCCAACCTCCAATAAAAATTATTTACACTGTAATATATTTATAATAATCAATGCATCTTATTTCATTTTGAATGGGCTATCTAAAAAGAATTTATTAATTTAATTTAATTTATTATAACAAAACCTTTTATTAATAGTATTTAATTAATAAAAAATTTATTTTCAAATTATGATCATCATAATTCGATTCAAACACTTTCATTTTAATAAAATTTGTTCATTTATACGTCGTAGAAAGCGGGGCTGTTACAGTCTATGTAGTGTTTTTGGAGTATGGAGATTTACATAATGTACTCTAGCAGTATGTCAGTTTATAGGACTTCACGAGCATGTGGAGTTAATAATAATTTTGAAGCATCTTATGTTGTATGATTTCAAGACATGAAATAAATATCTTGAGTAACACGTACTAAGGTAAAAAGGCGATTTTAAGGAGGGCGATATTTGGTGATTTGAAAGGAAATTGACTAAATGGTAAGATTAGTTCTTTTCAATCATCACTTGAATTGAAAAAACGATCTTATTAAGTTAGTTTTCCAAAATAGTTCCTTTTGTGCGTAACCTAATTTCAGTGCCCGATGCACGTGAAAAATAAGTGAAAATGCACAACATAGTCTATAAGTTATTATAGAATATTATGTTCATTGAAAATATGACATCATCCATCTGTGATGCTTGTAAATTAAATAGTGATGGAATATGGGATTCTCTTAAGAATGTTAAATGTTAGTCCATTTAGAGGGGAGATACTATCTGTTATCATGTTGTCGTTCCTATGGACTTAAAGAAGAAATTTAGTGAGGGATGTCAAAGGATACGAAGAGGGTTATCTTTTGGTGGAGGATGCCGAAGAAAGTGGCAAAGTATGTTGTAAGATATTCAACGATGGAAATATGATAGTCATGAAGTATTTAAATAAATGTTATACTTGCGTATTATATGATTGGAGTCACTTTGATGATACGCTAAGGAATGGAAACATCATAGGATAGCCATGCATATAAATTTCATAGTAGGTAGCTAGGTAGGTGAAGGACTTGCTATTGTGATATGTTATGTAGGAAAGCTAGCGCCATAAATTATCGGGTATTTCCCGATTGTACAGAGAGTAGGGAAGTTAGCACTTAGAGTGGGCTTCTCGAAAAGTTGGAGAGCGTTGACACGTTTTTTGTTATCCCATTTGCGAATGCACGCTGACGATTTATTGGTTATGGTAAATATTCGTCAGCTTATGAGGTGAATGTGGAGACGGAGTCTAGAATACTCCGTAGGTATATTCACATCGTAGGACTTGATATGATAACATAAAAATAAAAATAAGGAAATGAAGTTGGTCCAAGTACGATGAGCAAAAAGTTTGGAAATGAGTATAATGGAGCTTAAGGAGGCAATCTGAGTCTTCCATCAGGAGCTCTCTTCCAATAAGTCCCTATTTTAGTTAGTTTGTACGTTAGTTTTGCTCGTTAGATCATTGTTTATTTGCATGGTTGTTTTAACTAGCTAGTTGACATAGACATAGATGTGCGGATGCTGAAATTGGTTATAGCACATCCTTATGGTGTGTTTTGGTTGCTATGATTACTTTGTTTGAGTTATACCAATATAATATATATTGTGTTGGCTTGTATATATATACAATCTAACCTAGGATATATACCTATAGTTAAGCGTTCTGAATTATGCTAAATATATTTTTTATATGCTATTTCTTGTTTCTTTATGTATGTGTGTAACGAACGCGATTTTTCGTCGCTCGAAAATCGACACTAATACGACCACTGTATCAACTGCCGAGTAATCGAATGCCGGAAAATCGAATTGTTATGGAGAAAAAGAAGAGGTAGAAGAAGACAGAAGAAAAAGAAAGAAGAACAACAGAAAAACACTATCAGAATCTCACATTCGCAGTGGAACAACATATAATAGATAAATGAATAATCTTTAAATCAAAGGACTATATCATTTTATACATTTCATCATCATCAGAGTTTACAACAACAATATACAACACACTGGACAGTTATATAAACTTGTCCTCATACAGAATACACAGCGGAATAATACATAGTATAGATGATACGTCTCGCCATCCAGCTCGCCACTAAGCTCCAAAGCATCTCCTGAATCCAGAATGACCTGATAACCTAACTCTAGACTGCCCGTGTGGAAAATGATGGGCACCCAGAGTTTAGGAAGGAAACAATAAACTCCAGGTCAGTCATGATGACTGGTGTGAAACTAAAACAATTTATCTTTAAAACACAACAACAACAAAGCAAGTAGAAAATATTCGCAATGCTTTTGGAAAATGAAACTACCATAAGACCTCCCGCCACACACACAATGCAAATGCAGAATTGGAGGAGATTTCTTCTTATGATAATCAAACATGCTTACTACGCAAAATCATTTGATTTTATTATTATTAGTGCATAGTGAAGAAAACATTTCGAAAGTATAATATTAATCTTAGCCAGCATAGGCATTTCACGTTATGCCAACTATAGCTACTATGTTCAATAGCAGGTTACCGCCACATTCCATAGCAGGTTATACAATTGCAATCGTAAAGGGTTCGTATTGTTTCTTTGGATTTTCCAACAAATGGCCAGGCTAAGGAACTTCCTTTCCTACTGCCGAATGAGATCGCCTCTGGCTGGACGTCCCGAGAGACAAACTGCTCTCTGCCAACAAAGCCGGGTTACCCCTGTAACTAGGTAACTCACGAATATGTCATCCCCCGGTCCTTTGGGACCTTTATCCGAGCGCTCGGTAACATCATCACACATAATAATAAAGTGTGCCCACATGAGTAAGTATCTGGGCTCCATACCATGATACCACCCCTTTCCAGAAGGAAATGACATACCCTAAAGGGCGCGACCCTCGTAACCTTGCCGCAATATTCCTGTTTCGACCATTTCCGGTTTGTGAGGCCCTGACGAAGTCTCGTCCACAAAGCTACGCTTTTTCACAAAGCCACACTTTGATCACAAATGATCATCATCACAGCAACACTCAGCATGCCACATTACCAAATTGGGAATATATCGCTGATAAATTTCAACTACATAACCTCTGAGCTCGTACGTCTCAGAGAAGGGTGTTAAGCTAAGAGAATAAATTCTCCGCCACCAACAGAAATGTATTTGAAAGAAATCAGCTTTACATCTCAAAACGTAATGTCAGACACGTAACCATACAAGTCTGTTCCGGGTTCGAACAGAACCGAAGGCACTTCCAAAGAAGCCATTGCAATCCGGATATTCACAATCCCGATAAAAGTTCCCATCACAAAGGAAATCTCTATACCGTAGCTAACGGTGCAGAGACAATCGATAGGTCATCCTATCGTTTTCATAAATACCCGGTCTTCACCACCGGTCTTCAATACGATCCATATCGTCGTATCACAAATTCGGAATGGGTTATACGACACAAAGGTCCTTTCCCGGCTAACCCGAATAGTGAGCGCAACATTTCAAAACATATGGATATAGGATGTCAATTAAGTCACAACTTATTACCCAAATCTTTTCTTTCAAATGGTTTAACAAATTACCATTTTAAATCTTTAAACAAAAAGATTTACTTCACAAAATTTCATTTACAGATTTCCAAATCAATTTCCATTTCAATTTGAATTAACCCATTAAATCTTTAAATCAAGATTTAATCTATAGCTTTCAAAACTATTCACAATTCAAGTCTTTTATAATATAAAGGATGCACCTTTTGAAATACTCCTTTATTTCAAAATAAAGTTTAATTATCGTCACAAAGGTTAATTCATAGTTTTCCAAACTATTTACAATTTCATTTCAACTTGAAATGTTTTCAATACAAAATTGGAGTCTTTTCACTTTAGAAAAGCTATTATTATTTGGAAACAGATAGCTTTCATTTTGGGAAAAACTGGTTATAATTACACAAGTTAAATCCGTTCAAGTATAAAACTTGAATATACATTTAAATTTCCAACACCATATTTTAAATGGTTAAAAACCCATATAAACACCTTTTATACTTATTAAATTCTTTAAACCAAAATTCCCAATTCATCGAATTCAATTTAAAATATTGAATTCAAATTTAAATCAAATGATTTAAATTCCAATTCTATTAAGTTATTTAAAAATAACTTTTATTTTTGAAACTCATTTCAAAAACTTCCAATTTAAATTCCAAAACTATTTTGGATTCAAAAACTCAATTTTTTCCAAAATTGATAAAAATCTGTGACTTAACCGATTTCCACGTGAAATCCACTTTTGTGTGTGTATTGTGTAGTCCATGGTTTAACACAATAGTGTATAATCATTCAATCATTACAGATCAAATATAACCATATAATTGATAAGCGGTATAAACTATAACGCTTACCTTCATTCACAGATCACAGATAAATAAATCACAAATCACACACAATTCAGAATATATCACAAAGTATCACACATCAAAGATGTCAAACAATTTAACATCCAATAAAATCCAAACATCCATAGATAGGATAAATTCGATTATCTGATTAATTTAAATCAAATAAATTTCTAAACATTTCCAAAATTATTTCCTTTTAAAATAAATTCCTTTAACTTTTCAAATCTACTTAAAATCCAACTTTTAAATAATTCTTCATCTTACAAATAATATTTTCGAAATCCATTTATAAAGCCTTTTTCCCAGAATCTGAAATTTAATTCAATACAGTTCAAAATAAGACTTTTATCTTTTTAAACTCCTTTTAAAATTTATCCAATTATCAAAAATACATTTTTCGATAAATTTTCAACTTATATTTTCAAAAATTCAATTTCAAATACTTCTGGTATCCATCGATACCAAAAATATATACGGCTAAATTACAGCCTTTTATAATTCCAATCTCACAATTATAATCATACGGTGATTATAAATAAACAACACACAACATATGAAATAAATTCAAATGTTTAAGGAATCTAGTTGGATCCCTCCAACCTGTTTCCCTACATCCACAGATGTTAGCACAATACCAATTTCACATCAATGTGAAATTATCGCGGTATATGGGATTTATAAATATTATCCGCTATTATGCGGCGCAATAGGGTCTCATCCGCTATACAATGCGGGAAATCAACTCCAATATATACATATTCCAATATATATATTGCTATATACATATATAATACCAATTCCACTTTAATGTGAAATTATCGCGGTATATGTTTTTAATAAATAACATCCGCTTAATAACGACGTATAATGTCTATTTATCACAATAAATAGCAATCATCATTTAATTCATCACAATCAACACTATCAACAATTTTAAATCTCAACTATTTAAAATTTAAATCGAAACAAAACATTCGATTGAGTGAGGAGTTCTCACCTTTGCTTTCAATTCCGTTCCAGCTTTTTATTTCGAATAAATTAAACAGACGTTTAATTTCACCCAAAATTTTCACTGACTCCGATCGCTTCCAATCCAGTTTCATAGCGTAGTGCTCGACCATACGATTCCAACGCAAAAAGTTTCGTCGAATTCCGACCTCGTATGAACAAGTTATAGTATTTTAAAGATCGTACGAATTAATATATAAATTAATTTACATTTCTTTTTATTTATTTTTAAACCTTTATCATTCAAACAGATCTGGGCCATCCAAACTTCTACACGAGATCAAGGCCGCACCTTGAAGCTTCTTCTCCAACGTGAATATCACGTTCACAACCAACCCATAGCCTCCACCAAACCCTAATTGTTCCGGCCTCCTCGATGCACGAAACCACACCACTCCACCACCAAATCGAAGCCAACACTCGACTCCACCCTCACCCCAAATAGCACCAAGCTCGGCCTCATCTAGGCCTGGGAATTCGTGCCCAAAGGCAGCCCAAACGCGAGCCTCTAGCAGCCTCTCCGTTGCTCCAATTCCGATTATGGCCGTTGATCTCGTAAATCTCGTCGTGCTCTACGACTTTGTAGTTGAGAGTTTTTGCTAATTGTTGATGGATTGAGAGATTTGGAGGGAAGAAGATGAACGTTTTCTGGCCATTAAAACTGTAGGTGGCGGCTGAAGAAGAGAGGGTTAGGGTTTACTCTTGTGAACGTATATATATACGTATATAAATGATATTAAATTTATTTTAAAACGACTTTTTCAAACGATCTCCAAATCACACGTGCCGCCTGGTGTTCGTAAGGTTTACCCCACATTCCGAACACAATGGAACGTGTTTCGGAAGCTAATTCGATCATCTGTGCGAGTTACGGAATTAAACGATCGATTTTAAATTAAACCGATTTAAACCGATTTCGATGCGTTTTCGCTCGCCCCGGACAAACAGTACATCCGATTGACACAAAATTCGAAACCATACACTAATATCACATTACGGATCCGATGAAACTAGTTTCGTCAAAATCCGAGACTTTTTGAAAAATGACTATTTTAACTCGCCAAATTAATATTAAAACAATTTCGATGCGTTTCGAGCTGCCACAGTCAAACGACAACTCCGATTGCTACGAAAATTGAAATCCAATAATAACAAACTATTACGGATCCAATGGAACTAGTTTCATCCAATTTTGAGACTGTCCTAAAAATGGCTAATTTCACTAGTCGATTAAATATTAAAATATTCAATTTTCACAAATTTACTTTGAATTCAATTTTAAAAGTTCACAAACATCATTATAACTCCAATATGATTTAATTTAACTTTATAAATCATATTTAATCACATTAAATCCAGATTTCAATTATTTCTGGAATTTCACCTATTAATTTATCGATTTAATTATCCAATTAAATCCAGATATTCGAAAAATAAATTATTCGACTTATTAATTCTACTTATTAATATTTAAAATTAATTAAATATTACGAATTTCAAATGTCAGAAATTCTGGGTCGTTACAATGTGTTTACTGATTGTGTTTATGGATTTGGTTGTTTATTTGCACTTTGAGATGAATGTTGCATATGAATGTATGGATGCGCACACACACATATATTAGGATGTTTGCATACATATTGATTGCACTACATGTGCATTCATATAAGAGACTGATTTAGTTGCATTTGCACACATTTCATATCATCCCATTCTATCTATTATATGTATTATATACACTTAGTTGTGTTTTTTTCCTTTGGTGTTGTACAATGAATGATAGATGGATGCAGCTATGTTTCTTTTATATGTTTATACGATGCAAAGGGAGCCGCATTGTCTGTCCTGTGGAATTTCGAGAAGAAATTCTTTTAAAGTGGAAAAATGTAACATCTTGTAATTTTACGAAATTAAATAATTAAATTAAAAAGGGTAAAATCATAATTTTATATAAATGATGAAATATTAAATTTTTACAGAAATTGTAGTTAGACATCGAGACCTATTCCACTGCATCTAAAATACTGTTTTAAGTCAGAAAACATATATAACTTGGTGGACTTGATTTAACGAGCTAGAAATTAAAAGAAGTAAAACCCAATGACGTTTTCGTAATATGTTAATTTCGAGATTTTAGACTAAACATGTGTGGTTTCAACCTATAAATAGAAATGTAAATCATATTGTTTAATCCTACTTGAGCCTAAACATCTTACCATCAATCTCCATTAAATCCTAAGAAATTTAAAAATAAAAATCTCATTTTTTCACTATTTCATTTTTTATTCTTCCTCCCTCTTCTTAATCTTTACCAAACTTTGAGAATTCATAATTTCTCTGTTTTTCAATAGATTTCGACGAAACCAGCGGCAAATCGAACAATGCGAATAATAATATGATCTCATACAGTTTTGGAGGTGGAATTTGTAAGATCGAAGGCGTAGTAGAGCTTAATCATGAAGAATAATGATGAAATCTCGTATACCATTTTCATTCTTCTCTGTCAAACTTCAAAGTGACGTATCTCTTACATTTCTTAACGGATATTGACAATCTACCCATCAAAACGACCGTGGAGACGAGTAATACGATTTAGAAAAGAAATATTGGCGAATTTATAAGGTTTTTATGTGTAAGGACATAGGACAATGGAGACAGTTTGAGTTCTTCATTCGAGTTTTAGTGAGTGAGATTCATCATATTTGTGTATATATTGCTAAGACATAATAATTCATTTCTTATAGTCTTAAATTAAATTGTAGATGATGAAACTGGATTTTTTTTTAAAAGTGATTTCGTATATACACATGATTAATATATATAGTATGTCATGGCTAGATAATTAAAAAAATTGATTGTTTTAATTATAAATAGACAAAGTTTAGTCTCTTCATAATCAAATAGTGTAAAACAAAAGGTACTTCAAATTAAATATATTGTATATCAAAATTGTATTTCTCAATGACGAAAACCTATTGGTGTTCGTTTGATGATATAAAGTAATATTATTCAATTAAATTATTTAATAAAATACTAAAATGCCCTTGAACTTTAAACGCTTATATCTCTCGCATTTGACCTCCGTTTCACGCATGGTTCATGACATCAGGGCTAGACGAGGAACGCTTTAGTATGTTGTTTGCTTTGTCTTGAACTACTTTAGAAAGGTGTCTTATTTTAGTAGATTCGTTATATGTGGGTTCTACTAGGATGTTCTGGTACACGTATGGGTTCTATCAGACGTATGTCTAACCTCCTCTATCATGTATATAAGTTAGTGGTGACTTGAAGGTAATGGTACGATGGATACGCGCATTTATTTTGTATATTTCTTACACTTGCAGTCTAAACAAGCTAATCATCTTAACACTGATTAACATTTCTTGTCTATTGGTAGGTAGGTGTTCGATGTTCTATGATTATAAATCCATAATGCTTATATCAGATATGAGTATTATTTTATCTCAACTAGCTCCACCAGCCTCTATGATTCCATAGCCAACAACTTCCATTATCCACGATCAGTAGCAGCCGTCAACATCTTGTGTTCACCATCTGCAATATGATGTCTACCTGCAATCCCCCACTTTTTATC
This sequence comes from Allium fistulosum, assembly GCA_030737815.1. Taxonomy (NCBI): domain Eukaryota; kingdom Viridiplantae; phylum Streptophyta; class Magnoliopsida; order Asparagales; family Amaryllidaceae; genus Allium; species Allium fistulosum. The sequence goes on along the minus strand of CM060908.1, from coordinate 933,430,249 downwards.
AAAGTATGTATAATTTACGTTAGCATTTGTAAAAATATTACTTCACTAATTTTCGCATAGGGTTATATAAGTTATTGGTAGTTCACATTTGTTGGAGATATTCTATAAATTTTGAAATATGTGTAGCTAAATTTTCAATATTATGTCCAGCGTTTAATGTGATTCTCAATTGAATTTTGTTGCTGCACTTATAAGGTATTACACAATTTACATGTCTATGAACATTGCCATATTGGACTTAGCAAATTTATTATATTGGTTAACACAATATTAGTGATATGTTAGAACATATTCAACGAACTAGAACATTTATGCCATAGTTTCTTTTGTTTAAACTTGTATCCAATTTATTTTGTAGAAAAATAAAAAACATAATGTTAGGCATAAATTGGTTGATAAGTAGTATTAAAAATAATTTTATGTTCCCATATTTAATTTGTCTATTTTTGGCTGAATATAATAATAGTAATCTAACTAATCATGTTAAGTTAATGTCTTTTGTGATACTTGCATAAAATTCGAGTTTTATCGTTTTAACAAGAGTGACTTGCCATTTTAATAATTGAGTATATGATAAATAATGGGATATTATCACTGAACTAAAACAGTTAAGATTGATTATATTTTCTAACAAATTGAGAAATTAAGAGAATTTATGTCTTTAAATTATGTTTATGAGTTGATATAAGAGGAGTAATTGGTTTGACTATTATTTATAACCCTAAGATGAATATCCTAATTGATCGTGTTTGAATTCTACCATGTATGGTTTACTAAATATCCTAGGTGTTAATTTGATTGTTCACCCATACAGGTACTCTAAATTCTATGGGTTGATCATAACTCGGTCAACTTTATTATAATTTGCAAACAACAAAGGTATATGATTACATATATATACTATAGCGTAAATATACTATAGTTTACAAATGAGTTTCTCAGTTCATTGCTCTTCTTCATTTGTTTTCCTTCACTCTCCATTCTCTACTTTCCTTTTTATAAATTCCCGTTGATTAAAAATTTAGCCAACCTCGAAATCGCGATTCGGGTTTGATATTATCAAAGGTTGCTTACCAATGCCGTAGTAAAATAAAAAATGATAGAGAAACTACAATAAGGAAAGTAGAAAGGTACAAGGTTTAAAGTGGTTCGATTGGAAATGATCTACATCCACTGTGATATTAATTTTTATTGCTTTAGAGTTTTTGTTACAATTGCTTATTTACAGAAGAGAACAATGAGTGCAAAAATTGAAAATTTGATCCTTGTACAAGTGTAGTCAAAGTTGTAATTATAACAGCTGAATCTGGTTCGGACGGTTCAGATTGGTATGTCAATCCCTAAGTTTTCTCTCAGCTATTGATGGTGTTGAACAGTTCAGATGCGGACCAATTAGGATGTCAATTGGCCTACATAGTTCAGATATGGCCAACTGGCAGGTCATACCAAAACATGCTATTGTTAGATAGGACGACATGAAGACAATGATTTGTTAAACAGTAACTTCATTGTCATGTGAACAGTGAAGGACATGGAGTGGTTGCTACACAGTGTTGTTTTTGTCAGATGAATATTGTCGTATGTGTCAATCTTTTCAGTGGAACAATGCATAGTCGTTGCTTCTTTTTGTAGGTGTTGGAACCGGGCAAGCCCACATCAGAAGATATGTATGAATTTAAAAAAAATACCCAATTGGATCACTATTGGGCCTATGAAGTCTAATTTATTTAGAACATTTCTAAATTTGGTTTAAATAAAATCACATATTTAATTTAGTTTATAAATTGTAATATGAAATTTATTTGATTTAATTTTACTTAACAAGTATACATATGTATCATATACATATTTATATGTGTGTGGATGAATAACATGATAATCCGTGCATTGTATAGCATGCTCATATATAGATGCTGGGATTTACATCGCAATGGACATATTAGCTCATTCTATATGTATTGTATGTTGTCCAAATATTTGCATGTACATATAACTATAAATATCCAATTGATTATATATATACATATGTGTGTGTATAAATATGTTTTATTATATAAAATTATTACAAATATATATATATATATATATATATATTATAAGTAACGATTAAAAATATTTATATAGAATTATAAATTTATGAAAATATATACTATATACTTTTATTTTTATGAATTAAAATGAATTAATTATTTAATTATGCATATATATATAGTAAATATAATAATTATATAATAAACTATTATATACATTAATATATATATATATATATATTAACATTTTTTTAAATTTACTTTCTAGTTCGAAAAACACTTCAGATCTGAAATTAGTTACATACATATGAGTTAGTTGAATTGTTTGTCATTATTAAATAAACAAAATAATTATATAACAAAATTTCAAATTTTAAGTTTGTCGAAAATTTAGGATCACATTTTGGAGGTTAAGAAAAAATTCCAAATTTTTCTGAATTAAATTAATATATTTAATTAATTAAATATTATACGGCTGGTTCTAAATTAATTTTTAAATTAAAAAATTCTAAATTTTTTTCTAAAGCTTCTAACATGATGAATTAATTTTAAAAAATATAAAATCACTACAAGAAAAGTATATTTTCTTAGCAGTTGCAAACAGCGTTTTACATTGGTTCGCCGTGAGAATCAATTATTTTGGTGGTGAATTTCTAAATTCCTAACCCTAACGCTGAGATTAAGCACCAAAATTTTACTTTCCCTCCCTCCATGTCCAACTATTCATTAAAAAAAGACTTCCCCAAAATATGAAATTACCGATCCAAACAAAACTACAAAAATTTCAATCACTGAATCTTCATCTGACCTAAATTCTCGTCGCCTATAGCTCGTTTGTCGAAGAGAGTCAGCGTCTTCATCCTCATCGTCGTTGCAGTCAATTGGCTCCCTTCGTATTCGTCCCTGTTGCAGTCGATCAGCAGCCATCATTGAGCCGGTAGCCATCGTCGTCAAAGTTTCAGAGTTTGATTAATTTCAAGTTGATTGGATGTGTAGTCGTGTTATTTAGTTCTCTATTTTAGTTCATCTTTTTTAGTGGATATTATTCTAGGAGCAAGATATGATTTAACAAGTTTGGTGATTTCTGAGTTATCGGAACTCATTTATTATTTGATGTATAGTTCAAACTTTACATGTTTTCCACTCTTTCCCTTCCTTTAATTAAGGGAAGAAAGACAGAGAGAACCGATAAATGAATTTTGAAAACAAGATTTTACATCTTTATCTTTGTATAGTGGTAAGATTCTAAAGACAAAAAATGATTCTACATTTATTTTCTATTCAATAATCTACAAATAACTTTTACAGTTTTGTCTAGCTAAAATCGTATAAATATAGGTTTTTCTTTACATGTCAATTTGTTGGAATAATTCATTTTGTTTGTTTTTCATCATCATTACTTTTTCCTAGCTTTCCTATGAAATTAGTTGCAAATCATCTTATTTTTGAAATGTTTGGTGACTTACGTTGTTGTGTACAATTGTATGATCTACGTAATATTGGCAAGTGTATGATATTGTTAAGGAGCTATAAAGACCAGCTGTAAAAAAATTGCATATTTATCGAAATGGAAGTTTATAAACAATATATATTTTCAAATGCTGTAAATGTCGTAAAATATGCACTACAGTCGAAGAACAAGGAAGTGCAGAAGTTTATGGCCACTGACCACATACCATGCCCGGTGAGAATGTATACTCTTATAGGAGGCATAAACAAAGCCTATTATGACAAATATAAGATAATATAATTAAAAAATTCCATTGGATAGCCAAAGCAAGCATGCACAATAGCCTTGGCCATTGGAGGTCTAGTCTCTTATAATACCAATTAGAATCATCTCTCATTCTGCAATAATATGTATTTACTCATATTTATACACACATTTAGACTTATATACACTGATGCAGCCCAGCATGTTGAAGTTCTAGGTCGCGAACGACCTAACGAGCTAAAACTGTGGGATAGGTCGCTGGAACGACCTAGCGAGCTAAATCAGGGGGATAGGTCGCTGGAACGACCTAGTGAATTAGTTCGCTCACGACCTAGTGAAGGTCGCTCACGAGTTAATGGACTCAGTGTTAAAGCATGCAAGCCTCCAAGCGAGATAAGCAAGCCAGCATTAGGTCGCTCCAACATTTCGAGTATCGGCTTTGACGAGTTACGACCTAAGTTAGGTCGCGTGATGGAATTACGACCTATGTTAGGTCGCGGAGAAGAGATACGACCTAAGTTAGGTCGCGGGAAGATAGGTCGCTCAACTTTAGGTCGCTCGAAGATTTCCAGAAGCAATGTTCTTAGGTCGCTCGATCTTATGCCGCTCTCTTTAGGTCGCGAACGACCTACCATAAGTCGTGGGAAGATAGGTCGCTCGAACCTTATGCCGCTGTGAAGATAGGTCGCGTGAAGAGTCCTGAAGCCGCATTTACTTCTTAGGTCGTGTGCGTTGTATTCTTAGGTCATTGTGTATGTTGTATCTGTTGTACTTGTACATATTAAGTCGTATGTCGTTCAAGTTGTATTTGCTTATGTCGTAATGTTTTAGGTCGCGTGTGTTGTAACGTGTTGTTAGGTCGTTAATGACCTATGTTAGGTCGTAGGTCGCAGGCCTGTTTTAGGTCGGGTGTTTTGTGATGAAGACGTGAGTTGTAACCCTATAAATAGGGATGGTGGTGTCATTTGTAAAGTTAGTTGATTTTGAATAAAACTTGTTTGTGTGCTTTGTGCCACTTCTCAAATCGGTAGTTGAGTGTGATCTCCTATCTCCACCTTCGGCATTCGAGTGCGCTCGAATCAACGATTGTTGAAGTCGATTCGCGGAATCAAGTGCGCTTGATCAACGTTGAAGAATCGTAGATCTTTAAACACGTTATCGTGCGCGATCAACGTGTTTGAGATTGCTAGAATCCGGTATCTTTGGATCAACGGATTTGGGCCTTTGGTATCTTTCAATTCCCTGATTGCTACTTTCACCGATTCATCCATTTCAGTTATCCGTTGCTGCATCATTTGGTATCAGAGCTAGACTTAGCCAATCATAGCTAAGCCGAGTCTTGGAGACAATTCTTATTGAAGAGTTTGAGGAGTTTCAGCCGAGCCAAGGAAAGTGATAGACTTTGTGCCGAGTTAGTGAAGCCGAGCTACATTAAGCGAAGCCGAGCTAAGTGAAGTGTGAAGTTCATTTTTTGATCAAGGCCGAGAGTTAAAGTTGAAGTTTGTAAAGATTCAATCATGCCGCCAAGGAGAGCTAATCGCCATCAAAATGTTGAAGCGTTGTATAGAAGAGAAGAAGCCGAGCAAATGGAACAACGCATCAATGAAAAGTTTGATGAAGGCATTGGGAAGTTAGAGAAACTGATGAATGATATGAATCAAGGACAAAGGAGAAGGTCGCCAGTCTCAAACCATGAAGGAAACAGAGTTTCGCCATCGGTTACGGAAGCGAGGAGGGTGTCGCCACAATTTTATCGAGAAAGAAGAGAATCTTCAGTTTCATTGAGAAGAGAACATCATGAGTATAGAGATGAAGAGAGAAGAACTCCACGTGAGGTTGAACATGAACCATACTGTGATGATGAAAGACAAAGTAGAAGAGATATGCGAGATCATAGAGATGTGGGTGGTCGAGATCGATATCGAAGTACATATGTTTTTGATGAAGATTGTGGTAGATGTAGTGTTCATTCTCGAGATCGAGACCAAGTACGAAATGCATATCGGGATGTTGAAGATGATCGTCGATGGGAGTCGGGGATGAAAACTGAAATTCCAGAATTCAAGGGTGGAATGGTAGTGGAAGAATTTTTGGATTGGTTGTCTAATGTGGAAGAAATTTTTGACTTCAAAGAAGTACCCGAGCATCGTAGAGTGAAGTTGGTTGCTACTCGTTTGAAAGGAAGAGCTATGACATGGTGGCAGCAAACTAAACTAACACGGGAGAGAATGGGGAAGTCAAAGATTGTTACATGGGATAAGATGAAGAAGTTGATGAAAGCTACATTCTTGCCGTATAATTATCAGCCTCTTATGTATCAACGATTGCAGAATCTGAGACAGGGAACAAAGTCTGTGAACGATTATGCGGATGAGTTCTATCAGTTGATTGCGAGGAATGACATCATGGAGACGGAGGAGCAATTGACAGCTAGATTTGTTGGAGGGTTGAGAATGCAGATACAAGATATGGTGAATATGTTTGATCCCAGATCTGTGGCTGAAGCACATCAAAAGGCTCTAGCTTGGGAGAAGCAAGGTAGGAGAGGTGGTGGTGTGTTTACAAATTCCAACAATCCAATGAAGGGGCTAGTAGCAATGCGAATGTTTCAAAGGCTGTTGCAAAACCGGTTGTTAATGAAGTTGCTATGACCAGAATCAATAGTGGTATCAAATGTTTCAATTGTCAGGAGATTGGTCACAAAAGCAATGAATGTCCAAAGCCAAAGAAGCGAGTGATGGTTGCTGAGGCAGAGGATGAGGAGGTAGAAGCTGAATGTTCTAATTCACTACATAATGAGGAGGAAGAAAATGTGTCGGGAGATGAAGGGCATTCATTGATGATGAAGAGGTCGTGTTTGACACCAAAGCAAGAGGATGATTCAAGTTGGTTGAGGAGTAACATCTTTCAGTCAACGTGTACTATCTTGGGAAGGGTTTGCAAGTTTGTTATTGATGCAGGAAGTTGTGACAATATTATCTCTACAAAAGCTGTGAAGAAGTTAGCATTAAAGACTGAAAAGCATCTGAAACCTTACAAGTTAGCTTGGTTGAGAAAAGGTGGGGAGGTGAAGGTTGGACGAAGAGCTTGTGTGAATTTTTCGATTGGGAAGAAATACAAAGATGAAATTTGGTGTGATGTTGTGGACATGGATGTATGTCATCTGTTGCTGGGGAGACCGTGGCAGTATGATAGGGCTGTGCAACATGATGGTCGTACTAACAGTTATAGTTTCATGTTTGAAGGTACTAAAATCACTTTAATTCCTAAGAAGCGACAACACGAAGAAAGCAAGTTGGAGGAGATTGAAGAACTTAAAACTTTGCTATCTTTGAAGGAGTTTGTTAAGGAAGTCGAAGAGGAGTCTGAAGTATTTTTGTTGATTGGACGTGAGAGTAATGAAGTGGTTGAGATTCTTGAAGAAGTAAAGCCAGTGCTGGGAGAATTTGACGATGTATTTCCTGAGGAGCTACCAACGGAGTTACCGCCGTTGAGAGACGTTCAACATCAAATTGATCTTGTTCCAGGAGCTGTGCTACCTCATAGACCACATTACAGAATGAGTCCAAAGGAACACGAGGAGTTGAGAAGGCAAGTGGAAGAGTCACTTGAACATGGGCGTGTACAGGAAAGTTTAAGTCCTTGTGTGGTGCCAGCTTTGTTAGTGCCGAAGAAGGATGGAACGTGGAGGATGTGTACTGATAGTCGAGCACTAAACAAGATTACAGTGAGATACAGATTTCCTATGCCTAGATTGGATGACTTGTTGGATCAACTTAGTGGAGCTACTATCTTTTCGAAGATCGATTTGAAGAGTGGTTATCATCAAATTCGAATTAGACTATGGGATGAAAGGAAGACAGCATTCAAGACGAGAGAAGGATTATATGAATGGCTGGTTATGCCGTTTGGTCTTTCGAATGCACCGAGTACATTTATGCGGGTGATGAATCAAATCTTTAGACCATTTATTGGGAAATTCGTGGTGGTGTATTTTGACGAAATACTGATATATAGTAGAAGCGCAGAAGAACATTTACATCATTTGAGAGACGTGTTGATGATACTGCAAAAAGGAACAATTTTATGCTGCAACAAAGAAATGCGTGTTCATGACGCATAGTGTTTTATTTTTGGGATATGTTATTTCAGAAGGAGGTATACAGGTGGATCAGAATAAAGTTGAAGCAATCAGAAATTGGCCACAGCCCAGGTGGATAACAGAAGTTAGAAGTTTTCATGGTTTAGCATCATTCTACCGAAGGTTTATTCCACACTTCAGTAGCGTGATGGCACCAGTTACTGATTGTATGAAGGGGAAGCAATTTTCATGGTCAGAGGAAGCAGGACTTGCTTTTGAGCGAATCAAGGAACTTTTGACGACAACACCAATTCTAGTGTTGCTGGATTTTCAGTTGTTGTTTGAATTACATACTGATGCATCGAATGTTGGAATTGGAGGGGTGTTAAGTCAGAAAGGACGTCCTATTGCATATTTCAGTGAGAAGCTATCGGGAGCCAAGATGAGATATAATACTTATGATGTGGAATTCTATGCTATTGTTCAGGCTATAAAACATTGGAGACACTATTTGTTCCATAAAGAATTTGTTCTGTATACTGATCATGAAGCACTGAAACATTTGCAGGGACAGGACAAAATTGCAGCCAGACATGCTTCGTGGATCGCATACCTACAACAATTTACATTTGTGGTGAAGCATAAGTCGGGAATTACAAACCGTGTGGCAGATGCATTGAGTCGAAGGAATCATTTGTTGACTACAATGAAGGTTGAAGTGACGGGGTTTGAGGTGTTGCCAGAATTGTTTGTTGATGATCCTTATTTTGTGAAGTTTGATGATGAAGTCAATAAAGGGAAGACGGATGAGTACGTGTTGGTGGATGGTTTTCTTTTTAAAGGGAATCGATTGTGCATACCTGAGTGCAGCTTACGAATGAAGATTGTGAAGGAGTTGCATGAGGAAGGTCATGTGGGTAGAGATCGTACTTTGCAATTGATTTCTCAATCTTATTATTGGCCTTCGTTGAAGGGGAAGTTGAAAGGTTTGTGGAGAGATGTCATATTTGCCAAATTTCCAAAGGGATAGCGATGAATGCGGGATTGTATATGCCCTTACCCGTGCCAACTAGACCATGGGTTGATATCAGTATGGATTTTGTTTTGGGGTTACCTAGAACTCAGAGGGGGAATGATTCAATATATGTTGTCGTGGACAGGTTTTCGAAGATGGCACATTTCATAGCTTGTAAGAAGATAGCTGATGTCGTCTGTGTTGCTCAGTTATTCTTTAAAGAGGTGTATCGATTACATGGGCTACCTGAATCTATTATTTCTGATCGGGATACTAGATTTCTAAGCCATTTTTGGTTAAGTTTTTGGAAGATGGTTGGAACGAAGCTAAATTTTAGTAGTGCCTATCATCCGCAGACAGATGGGCAAACGGAAGTGGTGAATAGATCATTGGGAAACCTACTGAGATGTCTTGTGAGAGATAATTTGAAGAGTTGGGATATGAAGTTGTGTCAGGAGGAATTTGCACATAATCATGCTGTTAATCGCAGTACGGGTTTCAGTCCATTTCAGATTGTATATTCGAGCTTGCCAAAGGGGTCGTTGGATTTGACGATAGTGCCACAACCAAAGGGAACAGTTAAGCAGGCTGTTGATTTTGTTGACGGATTGACAGAATGCCATAAAATCGTTCAGGAACGATTGGAGAAGGCGAATGAAAAGTATAAACGATCTGCGGATCTGAAGCGAAGAAGTGTTGAATTTAATGAAGGTGATTTAGTATATGCTGTACTAACGAAAGATCGTTTTCCAGTGGGAGCATACAAAACTTAAGGCTTGAAAGATTGGTCCTGTAAAGATTGTGAAACGGATCAATGAAAACGCTTATAGGTTGAAGCTGCCGGAGGATGTGTACACATCTGACGTGTTTAATGTTAAACATCTTATAGCTTATTACAAAGATGAACAATCCAATGGGGAAGAGCTTTTAAATTCGAGAACGAATTTTTCCCAACCAGGGGAGGATGATGCAGCCCAGCCTGTTGAAGTTCTAGGTCGCGAACGACCTAACGAGCTAAAACTGTAGGATAGGTCGCTGGAACGACCTAGCGAGCTAAATCAGGGGGATAGGTCGCTGGAACGACCTAGTGAATTAGGTCGCTCACGACCTAGTGAAGGTCGCTCACGAGTTAATGGACTCAGTGTTAAAGCATGCAAGCCTCCAAGCGAGATAAGCAAGCCAGCATTAGGTCGCTCCGACATTTCGAGTACCGGCTTTGACGAGTTACGACCAAAGTTAGGTCACGGGATTGAATTACGACCTATGTTAGGTCGCGGAGAAGAGATACGACCTAAGTTAGGTCGCGGGAAGATAGGTCGCTCAACTTTAGGTCGCTCGAAGATTTCCAGAAGCAATGTTCTTAGGTCGCTCGATCTTATGCCGCTCTCTTTAGGTCGCGAACGACCTACCATAAGTCGTGGGAAGATAGGTCGCTCAAACCTTATGCCGCTGTGAAGATAGGTCGCGTGAAGAGTCCTGAAGCCGCATTTACTTCTTAGGTCGTGTGCGTTGTATTCTTAGGTCGTTGTGTATGTTGTATCTGTTGTACTTGTACATATTAAGTCGTATGTCGTTCAAGTTGTATTTGCTTATGTCGTAATGTTTTAGGTCGTGTGTGTTGTAACGTGTTGTTAGGTCGTTAACGACCTATGTTAGGTCGTAGGTCGCGGGCCTGTTTTAGGTCGAGTGTTTTCTGATGAAGGCGTGAGTTGTAACCCTATAAATAGGGATGGTGGTGTCATTTGTAAAGTTAGTTGATTTTGAATAAAACTTGTTTGTGTGCTTTGTGCCACTTCTCAAATCGGTAGTTGAGTGTGATCTCCTATCTCCACCTTCGGCATTCGAGTGCGCTCGAATCAACGATTGTTGAAGCCGATTCGCGGAATCAAGTGCGCTTGATCAACGTCGAAGAATCGTAGATCTTTAAACACGGTATCGTGCGCGATCAACGTGTTTGAGATTGCTAGAATCCGGTATCTTTGGATCAACGGATTTGGGCCTTTGGTATCTTTCAATTCCCCGATTGCTACTTTCACCGATTCATCCATTTCAGTTATCCGCTGCTGCATCATACACCAATGAATGAAGTATGATGTTATTGCCCATGACGCAGAGATGGTTATATAATCAAAATTGTATTTATGTAACTTGCCGACAATTGAAATAATGTCCATTAGTGAAATTTATACGATCAGTTCCCTTTATTAGTAATACAGATTTTTTTTCGTATTTTAATTGTAATTAATTCATGCATTACCAAATCCTATACAATCAATGGTGCTTACTCTAGGTGAGAAACTATGTTATACGTCTCCCATATACTGTCATATCTATAGATAATACATTGTAATTGCTGGTGCTTGATGCATTTACACTAGTACTATATTGTATGAATAACCACTTATTTGCTTGGAATTAATAACTAATTATTACTTTGATTTTTAGATATTTGCTTGTTTTCATATTATACACGATGATGGAAAAAGATCAGGTGCATTTACACAGGTAATCAGATAATACTCAACTCACTTAATTTGAGATTTAAAAAAAACCTGATATTAAAGTCAATATTTATGTTGTCTATTTTTCAGCAGAGAACTAGTATAGAGTTTCAGCAAGGAGCATAGAATTCCATTCAGCACAAACATAAGGTCCAATTCTCAAATGTACATAAAGACCCGCTTTCTGCACTGTCTTTATAAACCTCACTGAATCATACCTTCCTTCAAAATTGTACTGCCAAAACCAGAAAGATAACATATTTGACAAAAAAAACATAGTTGTTTGTTTTAAAAATTGGACTAAAATTTTGTAAAAAAAGTATGTTGCTAGGGGAAGGTTCATGTCCATTCCAAAACACATAAGTTTGTATAACATCCAATTTACTTGATATGAAATTTTAGCTGTTTTAATTGATGGAGCATATGCACGAACAGAGAATCTATATAAGTCAGTACACATATTTAAGTTGTTATTTCAGAAATTTTTTCTTCCCCAATATATAATTCAGTCCGTTCAAAATTTGGCATTTGAATCTGTACTATAATCATTTATAAAGCTTTTTTTTCCTGTTTTGGATCTTTTGATTCTATGAGCCCATGAAGTTTATCTTATTTATATATATATATATATGTATATGTTTCTAGTTAAATGTTTTACTGGTTAAAAGTTGACTGTTTGCATTGTTATCAGTCCATTAAACAAATAGTTATTACTTACATTACAATGTTAAAAGTTGACTGTTAGCACTGTTAAAACGTTGATAGTGGATCACATTTTGGCTCTTTCATTAGTTATAAAGAAGATGCATTGTCACATGTATTGGGACTGGATATATTAGGACGATTGAGAGGAATGAGAGAGAAAATTAGCATATTGCTTGATAGGGGAGATTGCGCTTTGCTCTTTGCACTTTGTTCTTTGCACGCCGCTCTGCTTATTTCATAAAAACCATCACTTATCATGTTGAATTGTTGGTTTGTTCATTTTTATAGTTGATGAAGTGGAGTACACGAATTCTCTTTGAATGCCATAAGCTGTAACTTTCAGGGTACATTTTGCAAGCTTTAATGAGGCAATTGCTTGCAATGTTCAAAGAACTGGATAGTATAGATATAATTTTACTGAAAAAATATGGTATCATGTACCAACACCCAATATTGATGAAATGAAAGTGCCTACATGACATAATCTCACTTTTCTTCTTTCCTTTTTTTGTGTATCCAACAGTTAGTTTCAACTGCAAACCGACTGATGTCTCCATTTATACTGACTAGCCTAATAACAGAAACTATATGAGTTAATGACTCTTAATTTACGCTACTAGTCATTGGCTAATTCGTATGTTTTCATTTGCAATGGCGAACTAGTGTAATTGTCAATCTTTGGTTGATCCTTATAACATGTTAATTATCCATGATTATAGCCACATGATGACTGTAACTTCTAATTTCTTCTAATTTAGTTACCACTCATGAACATAAGAGCTCATAGTTATTTCTCAGTCTAGCAAAAATTGGCATATAATCCAATGAGTTGATGACTAGGCTTTGAATTGCTCATCTAATGTTATCTTATCTTATCCTGATAAGTAGATCCAATTTTTTCAACCACTGTCATGTAGGTTGGTGGTTTGGTGCAATCTTTGAATTACTATAATGTTGTAGTTACATTGTAGCATCTTCTACTTATATAGTTAACTGTCATTGTATCATCTTCAACCATTGAGTTGGAGAAGCTGTTGGTATGAAAGTGGCATGACCTAAATCGAGAGTAGTTGTGGAGCAGGTCAACCTTGAAGCACCTTCTCCTCATCCAGTTAATGTTGATGCTACCGGAAAGGTTTACTTATTTATAATTAATTAATTCATTCATTCATTTTATAAATTGTTTAAACATATAATAAAATAGTCCTTTTCTTACTTGATAGAGTGCACATTCAATGACAAATAATTTAGCTTAATATTATCATTTATGCAAGTTCAAATATCGCCCATGCCTGCACTTTGGTTTCATATACACTACACATGCGCTGTCATTTTTCCAAGGCCGCCCTGTCATCTTGCTCTAGTGCCTATAATTATACTGGCCACATATTACATACATTACACTACCCATGAACTGTCTCTGCTTACTGCAAAACAGTTTGAGAAATGAGAAGTGTCTCCAAGATTGGAAATATATGAAATATCATTCGTTGCTCTGTTTTTCTTCCCAAAGTATGTAGAAAATATATGAAAACATAAAGTGTCTCCATGGTTAAAAGACAAAAAACGTACAAGACTAAAGGCTCGTTTGGATCGACTTAAATAAGTCGCTTTTGGTGTTTGAAAGCCAAAATGAATAGGTTTTGGCTTTCAAAAATAAAAAAAAGCGACCTATTTAAGTCGATCCAAACGGCCATAACTTACTCAGCTCAGTCCAAGATACATCTTAGTTGTTAGTAATTTTGAATCCCTTGGTGTTTGCAAAGGAATTAGTAAATATGTAGAAGAGAAAACTAAGCGGATGTTTCAAATATGACTAAGCCCTTTGTCCAGTTAAATGGCATGTAATTTTTGATGCATAATACACATAGTTACATATCTTGCTTGCCATCGTTTTGAATCTTGTGCACATAAACTAACTCCTTGTGAAATAGAGGATTTAAATATTTGGAAATGTTGTGGTTTGCTCTTGGATTTCTTTTTCAGTCACCTAGTTATGATTGTAATTCCGTATGGTTAGGTGTTTGGAAAAATAAAATTAAGTAGTAAGTGAACATCAAATTTTAGTTGTTTTCAAGCGAGTTTGATTACTCTTTATGTTCGCTGCTTTCATATATCTATTTAATTACTTTCTTTAGTTTCTAGGTTTCACAGGTTTAGGGAATGGGTGCATACATCTATTTAATTACTTTCTTTTGTTAACCCATGATTACTTACAACCATTAGTTTTCATTTTTGGCAGTATAGAATGCCTGAGGCTTATGGTCAAGATGGAGGTGTAAATCAAGTGAAAAGATTTTCTGCTTTTAACATCAAATCGATACAATATTATTGCTTTTAACATCATATATTTTTCCTACATTACAGTACTAAAATATTATGGCAATTTTGTTTGATTTTATTCTGAATGTAGGAAAGGCCACTATGAAGTTTGGTTCAAAGAATAAAAGTAAGAAGCTGATGATTTTCAGTAAGTAAAAGCTTCCTTTCTTAACTCAATGCCATGAAACTTTGTTTAATGACATTGTACATGTATTAGTACACTTTTAAACATATTAATTATTGCATGTTCACCCAGTAGATCGCACCCTTAAGTTGTATCATCATCAGACACCATGTATATCATCTATCATATTCTAGGAATCAAAATAACCTGCCATTGATTTTCATATGTAACCTAAGCTTATTTTATGCTTGCTATTTGTGATCTTAGGTACATATTCGATGATGGTATTGATTTTATTAAGGCATTAGCGATGGACGACACCAAGGCAAGTTGAACGATGACTTATCTTCAGTTGCAGTTTTATATGTATATGATACTAATATGCATATTAGAAACTCACTTGCCCTACTGTCACTGTAGCAAAATGAAGATGAGATGATGACCACTGAGAGCCGTGAAGATTCTATTCAAAAATCTGAATTACAGAAAATACAAGTAAGATAAACTTGCTAGTTTTGATTATAAATTCCCATCTTTTATATGTTTTCTGTTCTGTATATATCTTCTAGTTATCTATTTATTCATGATCAAACAAAGACCTCTGACAATTTTTGGATGTTTATTCAAGATGATAGAAAAACTTTACCTATTTAGTGTGATGAATATTTAGTGTTCGCATTATGAATCCGATTTAACTTTGTGTACACTTTTTTGATGAATTGATTCTCAAGCATTACTTTTACTTTACATGTAGATAGATGACTGTGATGCAAAAAAAGATTGCAACGAGTTATGGATCGAAGTTATTTTTGCTGCTATAACTACTTTTTGGTTTTAACGTATGTACTACTTGCTTTTGTTTTGCTATTGCTACTTGTTCTATATTTTGTTTTTGAACTATTGATGACAAACTATTTATGTTTGGTGTAAGAATATTGTGTGTTTTGATTATGAAATTTCATACGTTGGTTATCAAATATGTGTCCAAAATGTGGTATTGATATAATATATTGATTTTGAAATGTGATATTGATATAATATGCTAATTTTGAAATGTGGTATATATGCACATTGTGGCATATGTTTGCAGAAATGCAATTAAAACATTCCACAGCGTTTTTTAAACGCGGTTAAAACATTCCACAGTTTTTTTAAAAGCAGTTAAAACATTCCACATCGTTTTTAAAACGCTGTTGAAAGTTTTAACAACGTTTTAAAAATGCCGTTAAATTGTATCGAAAAACATAAAGCACGATCTATTGCAACAACGAAACGCTGTAAATAAATATCACAGCATTGAAAAAACGCTATAAAATCTTATCTTAGCACGAAACAAACACTAAGAAAGATCTTTAACTGCACCCAACCAAACGCTGTTAAAAGATTTCATGACACCAGGGAAACGCTGTGAAAAGGGACATTTAACAGCGTTTATTTCTTGTCATTGTATATCTCTGACATATAACTGCATGTCGATATACAACGTACGTAAAAACGCTGTTAAAAGCTTTTATAGCGTTTTTAAAACGCTGTTAAAGGTCCTGTTTGTTGTAGTGAATTGAACTTTTAAAAATTATTTATTTTATATAAATTTATTAAATCTTATAGTGATTAAATAATGATAATTAATATCTAATAATAAAAAAATTAATTTCGGCTCTTATAATTCATAATAAACATAAACATGTATTAGATCAATATTATATAGTATGTACAAACGTATATGCTTTAATACAAATTGTGTAAGTGTATTAATTCACAAATTAATATAAATATATATTAATTAACATAATATTAAATTATTTTATTTTATTTAACATAGAATATCATATTATAGATAAATTATGATTGTGATCATTAAATATTATGCAAATAACCAATAGAAATCTCACCTAAGAAATTAAGCAACAATGATATGTATATACACAGATCTATATAAGCAATGGATTATGATAACATGATAATATATTTAATATATAAATAAAAGATTGCTTCCTACAAATGCCCTTAAGTCCATGTTGAAACAATGAATTCTCTTCCTCTAGATGTTCCTTGATTCGTCAGATTGCTAGTTTAAAATCACTGACCTTTTACTATCATATAACCTTGGATTTAACTTTAATTTGATTTGAGAATTTTTGATTGCTTGAGATTTGGATTTCGACCAACAAGAAGAAGATATAGAAAAAGGTATATGCGGCTAAAAGTTCTTTTGAAGTTAGGTTTAGAGATCACTTTATAATGGTTGAATGAGAGAGAGAAAAGAATCATATCTCTTACCTTTTCTCACCGATCTCCACCATCCATCTCAAAACCTTTTGCCATATTTTAGCCGCCCCTATCCTTTGCATTTGCAGCCGAAAACAGCTTCAAATCTTATGGGCCAAAAGCCCATTTAACCCCAAGTGAATATATTTAATTAAATCCAGTTTAATTCATCATCGATGTCTCATATCAATCGATATATTTATAACTATTATAAATATATATGCCAATATTTATTTCTCAAATCATATTCAAATTTCATAAATATTAATTAATTTATAACAATGATAAACTAATCAAATCGTTTGGTATAAAGAGAATTCATCATTTTGGTTGTGTGACTCTTTGGTGAAATTCGATCAACAATTAACACCGAACTATTAGAATGTTAACATTCACACATCACTTAGCAGGTGGTGTGACATTATGATCAAATTTATTGTTTTTTCAGTTTCGGTAAAATCCAATTTTAGTTTAATAAACATTACCCGGTTGTGACATTTATTTACACAAATTCTCTTCATCAAAACTATTTAACTGGTAAAGATCAAAATTCCAACATAGTCCATATTCAACTCTATAGTCCAAACATAAAGTTCTTGGTTCAATAATAACAATTATTATTAACCGAAATGCTCTGATCAGAGACTTTGACTTTGAGTTGACCATGATACTAACCCCATACAACTGAGGAGACGAATCCTCTTTTGAATAATACTCCACTTCCAATACTTCCACTCGACCTAACTATAGTCACTCAATGGAACACCATGTCATGATTTGACTATAATCAAAGTTGAGCTTTAATATTGAAGATCCACAATATTATCAAGTCAAGAGAACTATGTAAATCAGTCGCATCGATATTTTCTGTTTAACCCTATTTTTGTTAACCAATAGAAAACTATCGAGTGAGTCGTTCCATGGTTATCTAATAACTATCAATATGTAACCTCTAGGTGCCCCCCAACAGTCATGGGTAATGCACTGCCCAACATTTGGATAGCATTACGTACTCTAGTCTCAAGGGATACATCAATATCGTCGATGCATCTTGACTAGAAATATTTAAAATTGTATATTTATTTTTATTGTGATAAATTACTCATGAGTACAACACTTTATAACTTTTGACATAAAACATACCATTTATGGATTTTCTATTACATGTAATTTTAATTAAATTAATTAATTAATATAATCATGTTATATCAAATATATAATATAAAAAAATACATTTGATTTCGAACAATGTTGGTTATTAAATTAGATATATGTAATATATAATCGTCCTTGGGGCATACCCCTAACTCTATCGGTGGAGACGGTCAAGCACTTTTGGTAGAGACTTGTAGAGTCGGGATAAAACAAGGGATACAAAGCGGGCACACGGATGTGAGGCGATGAGGACTTAAGGATATGGACAAGGAAGAGGGAGTCTTCCATCAGGCGAGCAAGGCCATTGATCGAGCTGCTTGTTCACTAGGAATATTGACTAGTCATAGCTATCTAGAGCCTTTTGCCGTGAGGGCAACATGGTCTTTTGAGTGTTGCACGGGCATTTATGAAGGCAATGGACCGAGCGTGTTGAGGCCGAGGCCATACAAGAGAGACGAGAGCACTGTGACAGTAGCGGACCGATGTGTTTATATCTTTGGGAGAAAAACAAGCAATAGTTTCTTGCCTATACGCTACGTTGCCTATTTGGCAACCTACTATTATTCCCATATATATTCCTTATTTTATTTTATCAAATATACAATATACTATTTCAATGCCTAAATTCGGCAAGATGGACATTGGGGATCTAGAAACCTTTTTGTTTTATTTACTGCAATATTTTGTATGTAAGGTTTGGAAGGTGCTCTACAACATATAGATCAAAAATGGGACATAGAAACAATGGCGAAAGAATTTGTTTGTTTGTTTGTTTTGTCCATTTTTTATATAAAATGTATACTTATTAAATTTAAAGTCCCATACTATTGAATTTTATTTTGGTTTTGTCTAAGATATATTTTCTGTTTCATGGCATTTTTAAAAAGTCTTCCAAGTAATTATATTACTTACTGTAATACATTTCTTGAGAGAACTTAATTACCTAAAAAATAAGAAAATCTTCTTCTTAAGTATAAAAAGATTTATCAATTAAGTCTATAGTTATTTTCCCTCGGATTCCAAGATTATGAGTTTGTATCCTCATTTTGTTATTACTTGTTTCGTCAAGGTTTTGGGTAAAGGGAACTTTGATGTAGCTAGCTGTGCTGGGGTAATGTTGGGGCTATGCAGCTATAATATTTTTGGCATGAAACATGTAGTTTTGAACTTAATAAATCATATATTCTTCAACTTTTAACTACTTCGATGGCTTGTTCTCTGTCATTTTGAATAGCTAAGAATTGGCTCATATCTATCAAAATAGATTCATTTGGGACTCAAAAGTAGTCTGTCTATGATACGGATTTTGACCCGAGCCCGATCTGAACCCATCATGTTAATATGGATACAGATTTTGTCCTAACTACTCAGGTTCGGCCCAGATCCAACCTGGTGACTATTAGTGTCGGGTACGGTTTTATCAAAACCTAACCCGGTTTGAGTCTGATTCGATATTAGCTTTCCATAGCATCAAATCATGAATGTTTATGTTATCTGTTTACCATTTTGTTTGTTTGCATGTAGATGTTTTTGCTTACTTTATTTTGAACTTTGCTACATCACCACCTAATTTGTATGTGAACATTGTTTGTGTATAAATTTTACAAAATTTGCAGGTTTAAGGTATGATTTAAACATAAATGTTATGAGCGGTATATTGGTATTACCCAGCGGACTTAAAAAGCCCAACGGACCGGATTCGAGTATTGATTTTGAAATACTTTACAGGTTTGAATCAGGCTCAAATTTTGATTATTATAATCGGACAGAGATGACCCGGCTAATCAATGCAGGTCTGATAGTTCCATGATGTTCTATTAAATATTTAGGTAGTGTTTGGTTTAAAAACGAATTTTGTGTTTTCGGTTTCCAATATGTATTTCAAATATGAAAAGAATGGAGGAACGACGGAAGGGATGAAAGAAAGACGGATGAGAGAACGAATGAGATAGAGGGACGACGGAATAATGGATTGTTTCACATGCTTGTGTAATTTTTCAAAACGCGGAAAATAAAAAAAAGTTGTTTTCTATTTTGTATGTTAACTTCGTTTTTTAAATTAGTCGTTTTCGACAATATAATTGTGTCGTGTCCAATTTTGCATGGACGAAAATCCAAAATTAAAAATAACAAACCAAACACTACCTTACTTTTTGCATCTTAATTCTGCGTATATTAATTAATTTAATGCCTCATTTTCTTATATGCATGTCAATTGGTATAAGTTTATCAGTACTAGCTCAAAATTGTACGAGTTTGTAATATTTTTGCACACGTTGGTTAATCCATGTAATAACACTTCATATTATTACCATAAGGTAATAAGGATTTTGTAATCCACTACTTTGCATCCGGGTGTAGGGTGTTTCAAATTCAAATTTAGCATGGCAATATCATCAATAATTTGAGTTATCCCAATCTCATATAAAATTTGATAAAACTTTGAGAATGCATGATATATTTTGAATGTTGCATGGCATTATACGAACACCTATTAGTATACGTACTACCAAATTAACAATATATTTATAACTACGCACTTAATACCTGCTTTGAGCTATCTTAGGTTGAGACATAAGCTTGATATATGTTTGCCATTATTCTTTTTAACAAAATTTACATTTTGCTAATGAAAAATGAACATATAACATATCATTTACTATTTACCATACAATGTCTAATTGATAGTTCAAGTGAGTTTAATGTGAGAGTACATGTCGTTTCCAATTATTGGAAATGATTTACGAGGAAGTAAAATATTGTACCAGTAAGTTCTAATGGCATGGAAATTTCAGGTATGGGCTCGGTTTGCAACTTGAATTTGCTTTTTTATCTTTTAAGACCTTAACTACACTCTATAAAGTAATATACATTGTTTTTTATGTAACTTATTTATTGTTTAACTTATCATTAGTTTGATTGAATCAATGCATACAACTTCTTCATTGGAATGAAATAATGCGGTGATAATTTAGTAAATGCACAATATGGATACTATTCAAGTTAGCTGTCGAGTGTTACTTCCTTAATCATCATTTTCTTCTCCAAAACTATAAAGTGTAATTTTTTTCTCTAGATGTTTGCGGCAATAAATTACTAACTTTTTGTTTCATATTTCTGTTTCAACTTACACGTATTTTTCTGTTTGTGACAATGTAATGCTGATTTCAGATCATTATTTTATTTATTGAGTAGTATAATTTTGTAATTAATGGTTTGATATTTTCTTCTTATACTAAATTTTAATACTAATTTAACAACATCGATAATACAATCAGGTCAGCACTTTCAGACTGTGAACTTCCTTTTTTTTTTGACATGGAATGAATACATAGTTTGATATTTTTCCTATACTCAGTTTTATTAACTTTCTTTATAGAAAACTAGAAGTTCAATATATTTGTTGATGAAATGTATTTGCTTATGATGTGCAGTGGTATTATTATAATTCAGCTGATACGTCGTTATATTTTAGTTCCCTTGGGCAAAATCATTTTTAAGATGAAATGTATGTGTCAAAATATATACTATGTACACAATTTGATCTTATTCCTTAATGCTAACGATATATGTGCCTATTTTGGGCTCAGATATAATTATAGAATTACTCTTATGATGACTTGTAAAATGATGGAGACAGTATAATTTAGGATAAAAATATTGTGGCCGCTCCTCCCTCTTCCTCCTCCCACTGTAAGTCGAAAGTGGTCGCTGATATTACTATCTACAAACATAGGATGTCAAAATTATGATTGAATTTCTTTCACCAATAGCGAATCAAGTCCTGACTCATGAGTATTGTTGTAAATTTTGATGTGCTATGGTAAGTTCAATGAAATGGTTACTTGATGTGTTGTGTTCAAAGATATAATCCCAGTTTAAAGCATAGAGTCAATATATGCATGACAATGGGAATAACGTTGGCGGTGAATGGCTAGCAGAGTTTATCATCGGACCGAGAGACGATCTGACTAGCTACTCTTGAAAATTTTGCAAAAAATGGAGTAAATTATTTGGTTCTGATTTCCTTTACTAGAAAGTGTTGCACAGTGAAAAATGTCAAATATATGCTCATAATTTTTTTAAATTTATGCAATTTTTTCGGTGAATAATTACGGAAATCTCCGCAATTTTTTGGTGAATAATTGCGGAAATTTCCGCAATTTGTTAGTGAATAATTGCGTAATTTTCCGCAATTTTTCAGTGAATAATTGTGGAAATTTCTGCAATTTTTTGATATAATTGCATAATTGTCTGTAATTATATACTGAATAATTGCATAAGTGTATGCCATTATTCGGTAACTTAATTCAAGGGACCTAGTTTACAAACTTTTTTTACTGAAGTTTTTGTGTATTTTGAAACTTATTATGGACCTGTGTCAAACTGTCTATTTAATGTTATTATTGTTACTTGCTATGTTTTACAACATATAGTATTTTTATATAAATATTTGGTACGAACGTGTCTTTTATTAGATTGATTTTTGCATATTCTAAAGGTTTTCAAGGTTTGACCATAATGTTTGAACAGATATTCAAAACTAAACTGGATATTTAACTAATCTTAATTCAATCTATTCTAAACATGTTTTGTACACGTGTTATTTTTTAATTAGCAAGCCT
Source organism: Allium fistulosum (assembly GCA_030737815.1). Taxonomy (NCBI): domain Eukaryota; kingdom Viridiplantae; phylum Streptophyta; class Magnoliopsida; order Asparagales; family Amaryllidaceae; genus Allium; species Allium fistulosum. The sequence goes on along the minus strand of CM060908.1, from coordinate 933,407,709 downwards.
GCTCATTCAGCCTGGAGTATGACATGGATATATCTTATTAGAAATCTTGTTGGTATTTGCATTTCCTAGGTAGAGATAGAAGATCCAAAAAGCAGCTAATTCTATTTTGAGATCAAATAAAATTACGATGATGATATACACTAATTCAAGCTCAAGTTGAATCATGAAGAAGCAAACTTGAAGTATTATTGTGGTTAAATTGGAAACACACCCAAGTTGTTCCCTTACCAAAAACTAAAGCTGTTGGAAAATGTTTTAAATAATAAGTGAATTATTAAAAAAATTGACTAAGTGTGAATGACTGGCTCCTATATGTGAATAGTCTCACATTGTAGGATTATATGAAATATCAAGTATTTATATTTGATTCTTAGAAGTTAAGTTGAACCCTTTGGACACCCAATGATGTTTTTTTATAAGGAAGGAGACCATGCTTGACCACCACGCGCGCGCGCGCCTACCGACTCGGGCCCAGGCTTGTAGTGGTGTAACACTTATATTTTTGGGGCATTTCATCAGAAGGACAAACTTTGCAGTCCAATTAGTTTCTAGGACACACGTCCACATAAATTAATTTCAAGGCCAAAGTCAACAGAATAATTACTTTTAAGAACAAAGTCAGCAGTCCAATTATTTTCAAGAGCATAATTTCATAAGTTTTTAGGCCTTAGAAACTAAGGCCCCGTTTGGCTTGTCGTTTTTAGTTTTGTGTTTTCGTCAATACAAAAACGCGTCTGTTGTATGTATTGTTGAAAAACAAACAATTTTGAAGAATGAAATTAACATGTAAAATAGAAAACAAGTTTATTTTGTTTTTCGTGTTTCGAGAGAAAACCAAAGCACGGAAACAATCCAACTTCTTCGTTGTCCGTTGGTGGTCGCAATGATTAAGAACTATAAATCTTCTTCTCGTATTTCTTGCTATTTCTTAGTGCAAGTTGAAAACACAAAACTCAAAATACAAAATAAAACCAAACGGGCCCTAATTATTTTGCATTTTATCCTTAAAAGTAATTATTTCAATTGTATGTCCTAGAAACTAATTGCACCTGCTAAAGAGGCCCTTGTGGCTAATTTCCATTATATTTTTTTGGTACAAAATTCTTTAACCGTTTTTAGACCGGGCTGGAACGGTCAAATCAGACCATACCCGTATTGGAGAACGTTACATAACGTTCATTGTTTTTGATCCGTTATTTTCTCAGATCCGTCTTTCGAGACCACGTTTCCCCCAACCAGCAACGTTCTTTTTCCTATTCCGCCTTCTTAACTGATTAGGAGACGAAACAGAAAGAACAACACCTCATTCAAATTCGTTTTTTTTAATCCACAAATTCGAGCAACGTTTTTTGAGTGCAGACAGAATCGTTTCGTACGTGCAAACGAATCGATACCACAACAATATTGAGAGGCTGTTTTACCCTAGAGGCGGCGACGATTGATCCGAACTGTTTTACACTGTACATCAGATCACCGAAACGTTTTCAAGAGAGTGATGTAGTCCACGACTCAGCTGAAAATCAACATTGTTTTCAACAATTTGAAGACGACGCCACCAACGATGACTTCCGCTGCAGATCTAGATGCCACTGCTCCCGCTTCACTCTTCCAGGTCCTGATGGTCTCTGCTGCGCCTTTCAGATTCGAGGGCCTCCACTTCAAACGCTGGAAACAAAAGATGGAATTCTTCCCGACCATGAGAAAAGTGGTGGCTGTGCTGACAACTGACAAACCGCAGCTACCAGATAGACCAGACGAAACAAACGCAGATCTGATGCGAGCCTAGACAGAAAAATCAAAGGAACTGCAGAACTTGGCAGAGCAAGACTACCTGTGCAGAAACTTCATTCTCAACGACCTCAGTGATGACCTCTACGACTACTACAACTCCGACAAGACAACCAAAGAAATCTGGAAAACGCTGCAAAAGAAGTATGATACGGAAGAGGCTGGAGCAAAGAAATATGCAGTCAGCCGCTACCTGAAATACCAGATGACGGATGACAGGTCAGTAGAGATGTAGTCTCACGAGCTTCAGAAAATTGTTCATGAGATCATCTCCGAAGGTATGAGTTTGGACGAACAATTTCAGATTGCTGTTATTATTGATAAACTGCTCCCAAGTTGGAAAGATTTTAAGAATGTGCTTAGGCACAAGACTAAGAAATTCTCCTTAGAGCTTGATCACTCGCCTCCGTATTGAGGAGGAGGCTCGTAAGCAGGACCAGAAAGAGGAAGTGCTTGTTGTCACCAACAACAACACTAAAAAGTCCAAGCCCGTAGTTCTGAAATCGAATCCGAAAAATTTTAAGAATCAGAACCGCAACCGCAACAAACAGAATTGGAACCCGCAAGGGAACCAAAAGGGACAGCAGAAACCGACCCAAAAGAATGATTCTTGACAGTTGTTTCTGTGTTACAACTGTGGGAAACCAGGTCATATGGCACGCAAGTGTAGAAACAGACCAGGCCCTTCATCGCAGGCTGAGGAGCCTCTTACGGCTATGATTTCTGAGATTCATCTAATTGGTGGATCGGAGAGTTGGTGGGTAGATACTGGTGCATCCCGCCATGTCTGCTACGCTCGTGCTATGTTCGGTACATACACGGTTGCTGATGATAAGAAAATGCTGCTGGGAGATTCTCACACCACTACAGTTGCTGGCATTGGAAATGTGGAAATAAAGTTTACCTCTGGAAAGAGACAGTTCTTCTGAAAGATGTCATGCATACTCCAGAGATAAGAAAGAATCTGGTGTCTGGATTTCTCCTTAATAAGGCTGATTTTACTCAAGTTATAGAGGCTGATTTGTATACTTGGACTTATAAAGGGATGTTTGTAGGGAAGGGTTATGCTTGTGAGGGTATGTTTAGACTTAATGTTGAATTTAATAAAGTAACAAGTTCTGCTTATATGTTGTGTGATTTTAATATCTTACACTCTAGATTATGTCATGTAAATAAACGTATTATTCATAACATGAGCACCTTAGATTTAATTGCTAAAATGTCACAAACTGACTTTGATAAATGTGAATTTTGTAGTCAAGAAAAAATTACTAAGAAACCCCATAAATCAGTTCATAGAATTCCTGAACCCTTAGACTTAATTCATTCTGACATATGTGAGCTTGATGGCACTTTGACTAGACATGAACATCGTTACTTTATCACTTTCATCGATGATGGCTCTGATTTCACTTATGTATATCTTATGAAAAATAAAAGTGATGCATTTGATATGTTTAAATTATTTAAAACTGAAATCGAGAATTAATCTAATAAGAAAATTAAGAGACTTCGTAGTGATAGAGGTACAGAATATGAGTCTAGTCTATTTCTTGATTTTTATAAATTGCATGGTATAATTCATGAGAGAACTTTACCTTATTCACCTAAAATGAACGGTAAAGTTGAAAGAAAGAATATGACATTTATCGAATTAGTTGTAGCTATTTTTATTAAATTCGGGTGTAGTAAAACATTGGTGGGGAGATATTTTATTGACTGTATGGTATGTATTGAATAAAATCCCTAAATCAAAAAGTAAGATTTCACCTTCTGAAATTTTAAGAAATTATAAACCGAATGTAACTTACTTTAGAACGTGGGAATGTTTGGCATATGTTCGTATACCTGACCCTAAGAGAATAAAATTAGCAAGTAGAGCATACGAATGTGTATTTATTGGCTATGCTATTAATAACAAAGCATATAGATTTTACGACCTGAATACACATAATATAGTAGAATCTAATGATGCTGATTTTTATGAAACAAAATTTCCTTTTAAATTGAGGAATAGTGGGGGCACGTCAAATAACACCGTGCCTATTGAAACAGAACTTAATGAATCTTCTGAAATCGAACCTAGAAGAAGTAAAAGAGCAAGAGTTGATAAAGATTTTGGCTCGGATTTTTGCACTTTTACTATAGAGGAGGATCCCACAAACCTCCAAGAAGCCTTATCTTCATTAGATGCCGATTTTTGGCAAGAGGCTATAAATGATGAGTTGGATTCCTTGGAATCCAATAAGACTTGACACTTAGTAGATTTACCACCTGGTTGTAAGTCTATAGGCTGTAAATAGATACTTAAAAAGAAATTAAACCAAGATGACACAGTTGAAAAATATAAAGCCCGTTTGGTAGCTAAAGGTTTTAAGCAAAGAGAAAATGTAGACTTTTTCGATACTTTTTCACCCGTAACTAGAATCACATCCATTCGAGTACTAATTTTACTAGCATCTATTCATAATTTAATAATACACCAAATGGATGTTAAAACTGCTTTTTTAAATAGTGAATTGGAAGAGGAAATTTATATGGACCAACCTGAAGGCTTTGTAATTCATGGTCAAGAACATAAAGTTTGCAAAATAGATAAATCATTATATGGTTTAAAACAAACACCTAAACAATGGCATGAAAAATTTGATAATTTAATAATCTCAAATGGTTTCAAACTTAATGAAAGTGACAAATGCATTTATTATAAATCTGATAATGACATTTGCACTATAATATGTTTGTATGTAGATGATCTACTTATCATGCCATAAACACTGTTAAATCTTTGTTAAGTGCCAATTTTGATATGAAAGATCAGGTGAAGCGAGTGTAATCTTTGGTATTAAGATTACTAGGTCCGAAAAGGGACTTTCTTTGGATCAATCTCATTATATTGAGAAGGTCTTAAAGAAATACAATTACTTTGACTGTAAACCTGCATGTACACCATATGATCCTAGTGTAAAGCTATTCAAGAACACTGGTGAAGGTGTAAGACAGTCTGATTATGCGAGCATCATTGGCAGCCTTCGGTATGCCACTTATTGTACTAGACCCGACATTGCCTATGTCATGGGATTATAATGCAGGTTTACTAGTAGACCTAGTATAGAGCATTGACACGCTATTGAGAGGGTCATGAGATACCTAAAACGAACCATGAACCTTGGATTACATTATGAAAAGTTTCCAGCTGTCCTTGAAGGTTACACCGATGCAGACTGGAATACTTTATCTGATGATTCAAAAGCAACCAGTGGCTGTATCTTTAGCATTGCTGGAGGAGCCGTTTCTTGAAAATCCAAGAAACGGACTATTTTGGCTCGGTCTACTATGGAGTCTGAGATGATAGCGCCACAGCTAGTGAAGAAGTAGAGTATTTAAAAAATCTGCTAGCTGAGATTCCCTTATGGGAAAAACTGATACCAGCTGTGTTGATCCATTGCGATAGTACCGCGGCTATTGTAAAAGTACAGAACCGTTATTATAACGGTAAAAGACGACAGATACGTCGTAAGCACAGCACTGTTAGAGAGCTACTCACTTTAGAAGCTATTAGAGTGGATCACATACGCAGTGACGAGAATTTGGCAGATCCTTTGAAGAAAGGACTGGCCAGAGAGAAAGTCCTTACAACTTCTAGAAAAATGGGACTATTGCCCTTAGATTGTTGAGTCACGCACAATGGTAACCCGACCTAATGACGGGAGATCCCAAAAACTAGGTTCAATGGGTAAGAACAAGTTGTGAAGTGATATGAGTTGAACATGCTATTTTTCGTATATATAGAAGCATGTATTCTTTAAGTGATTAGAGGATGAGTTAATAGAAACTCTTAATGAGATCTATACTCCATTTGAAGTGGAGTACCTACCTTCAGGAGTACTCTTGATAGACTCATCTGTGTGAATGTGGAAATTTGGCCGTTTCCTATGGAGTTTTGGGAAAAACTCATAGAGCATTCACTAAACTGGGATAGACGTGCATGGCCATAAATGCACGGGCTTACTTGATTGCACTCTAGAAAGATTATGTATGGTCTGATGTCAGGAATAGAGTTCAAGACTACGTGTCACTCTAGTAAAAACTGAATCTTATCCATTATGCAAAGGTTCAAGTCGAAAGACACCTTAGTTTATGCACAATCTTATGTTTTTCAGAAATTGCTCGAAAATATTTTTTTTTAAATTCAAGTGGGGGATTGTTGAAAAATGTTTTAAATAATAAGTGAATTATTAAAAAAATTGACTAAGTGTGAATGAGTAGCTCCTATATGTGAATAGTCCCACATTGTAGGATTATATGAAAGAATTAAGTATTTATACTTGATTCTTAGAAGCTAAGTTGGACCCTTTAGGCACCCAATGATGCTCTTTTGTGAGGAGGGAGACCATGCTTGACCACCACACGCGCATGCCGACCGACCGACTCGACCCGGGCCAGGCTCGGGTTTGTAGTGGTGTAACACTTATATTTTTTTGGTACAAAATTCTTTAACCGTTTTTAGACTGGGCTGGAACGGTCAAATCAGACCAGACCCGTATTGGAGAACGTTACATAACGTTCATTGTTTTTGACCCGTTATTTTCTCAGATCCGTTTTTCGAGACCACGTTGCCCCCAACCAGCAACGTTCTTTTTCCTATTCCGCCTTCTTTAACTGATAAGGAGACGAAACAGAAAGAACAACACCTCATTCAAATTCGTTTTTCTTTAAATCCACAAATTTGAGCAACGTTTTTTGAGTGCAGACAAAATCGTTTTGTACATGCAAACGAATCGATACCACAATAATATTGAGAGGTTGTTTTATCCTAGCGGCGGCGATTGATCCGAACTGCTTTGCACTGTACAGCAGATCGCCGAAACGTCTTCAAAAGAGTGAGGTAGTCCACGACTCAACCGAAGATCAACGTTGTTTTCAACAAAAGCTTTAACTTAATAATTCATTATTAAAACAAGTTGGGATGATAAACATTTGTGTTGTATGTTTCTTTGTTTTTTTTTTACTGCGCAAATATCCTATTTTAGTATATAATGGGAAACTGTTTGCTATAAACTTCTGCTTTCTATACTAATTTGTATTCTTACAGCATACAATTAAGATCTAGAATGGTGGTACATTGCTATTATCGCAGTTATCTGAAGGAATAACAGTTAATAACAAGTATAACAATTTGTATGTGATGAAAACTCTTGGGTTTCATCTTTATTTATGTGCCATTTTACATTATTTTCGGATCAAAACATAAACGAAAGCTTTGTCCGCATGAATCATAAGAGAGAGCAGAAGTTTATGATTAACTTAAAGTTGACTGTTGTGGATTTTAGTAGAAAACTATTTGCATGCATGTGATATATAGTTTAATCCCTTCAAAAGCTACCGCGGATTCTTAATATAATTTGGTTTTTTCCTGTGATTTCTGTATGCAAGTGTATGAGTGCTAGTTTCTGACGACTATATAGATTACAACCAAAATGGAAGAAACCTTACTTTTTGTTGTTATTCTAATGTTCATGTTTGCATAAATACACCTGGAAAGAACGTATAATGGGTGCCTTCGTCAATTTTATTCTACATACAATAAAGCTAAAGTGACCATATTGTGCATAGAAAAACAAAAAAAGAACTACGTAAAAGAAGCAAATGGAAGGATGAAAACCGTGTGCGTACCAAGAGCTTGCCATTGTCGTCAAGAAAAAGAGAGATATTCATATGTAAGAGTGACCTTCAATCAAAAAAATAATTTAAAAAAATACAAGTGTTTCCTTTTTTATGCATTACGCATAGCACCTTTGAGTAAAATTAAATTTTAACCAAACAAGAAATAACATCAATTTTCTTAAACAATATTAGTTTGAACCTAACCCATCCCAACTATGTTTTATACCAACTATTATTAGAAAAGAAATGAAAATGAAAAAACACATACTAAAAGTTGAACTGGAAATCGAAAAATGAAGATGTTTTTTGTTAGCCGCCATACTAGATCAAATGGACAAGGACTAAATGTGTTGATTCAGAATTACATATAAAATGACCAACATCAGAAGACTAGTATATCTGGTGCATAATGATTTCTAGGAACAAATGCATTCTCAAAGTTTTGTATTTAACAGATGGACAATAAGAATACAAGTAGTTTAAAGTATAGAGACAATAACTTAAAAGCTTGGAAATATCAACTCGAAGAACAAATGCTATTCAACAATGTACCATCTTTTGTTTAAACATTCAAACCAGTATATGGCAAAAATTTAAAACTGAATCCAATACAATAAGCTTACAAATCTAAATCAATATTCAAACTCTTCAAAACAATAAACTTAGCTGAGTAAGGTGAACTTCCAAGCTCAGATATCCAAATGATAGTATAACAGCGTAAAAAGACAAAATGGCTTACAGTATAGCTCCAGCTTTACGCCAATACTTTTACTCTTCTTCACCACCCTCCACCTTCTTGGTTGCAGTACTCCTACCAATAATCCTCTTATTGACAAGAAACGCCCTCTGGAAATGATTCTTGTTTGACCAACTCTGAAGGAGTGGGTGGAAATGGTTGGGAGGGAGAGGGGATTATATTTAAATATTGTTCCAATTAGTTTGAGTTTAAAATTCAAATAGATTTAAATTTATTTTGTTTCTACAATTGTTCGTTGAACAACAATAGTACTACTGGTCTAAAACATACGATTAACAAAATTAATTTATTTGTATATATAACGAGCTTTTGAATGATGAAAATGAGCTAAATTCATCTTTGAATTGTAGCGCCTTTTAGATACTATTCTCAAAAACTGGCCCAAAGCTACTCGTACCTTGATAAGAAGGATATTATAACCCAAGCGACAACTGTAATTGAACATATTCAGATGTTATAAGTGTAAACAAAAATATAATTAATAGTGATAATGAAAAACCATGCTGGATTTTATATGTTAGAAAAAACGAGTCACAAAAGTGGATATATGTCCCTTTTTGTCTATTTCGTTTCAGAAAGATCCACTTGGCAAAATTGGAGAAAAATATTTCAAGTCAAATTTCTTTTCTTTTCGGTCCTTCGTATTTTCGCCCAAGTTATAAGTCAAATTTAATTCAAACTCTGACCTACATTTTCCTATATTGGTGTTTTATTATAATGGAACTTGTCACTTAATATTTCAGAAGATTAAGTTACTATCAATTAATATTGATACTGTTTGCACATTCTTATTAAAATTTTAGATGGAATTTAGGATTTCTATCCTTTGACAGTATACACACGCAACAACAGACACCTCTTATATGTGTATGAGAAGTGTTGATTAAATATCCACCAAGTAGAGAATAATTACGTTAATAACTACTTGTCATTCCATTCACTCCACCATTTTACATTTGATCTTATAAAAAGAGAAACAGAAAATGAATTTAAGGTAAAAGGGAGAGGCGAGCTAAAAAAGAATTAGAAACAGTAAATGCCTTAACATATACAACTATTTTTTTTTCTTGTACATTACACTTGCCCACTTGTCAAAATTACTTTAGAACTTTGACCCTTGTCTGGACTTTTCAAATATCTATGCATATTCATATAAATTAAGAAAGATTATGAAAAATAATTTGGACATGCATTTTTATATGTAGCAATGCTGCTTTCACTCGGAATGGATAAATTTAATTGGGTTATGATCAAAATATGACAAAAACAAAACCTTCCGTGATTGATATGTAAAATTATAGAAACGGAATTTCAATTAATTGAAACTGTGACTTAAACTTATAAACAAGCACTTAAAAATTTCTACTACTATTTTCTTTGGCATGTGTGTGTGTATAAAGCTAGGTTCGGCTACACCTCACTTTTACTACACCTCAAATCCCTCCTGAGTTCAACCACATGTTCCGAATTAAATAATATATCTTCAATCTCCTGGAGTGAGAAGAGAAAGGTGGTATATTATTTAATTCTGAACATGTGGTTGAAATCAGGGGGATTTGAGGTGTAGCAAAAGTAAGGTGTAGCCGATCCTAGCCAATACATGTGTGTGCGCGCGCGCACATATGTATGTATATAGGTGTGTGTGTATTGTATATGTAAACTCATTGCAATTTGGATTTGGATTCCATGAGCAGTATTCATAAGTCAAACACTCGTTATATACTAGGAATAACCAGGGACTTAACGAATTTTTGCATACACTAGATAAAATCATATTTCTTACAAACGTGTGACTTATCTGAACTTGATGCTTATTCAATGCTGAGTGAAGTCGTCACTTAATGTTTGTTTACTGATAAATGAAGTTCTGTTGTATGGGGATCTGACACACACTTTTATGTACATTACATTGGTCATACAGTGTGGTTTATCTACTTAAAAAATTATGTGTATTTCAGTGTTTTAGAAGATATTATATTAAGGGCTTAAACACAAGACTTCAAAAAATATAAAGTACAAAATCCCAGAAGTTAATCACATCTTAGCACAGTGCCAAGTGCCAACTCACAAGTGAAGATATATTCAAATTGAAGATTTCAAACGTGTCATATTCAAATTTGAGTTCTCGTGAAAACCTACAAATGTACTTGCCACGTTATTCAGTAAAAATATATTATATGACAGAATCTCTTCAGTTAGTTAAATTTTGATGGCAAATACTCTAGTACAGTTTTTCGCAAACAGATATGTAACCCATAACTGCCATAACTTAAACAATCCACATTTTCATTCACGCGACACATGTCAAAATGTGAAGCTAGCAAGAAGTAACAAACAACTTAAAACTGTTCATAACCAATTTAAGAATCCTACTTACATCAGAATCATTTGATTTTCCATCACACGATATTACTCCTTTGTAGCATCTGCAATGACCACTCTTTGCTTATAAATATATGACTATTTGCACCTGCAAATAATGACATCATCTCGACTAGGTATTTTTCTCACTTTAGTTTGTTTGTTTTGCTGATTAATGTTGGAATTGTTTGGTCAAGTGACAATTACATGGAAATAGGGGTGTTATTTTAATTGTTTAAGCCTTGATTTAAGTCACATGTCCAATTGTTAAGTTTCGGTTTTCAGTTTTATTTATTTTTTTGCTTCTATTTTATTTTCTTTTTCTTTTTTGACTACATAAAAGAAATGGACTTTTGCCTCAAGCCACTGAAACCTTTCAATATAGCTCAAGTCCCTCATATTCACAACTTAAATAAAATCCACACTTTCAACATATCACTTTATGAACACTAACCTCACTTTTAACATACAAAATTTATATTATGTTCTCATATAAAAGTCGAAATAAAATTTCGTTTACATCATAAATTCATACATTTTATGTCTTTTAACAAGATCTGCATGTTATATGGTTCGATGAGGCTTTATATTTTGCGGATGAATAGCACATATTTATGATTTCGGCTTCAAATTGCAAATTATTTACAAGTACTTGCAAATATTTATAATTTCTACTTTGAATGGAAACTATTTGGACCACCAAAATTTTATCTAATTATATGACATATGAATATAGTGGAAAAGACCATAAAAATTGTGATTTAATAATGAAAACAAAATTCCAATTGTATCATTCAAATTTGAAAAAAGTGCAAATATTTGATTTTGCATGTAAATTGCTAATGTTTGCAAGTTGTGCTTCACATTGTTGATATTATTTTTTATAAATATGCAAAGCACAAAATCTCACCGAAACATATAGCAAATGATTCTTATTGAAAAAAGTATAATACTTGTAATTTGGTTGTGAAAGGCAATTTCAATCGGATGTTTCAAACAGAAGATCTTTTTTTTATATTTCAATTAATATGTAGACAATTTTATATGTACTAGATGATGACCACATCAATTTTTAGGGACTTTTGGTAGAAGATTTGGCTAAATGGTACTTCTCAGAAGTTTAAAAAAGACGACTTGAGCATAATTGGCATGCAAAAAATATCGCATTAGATACTACTTAATTAAATTTGGAAAAATATTATACAATTGTATAGTTTGAAGTGATTCTTAACTATTTAATTTTAGACAAAAAAACGACATTAAAAAATAAAATTCAAAGTTTCAAACTTATATGATGGATATTAATATGTTTCTCAATAACAAATTTTTATTTCTATAAAAAAATACCAAAGTTAATATACCAAGCTTTTAGGAAAGAACTCTATATAAAATTGAATAAAACAATTTGTATTTAAACATAAAATAAAACTTTTAAAAAGAAAAATATTTTCAAAAACAATGATAATCTAGAAATACAATTGAAGATAGACAGAAAAATTGTTTTAAAAACAAATAGATATAGGTTGAGAGAGAGAGGGGGGGTGATAGGCTTTATAAACTAAATTACTCGACCTTTACTCAATAAAAAGATATTCTTGGTAATGCATATATTGTAGTAAATTTTTAAATAAAAACAGAAAAGCATTTTTCAAAATTTATGTATTACCTCAAACATCTTGCAAACTAAAAACACAGAACTTCTAATCAAACTCTTGATATCTCTAGCTAGCTACGTAGCAGGGATACTTCAGTTTGGGGAAGAAGCGCGTGTCGCGTGCGCCACGCGTGCGGGGGTGCGCCGCGGTGCGTACGGGGTGCGCCTGGTGGCGTATCCCCGTATTCCAAGGCGCCGATACGTGGGGGTGCGCCAAATGGGGTGCGGGAGGAGCAGAAATTGTAATTATACAGCAGTACATTAAAAAAAACACAGACGCTTTCGATCGAGAGAAAAACAAAACCCTAATTGGAGATTTCGTCGCCGTCGCTCATCCGCCTTCGCTCTTCTCGCCGTCGCTGACAACCATCGCTGCCGCCGCTCCTCAGCCCGCCGCTGCCGCATAAAGGATATTGCAAATCATCTCTGACCAAAGTTTTGCCATCGTCTTCCTCTGCTAGACGCGTTGAAGTTAGTGCTCGATTTTTATTGCCCATATCGAATAGCAATTTGCATCTCTAAGTATTATCTTCTCAACCCAGTTCAACCCAGTTTTTGATTTTTAGTGCCTAGAATCAACCATTAAATTTACCTTTGCCCATCTTTCTGTAAGAGTTAACTGTAAATAAGGTTTACCTTTGGTTCTGAACATTATTTCTTCAATTTTTAGTAAAATTTTAACCAACTTCGTGTTTAATTTTCAATTCTCAGATTAAATATCTTCCACCATAGAATGGTGTTGATTGATTTCTGATTATCCAAGATGATGACTAAGTCTTTTAATATTATGTCTTTTATTTAATATTATATATATATATATAATATTTTAAATTTGTCGTATCCCCCCGCACCCGAATCCCCAATTTTTTGAATTTGCCGAATTTTCGTATCCCCGTATCACGCACCCCCGCACCCGCACCCGCACCCATGCTTCATAGCTAGCTAGAGAAGAAAGACCTCAGCAAACTTTGTGCTAGATGAGACTGGCAAGGTAAATAGGCACACAGATATCAGATGAGCCTCACGTCAGTCTCCTTTATAAACTGTCTGAAAATGAGTAGCGAGAATTTGAAATTAAAACTTATGAACTAACCGTCATCCACATAAAATTCCTATACAGTTAGCTGGGTGTGTAGAAAAGATGATGCTGCTATGTTCTAAGAATTATATCCCCAGCGTAAAACATTTGAGCTATAAATTGCTAGGATGTGCAAGAAGGAAAGATCGGGGATTTAAGACATATTGGCAGCTAAACCCCATCAATATTCTTAGACAAGAACGCTTTAAACCTAACAGATCCCAAACATGATTTAGACCAACTACTACACCAAAATAACCGGCAGTAAACATTTACAAGGCTACGTAAAAGTCAAAGTGGTGAAATAAAAATAAATAACATTCTTCATTCCACTTGAATAAAAAAATTACACTTTTTGTTGCCTTCCCAACAAGTCGACATTGATGCAATAGTTCTTTCATAATCTTTTTAGTCAAAAATATTTGGAATCAAACATATCATTTCGAGGCATAATACACGAAACCTTGCATGTTTCAGCACACATGATGGTGACTAACATCTAAGAATATTAGGCTCTCTTGTGCTACCTTGCATGTTTCAGCACACATGATGGTGACTAACATCTAAGAATATTAGGCTCTCTTGTGCTACCGTAGTAGATCAAATAGACGAAGGACTAAACGAGATGATTTAGAACCCAAAAAATGAAAATTTATCAAACATCAAAAGACTAAATCTAGTGGGTAATGGTCATCTAAAAACGTGCGCTTTCTTGGAGTCTTTTCTTTCACACTATATGCATAATAAGAACACTTGAAGTGCAAAGCATAAACTTTCAAAAATAAATTAGAGCTAACAAATATCAATTCAAAGAATATGTGCTACTCAACAATGTACTTTCTTTTGTTTTAACACATTCGAACCATTACTTAGCACTGGCAGAAATTTAAATATAATCATCTGTATTCAATGAACACATTACTGCATCAAAATTTGAATTAGGTTTATACTTTAGAAGCATGCTCAGGTAAATCTAAATAATATATTTAGCCTCATCAATACAACAAGCCTAACAAAGTAAGGTAAACATCCCAACTCGGAAATCAAGTACCGATATAACAGGGTAAAAAGATCAAAAGACTTACAAAATAGCTCCAAGTTTAAGCCGAAACTTTACTCTTCTTCACCGCCTCATCAGTTTCATCCCTTGTCCTCTTCAACCCCCCATCCTCCAACTCATATATTGGCAATGCAACTGACTCAGCTGATTTTACATAAAAGCCCCTAACATTCTTCCATTTCTTTGGCACATTCTCAGTAGCCCCTTGAACCGCTGCCTCCACATTCTCCACAATCTCCTCCCATTTCATATCCTCCCTTCCCATTTCTATCCCAATGCACGTCCCACCTGTAAACTTCAAACTCGTCTCATGCATATGCTTCTTCACATCCTCCACCCAGTTATCTTTCCTAAAGTTTATCTCAACCAATCTCCTCTTCCGGTTTGGGGTTATCCTACCAATAATATTCTTATCAACAAAAAACGCCCCGTCTGAAAAAAGATCCTTATTTGCACGAAATTCAGAGAAGGGATGGATGGAAACGGGTGGGAGGGCGAGGGGATTGATGGCATTTTGGATGGAGGAGAGGGAAAGTGGGGAGGTGGGTTTGTCGTCGAAGATGACGAAGAAAGAGGAATGAATTGGGTGAGGGAGATGGAGAGGGACAGAGAACTTGCGGCCACGATGTGGCACTAGCTTTGTAGAGAGGATTAGATAGATTAGGGTTTCTTTGTTGGAACTTGACTTGGAATTTGATGAGAGCCATTTGATGAGTGATTTTACTGATTTTTCGATTGTTGGTTTCATGATTTGAGGTTTGGCCATAATGGAAAATTCAGGTTGAAGCCGAGGGGATTTAGGGTTTTGGAAGAGATGATACTACGGCATTTAGTTGGTCAGATGTCAGCATTTATTGGTTTAAACCAATAAACCAACCAAACCCAAATAAAGTATGGTTATTCGGTTTAATTTCGAAAGTTACTTGCCTGATTTGGTTTCATTTTTTGAATTTATTTGGTTTTCTAATTGGTTTCGGTTTTCAATATTCGAAAACCGACCCATCCAACAAAACTGAAAATAACACCTACATTATTGTAAAATATTGTAATTATTTAATATTTTAACAAAATTATTTTTTTAGGTCGGATTAATATTAATTAATTGAAGCAGTTAGTTTGTAGAAATTAAAACATCGTCGTATTTTTGCATAAAATGAGCGATCCTCTGAAGAAGGAAGCACTCATGTAATTTTATTCTACAGTTAAATAAGAGCTACCAACAAATCTGACATGTGACAAAAATCTATGTACAAAAAACAAAAATAGAAAACCCCCCAATGGAAAAAATAAAAAATAAACTAAAATTATGGTATATAAAGTGTCATAGGTTCAAAGATAAAGTCGGCTCAAATATCTACCGATCAAGCTAGAGAGAGCCCGTCCAACCTGTACAGATCGGCTTTGCGTTCACATCCCACTCGTAGAAGCTTCATAGCATGAAACGGTCCAAGCGGCATCAACCTAATACAATTGAAAGAACTCAATAGAAAGGTAAGTCCAGCACGTATATATATGTATATAAAAGGACTTATATACAGACATACACACACACATACATACATGCATACATACATGTGTGTGTGTGAAAGAGGTAACAGAAGAAAGCTATGGACCTTAACTCAGCTATCCAGTAGATTAGAAGAGTTTGACAAGTTATCCTCATTAAAATAGTTAATTATAGCAGTGCTTAATGTCATATTATGTCTCTTACTACTGTAATCCAATTTTATCTTTACGTTGTGGATGTGACATTTTGCACCATTAAGAAATTCTTTAAAAAAATGCATATTTGGCCAATTTGTAGCTAGGATGTGCGATCCAATTATAACTAAATACTGCAATGTCATAAATTAGGTTATCAGAAGAAGTGCCGATGCTATTAAACATCCGTTGGTTCTTTTCAAACCATAAGTTTCAACAAGTTATTATGAAGATGGTGTCAAAACATATTCTATTATATTTGATGTACTGAAATCTAAGTACATTCCAGTAGCATCCACAACTAAAATCAGAGTTATTCCAGTTAAGCTTGAAAATACGGAGATTATTTATGAGAATAGAATTAGTCTTGAGACAATCATAATATAAATGCGCAATGTCTTCTAAGGTTGAGTTACAAAAATCACATATTTAACTATAAGCAGATTTCTTCTTCTCGGTTATGTTCGATTTCTTATGTAGGATTAGTCATATACGTAGTTTTGCTTTGGGGGTGGGGGGACATTGATTTTTCATTTTAACATCTTTTGCTTAATATTGAAGAAATTCAAAATGTATAAACTGAGGATGAAGAGTATATTTTAATATTTTTCCAACACTAACTCTTAGTATCACTTTCACCGTCTTAGTGATATAACTCGAGCTTAGCACAAAGTGCTAAAAATTGGGTCAAGGTACGTCCTTCAAGGGCATGATTGAAACTAAAGTTCCATGCGAAATCATTATGAATGAAGAAGAAAAATCATCGAGGTTGGAAACTGGCAGCACCCCATTCGGAACTTTTCTTAATTTCAAACAAAAACCAGAGTTCATCTCAAGGAAAAGATGTAATCTTTGTCAACATAAAGGATAAAAGTGGCGATCGACGAAGAATACAAAAGAAGGGCAAGTTGGACGGGTGCAAGACCAACGAAGGCCATTGTCGAAGTATTGGATTTGGAGGAAGATAAAATCCACAACCCATGTGCCCGAGAGTAATGGGAATAAGCCTAACTGGTGGAGTGTCAATACATTCGTGAGGTTCGGGAACCCTAGCTTCATTACCCAAAAGGCCAAATTGGTTTATAAGACCATTGACATCCTTCAATCGCGTAATTTTAGAAGACGGTAATAAAGAGGAAGATGAAGAGAAAGCCATTTCAGAATCTCAAGAATTAGGGAAAGGGAGAATGTCAAACTAAAGAGATCTAACAGAAATTAAAATAAAAACAAATTTCTTACTTCAATTTAAAAAATTCAAATGCAAAGGGAGAATTAATTTCAAAACTTTCTTTCCTTCTTTTCTTGAATGAAAATGTAAAAGATAAATAAAGGAAAGATAAAAAAATACCCTCGTACCTTAATATGAATATTGGCCACACGATCGAAATGATGAAAGAACCAACAAAACGTCATTCGATTAAGCTGCCAAAACAATAAGCACAAAGATTGATACAGATTTACCTAAAGAAATGAAAAGTTTGATTTAACAACGGTTCAGACCACGGCCCAATGGAGGAATAACAGTGGATAAGAGCATTGAATGCAAAAGTAACCAGTAAAACTTCTTCCACGGACGACAAGAAACTATAATATGTAAATATTAACAAGCCTACATTGAAAAGAATGGTATTCACAGCTCACTGCCGTCGTTTAACAACTGCAGTGCGGTATACAAACGACAATCTCTAAAATTAGAACGAATACGCTAAGTTCAACCTCAGTCCTCACCCAAATAGCGGGGAAGGTCGTGCCAAGCACACGAACAAGCAACTTTTCACAGCTCACCGTCGTCGTTCGATAGCTATACCGACAACACAATGTATGAACGACAACGACAATCTCAGAAATGAGAACGGTGATGCGAAATGAAAAATTGATAGATGTAAAGACCAGGAGAGCAAACAACTCCACCTGAACAAGAATGGAGGATCATATGTTACTTTATAAATAAAAAGCTCATGCGAAAGATAATGTATAGAAAATAGCTCTCGAGATACGAAGATCTAGAGTGAATTACAGACAAGTCTACACCAATCTGCGATCAGTGCAGATTTGGAGGGCAAGTATTACACCTGTATTTCTCAAGCTATGTTAGAAATGGGCTAAGCAATGTACAAATCTAGGAGAACTGCACCCGAGTAAATACCAAAACAAAAGGAGAAAAAATTAAAACAGTCTGATCGATACTGCACAGGAAAACATGTAATGACCCTAACTTTAACTAACATTATTTAGAACATTTAATTAGATAAATTAAATAAAATAATATAAAGGGATAAGGAAATTAAGATTTGGTAATTAAGTTTAGGCCGTGTCTTTGTTAATAAGCCAATTAAAGAAATAAAAGATTAGGATAAGAAGGAGGAAAATAATAAGGGCAAAATGGGAATAGCTTTCATTCCTACCCCTTAAACCCTTTTATCTTCATTTCCTTCGTTCATTTTATACACATACAAACTAAACATAGATAGAGGCCAGCCATAGCTGAGGAGAAACAAGAAGGAAACTAAAAGATTAAGGAATCAAAGCTAAAATAATTCAAGTCTATACCAAATTTCATCTTTCTCATCCAAATCAAGGTGAATAATACATATACATCTCACATTTTGAATTGTGTTTCAGTTTTGAGTATAAATCTATTTCTTTTGTAAGTATTATGCCATGTTTTAGTAGTTTGAATGATTATATGCTTGTTGGTGATTTTCTAAAATTTAAATATGGAATTTAGTGATATGTTTGAGTTTGAAAACTTATCATATCATACCCAAACGACTTGAGATTTCGATATGATGTTAGAAATATCATTTTAGATGTGGGTTTTTAATTTCATAATTTTCCAAGTAAGTATGAATTTTCTAAGTGGAGAAATTGGTGAATTTCAGATTTTAATTATTAAAAATAGTTTAAATAAGTTTTTGGCTCTGATATTTTTATACATCAAAGAGTATGATAACTTGATTTATCTTGATTTTTGGGGATTTTCCTAAGAGTATAGGAATGATAAATAAATTATTTGGGCCAAAAAGGGTTTATTTGTTTAATTAAAATGTTTATAATAAGGAGTAATTTGTAAAAATGTTTGGTATTGAGAATTATGTTGGGTGGTAGATTTTCAGTAAAGGAAATTGTAGCAGTATTGCAGTTTTCAAGTTAATTACCATTATGCCATGTCGACATCGGCCATGTCGAGCCACATCTCACCATACTTCATCATCTTCGACTCGGAACAAATCAATATGCATGATGTCAACGAGTTTGGCATGAAGCAAATTGGGTTGGAACCTTGTCGAGACCATAGTAATAAAGACGAAGTAGTGGTCATCGATGGGGTCATGTCGATGCGCATGATGCCGCGTTTTATACTAAGAAGCATGCATGCCGCATATACTACTTCGAGCCTAATGCTTTAGATGGTCATCGAGCCTAACGCTTTAAATGGTCATTGAGCCTAACACATTAAATTATCATCGAGCCTATGCCGTTTTAACTTGTCGTCCAGTTTACTCTATGTTGCTTTTAAAATTGTTATCGAGCCTTGTCAATGCCACTTTTAACTAGTCTTCGAGCCTAAAAATGCTTTTTTATAGTCATCGAGCTCAACCTATACTGCTTTTAACTAAGTCGACGTCATTGATATTGACGTCGCACTTATCCCAGTTTGTTTACATTCTAAATGAGGCTTTGATGTCGAGGTTCTTGTGTGTCACCGAAGTCTAGTTTTATAGTTTAACACTATGACTTATAAAGTTATGACTTCGACATCATTCCCATATATTTTCAAATAAAAGACTTCGACATACTTTAGAATGGTAAAGGATCTCTAATGGCGATGACGTCCTCGAGTTTTATAGTTGTTAAGGTTTAACATAATTATGGCCTTGTAGTCTAAGTTTTGAGAGGGTCGAGGACCCTAATGATTTTGAGTTTCATCAACGGTGTTTTATAAAGCATATCATGGCATGAGTATTTTAAGTAAAGTAAATGACTAATGTTTTCTTTGTTTTAAGTATGATCTAAAGGGTTAAATCATTTACAAAAATTTTGTTTTCAAGGAAATATGGATAGGGTAGTTAACCCAGAATTTTACTAAAAGAATGACTCGGAGATAAGAAAACAAGATGGGACTGGTGTAGGGTCGCATCCTATACTTTAGCTAGTAGTCCCTAGCTAATATAAGTCCAAAATTCCAGTGTGTGGGGCTTTGTCATATGTAAGACTAAAAGAAGGTTACACATAGAAAGGAATATACAGAGTAGAGATAGGTAATTTGTGAGCCCGCAAAACCATTAGGATCAGTTGACCCTAAAAGTAGTAAGTTACGGACAGACCATCCATTTTTCCTATAATAGTAAGTTAGAATATATATTTTGTCTAATAGGCCCGAGTTAGCCATGAGTTTATAGTCAACCTGATAAAACTATGGTGTTGGGACAGATAGTCTACTGATTACCTATTTTGTATACATACATGTTATTATTATATTGTTTGTTATAATTAGATTGGTTATAGGATTTTGACAGCAAAAGATATGCTTTTAAAGGATATTAGTAAGGGGAAAACTCGTTCCTCTAAACGGTGTGGCTGTGCAGTTAATGCCCCGCTATATCCCCGCTATAACTCCGATATATCTTATAGCGGATTCCTACCGCTATGATTTTTCCATATATCCCCAACATATAGCCTTTCCGCTTCAATCCCCGCTATATCCCATTATTTCCGCTATATTCCGCTATTTCCGCTATATCTTCTATAAAAAATTGGATTGAAAAATGATATTTATACGCTATAAAAATTATGAAATTAACTAATTTCATTGAATTTTTTATATATGTTTAGAAATGATAATACTCTAATATTCTACTAAATTAAATTAAATTATATAACAGTTTTACATTCATTTACAATACATTTGCACATATTTTTATTTAAAATTATTTTTGTATTAATTATAATTCAATTGAATGTTAATTTTTCACATAATTACTATCTATATATTTGTAAAAACAACAAGTATGGGATTTATATGCTATTTTAGAGTAATCCGATATATCCCGCTATATCTTCGCTACATCCACGCTATGACTTTTTGTACCTCTACCGCATTGAATCCACCGAGCGCTTTAACTGCACAGCGGTGTGGTCTCACTGAATATCAATAAATTGAGATGTCATATTATTATTCACACCAGGCTTTTTGTCTGACTCGAAGTTCATATTTTTCCCTTAAACTCTTAGATACTCAAAATTAATTTGAGTAGGTTGGGAGTTAAGGTTTTCAGGGTTAGTAGGTTTTGACGAATAAAGCTTCCAAAGACGTGTAGAAGGCAAAGATTAGTTATGTAGGAGATTATTTATTTACCTATTCCTTTGTGATTGAATATTTTCTATAATGGAAGATGTTATAACTGTCTATTTAGTAACTCTGATCATCCAAGGGGGCATCTTCATATATCGCTCTTGGCGTATTTTGCAATAATTTTATTTATCATAACCTGGGCAACGTTATGGGATTATGTACTGAACATGAAATGCTAATTTGAAATGTAATGAGAAAAGTTGTTTTGAAATTGTGTTTGAAATATTTCATATTCTTGTGCTTCTGATATTACGGATACCATTAACATTACCACATTTTGTCACCGGAAATTAATAGTATAGATGATTGCAGCATATGTAGCTGTTAGTTTCAGGCCTCAAAATATGAGATATTATAACTTGGTACTAGAGCATTGGTTTATGTAAAATTTAAAAGAAATTTAATCTTTAAAAGAGGTTTTAAAACATAGTCCAAATGAACTAGAGAATAAGATTGGGGTATGGGATAACGCTATAGTAACGTACTTGTATTTGTTATATATAAGTATACGCTTTATCTTTATTCTCCTATCTCTCTTAGATCGTTCTTCCGTGTCTTACTAAGGTTCGAATGCAGATTTAAAAGGTAAGTAAGATATGGAGGCAGGAAAAGGAAGAGTGAATCTTGGTGGAGGAAGCATCACAACTAATGGAAATGCTAGGCCCAATACTAAGAGAAACCCTGCTCGGCAAATAGCTGCTAATGTAGGTGCTGGAACACCGCAGGTTAATATGGGAGCTATGTATCAGTTCTTTGTCAACATGACGCAAGCAGGAGCTGTTGCTGGATTAGTAGGTGGAAATGCTGAAGGAGTGAATCAGGAAGCTCTGATTGTCAACAACCAAGCTGTGCTAAGTAGGGATTATGTAAGGCTTGGAGAAAAACCATTTATTGGAACTAAGGATGCAATTGAAGTAGAGAATTGGTCACTTCATTGAGAGAGGATTTTCACTAATCTTGGACTGAATGATGAGCCGAAGAGAAGATTGGCATCTAGGCAACTGCAATGAGCCGTGTTACTCATTAAATCCACCTTCCACTTAAGCCATAAGGTCCCTAACAGAGGATAGAAGTTAAAGAATCTGCATCAGACCTTCCGAAGAGATCGAAGGGATGCAGTCAATAATATAAGGCGGTTCAAGACCTTTCATGGAAGAAGGAGAGTATCATTTGACAATGTTCAAGAGGCGCTTACCCTTTGGAGTAGGCAAACAAGCGGAAACAAGGACATATGACCTTACGACAACTTTTTCGAAAGCGCAATAAGCCTTTCGGGCCAGATAATACACCTGCAGGATACCTTCCGATGTTACCGGAAGGTTTAGGTACAAGCAACATCCATAAGTCAACGGAAAACAACCTTCCGCCATCATCCAAGGAAAATGCAACTCTCGGCTGTAGTCAAGTAGGAAAAGTAACCTTCTAACAAAGCCAAAGGATCCACAAAAGCTAGAAACCCTTTGGTACTTTGGAAGGTTCATATGTCGTACAGATGATGAATCTTCCGACAAGGGCAGCGGGTTCCTAAAAATAAGTGAAGGAAGAGACCCTTCGGCAGCATTCAGCAGTCCATGATGATGTACAATAAGAAAATCTTCCGTCCATAATGAGAGGCCTACAACCATGTACGAGAAGCAGTCTTCCGGCAAGACCGAAAGGTTTGCAACTGTGGACAAGGAGCAACCTTTCATACTAGTCGAAGGCATAAGGTCGGAGGGAGTGCCGCCTGCATCTATAAATAAGACCCAAGGGGTCCTGTTTTGGGAGGATTTTCTTTCATTCGAAAAACTTGTAACTTCTTGATCATAATTCTGTAACTCTAATTGGGGATCAAATTGGGGAAATTTAATAAAAGTGAAGTCTTATTGTGAATTGCAAGGGAAGTCTTCTGATTTATGAATCATTTTATTGATTACTTAACTCTTCGCTGTCATAATATCAATTTTCAGGGTTAATTCCTCCGAAAGGTTCTTGCTGATAAAGTCTGAAGATCAACTGGTTAAAGCTATAACCTCAAACTAGGAAAGATGTTGAGTTTACAACTTTCACCCTTCGGTAGGACTAACGGCTGAGCCTGGCTAATATAAGTAGTAACCTTCCGGAGTTACTGGCATCACAATTGGAACCCCTCAACTAACATGATTAGATAATCATATATTAGCAGCAACCAAACCTTCTGTAGTTATTAATCCTCCATTCAAACCCTTCGAGATAGCCTACGTATGGGAAAATAAGCTTAATCTGACAGTTGAAATCCTCATATCTCACGGCCAGGTTAAATCCAACTTCTTAAGAGTGACGAAACCTTATGACAAGATCGAACGCCTTCGTATACCATATATAGTTTCGTTCTTGGTTATATTGCTAAGGAGCCTAATCACTCAAACCTTTCGGAAGTGCCGGAGTTCAACTTTAAAGGAATATATCCGATTGATCTCCATTTGTGTTATAAAGGAGAGCCTTCCAGAGATTACAAATAAGCTTACCTCTTGTAATAAACCTTCTATTCGAAAGATTAAACCTTTCGCCCATTTTGAGATACTCAAATCAAGGTTCAGCGATTCTTGGAGCAAATTGTAAAGATTATAATTAAGGATAACGTTCCTTACTACTCAATCAACTTTCTCTTTCTCATTAAAGCACTATTTGGGGTGTTAACCAAAAATCTGGTTAACAAGCCGCGTTATACTGGTGGAATAGTGTTACTATTGGAGTAGCGGAGGAAACCCTGACTTGGGCAGAATTCAAGGGAAGGTTTGTGGAAAGATTTATGTCGGAGATCGCTAAGTCTACCCTATTGAGAAAGTTGGCTGAGTTGGTGCAGGGAGATATGACAGTGCTGGAGTATGCTACAAGATTCGAGAAGTTGTCCTAGTATAGGTATGCTACTGTGGATACAATAATTAAAAGGAATGAGAAGTTCGTTCGGGGACTGAGACCTGAGCTTGCTTGGGCAACTTTGCCATATCTCAGGGATCCATGTGATGTAGTTGTTGAGATGGCTTTAAGGAATGAAGAGATGCTTGCTTTCTTTGGTAATAACAAAGTAGTGGAGGCTCAAGGTGGGAAGAATCAGAAAAGGAAGTTTTTTCACAAGAAGAAAGCTCAGAAGAGTAGAGCTGCCAAGAAAGAAAGAAAATATGAGATTATCTACTATAAGTGTGATAAGAAATGGCATTTCACAAATGAATGTCGTTATGGAGATGGAAAGAAGGTGATTGGAAGGAAGAATATCAAGCACTTCAACTGTGATCAGATCGGTTATTATAAGAACCAGTGCTAGGAACCAGCTAAGCTGAGAAGGGCAAGGTGTTTGCATGGAACCAGCTACCTCGAGACCAACAACTAAGGAGAAAGGAAAGGCTATGAAGGGAGGTACACTTTTGATTCATGGTATACCTGTTAGAGTTCTATTTGATACTAGTGCATCACGTTCTTTCACATCTCATCGTTTGGTAGATAAGCTTAACCTAGAACCCTCATACCTAGTTACATCCTTAAGGATTGTGAATCCGATGGGAGGTTATGCAACATTTGGGATGAGATGTGACCAGTTAGAGTTTGAATTGTCAGGTCATATATTTTCTTACAGTTTGCATGTGTTTGATTTCATAGGTTTCGAAATTATTTTGGGTATGGACTGGTTAAGTAAGTATGATGATAGGATATTTTACCACGATAGGAAAATATCACTAAGGCACCCTAGTAGTAGTGATCGAATTATATATTCTATAGAAAATCCGAGTTTTGATGTTTGTTCTTTATTGGTTGTAATAGAGGAGGAAGAGAGTCGAATCGAGTTTTCGTTGTTAAAGATTCTTAGACATCTTTGAACCAGTGACATGACTACCGTTGAAATGAGCTATTGAGTTTTGGATAGATCTTGTACCAGGAGCTGAACCTGTTAGTAGACCGCTAAGTAGGATGACGCCTACCGAGATTGTAACATCTCCTACTTTGAGGCCCGAAGCTAAGCGCTATAGATGTTGCATCCATCTATAGTATTAACTTCCGATGACAAAATACGGTAATGTTAATGGTATCCATAATATCAAAAGCACATGAATATGAAATAAAATCAACACTGATTTCAAAAACAGATTTTCCGATTACATTTCAATTCAATATTTCATATTCAATTACATAATCCCAAAACAATTCTCAGCTTTTGATCAAATACAATTATTACAAATTACGCCAAGAGCGACATATGAAGATGCCCCTTGGATGACCAGAGTACTAGATAGACATATCAGTCATAAATACATCACAACGGAAATAATACTAAATAACTCATACATAGCTAGCTTTGCCTCATGCACATCTTCGGAAGCTTATTTGTCCAACCTACTAAACCTGAAAATTCCTTAACTCTCCATCTACTCAAATTTAATTTTGAGCAGTTGAGAGTTTAAGGGGTAAGCATACACTTCAAGTCAAACATAAAGCATGGTGTGAATAATTCTATTACATCTCGGTTTTCAGATATTAAGTTAGACCACACCGCTTAGCGGAACGGGTTTCCCCTTACTAATATCCTTTCAAAATCATATCTTTTACAAATAAAAAACCTACAATCAACTGATTATAACAATAGTAACAATAACATATACACATATAAATCAGATATTCAAAGGACTATCTGTCCACACTATAGTTTTATCTCGCTAACTATTAACCATTGGCTGACTCGGGCCTACCGGAAATAATAAATATTCTAACTACTGTTAGGCACAATACTGGGCTATCTGCCCATAACTATCTTCTTCCAAGGTCAACTGATTCTAACGGTTTTGCGGAACCTATCTTTACTATGTATATTCCCTTCTGTGTATAACATTATTTTAGTCCCATCGGTGACAAAGCCCAACACACTAGAATTTTGGACTTATATTAGCTAGGGCTATTAGCTAAAGTATAGGATGCAACCTCATACCAGTCCCATCTGGTCTTCTAATATCTGAGTCATATACTTAAGGTTAACTACCCTATTCAAATTTCATTTCCTTGTAAACAATCTTTACAAATGATTTACCTTTGAAATCATATCTTTATAAAACAAGGAAATCATACTCTTTGCTTTACTCAAAACACGTATGCCATGATATATGCTTTACACAAAATAATGTTGATGAAATCTACTCAATGGGATTATCCACCCCTTCAAAATAAGTTAAAGTCTCTTTTTAACTTAGAAAACTTTAGGCTATAAGGCCAAAACAGTACCTTCGAAACCTTTGCTTAAAACCTTTAAACAATCCTTTTCAAAATAATTGAGTGCATCACTTTCGAAACCATTATATAAAACCTTAGGCATCCCCTTTCGAAACCATTTAAACCTGTCTTTCAAAAGCATTTGAAACATTCCCTTTAAAACACGTAAAAGCAAACCTTTTGGAACACTTAAAATATACCTTTCGAAAGCATTAAGGACTTCCCTTCGAAACACTTATAACATACCTTTCGAAAGCATTGGGCTCAAGTAAGGGGTTGTGGAAACATTTCTTCAAAACGATTTAAAATTATTCCTTTCGAAACCATTAGGTTTAACCTTTGATATAACTAAAGGGTCATAAAAAACATAGTCGAAAGCATTACTTTCGAAAACATTAATCCCAAGTAAAAGAAAGAGTATAGTTTCGACAAACCCACCCTTTCAAAACCATTGCCTCTGAAACCATTTGAAAGCGGCTATACGACCCTTTCGAAAGAATTGAGAAGACGGCTTCAAAGTTAAAAGGCGGAAGCACCCCTTTCGAATACATTGTAATTCAAAAGGTATGAATGAGGCAGCATGGTTAAAGTGGCTATCCTTTCAAAAGCTTCTTTTAAAACAAAAGTAAATGGCAACTCTTTGGAAAGCTCCTTTCTAAAAAAAATGGCAACTGGCGACTTGTTCGAAAGCCTCTTTTTAAACAAAGGTAAGTTGATTGATTAGAAAGCTAATTAGAGTGGCTTCAACCCTTCGGAAGCATGCCTACGGCACCATCATTCCTTCCGCCTTTCTCCAATACACTATACACCAATTGCTCAATATCATGTGCATTGGTTTCGAATAGGTGCGAAAGGTCTAATTGGGCATGGTGATGGAAGCAAGCAAAGGAAGTGGCAAAGTTGTAATTCCTAACAAAACTAATTTTATGTCTTTCAAAGTAATTACTTTTTACCTAACTTGCCTAATTTTTCAAAATATGATTGGTTGTCCACTCTTTATCAAAATTCTTTTCTAAAAAGGCTGCCATATTCAAAATTCACAATTAAAAACATTTTAACAAATAAGCCCTCCTCCTTAATAAAACATGTAAAACATTTAAGTCCATTAATTTAAATAATTTTATAACCATAGTAAAATTCTTAGGAAAATTCCCCAAAAATCACAATAATTCACTTTTAATATGTTTTCTGACATGTATAAATTTCAGAAAATCATTATATAATTGCCTTAAATAATTTAAACCCAATATTAACTATTTTCTCTCATAGAAAATTCATAATAAATCCAGAATTACTTAGAAAATTATGAAACTTGAAACCCACTTTTAAAATGATGTTTTTAATCATATATCAAAAACGCAAATCATATAGATGTCATTTATTAGGTTTGCCAATCCAAACTTATCATAAAATCTATATGAAATAATATAAATCATCAACAAGTATATATATATATATCTATTTAAACAAACATAACATGGCATATTACTTGCAACATAGTTCGGATCAAACCTTGAAACCGAGATCATTATCGAAAGTGAGATGTAAATCAATTATTCACCTTGGCTTGGTGTTAAGAAGGTTGAGATTTACCCTTTGATTGATTTGCTTGAACTTTCTACTTGAATCCTAGCTTTTCTTATTCTTGAATCTCTTTAATAGTGGCCAGCCGAGATCAATAGGGTTTTTAGTTTTGTTTGTAAATGTTAAATTGAATAAGGGATAAGGGATAAAAGGGTTTAGGGTATTAGAATGAAGGATGTTCCTATTTTACCCTTACCATATTCCTCCTACTTACTTATTTTAAAAAAATTGCTCATACATTCATTAAGGCACAGCTCCTTCTAAATTAACAATTATCAATCCCTTAACCATCTACATTATTTCATTTAATTTATCTAATAAAATGCTCTAAATAATGTTAGTTAAAATTAGGGTCATTACAGACTCCCCTCCTTTAAGAATTTCGTCCTCGAAATTACGATAAGGTACCCACAACAAGCGAACATAAAGGTAAAGCATACCATGAAACAAGTTAGGATAAGTATCTGTAATCCTGCTCTCGGTTTTCCAAGTACAGTCTCTCTCGTCGTTACTCCATTGGACTTTGACTAATCTGACTGTCTTGTTCCTTAGTCTCTTCTCATCTCTCGCAACTAAACGATCTGGTTTTCTAACTATGGTCATATCCGGTTCCGCTACTAGATCATCTAACACAGTCGATGTAATAGTAGTCTCTGGATCTCGAATACACTTCCTTAGATGAGAAATATTGAAAACATTGTGGACTCCTGCCAAACTATTCGATAACTCTACTCTATATGTGAGTTTCCAGATCCTTTCTATAATAGGAAATGGCCCAGCGAATCTTGGCGCCAATTTTCCTGATTTTCCAAATCTAATTACACCTTTCGTCGGTGACACCTTGACGAAAACATGATCTCCAACTGAGAACTCTAAGTCTTTCTGTCTTTTATCAGCATAACTCTTCTGCCTAGACTGAGCTTCATTCATCCTAGCTAGAATTAACTCAATCTTTTCTACAGCTTCATTAATCAAATCTGGTCCAAGAATTAGTCTATCCCCGGTTTCTAACCAACAAACGGGAGATTTGCATGGCCTTCCATACAAAGCTTCAAATGGTGTCATCCCTATACTAGTCTGATAAATGTAGTTATACGAAAACTCAACAAAATGTAGATGGTCTTCACATGATCCTCCGAAATCTTGCACACAAGATCTTAACAAATCCTCTAAGACGTTGTTAACTCTATCTGTTTGCCCATCTATCTGCGGATGGTAAGCGGTGCTCATCTTGAGCTTGGTACCCAAAGTCTCCTATAGAGTCTTCCAGAACTCGCTAGTAAATTAGGAATCTCTGTCACTTACTATACTACTAGGAATTTCATGCAGTCTAACTATATTACTCATGAATAACTAAGCTAAATCTGGTGCTGTCCTGGTCGACTTAACAGGTATAAAATGTACACTCTTAGTCAATCTGTCCACTATAACCCATATATTCTCGTTTCCTCTATTCGACCTTAGCAACCCATCTTTGAAATCCATTGAGATAGAATCTCATTTCAAGACTGGAACATTTAAAGGCTGAAGTAACCCACTCGGATTCTGATGTTCAGCTTTTACCTATTGACAGTTTAAACACTACCTCAACCGTAAGTCTACATCTCTCTTCATACCTTCCTGGAAGAAACTCCTTTACATATCCTGATACATCTTAGTTCCTCTTGAATGAATAGTGAACTTCGAATGATGGCATTCTCTAAGAACTTCCTTCCTAATTTTCCCACATTCGGAACACATAGTCTTCCTTTCTTCCTCAACCACCCCTTCTGGTCAAGATTGAAATCTTTCAAGTCATCGCTCTTTGTTCCATTCCATAACTTTCTGATTCATTTAGCTAATAATGGATCCTCCCTTTGTTTAGAAGCAATCTTTTAAATCATCATCGGTTGAACTTCTAAACATGACAATAAGGCGGTTCCTTGACTAGAACAAGCCTCAAATCTCCATTGTATTCTGCATGTAGTCAATGCTTCTAAAGTCTTTCTACTCAGCTATCATTGCCAATACTGCATTCTGATATTTTCTGCTAAGTGCATCTGCAACCTTATTCCCTTTTCCCGATGCGTATTCAATACCAGTCATAAGCGGCTAAAAACTCTAAACACCTCTGTTGTCTCATATTCATCTCCTTTTGAGAGAATAAATATCTCAATGACTTATGATCCGTAAACAACTCGAATCTTTCTCCCAACAGGTAATGTCTCCACACCTTCAATGCGAAAATTACCGTAGCTAATTCCAAATCATGAGTTGGATATCTAACCTCATGAGGTCTGAGCTGTCGAGAAGCATAGACAATCACTTTGCCCCTCTGCATTAACACAGCTCCTAACCCTGTTCTACATGCATCAGTGTACACAAATAAGTCTTGATCCCCTCTGGAACAACTAACACAGGTGCATTTTTCAATAAGTGTTTCAGTTTTTGGAATGTCTCCTTACACTTATCAGTCCAGACAAACTTCACATCTTTTCAAGTTAGCTTAGCATCGGTGCCGCTATCCGCGAAAAACCTTTAATGAATCTCCGGTAGTAGCCAGCTAACCCAAGAATTTATTTATCTCATTCACTGTCTCGGATCTCCTCTAATTATTAACTGCCTCGATCTTAGCTGGATCCACTGACAACCCTTTCTCTGAGACCACATGACCAAGTAAATTCACTTCCTTCTTCCAAAAGTGACACTTCCAAAAAAATTCTTTTAGTTGATGCTGCCTCAGTGTCTCAAGCACCACTCTAAGATTAACTTCATGTTCTCTTTCATCCTTAGAGTATATCAAAATGTTGTTTATGAATACTAATACAAATCTGTCCAAATGTTCTCGGAAGATTCTATTCATCAAGTCCACAAAGAACGCTGGCGCATTAGTTAGATCAAACGGCATCAATAACCATTCGTATGATCCATATCTAGTCCTAAACGCCGTCAAAGGAATACTATCCTCTACTACTCTAAGCTTGTGGAACCCTGTTGCCAAATCCAACTGGGAAAATACTTTGGCTTCACTCAACTGATAGAACAAACCATCAATCCTAGGTAACGGATATCAGTTCTTTATCGTCTTCTCATTTAGCTTATGATAATCGATACACAACCTCAACGATCCATCTGGTTTCTTAACAAATACTACGGCTACTCCCCAAGACGAACTACTTGGTCAGATAAAATTCTTACCTTATAGATCCACCAACTGCATCTTTAACTCCTTCATCTCTGTAGGTGTCATTCTACTTTGTGGTCTACTCACAGGCTCTGCTCCTGGTACTAAATCTATCCAAAACTCAAAGGATCGTTTCGATGGTAGTCCTATCACGGGCTCAAAGAAATCTACGAATTCTCTAACAACGAAAACTCGGTTCAACTTGTCTTATGTCTCCATAACACCCAACAAAGCATTAAACTCAAAACTTGAGTTTTCTACGGAGTATATAATCCGATCACTACAACTAGGGTGTCTAAGTGATATTTTCCTATCATGGAAAAATATCCTAGCATCATACTTACTTAACCAATCCATACCCAAAATAATTCCAAACCCTATGAAATTAAATACATGCAAACTTCAAGAAAATATATGACCTAAAAACTCAAACTCTAAGTGGTCATATCTCATCCCAAGAGTCGCATACCCTCCTATTAGATTTGCAACCCTTAAGGAAGTAACTAAGTATCAGGGTTCTAGGTTAAGCTTTTCTACCAAACTATGAGATATAAAAGAATGTGATGCAATAGTATCAAATGGAACTCTAACCGACACACCACAAATCAAAAGCTTACCTCCTAACACAGCTTTTCCATTCTCCACTGCTATTGGTCTTGAGGTAGCTGGTTCCAATGCAAACACTTTGCCATTTCCATCCTTGGCTGGTTCCTTGCACTGATTCTTATAATGTCTAATCTGATCACAGTTGAAGCATTTTACTCCTTTGTTGTCAGCAGCCTTTTTTGCTTTGCATGTTCGACATTCGTGAGCATAGTGTCCCTTCTTATCACACTCGTAGCAGAATATATTGGCCTTCCCTTTCTTGGCAGCTCCTCCTTTTTGACCGTCTTTCTTATGGAAAAACTTTCTCTTTTGATTCTGCCCACCTTGGGTTTCCACTGCTTTGTTATCATCAAAGAGGGAAAGCATCTCCTCATGCCTCAAAGCCATCTCAACAACTACATCGCATGGATCCCTAATATGTGGTAAAGTTGCTTTAGCAAGCTCGGGTCTCAATCCGCGAATGAACTTCTCATTCCTTTTGATAATCGTATCAACCGCAGTATACCCGTATCTCGATAGCTCCTCAATCTGGTAGCATACTCCAGCACTATCATATCTCCCTGCACCAACACAACAAACTTCCTGAGTAGAGTTGACTTGGCAATCTCCGACATGAATCTTTCCTCAAACATCCTTCTGAATTATGTCCAAGTCATGGTCTCTTCATTTACTCCCACAGTAACACTGTTCTATCAGTACAGTGCTACTCCTTACAACTATATGGATGCCAATCTTCTTTTCTGCTCATCGTTGAGTCCCAAATCCGCAAAAATCCTTTTGCAATGAAGCAACCAATTCTCCACTTCAATTGCGTCCTCGGTCTCGATAAACGGCTTTCCTCTAAGCCTAGCATAATCTCTGCTTAGTACTGCATAGTTATTGACCATCGGGGCTACCTGATTTCCATCTCCAGCATTTCCTCCAACTAATCCCGCAGCGGCTCTAGCTTGCATCATGTTAACGAAGAACTGATACATAGCTCCCATATCAACTTGTGACGTTTCAGCACCCACATTAGTAGTTTGTGCCCAACCTGGATTACTTCTAGCGTTTGGTTTGGCATTTCCATTAATTGTGGTGCTTCCTCCACTAATACCGACTCTTCCATTCCTAGCATCCATATCTTACTTCCTTAAAATCTATATTCGAGCCTTTGTAAGATACAGAAGAATAGCCTAAGAAAGATGAGAGATATAGAGATAAAGCGTATACTTATATATAGTAAATACAAGTACATTACTATAGCGTTATCCCATACCCCAATCTTTTTCTAATTTCTTAGGATTATGTTTCAAAAATCATTTTAGGTTTAAAATTCTTTTAGGTTTTCATAAACCTGGCTCTGATACCAAGTTGTAACATCCCTTACTTTGAGGCCCGAAGCTAAGCGCTGCAAATGCTGCAGTCATCTATAGTATTAATTTCCGATGACAAAATACAGTAATGTTAATGGTATCCATAATATCTAAAGCACATGAATATGAAATAAAATCAACACAGATTTCAAAAATATATTTTCCGATTACATTTCAATTCAATATTTAATATTCAATTACATAATCCCAAAACGATTCCCAGGTTTTGATAAAATATAATTATTACAAATTACGCCAAGAGCGACATATGAAGATGCCCCCTTGGATGATCAGAGTACTAGATAGACATATTAGTCATAAATACATCACAACGGAAATACTACTAAATAGCTCCTACATAGCTAGCTTTGCCTCCTACACGTCTACGGAAGCTAACCGTCCAACCTACTAAACCTGAAAAGTCCTTAATTCTCAATCTACTCAAATTTAATTTTGAGCACCCGAGAGTTTAAGGGGAAAACATGAACTCGAGTAAGACTTAAAGCCTGGTGTGAATAATTTTATTACATCTTGGTATTCGAATATTAAGTGAGACCACGCCGCTTAGCGGAACAAGTTTCCCTTCACTAATATCCTTTTAAAATCATATCCGTTGCAAACCAAAAACCTGCAATCAAACTGATTATAACAATAATAGCAATAACATATATGCATATAAATCAGATAACCAATGGACTATCTGTCCACATTATAGTTTTATCAGACTAACTATTAACCACTGGCTGACTCGGGCCTACCAGATATAATAAACATTCTAACTTCTATTAGACACAATACTGGCTATTTGCTCTTAACTATCTTCTTCTAGGGTCAACTGATCCCAATTGTTTTGCGGGCTCAGCAATAACCCATCTTTACTTTGTAAATTCCCTTCCACGTGTAACATTATTTTAGTCGCATCCGTGACAAAGCCCAACACACTAGAATTTTAGACTTATATTAGCTAGGGGTTATTAGCTAAAGTATAAGGTGCGACCCCACACCAGTCCCATTTGGTCTTCTAATATCCGAGTCATATACTTAGGGTTAACTACCCTATTCAAATTTCATGTCCTTGTAAACAATCTTTACAAATGATTTACCCTTGAAATCATATCTTTATAAAACAAGGAAATCACACTCTTTGCTTTACTCAAAACACTTATGCCATGATATATGCTTTACATAAAACAATGTTGATGAAATCTAATCAATGGGATTATCTACCCCTTCAAAATAAGTCAAAACCTCTTTTTAACTTAGAAAACTTTAGGCTATAAGGCCAAAACAGTACCTTCAAAACCTTTGCTTAAAATTTTTAAACAATCCCTTTCAAAATAATTGAAAGCATCCCTTTTGAAACTATTATATAAAACCTTAGACGTCCCCTTTCGAAACCATTTAAACTTGTCTTTCGAAAGCATTAGAAACCTTCCTTTCAAAACACTTAAAAGCAAACCTTTCG
Organism: Allium fistulosum; assembly: GCA_030737815.1. Taxonomy (NCBI): domain Eukaryota; kingdom Viridiplantae; phylum Streptophyta; class Magnoliopsida; order Asparagales; family Amaryllidaceae; genus Allium; species Allium fistulosum. The sequence goes on along the minus strand of CM060908.1, from coordinate 933,372,900 downwards.
GAACACTTAAAATATACCTTTTGAAAGCATTGAGGACTTCCCTTTCGAAACACTTATAACATACCTTTCAAAAGCATTAGGTTCAAGTAAGGGTTAGTGGAAATATTCTTCGAAACCATTTAAAATTAATCCTTTCGAAACCATTGAGTTTAACCTTTGATATAACTAAAGGGTCATAAAGAACAGAGTTGAAAGCATTACTTTCGAAAGCATTAATCCCAAGTAAAAGAAAGAGGATAGTTTCAAAACCCACACTTTCGAAACCTTTGCCTCTGAAACCATTTGAAAGCGGCTATACGACCATTTCGAAAGAATTGAGAAGGCGACTTCAAAGTTAAAAGGCGGAAGCACCCCTTTCGAACACATTGTAACGAAAGGTATGAATGCGACAACATGGTTAAAGCAGCTATCCTTTCGAAAGCTTCTTTTAAAACAAAAGTAAGCGACAACTCTTTCAAAAGATCCTGTTTAAAAACAAAGGCAAGCGGTGACTTGTTCGAAAGCCTCTTTTTAAACAATGTTAAGTTGATTGATTCGAAGACTAATTAGAGTGGCTTCAACCCTTTCGGAAGCATGCCTACTGCACCATCACTCCTTCCGCCTTTCTCCAATACACTGCATACCAATTGCTTGATATCATGTGCATTGGTTTCGGATAGGTGCGAAAGGTCTAACTGGGCATGGTGACAGAAGCAAGCAAAGGAAGCTGCAAAGTTGTAATTCGTAACAAAACTAATTTTATGTCTTTCAAAGTAATTCCTTTTTACCTAACTTGCCCAATTTGTCAAAGTATGATTGGTATCCCACTCTTTATCAATATTCTTTTCTAAAAAGACTACTATATTCAATTTACAATTAAAAATATTTTAACAAATAAGCCCTCCTCCTAAACAAATATAACATGACATATTACCTACAAAATAGTTTAAGTCAAACCTTGAAATCGAGATCATTATCAAAAATGAGATGTAAATCAATTATTCACCTTGGCTTGGTGTTAAGAAGGTTGTGATTTGCCCTTTGATTGATTTTCTTAAGCTTTCTATTTGAATTGTAGCTGTTCTTCTTCTTGATCCCCTTAATGGTGGCTGGCCGAGCTCAATAGGGTTTTCAGTTTTGTTTGTGAATGTTAAAATGAATAAGGGATGAAGGATAGAAGGGTTTAGGGTATTAGAATGAAGGATGTTCCCATTTTACCCTTACCATATTCCTCCTACTTACTTATTTTAAATTTTCTTTTGCTTATTCATTCATTAAGGCATGGCTCCTAGGGGTGAGCAATATTCGGTTCGAACCGAATTAACCGACCAAACCGGTTCATTTCGGTCGGTTCGGTTCGGTTATGAAATTCTATCGGTTTGAATTTGGTTTGTAAAATAATTTTACTTTGGTTATCGGTTTAACCGAATTAACCGAACTTTTATTATATTATCCAAATTCATAACACTATAATACTATTAATAATTTGTTTAGTAATAAAAACCAAATTTATATATTGAAAATATGTTAATTTTCTTATAAACTTAAAAAAGTACTCGAAATAGTTTCTCTAAACATAAATATATGTTTTCCTTTAAGTAAACCGATCATTTAAATAATAAACTATGGTAATTTATTTTACTTGCCTTTCTAGTTCGGTTAAATCGGTTACCGACCAAATTAACCGAAATTAATTTGGTTCGGTTCGGTTTGGTTCTGATTTTTTTGGTTTTACTTCGGTTTGACATTTTTACCTCAAAACCAACCGAACCGACCGAACGCTCACCCCTAATGGCTCCTTTTAAATTAAAAAATCTCAATCCCTTAACTATCTACATTATTTTATTTAATTTATCTAATTAAATGTTCTAAATAATGTTAGTCAAAATTAGAGTTATTACAGAGATGAAGGAATTAAAGGTGCAACTGGTGTATTTGGAAGTGAAAAGTTTTATCAGACCAAGCAGTTCACCTTGGGGAGTAGCTGCAGTGTTTGTTAAGAAACCAGACGGATCGTTAAGGTTGTGTATCGATTATCGTAAGTTAAATGAGAAGACGATAATGAATCTATATCCGTTGTCGAGGATTGACAATTTGTTTGATCAATTGAGCAGAGCCAAAGTATTCTCTCAGTTGGATTTGGCAACAGGGTTCCATCAACTAAGAGTTGCGGAGGATAGTATTCCATTGAGTACATTTAGAACAAGGTATGGATCATATGAATGAATAGTAATGTCGTTTGGAGCTGTGCAGTTAATTCCCCGCTATATCCCCGCTATAACTCCGATATATCTTATAGCGGATTCCTACCGCTACGATTTTTCCATATATCCCCAACATATAGCCTTTCCGCTTTAATCCCCGCTATTTCTGCTATATTCCGTTATTTCCGCTATATTCCGCTATTTCCGCTATATCTTCTATAAAAAATTGGATTGAAAAATGATATTTATACGCTATAAAAATTATGAAATTAATTAATTTCATTGAATTTTTGATATATGTTTAGAAATGATAATACTCTAATATTCTACTAAATTAAATTAAGTTATATAACAGTTTTACGTTCATTTACAATACATTTGCACATATTTTTATTTAAAATTATTTTTGTATTAATTATAATTTAATTGAATGTTAATTTTTCACATAATTACTATCTATATATTTGTAAAAACAACAAGTATGAGATTTATATGCTATTTTAGAGTAATCCGATATATCTCGCTATATCTTCGCTACATCCCCGCTATGACTTTTTGCACCTCTACCGCATTGAATCCACCGAGCGCTTTAACTGCACAGGTTTGGAGAAACTAATGCGCCAGCCTTCTTCGTAGACTTAATGAATCAGATCTTTCGAGAGCATTTGGATAGATTCGTGTTGGTGTTCATAGACAACATTTTGATATATTCAAAGTATGAAAGAGACCATGAAGTTGATCTTAGGATAGTGCTTGAGACATTAAGACAGCATCAGTTAGAAGCAAAGTTTTCAAAGTGCCATTTTTGGAAGAAGGAGGTGAAGTTTCTTGGTCATATAGTCTCAGAGGAAGGGTTGTTAGTAGATCCAGCTAAGATCAAGGTAGTTAATAGTTGGAAGAGACCCGAGACAGTGACCGAGATAAAAAGTTTTCTTGGACTAGCTGGCTATTACCGGATTCATCAAGGATTTCTCATGGATAGAAGCATCGATGACTAAGATAATAAGGAAGGACATGAAGTATATTTGGTCTGATAAATGTGAGGGGACATTCCAGAAGTTGAAACATTTATTGACCAATGCGCTGGTGTTAGTTGTTTCGAATGGGAATCAAGATTTAGTAGTGTATATAGATGCATGCGGAACTGGATTAGGAGCCGTGTTAATGCAGAGGGTTAAAGTAATTGCCTACGCTTCTCGACAGCTCTGCCATATGAGGTTAGATATTCGATGCATGACTTAGAGTTAGCTGTAGTAATTTTTACATTGAAGGTGTGGAGACATTACCTTTTGAGAGAGCGATTCTGGTACCAAGGGGTCGACCGCTAGAGGTCGACCACTTGGGTATAGGGGGTCGACCGCTTGAGGGTGAAAACGCTCAATTCAGAAGATGGTGGCTAGGGTTTTTATCTATTTTAACGGTCCAGATCTGATTATTTTGTTCCAATGGTTCTGCTTCCTTCTCACCTCTATAAATAGACCCCTAAACCCCGACTTTTTCTTTATAAAATTTTGTGAATGCTAGCAAAGCTCTGTCAAAATCTTTCTCCTTAGAGTTTCAGAAACAGTAAACTTTTCTAGTAAGTAATTCCAAGTGCTAATCTCTAATTTAAATTAATCCCTCTTCTCCCTATCTTCTAGTTTCTAAAATCAAATCTATATATACAATCTATTTGTTGTATATTCAAAAAGGAGAATATCCAATAGAGAATTAGGAGCGGTAGAAATTAGATCACTTCTTCTTCTTCTTCTTTATATTCCAGAATCAGTTAGGATTTTCAAGTAAAAGGTTTAGATGTTAATTCCTTTGATTCTCGATTCTATTCCTCTAGTTTCTGATTATTAATCTAATCTCTATATACAATTCACTTTGTTGTATAAAGATGGAGATCTGAAAGAGTGTTAGGCGTGGTGGAATTAAATCCTATTAGGAAGCAAATAATTCTTTGTGAGTAGAAATATCTAGTTTTTCACATTTTTGTAACTGAATAGTATTTATTTGGATTTGATGTATGTCTCGGGAAATTTTGAAAACAGAAACATAACATCTAAAACCCCCAAATTTTCCTTAAATAAATGTAAATCTGTGAATATGTTGGAATTTCAATTGTCTGTATTAACATAGTAGGATCGGATTTGTATTTGCGATTTAGATAATTCATGATCTATTCCACTTTATTTCTTTTGATTTTGTTTAAAGTATAAAATGGGTTCTAAAAGAAAATAAATTAGAAATGGTTTGCAAAGTATGAATTTTATTATAGTCTGCACTGCCTATTTCTATAAATTAAATGGGTATGGACCCTTTTTAGCTTTAGAAGTGCTTTGTGTAAAAGTTGAATAGAATATGAAAGACCTAAATTTTAAGACTTGTTTTCCTTAAAATAGAAGAGATAAATTCTACTATGTTAATATATGAGATAAGTTTGGTATTATTCATTTCTGTGTACAAGCCAGTGTTGGCTAAGGATATTAGCTATATATTTTGTTGAAGTTTGGGAATTGTATAAATTTGACATTTAAATTAATAAGCGTTTCTTTATTAATGACTAAAAGTATTTTATTTGTATCTTGTGTGTGTGTGTGTATTAGCATATTGATTACAAGTAATAATAACATAATGATTATAATGTATTGAACGTATATATTAGATAGGGTAGTAAATAGTATTAATTTGTAAGATGGAAGTCGGTGTAAATTAGGGAATTAATCTCTAATTAGAGATGTAATAAGGGGATACCTTATGGCCTTAACTATTAATCACGAGGATGATATATGTCTATAATTGGTATACATATAAGGTATGACTAAGTTATAGGGATGCGAGGTTAGTCTAAAGTTACTTAGAAGTCTATCCAATTATCTGGCTACCAGTAGTGTGGCTTTGTGGACTAATATGGGACATCGCCTATAATAAATAACCACAGTGGACGCGAGGTTAGTCCCAATTCTATAGGGTAAATCTGCCCAGTCAATCTGGCAACCGGGACTTACGAATAATTGGACTAATATGAGACGTCACGGGTGGGTTGTGGGTTATAAGTTGCGCTTTGGTATGGTAGGTGAAATCGTTTGGAGGGGTCCTCTTCGGGTTAAAGGTATTAACTGACTATGGTACGGTCTGCCTCTTTTTTGGAGAAGTATTAAGTGACCTGATGGGATTTCTTACGATGTCAGATAGTGAGAACCATGTAGGAACCTGCCTTGGGTTAGGTCTTAAATGACAGAGACCTTCCTATTTTACAGGTCTTAAATGGTCAGAGTATACTTAAATCCCATGAAAGAGGTATTAAGTGGTTTGGAGGTTCTCTCTCATTATTAACGATAGTTGCATTAGAATTTAGAAACGGGTTAGGTATTAGAGGACTTTCCTGTTTTATAGGTATTAAATGATTAGCATCCGCCTAATCACCAACAAAGGGTATTTACTGGTTTGGATGCTTTCTCTTGCATCATTGATGTTAGCTGTGTTAGAATTTTGGAATTGGACTAGAAAGGCTTTTGGGCTTACAGTTAAAGTTATTAGTATTTGTAGCACCACCATTTAAGGTGACTGTTACATTTGGTATAGTCTTAAATGCATAAGACATTTTCCTATTTAAATAATACTGCCCAAGTACAGTTATGCCAAAGCTTGAGATTTCTGTTTCATTAGACATTTGTTGTTCTGACCCACTCCTCATTACAACACATGGGTTAGAGGATGCGGTGCTGATTTTAGGAGACGAAGGTAGAGATGAAGACTTGTGGCAGTTATATATACATACATACATATATCCAGAACAAGGAAACCCAGGAATGAGCTATCAGCCGCCATGACTGTGCCTGTGAGGAAGATGTAATGCTTGTTTATGGAAAGGGTTCAGTTACTTTTTGGAATGTTTTGTACTTTGTATCGATCAGCGTGGGCTGGTTTTGATTTTGGGCTGTAATGCCTTAATAAAAGTTTACCCATTTACAAATATATATATATATATATATATATATATATGTTTTCTAAGTATTTTTATTGTATCCAGTTCAGGCAGTTGTGTTATTCTGAGATGTCGTACTATGGAGACTTTATGTAAAATATTTATCAAATTATGTTTCTAAAATGGTTTTCTTTATGAAACGAGTACTTGTTTCTGATATATTTTTTCATTTCGCTGTAAGGTTCTAAAAGTATAGATAGAGAGCTCTGTGTACTGTGTATTGTTTTAATTTTTTTTTCAACCTAACGGCTCATCTTGAGATGGGCCTAAGGTTCGATATGATTTTATTGGGTCGAAATTAGATCCGTTTTGGGGTAGGTTGTTACATTTGGTATCAGCTTAGGTTACCTGATCAATGAGGATAGGTATACGTAAGAGTGGCGTGGATATTATTTTTGAAACTATTTTTCAAAAATATACTATATATAAATAAATAAATATACTTAATTTGAATACTCTATAGTTTTCGGCCATAGAAGTAGTTGCTACAATATTTCAAAAGGATGGGCGAGGCAACTTCTGGTTGGAAAAGAATAAATGGAGTAGGAAAGGGGCAATGAAGTCGTATTGCAAGGAATGTAAATAGAATAGATCGTAACTACAATTAATAGGTAATAAATGTGAAATGAATTTGGAAGTTACAGAAAATTTATGAATGAAGGAAATAGTAAAGAAAGCTAGAAAAAATTGTAACTCTAAAATTAATATGGCAATAAGTGTGCAATTAATAGGGAGTTACAATAATTTAATTAGAAAACATCTGTTAAGGTATAACCATTTAATACAGACCAAGTGACATTTATGGGAGAATAATAAGAAATATTGGAATGAATACATAAATGTCTTTAGGGATTGTCAGGTTAAAATAATGATCACACGAACAATCAACATTTATAGAAATAGTAAATAATCATGCTAGGTAGTAACTAAATACTACAAGGTAGTATAGTTATAAACCTCCGAAAGTAGGGGATGAAAGAAGAAGAAAATGCATAGAGAAGACAATTATTAAGAAGTTGTTGTTTTGAAAAAGATTTTCTAAAATCCAACCCCATGTGAAAGAATTTGATCAAAATGATTTTTGAAAACTTGTTTGAAACATTTTGAAAAGTTTTTCAAAGGATTTATTGAGGAGCTGTTGTTTTGAAAGAAAAAATATGGAATTTTGGAAATTCATTAATTAGAAATTTTGTTAAGGCAAAGGTTTGTGAATAAAAAGAAGTCGTGGAGTCAAAAATTTTGATTAAAAGGTTTTTGTTAAAAAGAGTTTTTCATTTTTTGGAACTTTTAGTCTAAAAATTTGTTGGGTTAAAAAATTTCCAGTTTAAGGATTTTTCGATAAAGTGATTTTTCTTTTCGAAATAAATATAAAATAGAGCGTCGGTTGGACTTGATGATTTTACTATTTCATAAATTTGGAAATTCTTTAAGTTCTTCTTTTTCAAATAGAAATGAGACTTGGTTAAAAAATGATGAAGAAGCCATTTAAGTAGGAAAAATATTAACAAAAGCAATAGTGGGAGATTTGGATGGGAATAGCGCTAGGAACTTACGAAATTGGATTAGTAATCTAGTTAGAAATAATATAGGAGAGAAAAAATGAGAATGATATAGGAAAATGTTGGGATAGGAGTTTACCGTGTCTACTTCACTTTTTATTGTTCAAATTATAGAAGATGTTTTTGAATATTTTGAACTAAAAGTCTAACTTTCAAAGGAATAAATCTTTGATGAAGAAAGCATTAAAAGAGGAAATTTTTTTTGCTTCTTTTTGGGAATTAAGCAATCCTTTCTAAATTTTAATTTAATAATAAGTTTTGTTCAATAATTTAGTTTTTGAATGTTCGGGGTTGTAGTCCCTACTTTTAAAGAAGAAGGTTTATGAGGCAAAAGTGATTGAGAAAAGAAATTGTTTTACTAAGTAATTTTATAAGCATTGAATTTGGGGTTAAGAATAAAGCGATAAATGTTTTGAAAATTATGAAAAGTTAGGTTTAAATATTTTTGGAAGAATTTTTCCAAATGTTTAATAAAATTGAAGTGATATACTAAATAAAATAAAACATGGTGTTTAGATGTTTTAAGGATTCAATTTCCCCAAACTATTTTTGGAAAGTTGGAAATTCTTTTGGCAAAGTATGCTTAAAAGTTTTCTTTTGAGATGTGGAATTTTTTTTATAAGTTTGAATTTCAAATGTCACATACTAACGTGATGTGGATTTTTGAGTTTATATTTAACGGAGTAGACAGGGATCACTATCTAAGTAAGAAGGGTTAACGGTTTTAGGTTATGAATAAAATAAGAATAGTATGTAAAACGTGATCTGGAAATTCGAAATCAGTCCCGAACAATTAATTGTAGAATGGTAAGTTTGTAAAGGTATTATAGATCTACAATTAGGTTGTAAGTTAAGTTGCCCTTGAAATGTGAATTTTCATATTTTGATTTATTGGGAGCAGGCTCTGTGTAATTTCCATAAATTATCTAATTCCTTAAATATACAAAAGAGCGGTGTTTGAATTTGCAAAGGGTATGCTAAAAGGGAAAGAGATGGGTAAGATATGGATATTCTTTTCCATTGTTTACACTATCTGTTTCAATAAAAGAAAACGAAATAATCCCTTGTAATTTCAAACAAAGCAAAAATACCACTTGTGGTTAATTTATGGAAGGTTATCATGGTAATCCTTTTTTGAAGGTTAGCTCTAATAAAATAAATTACAGAAAGGAATGTTATAGTTTACAAATTAATAATTAGAAATAAGAAACATATAAATAGCGTAATTTATAACGGTATTCATATTAATTATAAATAGCATAGTAATATAGGACTAGGATTTATGGACATTAATTATAGATTTAATGGGCAATAAATTTGTAATTAATACAAGATAAAATGGAATCATATAAGGAACTGATTAAGGAAGCTAATATGATATTTATGGAGGCATTGAATACGTATAATAAGTAGGTTTTGAAACTGGTAAATGGAATTAAAGAGATTAAATAAGGATTGATTAGAGATTGTCAATGTTGACATTAGCGACAAGTTATTATGGGTACTTGATATATATTAGAACAAAGAAAGAAAATTAAGAAGGTGGGTAATGGTGGACGACGTTCTAGGAATGTACAACTTAAATTAGTGAGAAGCATTAGGATCCCAACATCATTAACAATAGTTAATGATTAAGGGCAGCTTCCACCAAAAGTTTTCTTTTAGAGTTTTTGGGTTGAAATCGCAAGTTGTTTCCTTTAGGAAAAAATATTTGGCATGTTCCTGTTTTATCACAGTGTTGATTTTAGGGATAAGATTAAACCACTAAATAGAAATATATCAAGGAACATCATAAATAAGGAAATTTCATAAGGACACTTAACCAGCGATGAACCAAAAATAAGACAGGAAATTAGTAAGGAAATCAGATTAGATGCTTTAAACTCAAGACTTGTGGAGTGTCACCATTTATCCCTATTTGCAACTAAATTTGTCACAAACACCCTAGAATAGTTTTTGTAGAGAAGTAAGTGAAGAAAAAACAAAATTAAACTGAGTAGATGAATTAATAAGCAATAGAGAATGAACTATAATCAGAGACACGGGAATTTATAGTGGTTCGGCGTCGTATGCCTACGTATACTTTGAAGATTATCCTTTATCAATCACTTATAGGTCTGATTATAGCAGTAGAAAATAGCCAGTACTTGATTACAGTAGAGTCTAGAGTAACAAATAGCGTAAAAATCCCTAGAATGACGCATCAGGCCAGTATTTATAGACGAAGACGACCACGTATCTCTCTGAAATTTTGACCGAGGGACCTATTACTCCACATGGGCCCATTAGAGGGATCGCTGGGCCCAATTCTCAAATATAAGGGATCAGTATCGATCCCTTCTTTGGTAGAGTTTTGGGAAGCGATCCTATGGTGTCTTCCTTATGCAAAAACATCTTTGGCCTCCAATTTTCATGTCATTTGAATCATTGGAACTCGAGTTGTCGCTTGATCTTTAATTCAACATGACTTGAATGCTTGTGAAGACCCAAAAACTCGGCCTTCGAAAATCGGCATCCGTACGTCACTTGTACTCAAAATGCCGTAGATTCAAACGCCGAATCAAGTTCTCCGGAGCTTATAACACCATTAAGTATAACAACACAGCGGAATAAAAAGAATATATCAATATACATAACATTGATACAATGACAGATACAAAATCTGATACAATATGATACAACAGAATGATACAACAGATATCAATATACATCAGAGATATGATACAAGAAATAGCAGCGGAAAGAAAAGATAACATCAGCAGTGGATAGAATATCTACAATAGAATGCTCCAATCCATAGCTAGCGGAAAACAAGGTCAGTCGTCCAAGGACTGACTAGCTCCAGATAATCTACTCAACCTGAATATCTGAAAACCCAACTCTAGACTGCTCGTGTAGAAAATTATGAGCACCCGGAGTTTAGGAAAGGAACAATAAACTTCGAGTCAGTCGTGGGACTGGTGTGAGCAACAAAAACAGTTTATCTTTAAAACAACACAAAAGGTTTTTTTTAAACATTGAAATCCGCAATGCTTTTGGAAAATGAAACTACCATAAGACCTCCCACCACACACACAATGCAAACGCAGACTTGGAGGAGATTGCTTCTTATGTTAGTCAAATATGCTTACTACGCAAAAGAAAACTCTTTTGATATTATTTATAGTGCATAGTGTACAAGATCATTTCGAAAATACAATATTAATCTTAGCCAGCATAGGTACCATTATATTATGCCTGCTATAGCTGCTGCCTGAGGAGACAGGTTATACAATTGCAATCGTAAAGGTTCGTATTGTTTCTTTGGATTTCCAACAAATGGTCAGGCTAAGGAACTTCCTCGTGCCACATGGGTACGCCTCTGGCTGGACGTCCCGAGAGACAATTGCTCTCTACCAACACAAGGCCGGGTTACCCCTGTAACTAGGTAACTCACGAATATGTCACCCCCCGGTCCTTTGGTACCTTTATCCGAGGCGCCTCGATCAAACACACAATCACAATAAATGAGATCGGAGTATCCACATAGGTTAAATACCAGGGCTCCATACCTGATACCACCCTTTTCCAGAAGGAAATGACATACCCTAAAGGGCGCGACCCTCATAACCTTACCGCATATTCCTGTTTCGACCATTTCCGGGTTGTGAGGTCCGAAGAGGTCTCGTCCACAAAGCTACGCTTTGTCACAAAGCCATGCTTTGGGTCAACAGATGATCAAAGTAATGATCACAAAGATAAATGATCAAACAAATGATCATATCACAAATGATCAAACAATGATCATCACACAGCAACACTCAGCATGCCACATTACCAAATTGGGAGTATATCGCCGATAAATTTCAACTACATAACCTCTGAGCTCGTATGTCTCAAAGAAGGGTGTTAAGCTAAGAGAATAAATTCTCCGCCACCAACAGAAATGTATTTGAAAGAAATCTGCTTTATATCTCAAAGTGTAATGTCAGACATGTAACCATACAAGTCTGTTCCGGGTTCGAACAGAACCGAAGGAACTTCCGAAGAAGCCCTTGCAAATCCGGGTATTCACAATCCCGATCGGATTTCCCATCACTTAGAGGATCTCTATACCAGGAGCTACCTAGTGCAGAGACAATCGATAGGTTATCCTATCGTTTTCGCAAACACCCGGTCTTCAAATGCTATCCATATACGACGTATCACTTATTCGGAATGGGATATATGACACAAAGGTCCTCTCCCGGCTAATCCGAATAATGAGCGCAATATTTAAAAACATATGGATATTGGGATTTCAATTAAGTCATAACTTATAACCCAAAAATTTGCTTTCAAATGGTTTAAACAAATTACCATTTTCAAACCTTTAAACAAAAAGATTCATTTTAACAACCTTTGATGGTTTAAACAATTTCCACACTTTAATCTTTTAAACAAAAGATTCATTCACGGATTTCCAAATCAATTTCCATTTCAATTGGATTAACTCGTTAAATCAAGATTTAACTCATAGCTTTCAAAACAATTCCATTTCAAATGGTTTAAACAAATCATCATCTTAAATTTGTTTAAAATAAACATATTTAATTCATAGCTTTCTAAAAGAATTCACTTATAACTTGGAAAACCATTTTTCAATTCAAACTTGAAATTCCTTTAATTAAACTAGAATTTCATTTCTTATCTGAAAGCTTTTATTCTTTTAAGCAAACAGTTTTCATTTTGGAAATCTGACTCATTTATACGAGTTAAGGTTCTTGGGTTAAATTCAAATTCTCAAAATTTTGCTTTTAAAATGGTTTAATTTCATATAAACACATTTATAACATTTTTAACCTTAATTTCAAATCATAGGATTCAATTTCAAACTTGAATTCAAATTTAAATCAAATTATTTAAATTTTCAAAACTCGATTAAGTTATTCAAAATAACTTTTATCTTTGAAACTCATTTACAAAAGCGTTAATATTTAATCCAGATCCATTTCCAAAATCAATTGAAATAAAAATTTCAATTCCAAAAATATTACATTTTAAATTATCAGTGACTTAACCGATTTCCACGTGAAATCCATATTTGTGTGTGTATGGTGTAGTCCAGGGGTTTTACACAGTAGTGCAACATCATCAATCATCACAGATTAAGATACAGAAATATAGTTGATAGGTGATAAGTCATCAAAGTTGCATCAAAAAAAAATGGCGTCTTCCATTCCCCACCCAGTACCCCCGATCTCCTTCGTCCCTAGCAAATACAACTCCGTTCTGAAAAACCCATCCCCCCACCTCCTCGGCCGCCCCCTACCCTCATGCGATCCCAACCCAAGCCCCATTACCTCCGGCCGGACCCAACCAGCCTCTCAGTATCGAGATCCCCACCGCCAAGACATATGCCCAGGTGGCGGGTTCTGCACCTCGCTCCCCTCTCCTGCCCAACCCTCCAGCCAAGCGGCGCCACCCCTTGCCGCATTTCAAAAACGTTCGCCAAACGGTTGAATTTCTGAAGCAGGAAAACCGTTGCCTTTGATGTGCAGGTCTTAGACACGTGGCGCAGTTTTGTCGGGACGCAAAGATATGCTATAAGTGCGGATTTTTTGGGCATCCACAAACACACTGTCCCGATAAAATCCTCAATCAGACTCTGGCTCGTAAAAACAGTAGAGTCCATTCCTCTCCCACTAAAGACAAACTCACCTCTGCTCGATGGGTCCCAAAGTCACATCTCCACTCAGCTCAAACGAAACCTTTTAGCTCCCCGATGCACTCTATATCCCCTGTAGCTACACATAGTCTGCCCCAATCCCCGAAGCAACATCATAACACATTCTTGAATCCCAAAACATTCTCAATGGCGGACCCAGCATTGCTCCTCATCGCTAACATCATCTATGGCACATGGTCTATAGACTCTCTTCACCAAACACTCTCCTCCACCTTCCATCACAGCGACTGGCCGCTTTGGCTTCAAACCGACACCAGCTTCATCTTCTACTGCCCCACATTCTCAATCAAAGACCAAATACTTCAGTGATCGACCATCTCTAGGGCTGGAGGAACCGTGCAATTCTAGTCTTGGTCTGAGCTCGACCGTCCTGTTCCGTCCTTGGACCCACCATCGTGGGCGAGAATCTCAGGTTTTCCGGAGCTCCTACGCTTCAGCTCAGAAGCCATCACTGAAGCAGTCAAGCCAGTGGGTAGATTCCTAGCCCAGGATGACTGCGAATGGGCGGAACTTGATCATCGTTTTTTATACATTCAAATACATTTCTTCAGTGGCATCAACACTCCATCATCCTTCGTCACCGTCCTCAACAACACAGTATACCTCCTAAACATCGAAAGATGGGAGCACGAACATCCAAACAGGCGCCTGGAGAACCACCTGCTGGGTTTAGACTACGAAAGAAATTTCCCCCTATTTGAACGCCACATTCCGATCGAAGACTTAGAGTCGGAAGACAGATTCGACGTCATGAATTACTCCCTAATCTTATCCGGCTCCCCACCGGCGCCCGGCCAACACTTCGACCAGTCGTTTGAAGTGGTGGGTCCAAGGGGCTGGAACCCATGGCCAACCCAAGAGCATAGGTGGGACCCTTTCTCTGATTTAGACCTCTCATCCCCGCTCTTCCAGCAGATCCCAACCCCCCAAGCTGCCGCACCCCCGCCCCATCTGCCCCATATTTCTACCCCTCAAATAGATACCCAGTCCCTCCCGGTGCAGATCCATAATACCACCCCCCAAGCTGATCCACATTCTCCCATTCATCAGTTCCCCATTCCTAGCCCTGTAGAACTTAGCCAAGCGGCCCGTCCGAGGACTAGTCAGGGGTCTCAGCCAGCCACTCCAGCGGCCGCTCAGTGGTCTCAGCCAATCACTCCAACGGTTGTGCGCCGTAGCTCCAAACTGGACAGAGCAGCATCTCACCCTGGTAGTTTCTTTAAACATGTAGTCTTTTCCTCTCTTAATAAAAGCTTAAATAAGAAAATGGCACGTTGCATGGGAGTGAACTTGCATGGAGAACACTACACCTCCATGCAGACACTAGAATCGGAGCGCCTATCGTTCTCCCAATGAAGCTAATTTCCTGGAACACACGGGGGTTGGAGGACCCCAGTAAAAGACATTCTGTTAGCCTTGTCATATCCCCACAGAAAGTAGACATTCTTTTCCTGCAAGAATCCAAACTGTCAGACCCAACCCCCAACACGCTCAGACAGATCAGTGGGCCCTTCCTAACTGGGTGGGCCCACCTAAATGCTGTCGGTTCTAGCGGAGGTATTTTGACAGCCTGGAATGAATTCGTGTGGTCCCACTGCCAAACCTTCTACCACACAGCAGCCCTACATGTAGCCCTTCGTCACTTACAAACTAGAACAATCTTCTTCTTCTCCAATATCTATGGCCTACAAAACGCTCGAGATCGAAATGAACTTTGGTCGAACTGTCTCACCTTCTCCTCTCACATTAATGGCCCTTGGGTTGTCGGAGGTGATTTCAACACCACCAAATCCCCAACAGAAAGGAACTCGGGCAACCTCTCCCAAGACTCTGAAGCCTTCAACCATTTCATCAATCTTTGCTCCCTGATAGACCCACCCATCTGTAACCGCCTTTTCACTTGGTTTAACCGCAGATCAGATCCTTCATTAGCTAAATTGGACCGCTTCCTCTTCAACCTGGCCTAGGAGGATTTATACCCACTATCCCTTGTCTCGGGCCTAGCCACAGTTATCTCCGACCATTGCCCACTCCTCCTAGACACTGGTTCCCCCACGTGTCATATCAGACCCTTCAGGTTCGAACGCCTCTGGCTCCTGGAGCCATCATTTGATAACTTCATCAAAGAAATCTGGTCTCAGCCCTCCCCCATCCAATCAGCCACTGCCAGAGTCGTCTCCAAACTCCGTTCCCTCCGTAAGATCATCAAACCCTGGGCCAAATCAGTTTGGGGCTCCATCCGCTCGCGTATCTCCGCTATCCAAGATGAGATTCTGGACCTAAATATACTCGAAGAATCCTCCCCCCTTTTCGAATTAGACCGATCTCGCCTGAGAGAGATGGAAGCTGATCTGGACAGATTGTTGCTGCAAGAAGAAATAGGTTGGAAACAACGTTCCAAAGCGAAATGGATTGAGGATGGCGATAAGAACACTGCTTATTTCCACCGTCTCGCAAATGGCAGACGAAGATCCACTTTCATTCCTGAAATCTCCCACAACAACAACACCATCTCAGACCAATCAAATATCCTTAAACTATTCACTGATTACTTCCGAACCATTCTAGGTAATCACCACCCCCTCTCCCTCCAATTGACTGGAACCTGCTCTACCTGGAGAACCCTCCCATCCCCCTTGACCATCCCTTCACAGAAGCAGAAATTTGGGCGGCGCTTAAGAGCATGTCTGACAACAAGGCTCCTGGCCCAGATGGATTCGGCCCTCTATTCTTCAAACACTATTGGGAAACAATCAAATTCGACATCATCGAAATGTGCTCTGAATTTCATGTTGACCCATCATCCGTGGCCCGCATCAACTATGCAAATATCATCCTCCTCCCCAAATCCCCAGGCGCCACTTCCCTTTCGTCCTACCGTCCTATTAGTCTCCTAAACACAACCTTCAAGATCATAACCAAAGTCCTAGCCAATCGCCTTCAAGCCTTCATCGCCCCTCTAATTGGAATTGAGCAATCCGCATTCATCTTGGGCCGTAACATCATGGACTGCGTAGCGACGACCCAAGAGGTCATCTCCTTCTGCCACTCTACTTCAACACCAGGCATGCTCCTCAAACTAGACTACTCAAAAGCTTTTGACTCAGTTAACTGGCAATTCATCTTGGAGCTTATGAAACATAGAGGCTTCCCCGCAAAATGGTGCAACTGGATACATTGTATTCTCAATTCTAGCTTGTCCTCTATAGTTATAAACGGGTCCTCGGGGGGTCTAATCAAATCTGCCCGTGGACTGCGACAAGGAGACCCACTTTCTCCTCTGCTTTTCGTTCTGGTGGCCGATGTGTTCAACCGTATGATCAAGTTAGCGATTTCGAACAACATCTTTCAAGGCATCAAGCTTCCCAATTCAAATCTGGTCATATCCAACTTTCAATTCGCCGACGACACCATTCTATTCGCATCACCCATGATCAACCACATTCACTGCCTCAAAGTTGCTCTATACTCTTTCGAACTCATTTTCGGCCTATCCATCAACTTTAGTAAAAGCTCCATCATCATGCTCGGAAACTCTGACCATCTCGGGCAAATCTGTTCCAGTCTGCTTAACTGCAAGATCGCACACTTCCCTATCTCTTACCTCGGGGTCCCCCTCCGTCCAACTAAATTACTCAGATCTGATTGGTTCCCCCTCATCTCCAAAATCGAAAACAGACTCCATTCCTGGAAAGCTCACTCCCTTTCCTCAGCCGGGCGCCTCGTCCTTGTTAAATTAGTCCTATCAGCAATTCCTACATACTGGATGTCACTGTACAAGCTTCCAACCTGGGTAATCAAAAAAATCGACTCGATTAGAAGCTCCTTTCTTTGGAATGGTAGTAAAATAAAGAGACTCGTGAACTGGCGGACTGCTTGCCTGCAAACGAAAAAGGTGGCCTCGGAATTGTTAATCTTCACGACTTCAACATCGCGCTTCTCGCCAAATGGCTCTGGCGGTTCCTAACCCCTGGCTCCTTCCTCTGGAAATCTTGGATTACCTCTCTCCACTACCACTCAAACCCTCATCTTGTCCTCCATGCCCCCACCGGAATCAAACCATCCCCTTCTGGTCTGGTGTCCTAGCAACACTACCACGCGTCAAGCCGCTCTTCCACGTCAACCTGGGTAATGGGGCTAATTGGCTCTTCTGGTTGGATACATGGCATGGCCAGCTTCCCCTCTCCTCCACCCTTCCCAACCTCTTCTCTCACACAACTAACACCTTCGCTACCTCCTTGGACTCTTCAATCTCGGGCCCATATCATCTTCTCCCGACCTCCTACTTCGACCTTGCCACCCTAGCCGAGCTTCACCTCACCGCCTCTATCCTCCGTAGCATCCATTTCAACCCCCGGCCAGATACCTTCACCTGGGCCCCTAACCCATCAACCGGCTTCTCCGTTGCCTCCTGCTATGCTCACCTGAACAACCCCGGACGCCTCTTCAACTTCCCCAGACTTTGGAAGTGCCGGATCCAGCCCCGCTTCGCTTTCCTACAATGGTGCCTCATCCACGAGCGCATCAACACAAGAGACAGGCTCCTTCGTCATAATATAGTAGTTGACCCAAGTTGTGCTTTATGCTCCACCACAACAGAAAGTTTGCAGCATCTATTCTTTGAATGCGATTTTGCTGTCAGGGTTTGGGCTGCGACGACTGTTCACATTCTTGGACACATCCCCACAATTACCTCGTTTTTCGACCACTGGCAGAATAACCCCCCTAACTACCACTTGGATCTCTTTGTAGCTATATTCAGTTGGTGCATTTGGGCCGAGCGAAATGCACGTGTGTTCTGCAAGCCCGAATCCAACTTCGATGGAACTTGTAGACGTATTATTCACTATTTCTCATCTGTATCAGGGCACAGCTTCTCGACGCCGTTCAGGATGAGATTGCCATTCCCTAGTTCTCCACCAGCTGAATCAACAAGCAGCACAGCGGCAGCTCCTTCTGGTTGGCATCGAGGACATCAGTAACCGCTATGCAGTTCTAGCCTTTTTATATTTCTGTTATTTGCACCATGTATTTTGTATATAAAACTCAGTCTCGTAACGACTATCTTGTTGTATCCTACTACTTTTTGGCCAGCGATCAGGCTTGTTGATCGCGCTATTTACCTATTAGTATGATATCTAATCGGCTGTGTAGTGTCACACTACACAACCGTGTTGCTCTAAAAAAAACTAGAACGCTTATCTTCATTCACAGATCACCGACATATAAATATGGCAGATAATAATTTACATTCATCCCAGATAAAAAACTACAGTGCAAATCACACACAATATCAGGATATATCACAAAGCATCACAGATCAGGGAATATCAATAATTCAAACATTCAGTTAAGTCCAAACATTCAGTCAAGTAAGATCAGTTAATAGTCTGATTTATTCAAATCAGATTAATTTCTTATGAATTACTAATCTTGGTTAATCAACATCAATAAATTAAAATCATTTTGATTAATTATTCTTTAATCATTTATTTATTAACCATTAATAATGAATTAATTAACCTTTAATTATAATTCATCAACCTTTAATTATTTAATTCACCATTTAATTAATTATCTTTGATTAATTACTTTAATTAATTATCCTTAATTTTTTCTTTAATGTAATTACATAAAGCAATTATCTCTTAATTATATTAAGATCTCAATTTATTAAAAGATAGAACATCTTATCTTAATTAACTACCCTAATTATCATTTAAACCTTGTTTAAAAATCTTTGTAGTTAATTATTATTAACTACTTAACTTAACCCTTAAGTTAAATTAATGATTTAAACACTTCATCTTTTAAATCATTTACTTAATTACAGTACTAAGTTTATTTAATTAACTTAACTAATTCCAAAACAACTTACCTTAAAAACATTTTAACTTCTTCAAATTAAACCTTGAAACTTCGTTCGAAACTTGTTTAAACACTTTGTTCTTTATCATAAACTTGATTTCTTTGCTTTATAAAACTGTTTCATATTTTTACTTTACTTTAAAAAAAATAGTTTAGCTATCAAAACAACCCGAGCCTACTTTAAAACTTTTTCTCGAGCCAAATGCATTTGTTCCCGAGCAACTAATCGAGAAACTCACGAACTTCCTTTACTTCGAGAAAAACACACCCTGACTTCGAACTGTGACCCGAGCCACCTTCATCTTCCTCGAAAACCAAATCTACTGACACCACACTTACACGCGTGCACATGCACAAGAGTTTGCCAGCGTTCTGACCATCATTGCCGACGACTACACGTCTCTGACCTTCCCTTCAGACAGCCCGATCACCCAAAACTTTGAATCGAACTCGAAATCAAAATCGACCTCTACGACCCCTTCCTGGAACCCAACCTGGTCACCAAAACCTGCCCCGTGGAACCACCTCCGGCCACCAGAATTATCGCAACCTCGACCATAGCCTTGCCGAAGTCCCACGCTCCATTTCCTCCATGTCCGGTATAGTCCGATGCACTGACGAAGTCACATCGTCACGTTTTTCGACCTTAACTAAAAATTGGGTTAAACCCTACTTCCACCATTTTCCGCCACCACGGTGATACGAAAATTTGTTGAGCATTTTTCCCACACTCATCGATCTCCCATCTAGCTCCAGCTCCGATCACGAGGCAAACAAACTCGCCGATCAACAAAAAATGCTCGAAACTCAAATTCCGTTCAACATGCCCTTCCTCTCGAATTAAAAGCCTAAAAATCTTGATTTTATTTTTAAAAATCATTATTTTCGATAACAAATCAGATTTTATACCTGAATTCATGATTTATTTAAATCGAGATTTTGATAAGTTCATGCTTTTACTGTAATTCTTCCTTTCGTTGAAAAACTATCTTTAAATCTTGCTTGGAATTATTTTTAGATCAACTACCTCGTCATTACAATCAAGTTCGATTTATATATCAATCTCTAAAAAGAATCAGGCAAGAAGATATTGAATTTTTGATCAAAATTTGAAATCTGTAAAACTAACAGAGTATTCAATTGGTATACAGATATCCACATCCTTGTAGTCATATACATATACATACAATCCATATTAAACAACATGCAAACACTCATTATACTTTGTTCCAAGTAATTCCTGCATGCATCTAGATTTTAAACAGATTTTAAAACCTTTAAATAGAATTTGTTTATTCATATGTAATCCTGGAAGTTGATTTTTTAAACTAAAAGTATAACCTGTAATAATTTTAACAGGGTTTTATCTTCTTGTTATCAGAGATATATACACACTAACATATATATGCAGGCATAACACAAAACCATGTCAGCAAATAACTTTCAATATGACCACATACAAATCCATGATTCAAACTAACTCAGGCCTAAGATGAGTTTACTCACTTTACTATAATACCAATCACAACATCAAGTCATATAAACAAATTCAAGGTTAAAACAAAAGGTTGCTCACCTGTAAAGATGAAGAACAGAGCATAGTGAAGCCTGGAATAGCTACTTTTTTTCTTTTTGAATTTAAAAACTGGAATTGTTCTCTGGACTTTGATTTTTGTTCTTCCTTTGGTTTGCATTTTGTTTTTAAGTTTGGTTTTCAAACAATGTTTTCTAGTTTGCCTTTTTCTTCTCAGGTTAATGAACGAACTGAGGTAGGTGAGATTGATATATAGAAAAATTGAGTTTACAGGGATATCAATATTTGTACAACAAGTTGATAAATGTTTTGTACCACCAAACAGAGATATTTCTTTTTATATGGAGGCTAATGAACACATTTTGTAAGATTTCGAATTGACCAAATACTTTGAGCTGTGAAAGCATTTAATGCTATGTACTTTATGTCTATACTTAACCTCTTTGTACAAAAATATTTCATTTTTCTTTTGCCTAGCATACTTACATATTTTAGTTTACTTGCCTCCTATGCTTTCACTTTATTCTTGCCTGCAACATATACTTAGTCTATGAGATCTTAGACTTATCCTATTTTTTTGTATATGTGTTCCTAGATATTTTCTTTTCTTCTTGTTTCATTCTTCGACAAGTGTTCATATATATGTTTATATCTTCTTATTACAATTCGTGTACACATATCTGTACAAATAAAGGAAGATATCTTCCTTGTGATTCAGCCTAGCATATTTACAAGTTTACCAAACCATTCATTTGCAGGTACAATCTTGTATATCTTTTATTTTGTTTTGACTTTGTTACTTTGCATATATATGATGATAGTTTGTACATGTTACTTTCTTTTCTTTACTTTGTCTATGTTCTTACACTTGCCTTACTTTTATATTTACATATGCATTTATACTTGCAAAAGATATACACATATATTTAAAACTTTCATAAATTCTTATTTACATTTTATTTTGTACTTAATACAATTCTATAACAAATGATATGAAATCAAATCATTCATTACTAACAATTAACTATATATAAAAGTTTAATGAATCCAATATTATTCTCAATATATTCATTTTTGCGATTTCAAATCAACAATATTCATTTCTATTTCTATTTCTAACTCAGATATTATTATTTTACTTTAATACTTATCGTCTTGTATTTATTTCATAAATTCAAATCATTATTAACCATTTATTTAAGATTTAAATTCAAATCAAATATATACACATATATATATACAAATATATTATTTCAAATTTACTCATATATGCTCAAATACATATATATACCCATATATACAATATTTTTAAAGTTTAAATGATTTATACAAAATTTATTTAAGTTCGGGGAAACTCGTATCAATTTATCAATTAACTATACAATTTTAATTCAAAAATTCATTTAATTATCACTTTAAATTAATATAAAATTCGGGGTTGTTACAATGTTGCCTTCTGCCGATCCCTCTCAAGGGGTGTATATCGATCCCTCCAACTTTGTCCATTTGATATGTGATCCCTAGGGTAGGCTCCCTTGGGTTCATATACCTTGCTCTCCAAATTTAATATGCTCCGGACCTGTAGATCTCGATACATTGATTGTTTTTTGCAAGAATGCTCTTGTATTTCAATGTATGTCGATCCCTCCTTCACGAAGTATGCTGATCCCTCTCAATGAGCCAATCTATGCCGATCCCTTCCATCCATTGAGCCATATTCCATACTTTGAGTATTCTCATTGTACATCCATCAAATCCATTCAATCCTGACTTTATACAACCATTTGTACTTGACTTCTAGGTCCCACAATCACCACTTTGGAGTCGTCAGCCTTAATGGCAATCGAATCTAACTCATGCAATAAGTTCGATATAGCCGGGCTAAGGTGCCGAATAACAATCCCGAATGTAATAAGCTGTAAAGGGATATGCAGAGCATTTTCTAATTGGATAAGGATGAAGAAAGGGCCAATGAGTTTGTTCTAGATGTTTGACATGCATTGTTCTTTAAATTTTTTGAAATTTTCATCAAATGAAACATGCATTGTTTCTTCGATGGTATTAGTTCTTAAATTAAATACTCTGTATGCTTTACTTCTATTAGAGTATCCGATAAAGATACCTTTGTCGGATTTAGGATCAAATTTATCTAAGTTATCTTTTGTATTTAAAATAAAACATTTACTTCCAAAAATTCTAAAATAAGATACCTTAGGTTTCTTTGAGTAAATAAGTACATAAGATGTCTTATCAGTTAAAGGTCTAATTAAAATTCTATTTAAACTATAACAGGCGGTAGCAACTGCTTCTGCCCAAAAGTACTTTGGTAAATTACTATCAGAAAGCATAGTTCTCGCACACTCTTGAATCGTCCTATTTTTACGTTCTACTACTCCGTTTTGTTGTGGAGTTCTTGAAAATGAAAATTGTGAATTATTCCCTTTTTATTGCAGAATTCTTCAAACTTTACATTTTCAAATTCACCACCGTGATCACTACGGATGGTTATAATTTTTTGAGAAAATTGATTTTGAACCCTTTTTGAAAAATTCTTAAAACATTCAAAAGTATCACTTTTATGTTTCAAAAATATTGTCCATGTAAATCTGGAATAATCATCTACAATTACAAAAACATATTTACAGTGATTTATTGACTGAATTTGAGATGGACCAAATAAATCAAGATAAAGTAATTCAAGAGGTTTTGAAGTTGAAATCAAATCTTTTAATTTAAAGGAACTTTTTCTAAGTTTTCCTAGTTGACATGCATCACATAGACTATCTACTTTAAAATTCATTTTAGGGAGGCCTCTTACCAGATCATGTTTTGACAGTCTAGATAAGAGTTTGAAATTCAAATGCCCAAATCTCTTATGCCAAATCCAAGGGTCACATGCATTTGCCAAAAGACACAAGTTATCATTTGAAATTTTCATACTAAGAATATAAATATTCTTTTTCCTAATTCCCTCAAATATTATGGTTGAATTATTATCTTCAATGCGACACTTATCTTTTTCAAATTTAATTTTATATCCTTTATCGCATAGTTGACTTATAATTAGCAGATTGTGTTTCAGATTCTTAACTAGCAAAACATTAGTAATAATAGGAGTTTCAGAGTTACCGACTTTGCCGATGCCGATTATATAACCTTTTGAATTGTCTCCAAAGTTAACCAGTCCTCCGTCTTTGTATATTATATCATTCAGCATATCTGAATTCCCAGTCATGTGTCTAGAACATCCACTATCGAGTATCCATTTGTTCTTTTTGATCTGCATAGTTTGTTTGTTCTGGATTGATTCCTCAATTCCCATAAAGCATGATTCCTGTACATCAAACAATCTTAGTAGAAAACTTGTATTTGAATATTGATTATATGCAGACTCAAGAGACAATGATGATCTGAATATTTCTAAACATGCATTAACAAATTTCTTAAACATAGCCATTTAAAAAAAAAACTTTTTCAAAAATCAGATTTTGAAACTTTTGAAAACCTTGCTCTGATACCAATGTGAGGAATGCGGAATATGGATCTTAAGGCTAGGAATAACACTAGAGGGGGGGTGAATAGTGTTTATAAGAAATTACTAAATCTTTTTGAGTTTATGTTAATTTGAACACAAATGTATGTAATATTCAGACGCAGATATAATCACAAAACAAACACAGATGCAGAAATAAAGTAAATGCAGTAAAGGAAAGAACACACCGGATTTTATACTGGTTCGGAGTTACCCTACATCCAGTCCCGCACAACTAAGTACAGATTTCCTTTCAAAAGCAATTCAACAATTACAACCCTCGGTTTCAAGGCTATGAGGTACACCCTCCAGAATCACAATCCTCTAGGTAGAGATACTTGATTTCCGGGGCAACAGTTCACCCAATTGATTTCCAAGGCTACAATCACACCTTTTCTCGCTTGATTGATTTTCAAGGCTACAATCACACCTTTTCTCGCTAGATTGATTACAAAGAAGCCTATAACTCTAAATAGCACTTGGATCTTGTTGAGATAGTGATAGAGAATCAAACCAGAGAAAATCTAGTTAGATTCAATGTTGATTTCGGCAGAGTGATGATAGGATTTTGAATAAGAAAATGTGGAAGAAGAAGAGAAGTGAAAAACCAGAAAATCTGATATAAAATTCGTTGGAACTAACCCCTATTTATAGAAGAACAACAGTCATGTCCATTCGTGAAAGGTTATGGCGAATAGACACTTCTTTTGAAATTCAAATGTTTGAATCTAACTGACACTATGTCGACATGGGGTACTAGGGCATGTCGACATCCCAAAGGAAATTTTGATGTTTTGTTTTTCTTTGAAAATAACCTTTATCTTATATTAAAACTATTTCAAACTTTATAAATATACTTGACTATAGATAAAATACATAGATAAATATAGAGAATAATATATATATAATTTTACTATAATTTTATATTTAAATCTAAGTATAAAGATAGTTTAAAACAAACGAAGTTTAAAAACACGAGTTTATTAAAAACAAAGACAAAGAATATTTTAAGGCTAAAACATCCTTTTGAAAATCATTTGAAAAGATATTTTTTAAGGCTAAAACATTTTGAAAAGCAATTTTGAAAATCATTCTGAAGTAGTTTTGAAAATCATTTTGAAGTAGTTTTGCAAGCTTCTTCCTGCAGAATATCTCATCATATCAGGACTCGAGAACTTGTTCAAAACCAGGATGTTCATGGGTTTGTAGGCCACTTGTCATAGGTTTGTAAGCTACTTGTCGTGGGTTTGTAAGCCACTAAAAAGTATAAATGGGTTCCATCCCAAAAGAAAAATGGAGTGAAGATTTCAGTGCTATTGTGAAGTTTTAACATAATTCTAGACTCAATACTTATCTTGAAATCTTGAACTCTTGATAATCTTGATATCTTGAATCTCTATACTGTACAGTCTTCATTCTTGGTACCTGCATGGTTAAATCCTGCATGTACATATATATATATCTAAACTATAATGTTAGTATTTATATTTTATAATCTTATTCTAAGGTTGTTGTCATCAAAACCATCAACTCATGGACTAACAATCTCCCCCTTTTTGATGATGACAACCTTTGTTTATAAAATATTACTTCTATCCTAATAACTCCCCCTTAATCTATGCCTAACTACCCTATTTTATATTTCTCCCCCTTTGTCATCAACAAAAACAAACTAACTCCAAACTATATAACTCTTAGTCTAATATCATATATGATTATAATGATAGTGTTATCATAAATAATCAACACTTAATTATAAAACTAAAACTTTAGTCCTAAACTACAAACTCTCCTAACTAAGAATATATATAATAATACTTTTAATAGAACATATATAAGAACACACATTATTAATTAATTATATATTTGTTTATATTTACATTTTCGTAGAGAACGTAAAATAACAAACAACAAATAGGAAAGAAAGAGAAGAAACTAATGTGAGTCTTTGAACATAGGAGATCTATGAACCGAACAATTTGGATAGTGGAAACAGAAATTTCCACGTTGTTCGACAAGATTTCCATCTTTGTCAAAGCACACTTCGCCAACGCAAACGACTTTGTCGTTATCTTCCGCAATCTCTTCTTCCATTGGTTCTTCTTCTTCTTCTTCACTTTCCTCTTGTTCATGATCTCTTGAAGAGTCCTCGTCAATCAAGATTGGGTTAGCATGATTATCCATAAGAAATTTTTGCAAATTCCTAAGGATTTTTCCTTGCCTCTCTTATTCTTTGGCCATTCAAAGTTGCATCACTTGGATTTCAGTCATTAACTGAAGGGTATCCTTCAGAGAATCCTCTATTTTCGTCACACGAGCGAGCGTTGATTGTTGAAACGGACCAGAAGTAGGCGATGGGAACGAAAAAGTTGATTTTATGTTTGATTTGGAAGAGGAGGCCATTGATAAATTGATCTCAGAAGATAGAACAGTAAGAGAACAGAGAGAATGAAGAAAATTTCGAAATAGGAGAAATTTATAACCACTTATTTGAATTTTGGTGGGAAAAAATTTAAAAATTAAAAAACGTTATATGTCGACATGGGTCTAGGGAGGATGTCGACATGGTTCTTGAATTTTTGCCTATTTAATGTATTTTGAATTAATTTTTAATTATACTTGTTATTTATATTTTATATTTCAGTTAATGAACAAATACCTAATTCTCTTCTTAATTTAGTAAATGTAGATTCATTTAAGGGTTTTGTTAAGATATCAACAATTTGATTTTCAGAATTGATATAGTCGAGAGTAATTACTTCTCTACTTATATTATCTCTGAGAAAATGGTGTCTGATATCAATATGTTTAGTTCGAGCATGTTGAGTAGTATTTTTGGTTAAATTTATTGCACTAGTATTATCATAATAAATTGGTGATTTTAAGATATTTAAACCAAAATCTTTTAAAGTTTGTTGCATATCTATTACTTGAGAACAAGCCAAAGGAGCAGAAATATACTCTACTTCAGTTGTTGATAGAGAAACTGTGTTTTGCTTTTTACTAAACTAGGAAATCAGAGAATGCCCTAAAAAGTGACAAGTTTCACTTGTACTTTTTCGGTCTAATTTACAACCAGCATAATCAGCATCACAATAAGATATTAAGTCAAACGAATCATTTTTAGGATAAAATAAGCCATAATCAAAGGTGTGTTTAACATATCTTATAATACGTTTTACAGCTTTTAAGTGAGTTTCTTTAGGTTGGGATTGATACCTTGCACAGAGACAGACACTATGCATGATATCAGGTCTACTTGCAGTGATATAGAGTAGTGATCCAATCATTCCTCTATATAATTTTTGATCTACATCTTTCGAGAGATCTTCTTTACTAAGGTACTCATTGGTTGCCATGGGAGTGGGTTTTCCACTTGAAGTAATCAAACCAAATTTACTAACTAGGTCTTTAGCATATTTTTCTTGACTAATAAAGATACCATTATCTAATTGTTTTATTTGTAATCCTAAAAGAAGTTTAATTCACCCATATGACTCATCTCAAACTCTTTTGTCATTATTTCAGAAAATTCTTTATTCATTTCAAAATTAGTTGATCCAAAAATGATATCATCTACGTAGACTTGTACTAGTTGGATATCATTTTTATTTCTTTTAATAAAAAGAGTATTATCTACTTTACCTATTTCAAAATTTGATTGTAACAAGTAAGATCTTAGTCTATCGTACCAGGCTCTAGGAGCTTGCTTTAGACCATATAGAGCTTTCTGAAGTTTGTAAACATGATTTGGAAATTTATCATTTTCAAAAAGTGGTGGTTGTTTAACAAATACTTCTTCTTTTACAAAACCATTTAAAAATGCACTTTTAACATCCATTTGAAATAATTTGAAATTATTATGATTTGCGAAAGCAAGTAGAATCCTAATGGTTTCTAATCTTGCTATGGGGGCAAAGGGTTCATCAAAATCTATTCCTTCTTCTTGACAATAACCTTGAGCAACTAACCGAGCTTTATTTCTAACAACCTCTCCTTGTTCATTCATTTTATTTTTATAAACCCATTTAGTTTCAATTATTGTTTTATTTTCAGGTCTAGGAACAAGTTCCCAAACATCATTTCTAGTGAATTGATTTAATTCTTCTTGCATAGCCAAAATCCATGAATCATCAGATGATGCTTCTTCTGGATTTTTGGGTTCAATAGTTGATATAAAAGCTACATTACTCATTTGATTTAGTTGGTTTCTAGTTTTAACAACAGATTGCATATCTCCAAGTATATTTTCTATAGGGCGATCTTTTAAAAGTTTAATCCTTTTATTAGGATGATTTGATTCATTATTAGTTTCAGTTGACTCTTGATTTTGAGTGATTAAATCCTCTTCATCATTTATTTCTTCAAAAATTTTGAAATTTTCATCAAATGAAACATGTATTGTTTCTTTGATGGTATTAGTTCTTAAATTAAATACTCTGTATGCTTTACTTCTATTAGAGTATCCGATAAAGATACCTTTGTCGGATTTAGGATCAAATTTATCTAAGTTATCTTTTGTATTTAAAATAAAACATTTACTTCCAAAAATTCTAAAATAAGATACCTTAGGTTTCTTTGAGTAAATAAGTTCATAATATGTCTTATCAGTTAAAGGTCTAATTAAAATTCTATTTAAAATATAACAGGCGGTAGCAACTGCTTCTGCCCAAAAGTACTTTGGTAAATTACTATCAGAAAGCATAGTTCTCGCACACTCTTGAATCGTCCTATTTTTACGTTCTACTACTCCGTTTTGTTGTGGAGTTCTTGGAAATGAAAAATTGTGAATTATTCCCTTTTTATTGTAGAATTCTTCAAACTTTTCATTTTCAAATTCACCACCATGATCACTACGAATGGTTATAATTTTTTGAGAAAATTGATTTTGAACCCTTTTTGGAAAATTCTTAAAACATTCAAAAGTATCACTTTTATGTTTCAAAAATATTGTCCATGTAAATCTGGAATAATCATCTACAATTACAAAAACATATTTACAGTGATTTATTGACTGAATTTGAGATGGACCAAATAAATCAAGATGAAGTAATTCAAGAGGTTTTGAAGTTGAAATCACATCTTTTAATTTAAAGGAACTTTTTCTAAGTTTTCCTAGTTGACATGCATCACATAGACTATCTACTTTAAAATTCATTTTAGGGAGGCCTCTTACCAGATCATGTTTTGACAGTCTAGATAAGAGTTTGAAATTCAAATGCCCAAATCTCTTATGCCAAATCCAAGGGTCACATGCATTTGCCAAAAGACACAAGTTATCATTTGAAATTTTCATACTAAGAATATAAATATTCTTTTTCCTAATTCCCTCAAATATTATGGTTGAATTATTATCTTCAATGCGACACTTATCTTTTTCAAATTTAATTTTATATCCTTTATCGCATAGTTGACTTATAATTAGCAGATTGTGTTTCAGATTCTTAACTAGCAAAACATTAGTAATAATAGGAGTTTCAGAGTTACCGACTTTGCCGATGCCGATTATATAACCTTTTGAATTGTCTCCAAAGTTAACCAGTCCTCCGTCTTTGTATATTATATCATTCAGCATATCTGAATTCCCAGTCATGTGTCTAGAACATCCACTATCGAGTATCCATTTGTTCTTTTTGATCTGCATAGTTTGTTTGTTCTGGATTGATTCCTCAATTCCCATAAAGCATGATTCCTGTACATCAAACAATCTTAGTAGAAAACTTGTATTTGAATATTGATTATATGCAGACTCAAGAGACAATGATGATCTGAATATTTCTAAACATGCATTAACAAATTTCTTAAACATAGCCATTTAAAAAAAAACTTTTTCAAAAATCAGATTTTGAAACTTTTGAAAACCTTGCTCTGATACCAATGTGAGGAATGCGGAATATGGATCTTAAGGCTAGGAATAATACTAGAGGGGGGGTGAATAGTGTTTATAAGAAATTACTAAATCTTTTTGAGTTTATGTTAATTTGAACACAAATGTATGTAATATTCAGACGCAGATATAATCACAAAACAAACACAGATGAAGAAATAAAGTAAATGCAGTAAAGGAAAGAACACACCGGATTTTATACTGGTTCGGAGTTACCCTACATCCAGTCCCGCACAACTAAGTACGGATTTCCTTTCAAAAGCAATTCAACAATTACAACCCTCGGTTTCAAGGCTATGAGGTACACCCTCCAGAATCACAATCCTCTAGGTAGAGATACTTGATTTCCGGGGCAACAGTTCACCCAATTGATTTCCAAGGCTACAATCACACTTTTTCTCGCTTGATTGATTTCCAAGGCTACAATCACACCTTTTCTCGCTAGATTGATTACAAAGAAGCCTATAACTCTAAATTGGATCTTGTTGAGATAGTGATAGAGAATCAAACCAGAGATAATCTAGATAGATTCAATGTTGATTTTGGCAGAGTGATGATAGGATTTTGAATAAGAAAATGTGGAAGAAGAAGAGAAGTGAAAAACCAGAAAATCCGATATAAAATTCATTGAAACTAACCCGTATTTATAGAAGAACAACAGTCATGTCCATTCGTGAAAGGTTATGGCGAATAGACACTTCTTTTGAAATTCAAATGTTTGAATCCAACTGACACTATGTCGACATGGTGTACTAGGGCATGTCGACATCCCAAAGGAAATTTTGATGTTTTGATTTTCTTTGAAAATAACCTTTATCTTATATTAAAACTATTTTAAACTTTATAAATATACTTGACTATAGATAAAATACATAGATAAATATAGAGAATAATATATATAAAATTTTACTATAATTTTATATTTAAATCTAAGTATAAAGATAGTTTAAAACAAACGAAGTTTAAAAACGCGAGTTTATTAAAAACAAAGACAAAGAATATTTTAAGGCTAAAACATCCTTTTGAAAATCATTTGAAAAGATAATTTTTAAGGCTAAAACATTTTGAAAAGCAATTTTGATAATCATTCTGAAGTAGTTTTGAAAATCATTTTGAAGTAGTTTTGCAAGCTTCTTCCTGCAGAATATTTCATCATATCAGGACTCGAGAACTTGTACAAAACCAGGATGTTCGTGGGTTTGTAAGCCACTTGTCGTAGGTTTGTAAGCTACTTGTCGTGGGGTTGTAAGCCACTTGTCGTAGGTTTGTAAGCCACTTGTCGTGGGTTTGTAAGCCACTAAAAAAGTAGAAATGGGTTCCATCCCAAAAGAAAAATGGAGTGAAGATTTCAGTGCTATTGTGAAGTTTTAACATAATTCTAGACTCAATACTTATCTTGAAATCTTGAACTCTTGATAATCTTGATATCTTGAATCTCTATACTGTACAGTCTTCTTTCTTGGTACTTGCATGGTTAAATCCTGCATATACATATATATCTAAACTATAATGTTAGTATTTATATTTTATAATCTTATTCTAAGGTTGTTGTCATCAAAACCATCAACTCATGGACTAACAATTTGTTCATTAGTGAATTGTTAAGGAGTCCTGCAATCTACTTTGGAAACGACTTTAGAACTTAGCACCACTTACCACCCGCAGACCGATGGTTAGACGGAAAGGGCGAACAATAATTTTTAGGATTTGTGGAAAGTTGTATCATGAATTTTGGAAGGCCTTGGAGAAGGTAGAAGTGTTGAGGCGACGAATGAGGACTGCACAAGATCGGTAGGGGTACTATGCTGACAGGCAAAGATAGGAATTGGAGTTTTTAGTTAGGGACATGGTATTCATTAAGGTTTCCACTCTTGGAAAGGTTATGAGGTTTTGTACTTTTGAGAAGTTGGTGCCTAGGTCCGTGGGACCTTTCCTAATTTTAGAGCGGGTATGGATAACTTGCTTATTGTGTGTAGCTTTCGAATTAGTTAGCAGGAGTCCATGATGTCTTTCATGTCCCACAATTGAGGAAATGTCTACGCTGCATTGCCCCTGTAGTAGAGCCTAATCAGTTAATTGATGTTGAAACGGAGCCTATCGCCCTGTAACGACCCATATTTTTGGGTCATCAAATTTGAATATTTAAAATGTAACGGCCCATAATTTAATCACTTTGAACATGAATAGTTAATATGTTTTGAATTGATTAAATAATGGATTTTATATTTAGAATTATTAACCCTGCCTAATAAAACAGAATAGTATAATTACTTGCCTAATAAAACAAGAGAGAATTATTAACCTTGCCTAATAAAATAGAATAGTATAATTACTTGCCTAATAAAACAGAATAGTATAATTACTTGCCTAATAAAACAAAACAGTATAATTACTTGCCTAATAAAACAAAATAGCATAATGATTATTATATTCCATGTGGATGGTTGTTATTGGACCAAAATCTGGTCGAATCAGGTTCTGCCATGTGGATGGTTGCAATTGGACCAAAATCTGGTCGAATCATGTTGTGCCATAGTTGATAAGGAGGATTTCTATTGGACCAAAATGTGGTCGACTCAAATTAAGCCATCAAGATGTTTTCTATTGGACCAAAATGTGGTCGAATCAAATTAAGCCATCAAGATGTTTTCTATTGGACCAAAATGTGGTCGAATCAAATTAGACTATAAGAAATGACTAAAGTACCCTTCTCTTCACCTATAAATAGCCAAGTCCATATCTCATTTTATTTCATTCACAAACTAAAGAAAGGAGGAGTGGATCCCACGGTGAGAAACTATATCTTTTAATATAGTGTTTATATTGGTTGTGATTGGATGAATGGATTGATAGTTAGGGATGTTTTAACTATATGATAGTTATATCAGTATTTAATTGTTAAAATATTCAGTTATACCATATACTGCTTGTTTGGATGATATGAATATATATGGATGTTAATAGTGATAACACTGCACGTTACACTTATTATACACACCCATTTGGATTTAAACGGATATTGGTTAAGTCTCAATTTAAAATGATAATAATATAATATTCAAATTTGAGTGGAAATTTGAATATTCGAATTTTATAATTTAAACTATTTGGAAATGATATTGGAGATATATTGAAAAACTTTTGTAAAAGAAGTTATTTATTTGAAATCATTTTAAATATAAAATGGCATGTTCAACTTTGGAAATATAAATAATAATGTAAATCGATTTTAGAAAAGTGAGTATATTCCTTGCTTTCATAATTTAGTGAGTATAACTTATTCTGTAAGTATATTCCTTGTTTTCATAGTTTAGTGGGTATAACTTATTATGTGAGTATATTTTACAGTGAGAAACTATATCACTTAATATAGTGTTTATATTGGTTGTGATTGGATGAATGGATTGATAGTTATGGATGTTTTAACTATATGATAGTTATATCAGTATTTAATTGTTAAAATATTCAGTTATACCATATACTGCTTGTTTGGATGATATGAAGGTATATATGGATGTTAATAGTGATAACACTGCACGTTGCACTTATTATACACACCCATTTGGATTTAAACGGATATTGGTTAAGTCTCAATTTAAAATAATAATAATATAATATTCAAATTTGAGTGGAAATTTGAATATTCGAATTTTATAATTTAAACTATTTGGAAATGATATTGGAGATATATTGAAAAACTTCTGTAAAAGAAGTTATTTATATGAAATCATTTTAAATATAAAATGGCATGTTCAACTTTGGAAATATAAATAATAATTTAAATCGATTTTAGAAAAGTGAAGTTAAGTTCGCTATATAAATAAAGGTTTATAATCAATTTAATGGTTCCAATAGTATTATATATAGTTTATTTTGATTTCTGGAAAGTTTGGATTAAATCGGATGAAAATTAGAAAAATAATATTATTATATTATTTAAATATTCAATTAAATCAATTAAATTGAATAAAAAGGTTATGAATTGAGAAATGAAGTTTTTATAGTATATATGAAGTATATATATGATTTAAAAGATAATATAAGTAATTTAAATCATATTTGAATGGTTTTAGTTGTACAAATACACTATATTTGCGACACTAATCTTAGACCTTACTTAACAAATCAAGTAACGTCGTTTTAATCGGAAATTGGTTGGATTAATCTTTTAATTAAGATTTATTATGGAATGGTGAAATATTTTAAAGATTTAAAGGAATACGATTCGGATTTACGTTAAGTCTAATAATTGGTTTTATTTACCAAATTTTAAGGAAGAGACTTATACAATCCTGTATATCCATATGGTTTGGAAATAGCGCTTATTATTCGGAAAGACCGGGATTTTCCCATTTCAAATAATAATACGACGTTATGAAGAGAATGATGGATAAGAAGGCAATGATGAAGACCGGGATCTTCTCATTGAAAGGACTGCTTGTTGATTTCTCTTTACAGAGTTGCTCCTGTCTAGAGAACAGAACCCTATATTTTTAGCAGTGGTCCTGACAATGTTTGGGGATTTACCGGATATACAAGGTCCTCTCACCTTTTGGGCAAAGGTTGAGGAATAAGGTGCCTTCGATTTCGTTCAGTCCCAGAACGAACTTGTGGATGGATGGATTGTCTGACATTACATTCTAACTTTATATGATTGATCTTTATTAACGTATATCTGCTTGGTGGCGGAGAATTTATTCTCTTTGCTTAACACCCTTCCTTGAGACGTATGAGCTCAAGGTTTATGCGTTGGCAGAAATCAGTTATGTAATTTTGGATTGGTAATGTGACATTCCGAAGAATGCTATGGATGGATCAAGGCTTTTGTTGAAAAGCAGAGCCTTGTGGGTACGAGACTTCACGAACCTCACACCCCGGGAATGGCCGAAACAGGAATGGATGCGGCAAGGTGTAGGATGTCTATTCCCTTCTAGATATATATAGTGATACCATGGTATGGAGCCCAGGTATTCACTTTGTGGATTATATATTTATATAGCTGTACTGTGGTCTTACACGCCCAGTATTTGTTTGATGTGGATGTTGGAAAAGATCGGGGGCCCGTTTTAAGGTTGGTAACAACCGGGGGATGGATAGACTTGAGTAAGTAGTTACCATTGAGTGGTAACCCGGCCTTGTGTTGGCAGAGAAACAGTAGTTTCTCGGGACGTCCCTCTAGAGGCGTACCCAATCGTGGATGAGGAAGTTCCTTTGCCTGGTCATTATTGGAAACCCATTCTCCAATACGAACCTTGTACGGTTTTGATTGTATTACCCACTGTTTAATACAGTGGCTATAGTAG
This sequence comes from Allium fistulosum, assembly GCA_030737815.1. Classification (NCBI taxonomy): domain Eukaryota; kingdom Viridiplantae; phylum Streptophyta; class Magnoliopsida; order Asparagales; family Amaryllidaceae; genus Allium; species Allium fistulosum. The sequence continues at coordinate 933,337,354 of CM060908.1, read as the reverse complement.
GCATACCATCATGTAATGTATGCTGGCTAAATTAATAAGTTTATTTTGAAAATGGTTTTCAATCACTAAGCACTATAATAATATTAAAAGGATATTTTTAACGTATCAAAGGCATGTTTGACTGTCATAAGGAGAAACCTCGACCATGTGTGCGTTTTCATCTTGTGTGCGGATCGAGACCTTATGATAGTTTCATTTTCCAAAAGCATATACGGAACTTGTTTTCAAAAGCAACTATATTTTTAAGTTCTCACACCAGTCCCATGACTGACCTGGAGTTTATTGTTTTCCCCTAAACTCTGGGTGCCCATAATTTTCCACACGGGCAGTCTAGAGTTAGGTTTGTCAGTTAGATCTGGAGCTAGGATATTTGGAGGAATTATGGATGTAAGACTTGAAGATGGAGCATTTGGAGATTTTGTTTTATTTTCCGCTGTAGTTGTTATTCCGTTGTATTTATGTAAACTCTGAAATGTAAAACTCTTTTGTATATGAATAAAAGAGAGGTTGTTTCACTTTCGCTGTGTTCTGATATTTCTGATATGTTTATTATCCCAACCCCTAACGATCAAGGATTCCGATCATTTGATTTACGACATTTGAATACATTCAATTATATTCAAGTGTCGATTTTGAAGGGTCGATAATCCTAATCGCTAGGAAAGACGTGAATCCTTATCTTTTGAGTTGGACTTGTATATATTTTAGTCAATTCAAAGGGTGAGAATTTACGGGTCTTTACACGCCCCCTCGTCCTCCCGCTCACATAGAGGAGCACAGTATCGAGAGGCTTCGTAACGAAGTAATTAGGTTGATTTGAGTAGATGGGGAGATAACCCAGTGAAAAGCACATAGGAAACCGAAAGAAAGATGAAGGTTTCTTATCCCGAGCTTTTCTTTGATAAACTTTTCTCTCCAAAAATATTTGTTTTTGGTTGCATCGTGGTTACTAGATTGGATGGTAGTAGATGGTTATCACACTTTTTACTATTATTTTGCACTCATATAGAATTATATGTATATTTAGGATGCTCATGCCTATATGTCACGATCTTACACTCACGCTATGATTGAACTCACCTATAGTATGTTTACATACATAATCACATTGTAGTTTTGGTTGAGTAGATGGTTGTATAGATTATTGTAAATAAATTGGTTGTATAACATGGTTGTTGAGTGCGCTTTACACTATCTTCCATTGGTGATTTCGAGCGCGAAATCCTTTTTAAGCAAAGAAGAATGTAACACCCTATAAAATTTAATAAGGAATTAAATAATTAAAATAAGGTTAGAAATAAAAATTTGTAAATGTCTGAATTTGGTCATGGAAGTTGCACCATTGCGTCCATAACGATTTTCTGATCAATTTCCACATATAATACGATGAAATCGGAGTTAAAATGAAAATGTTATGGGCATTTGAAGTTTTTGAATTTAAAATAATTCTAACGAGTTTAAATTTGAAAATTTAAATATTTAAATTTCGAAAAGTCTAAAATTTGAAATTTAATAATCAACGTTAGGGGATATTTAACGTTTAAGTAAATGTCAGAAGTAACGTTAACGTATAAGTTAAAACAAGTAATAATTAATAAGAAAACAGAAAGAGATTAATTGTGCAATTCTGGCCCCAAGGGGTCGACCACCACTAGTCAAAGGATTGACCGCTGGAGGTCGACCGCTTGGGTATAGGGGGTTGATCGCTTAAAGGTGAAAACACCCAATTCAGAAGATAGCGACTAGGGTTTTTATCTATTTTAATAGTCCATATCTGATTATTTTGATTCGACGGTTCTGGTTCCTTCTCACCTCTATAAATAGACCCCCTAAACCCTCACTTTTCCTCCATAAATTTTTTAAAATGCTAGCGAAGCTCTGTTATAATCTCTCTCCTTAGGCTTTCAAAAACAATAAACTATTTGTGACGCCCCACCTCTATGCTCATAATAACAAAGAGTATTAAAAGAAATACTGTCTATTATTACGAAGAATAAGGCTGGATAGGAGCGACCATCCGTAATTGGCCTTACACTAATATTGGTTATCTCGACAGGAGTGGTATATACTTTTTATTTTTCATCTATTATTTTTTTACTCCCATCGGCACTCCCAATACTAGTATAAAACAAACTACGATGGTTCATAATAGTTTAGGACATTAGATATAACAATAACACAGATAATATAAATGCGGAACACAGATAAAAACAAAAGTCTCATATATATATAACTGATGTCAGTTAATACATAGTTGACACAATACATATGATACAACTACAACTGTCGACTCTAGAAGTTATATATACAAGTACATTATCGACTAATATACATGAATACATATCGTTCTATACCGTGACATGACTACTACAAAATAACACTGACAACTTCAGAAGATGTGAAAAGTCTTCAGATCCCGAACAGCAACTCAAAGAAGGAAATCTGCAACCTGAAATAACTCGGGTCTGACCCGAGTATTATATTCAAAAGAAAATAATACACGGGTCAGTCTAATTCAAACTCAGTTATTAATGCACAGTAGCAATAATAATCAATATCAAATAGATGACAGTCACAGAAATCTCGTGTATCCAATCTCTCGATACGAGAATTGGATAACGGCAGATATAACACTAAACAGTGTAAACCAATAAATCAGCAATCCCAAAAAGATCAATCAAATCAAATTTCTGTGTGGCTGCAGTACACGCACGCGTGCACTGCCTCGCCACACAGTACGTGAAATCATCACGACGGTGAAAACTAACAGCAATCAAAACTGTAGAAGTCAACATAAATAAATTTACAGGGTCAAACCCGGGTCTTTGAGACCGGATTCAACTCGCTGTAAAATTTCACAAATCAACTTGAAACAATCAAGAACCAACAAACCAAACTCAACCAACTCAAGCGAAAAGGAAGCAGTGAACAAGTTCACGCTTCAGATCAAAACTGTGATATCGAACAAGCCATGACCGTAGCCAATAGCCAAAGCAACTCGAACAAGCCTGGTCAAGAAACCAGACCCAGGATCACCAGAAAGAAACATACATGGTGACTCAAATCAATGCATATCAATTATCGAAAAGAGCAGACTTCACAGTGCTAGTACAAGTGAAGTGTACAACCAACGTAGACAATGCAAGTGCAGGCTATATGTAGCACCGAGTGCAAAGGAGATAACCAGTGCATAAAGATTTCACCGTGCAATCCAGTGAATATAAAATATGTACACAATTGAATGTACATAACAGACTGCACAAGACAAAATGAATCAGAGGGGTGACGGTGAAACTGGACAGTATACTAAACGTAAGGTAGCACATCAACGAATTCTAGAAATGTCGAATTGGAAAACAAGGCAACAAGTGTGCCATATTAATGCAAACAGTAAGGTTCAGTAAACTGGAGTGAAGCTACAAGTGTGCAACTGCACTAGACCAAATGCCATCCAATAAACAAAGCTCAAGTACCGTGCAACCACCACAATAAAACTGCAGTGGCAGACATGTACAAAGACATGAATCAGCCTAGACTACAATATCAAAGCCGAATTCATCAAGAACAGTGATCCAATGAAGTATAACCACGATTACCAAAGTACGCAACATAGTCAGAATCAAACCAGCCCAGATGAATGCAAGCATCATAAACAAAGTCGAAGTCAATTAGATCGAACAACAAGTAACAGTAGTTACAAGTGACTCAGGCAAATGTACAGAGACATCAACAACTATAGGGGCAACATAATGAAACAGTGGACAGGGACTAGGCTACAACTCAGACTCCATGTGCAAATTGAAATAGACAGTAGCAATTGAGGATATACAATTGTAAGATTCAAACAGGAAGTGGCAGTCAAATACAAGTTCAAATATGAAGGAAAATGAACAATGGCAGTATGATTAATGACAGTACGAACTGCCAAACCAAAGTCAGGCTCAAGAAAAATGTCAACCACGGGCCAAGCAAATATAAAGCAGTTCGAATCTAAGAAATTCACAAACTTAAGTGCACAACAAACCCAATTCAAACAATAGTACCGAACTAAGGCAACATATGCCCGATGCACTAAGTTATAGGTAAATGCAAGGCTATAACTTCAATTGTGAATATAGTGAACAACATTTATTAATATACAATTGAATGTATAAAGCAAGTCGAAGACTGTAACAATACGACAACTACAAAAAAACAAACAGCGAAGTTGTCACGAAATTAAAGCAAAACACACAAGTTTCCAGATGCATTCAAGCATCAAGACCGAAGTCACAAAGAATGTCAAGCCATAACAGCCAAGGAGTTCGAACATTTCAAAATCATCAAGCCATATAAGTGAACCAGTTATAATTATCATTTTATAAGAACCGATCAACTCAACATAGAAACAGATCGAACACGTCAAAAGTCAAAAGTCGAACAACATCGACATCATAAAATCCAGCAGCAAAAGTTGCAATTTTAACAAGTCAGAAAAATCAAACAACACATTCGAAGTCAAGATAACCAGGAAATCACGAAATTGAATCAAGGATAAACAGCATAGCATGTGCAAAGATAACATATGGTACATGAATAAGATGTGAGTAAGTTGAGTTACTCACCTTAGCAATCGGTTGAAAGCATCTCAGAGGCGATCCATCAAAAGAGTAAGAAAATCAAATTCGAACTAATATCTGGAATTGGCAACCACGAATTTCACGAACCCCAAGTTTTCGATCGAACGAGCGTAGCCATTATCGTTTCTTTTTGGGTTTTAGGGTTAGCCTACGTTCTGGTTTCGAACGAGAATTGAATGAAAAGGGGAGCGGTGGTGAGGAACGGCAAGGAAACTCGAAGCCGTGGCGGCCAAAAATCGATCAAAGCCCTAAATTTTTCTCAGGAGGAACGAACGAAAGAAATCACGTGGCCGCCATTTTTCTTCGTTGCTTTGATTTATTTTGTTTTTGGGTTTTCTGTTCTCCAATCGAAATGGATAAAAAGGGGGATCGGGTTATAATCCATTATCACGGTAACAATAACCATGAACGTGGGCCAATATTTCATTTTCGAAGCCCACCAACACTTACCGAATTTTAAAGAATAGCAACCAATTAAAACTCCAATAGTAATTAACAAACAATTTGATCGTCATTTAACGACGATCAATTGTTATACAACTCCAGGTTGTTACACTATTCTAGTAAGTAATTCCAGTTGCTAATCTCTAATTTAAATTAATCATTCTTCTCCCTATCTTATAGTTTCTGAAATCAAATCTATATATACAATCTATTTGTTATATATTCAAAAAGGGGAATCTCTAACAGAGAATTAGGAGAGGTAAAAATCAGATCACTTCTTCTTCTTCTTCTCCTTTAGATTCCAGAATCAGTTAGGATTTTCAGGTAAAAGGTTTGGATGTTAATTCATTTGATTCCTAATTCCATTCCTCTAGTTTCTAATTATTAATCTAATCTCTATATACAATTCACTTTGTTATATAAAGAGGGAGATCTGAAAGAGTTTTAGGCATGGTGGAATCAAATCTTGTTAGGAAGCAAATAATTCTTTGTGAGTAGAAATATCAAGTTTTTCACATTTTTGTAATTGAATAGTATTTATTTGGATTTGACATATAAATTGGGAAATTTTGGAAACGAAAACATAACATCTAAAACCCCCAAAATTTTCTTAAATAAATGTAAATCTATGAATATGTTGGAATTTCAATTGTCTGTATTAACATGGTAGGATCAGATTTGTATTTGCGATTTAGATAATTCATGATCTATTCCACTTTATTTCTTTTGATTTTGTTTGAAGTATAAAATGGGTTCTAAAAGAAAATAAATTAGAAATGGCGTGCAAAGTATGAATTTTATTGTAGTTTGCACTGTCTATTTCTGTAAATTAAACAGGTATGGGCCCTTTTTAGCTTTAAAAGTGCTTTGTGTAAAAGTTGAATATAATGTGCAAGACCAAAATTATAAGACTTTGTTTCCTTGAAATAGAAGAGATAAATTCTACTATGTTAATATATGAGATGAGTTTGGTATTATTCATTTTTGTGTACAAGTCAGTGTTGGCTAAGGATATTAGCTATATATTTTGTTGAAGTTTGGGACTATAAATTTGACATTTAAATTAATAAGTGCTTCTTTGTGTGTGACTAGAAGTATTTTATTTGTAACTCGTGCATGTGTGTGTATTGGCATATTGATTATTAAAGTAATAATAACATAATAATTATAACATATTGAACATGTAGATTAGATAGGGTAGTAAATAGTATTAATTTGTAAGATGGAAGTTAGTGTAAATTAGGGAATTAATCTCTAATTAGAGATGCAATAAGGAGATACCTTATGGCCTTAACTATTAATCGCGAGGATGATATATGTATATAATTGGTATACATATAAGGCATGACTATGTTAGGGATGAGAGGTTAGTCTAAAGTTACATAGAAGTCTGTCTAGTTAAATCTGGCTACCAGCGGTGTGGCTTTGTGGACTAACGTGGGACATCGCCTATAATAAATAACCATAGTGGACGCGATTTTAGTCCCAATTCTTTAGGGTAAACATGCCCAGTCAATCTTACAACCAGGACATACAAATAGTTGGACTAATATAAGACGTCACGAGTGGGTTATGGGTCATAAGTTTTGCTTTGGTACGACAGGTTAAATCCTTTGGATTGGTCCACTTCGGGTTAAAGGTATTAGGTGGCTACGGTAGGGTCCACCTCCTTTTAGGAGAAGTATTAAGTGACCTGATGGGATTCCTTACTATGTTAGCTAGTGAGAACCATGTAAGAACCTGTCTTGGGTTAGGCTTTAAGTGACGGGGACCTGCCTATTTTACAGGTCTTAAATGGTCTGAGTCTACCTAAGTCCCATGAAAGAGGTATTAAATGGTTTGGAGGTTCTCTTTCACATCGTTAACAATAGATGCGTTAGAATTTGGAAATGGGTTAGGTATTAAAGAACGAGGACTTGCCTGTTTAATAGGTATTAAATTTTTAGCGTCTGCCTAATCACCAATAGAGGGTATTTATTGGTTTGAATGCTTTCTCTTGCATCATTGATGTTAGTTGCGTTAGAATTTTGGAATTGGACTGGAAAGGCTTTTGAGCTTACAATTAAAGTTACATTGGTATATTCTTAAATATGTAAAACATATTTCCTATTTAAATAATACTACCCAAGTACAATTATGGTAAAGCTTGAGGTTTCCATTTTACCAGACATTTGTTGTTCTGATCCACTCCTCATTGCAACACACTGGTTAGAGGAGGCAATGCTGATTTTAGGAGGCGAAGGTGGATATGACGACTTGTGGCAGTTATATATATATATATATATGTGTGTGTGTGTGTGTGATTTTTAAGTATTTTTATTGTACGAAGTTCAGACAATTATGTTATTATGAGATATTGTACTATGGAGACTTTATTAAATCATGTTGTAATATTTAACATGTTATGTTTCTAAAATGGTTTTCTTTATGAAATGAGTACTTGTTTCTGATATTATATTTATCTATTCGGTTGTGAAATTTTAAAAGCATAGATAGAGAGCTCTATGTATTATGCATTGTTTTAATTTTTTTCAACCTAATAGCTCGTCTTAAGATGGGCCTAAGGTTCAAAATGATTTTATTGGATCGAAATTAGGTCCGTTTTAGGGCGGGTAGTTACAGATATTTTTAATATTTGTAGACTTTTTTTTGATTTTTTTGCCATCCATACTCTTTCTTCTGGATGGTTCCATTAGTCAGGCGCGAGCTGTAGAACTAAAGGCTTACTTGGACCATTCTTAGCATTATTCGTTGGACATTCGAACTATTGCTTTAAACTAATGCCTAAGGGATTCCAAAATCCATTACTAGGTGCTTTGGAACAATCCAAGGGCTTCAAAACCACCGGGTGGAAGGTTTGTCTTTGCCTAAAGAATATCCTTTGTCTCGTCATACCAAGAATTTCAGTAAACGTAGTGCATCTTGAACTAAGAATCGCCTCATTATTTAGACTCATTGAGGGCGTCTATAGATTTTTGTGTAGATCCTTCCTTAGCCAGGTTTTTCGATTGTTGGGCCAATAAAGGCCCTTTGAGAATTGATTTTTTCTAAAACATTTTCTTTTGACCCGAATTACAACCGGTAAATAGGAGAAACTTTTGGAGACTACTATTTTGAAAACCATTTTTGAAACTTGGTTTTTCAAAGATCTTCTTTTAGGTTTGAATATCCTTCATGTTTTGAAATTCCTTTTTTACAGTAAGACACGGAATGGCACATGTTACCCTAAATTTTAGGATAGGGCATAATAATTGCCTTTACTTTTGCCCCTATGGCTAAATATAGTTTAAGTTATGAGAATAATCTTTTGTTATAAGATTCATCGTCGTAATACCCCATCTTTATTATTCATCCAATAATATGAAGTATGGTCTTAAATGTTCGTAGTTCCATGTTCTACAATAATATTTCCATCTGGTCACAATTAGAGTGGTCTTTACTACCGCTTCATATGGAAGGTCTTTCCAAAATGGATTGTAGGAGATGAAAAAGAAACATGGGAACTCTACCGTTGGCTTATGGATGACGAGCTGGTCTTTGAAATGATGGAGAAAATGATGCCAACAATAAGGAGATTTTGGCTGCCAAGGACTGGGATAGAAGATTTCTTTTCTTGCCATGATATCCTGGATATTGCCCCAAGTTTATCGAATGGTTCCGTAGATGCATCGGGATGCCTTGGTTCTTCTTCCTAGATTTCTCTTACTGTAGTTGGTTCTTTCGTGTTACTTTCCTACTAGGCTTGTTGGCTTCATGTATTTGGGTTTTATTTGCTACCTTGTCGGCATGTTGGTAGTTTTTTGCAGTGGGGGCTAGAGGCCCAGTACTTCTATCTTATTATATATACACATGCGCACACACACACACATGTGTGTGTGTGTATAATATTTGGTACAGCTGTATGATTCTTGGATCATACATCCTTTATCTAAAAATATATTTCCATCTGGTCTACTTAATCGGTAAGTACCATGAGGAATGACCTCATGAATGACTAGGGTCCTTCCCAATTTAACCACAAAGGTCTATCTATTGGATTCCTAATGATGTCACTCTTTTAAGCACCAGGTCCCCAGTTTCAAGTGCTCTTCATCTCACTCTTGAGTTATAATATTTTGATTGATAATCTCCTGCCTGTAAGGTAGTTTCATCTCTCAATTCATTGATCTGATCTTAAGATTCTTATTTAATTCTTGATTAGGTCTGTACACATATGAGACTCTTAGATGCGAATGAAGCTCCACTTCCACTGGTAAAAATAGCTTCAAACCTATACATCAAGGAATATGGTTTATGTCAAATGGCTGTTTTGGTCGTAGTTATATACGACCACAAAACCAAAGGAAGTTCTTCTCCCCGGTTTCCTTTAGCCCAATCAAGTCATTTCTTAAGAGTATTCTTAATAGTCTTAATTGTGACCTCTACTGCTCCATTAGCCTTATGATGGGCTATTGGTGAAAATTCTTTAGTGTCCTATTTCTTTCACAAAAGCGGGTGAATAATGTTCACATTCAAATCAAGTTCCATTATCTAAAATAATTTTGTTTTGAAAACCAAAACGAGTCACTATATTCTTAATGACGAACTATAAATTCTATTTGCAGTTATATTAGGCAATGACTCAGCTTCCACCCATTTAGTTAAGTAATCGATCACTACGATTGTAAATTTAACACCACCATTTTAGGTAGGCCATGGTCCTATTACATCAATTCCACAAACGTTGAAAGGCTATGGACTTGTTGCAGCTGTTAATTTACCTTGCGGTAATCTAGGAATCCCTTAGAATTGCTGGCATTTGTCATATCTCTTTACATGACTAATAGCATCTTCGTTCATTCAAGACCAGTAATACCCTTGTCCCATTAATTTATGGCTAATTCTATCCAATTGGATTGATAACAAAATCCTTTATGTGCTTCCACAAACAATTACTGTAACAACCCCCCTTCGATTCCGGGCCCAATGCTCGAACCAACTCATAGAGTTAAGGGTATGCCATGACGCTTTTCAATTGTTGGGCAGTAGATTACTCATGACTCTAAGGGCATCCGTGGGTTATGTACTGATAGTTATTGGATACTATGGAATGATTCACTGGATAGTTTTCTGTTGGTTAATATAAATAAGGTCAAACGGAAATTTTTATCAACATGACTGATTTGAACAGTTCTCTCGACTTGAGAATATTATCGATCTTCAAAACAAAAGCTCCACTTTGATTATAGTCAAATCATGGCACGACGTCCATCGAGTGACTATATTTGGGTCGAGTGGAAGTATTGGAAGTGAAGCACTATTTAAGAGAGGATTCATCTTCTTAGTTATATGAGGTCAATATTACGGTCAACTCAATTTACCTCAAAGTCAAAATCTCTGGATAGAGTAGTGCGGTTAATAATAATAATTGTTATTATTAAATCAAAGATATTGTGTTTGGACTATAAAGTTGAATAAGAACTATTGGAATTTTGATCATTACAAAATTCCATAAGTCCAAAGTGATATAATTTTGACGAAGAGAATTGATGTAAATAAATGTCATAACCGGGTAACGCTTAATAAAGTAAACTTGGATTACTGAAACTAAGTAAACGATAAATTTGACCAAAATTTCACACCACTTGCCAAGTGACGTGTGAACATTGACATTCGAATAGTTTGATGTTAATCGCTGACCAAATTTATACCTAACGAGTCACATAACCAAAATGATGAATTCTCTTTAGACCAAATGATTTAATTAGTTATAAGTGTTATAAATTAATTAATATATACAAAATATTAATTATCAAACTTTGAATATGATTGAGGAATAATTATTATTATATATATTTATAATAGTTATAAATATATTGATCGATATGCATTATCGATAAGCAATTAAATTAAATTAAATTAATAATGTTTGGGCTTATATGGGATATTGGCCCATGATGATAGGTTGATAATTTTGGCTGTAATGAGGGGGCGACTAAAGTAGGTAGAGGTTCCAAAAATGGATGGCATAGTTTAGTGAGAATTGGTGCGAGATATGATCCATAACTTTCTCTCTTTCATCCGGTATTTAAAGACCACAAACCCTAAATCGATAAGATTCTTTTTTCCTGCCACTATCCATTCATTGTTGGCCGATTTCATCCTCTATGAGCTCAAGAAAATCCAACTCAAATCAATTGAAAGGATAATTACTATTGGATAGTCAAAGGTCTACGGTTCAAGGATTAGCAATCTACCGAAAGCTTTCAAAGGAAAGAGAATTCGTTGTTACTAGGTGGCTTCAAGGCATTAGCTTTAAGTATGTTTTACTATATTATATAGTTTATAGTTTTTGAATAACATTCTATTATTTATGCATATTATTATTATATTGTTTAGTTATATGATGATTCTTATATGTATTGATGTTTGTCGCATACTAGATTGGTTATATGTATGTATCCATTTAAAAGAACAATTTTTAATCTGATATGCATAGCAGAATATTTTATTTATAATAATTATTATTTTATTAATATACATATCATTTAATTATGATAATATGATTTGTATTAAATTTTATCTTCATATCATGCTGATAATTGACCATATATTTTATAAATACATATTTACAATAATTATAAATTTCGATAGCTGTAAATTAATTTTTAATAATTATTTACTATTATTTAAATCAATACATTATCTAAATAATTTATATAAAATAAAACATGTTTGAAAATTAACTTTTAAATTTTATAAAATTATTTTATCATGAAATAAGCTCTTGGATTGAAAATATGAATTTAAAAATCATTTTTATATTTTTTAAAATTATTATAATATACGTTTGAAAATAATTAATTAATAAAAAAAAATTAACTAAGAAAAATCATGGCTAACCTCAAAATATTATGCTAGATTTTTTTTAAATTTAAAATTTGAATAATATGTTCCACAAATAATTTATATTAATATTTTATTATTTTTCGACTAATTAATCATTATATATATTAATATAAAAATTATAATAATTTTTTTTATACTGTGCATATGATCTGGAAATGTTCAAAAAAAGATTTTATTTAATTTTATTAATATATATAGATATTATAAATATGGTTATATATATTAAAAAAAATTATTTTGTCGCTGTAATGCAAACACACACACACACATATAAATTAATTCATAATTGAAAAAACTTTTATATATTATATATATACATATACATATATATTATTTAATATTTATTACAATAATACGTATATACGTAAATTATTAATACTTTACATTTATATATAAGTTATACATATACATGTGTGTGTGTATAATGTTTATATAAATACCAAGTTTACACAGATACATATATTTGTACAACATACAATATTTATCGGATGAGCTAACATGTCCATTGCGATGTAAATCCCAACATCTATATACAGACATGCTATACCTTGCACGAGTTATAATGTTACACATGCATACACATACACATATGTATATGATACATATGTCTACATTTATATTTGTAAGAATATAAATGTAAATAAAATTGTATATATAATTTACAAATTTAAATAAAACAAGAGATTTTATTTAAATTAAATTTAGAAATGTTCTAAATAAATTAGACTTCATGGTTTATAATAGATCCAATAAGGGAATTTTTTTGGAAATTCATCCATAACTTCTGTTGCGAGTTGACCCAGTTCCAACAATGGTATTAGAGCTTAATAGCCTATGCAGTCTAAATTAGTCATGTTAGGGTTAACTAATTAAGCTCACAGCCCAAAAGTTTACCTCTAACAGAAGAGGCCCAAATTTAAATTTGGTCTTGGGCTAATTTTCAAATATGTTTGAAAATTTAAAAGTTAAATTTAAAATAAAATTTAAATATATTATAAATGTTATAATATATTGAAATTTTCAAAATGTTTGAAACAATTAAAATTAATTCAAAATTTAAATTATTAATAACATTAATATAATAAATTAATTAAATAAGTTAATTAATTAATGAATGTATACATGTATTATATATTATGATATATGTTATGTTGTTTTAAAATAGTTGAAATAACATAAATATACATGTATTTTTATGAATTTAATTTTGAAATTAATACAAATTTAATTAAAATAGTTTAATTAAATAAGTTAATTAAAAGGTTAATTAGTTAAATAATACATAATACATATGACATATGTGTCATACTATAAAGGTTATAATGTATAATAAATATTGAATATAAATGTTACATATTAATATAATTTAAAATTAATTAAAATGTTAATTAATTTAAATTAATTAAATTAGATTTAATTAGTACAATACTATAAATAAGACTATTATATAAGTAATATAAAATATAAAAGTTATATATAATAAAACTTATATAATATGAATGTATAAATTAAAAGGTCGAACATTAAAGAAACCCAAATAGACATAATGAATGAATACATACGTAAATGTACGTATACTGTGATTTTCGATATGTCCGACACTTGAATCATAAGAGTAGTTCATAAGAATTGCATTATTCCATAAGTCGATATCACTCAATTTGATATATTAAAGATTATGAATCTTCAATGTAATATTGTCCTCTACCATATACATATATATTATTAAACTACTTGCGTACTCCTTAGTTGTTGAGCAAACTCAAGCTAGGGATGTTATATGTAGTATTATTAATATATTGAATAGACGAGGTAAGATAACTATATGTATTTGTTGAGAAAACTCAAGTTACATATATTATACTTAGACCGTCGGATATGATAGGTAAGAATGAATATTTTCGTTTTGATTTGTTGAGCAAACTCAACGTCGAAGTGGAATTAGGACAAGGTACCAAAGGTTAGGAGTTGTATGCGATACAACCGATAAGGAGTTATCTATCATCCGTGAAGCTATGGCTCGTTGAGCAAACTCAAGGTCAGAATTCCAAGGCAAACAAGTCTTAACACCTACTAGTGAAGTCGAAAGACATCTATGTTTCAACTTAGGGTTTGGCGAAGCATAAAAGACTAGTGGGAGCATATTATAAAATTAAACATAAAGTTTAACCGTTTTAATATTATAAGAACATCTGCTATGATTTGTCCTAATAATCTACCACTAAAAATTGCAGAAATTGACAGCACCAAACTATTTTCCGAAACAGACAAACTTACTAGACCTAAATATACCGATCGGCTAAGAGCAATCAAAATAGCATTGACTTACAAGCGCCATCAGACTGCTATTACATGGGAACCCAAAGAACAACACGCCGATGATACGGACCCCGAACTGTGACTTGCTTATGAAAAATGGGTGTTAGACCTAGAGATCGTCCATGTTTTCGTGATGTCTGTGTTAGACAAACCGTTGCAAAGGTAGCAGTAAAATATGCCCGTCTATAACGACTCGCCTTTTTGACCATTGAAAGTCTACACCGAACACTTCCACTGTGTTCCAATGTCGCGCATCCAATCGACAAAAGGGCATATTGTTAGGGTAAATAAAAAGAAAAGAACAGAAAACAGAGGAAAAACAGAATCTCACAGTGGAATCCATAATATATAATATAACAAGGACGGTAGAAATCGTCCCTCCAAAAATACAGTATATCAGGGTTAAAAACAAACCTTATCAGCTGGACAGTTATAAAATCCTGACCTTACAAATGTTGATAGGGATACTATATAATACAGCGGAAAATAAAACACTGCAATAGGTGAATCTCTAGCTCCCCTTAAAGATCTCCGTAACACCAAAGACAACCTAGGAAAATACTCGGTCTGACTCGAGCATTATAATAAAATAACACCTGGATCGGTCTGGAAATACCAATGTGACACAACTCAAATAATGGGGAACATATAAAAGTTTTGTGAGACCAAGCAGCTAAAGCAAAATGGGTTTTTACCTTACAAGAATGACATCCATACATGCAAGAGCATAAATAAACATCAAGAAAATAATTCCCAATAAGAATGGGCATAAATAATATTAAAATCAGACTTGAAAGAATGAAAATAACCCGAGTAAAATCCAAACTGGACATAATGGATAAAACAAGGAAACGGTCCAAAATAGAATGGACGAAATAAGGTAACAGTTCAAACTAGATAGAATGACAAAATTAATACTTAAATGCCGCAAAGAGTTGTTGACTCTTCTCGTGGCAATTTAAAGATAAACAATTAAAGAATTCAAATCAAACAAGGAAAAGAAATGTTTTCCAACAAATTACTAGGAGAGTGCAACCCCCCTTGAAGTATATCTCTAGTAATATACTTCTGAAAAGGTCATATACTCGGTGACCTCCTCCGGAAAAGTACCAACAGGACCCCACCAAACCGTCCCGAGAATCTGAATATTTCACATCTAAATCTTAACCGTTTTTCATGTGACGGTATACAAAAATCTTGATGAGATGTGAAAATACCCTAATGAGAGCAACCCCACATAGCCGACGCCCATAAGCTCTTTGGATTCAGTCATTTTCGACAAAGGATAACAAAGCTCAAAGAGAAGCAAATCGTTTTAAGGGTGACGATACACTATGAAGAAAGCTGAATCCGATAATTAATAATCAACTATCTGTGAAAATTAAAATGATTGTATATAGAAATTAAATATCATATATTTAACACTACTCGTCGATCCCAAACAAGTGCTATCTCTCACTTGAAAATGAAGCCGGACAAGTTGAGATAGTGTTACCTCTAGGCATCGCCTTGACAACATTTTTAACCTTCGATATAGAAACGAGTCCAACCCTTAATGTTTAGCTTTAAAAGTATGACTAGATCCTTTCCATATAAGCGATATCGATCACAGAACTGTTTTTCCATAAGCGAAATCGAACTTTAAGCTTGATTTCCATATTACATTATTGGTAAAACACTTTTAGAAATACTCTTTCAAAACGTTCTTTTATAAGACAAAATTTATAATACTAAGTGTATTAAAAACAAGGGTAAAAAACAATTGTCGTTAAAACATTGTTTACTGTAAACCCAAAAACATTTTACACTTAGCTTTATTTATAAATAATTCCTTTTAAAGGATTTTCTCATTTATAAACCATTATTTATAAATTTAAAATAATATTTATTATTCGAAAAGATAGTAAAACAATTTAAATACCTTTATAAATTTTAAAATAATATTAATTATCCCGAAAGATAACTAATCACATTTTTGATCTCCTTTAAGTAAACAAATCCGTTATCTTTAATAAAATAATTAATTATTACCAAAACACAACTATATCATTAGTAAATTAACTTTAAAATCTTTGTATTAGTTAATTTACTTTTAATCACTTTTATAAAATCAATTAATTAACTTTAAATATCATTAATTAAAAAGATTTATTCAATTCAAATAATCATTTGTTAAAATTAATAATTCATCTTAAACGTTATTAATTAAAATGCTAGATAAATTTTAAATACCATTAATTAAAACAATTAATTAAGTTCAAATAATCATAATTTAATTTGATTAATTAAATTCAAACCTCATTAGTTAAAACGATTAATTAAAATATCATTTGTTAAAATGATTTATTTAACTATAAAACATCATTAATTAACATGATTTAACTAAATTCCAAATATCATTAGTTAAGACAATTAGTTAAATTTAAAACAATCATTAATTAAAATGATTTAATAAAAGTTTAGAATCATTAATTAAAATGATTTAATTAAATTCAAATCTCATTAGTCAAATAGATTAATAAATTTCAAAACATCATTAACTAAAAATGATTAATTAAATTCAAATATCATTATTTAAAATGATTAATTAAACTCAAGTAATCATTAGTTAAAAGTATTAAATAAATCCTATCTCATTTAAATCAAAGACAAACCAATTTTGAACATCGTTTATTAAATTGGTTAATTAATTTCAAAATCATTAGTTGAAATGATTAATTATTCTAAATTATCATTAACCAAAATGACTAAGGAAGCTTCAACATTCTATTTAGCGAAAATACAAGCTCAAGTTGAAAAACATACGACAGGGTTTTGGGGACGAAAATTAATAAATGACGATATAACGAAGTCGCTATAACGACACTTAACAAATTAAATGGAATATCAAGATTTATTTCAATTAGTCATCAATATAACAGCATAAGGATGTAAATAAATAATTATAGGCAAGAAACCCCACAGGGTCTCTCTATAGATTTTCCCTGCAAAACAATGGTTATGGATAATATATATATATAATCATATGTGTAACGACCCAGAATTTCGACCAAATTAAATTGAAAATATTTAATTAATTTTAAATATTTGAATGATGATTTAATTTGAATCCCCGATATAACCTTGAAATTTGCGATTAAATTATAAAATTTAATCTGTTGAATGTTGAATAAAATTTTGAATCTTCAATTTTAAGTTGAAGAAAAATATTTCAAAAGCTTTTAAAATTGGTAATGATAACACTGGAGATAATAGAAGCTTCAGAATGTAAATTCAAACTGTTTTGTTCAGTTTTGAAATTTATATCGTTCAACCGATATTTGAAAATAGCGTTCCGAGGCGCAGTCTCAGAATTTGATGAAACCAGTTCCATTGGGTCCGTAATATTGAATTATTGCCGGATTTCAAATTTCGTGGCATTTGGAGTTGTTATGTAAGAATACGACGTGTAAACGCATCAAAATTGATTCGAATTCAATTTAAAATTTAAATTTTAAAATATTAGTCAACACACACGTTCTCCCTTCTTTCAGCCTAAATTCACGCCTGGTATCACGAAACAAATCGTGCCAACCATCTCCTTTCATTTTCAAATACTCCTCTCCCTCATTTCGATCATTCAGAGAAAAATTAAAGCTTCAAATTAAATGGCCGCTCTATTCAAAGGAAAACAAACGAAATCGAACGAACGAATTAAATCTCGTTCTAAGTTAAAATTCTCGTCTTCCCTCCTATCTTCTCCGTTGAGCGATTCGTTCGACAATAAAGAAAAAAAAATCGAAACAACAGCTTCGATATTTAATCAGGCCGAGTGATCGAAATCAACTTCGATCGAACTCAATCCAAACAAAGGGGAGATTCACGTCTGTCAGATTGGGGGACTCGAGTTCGAGCATCGAGAGGGCGGTAGTATCGGCAAGGACCGGAGCGGCGACGCTCGCAGGCGTGAGGTGGGGGATTCGCGTTCGATTTGGGGAGGTGGGTCCGCGCATGTACGTGAGGGGTCGGCATAGCTAGGACGCGAATTTGGATTTCGCGAGCATCTCGAGACCGTGGCGATTTGGCGATGGGGATGTGGACGAGGTGGTTCGAGCGATGATGTCACGATTTTGGGGCATCGCGATTTCGCGAGTTTGGAGGATTCGCGAGCAGTTCATCGTGGTCATGGACTATTCGTAGTGGCGCTTGGGCGTCGGGTGGTCAGTCAGCGTGTAGCCGAGGCTGGGGTTGGAAGTTCAAATCATCACGGTGGTAGCGGTGAGGTATAAGCGTATTTAATTTAATTTAATTTCATTTAGACAGTTTTTTTTGTTATAAGCAGTAAATAGAAATTTTTTTGATTTTGTATAAAGAGGAAATTCTGAACTGAAGTTATATATATTGTTTATCAAGTTGGAACTGAAAAATAATACATATATACATTTAATAAACAAAACTATCAGCGAATTAACTATTTTAGTTGCAAACTGAAAAATATAAATACACAAGTAGAAAGGAGAAAATTTAGTTTTAAATTTAAATTTCTAGCTAATAAAATTATTTAAAAGGGATTTGTGTAAGATTTAAAGTATTATTTACAATCAAGATCGTTAATTTATTGAATTTATTAAACGGAAGTAAATTATTCAGTTGATTCGAATATTAACAAATTGTATAATTGTTTATACAAGGTCGAATACAACGAAGAAAATTAAATCTGGATTGGAAAATGGATGGCAAATTTAAAGCTAAGGTGAGATCTTCTCACTCAAAATATACTTTGGTATTGCAGTTATTATTGATTTGATTGATTGCTGTTGGATGTGCTATTAGATATGATAGGATATATCTATATATATAGCAATATATACATATTGGCATATGTATATATTGGATTGATTGATTTCCCGCCTCGTATAGCGGATGAGACCCTATTGCGCCGTTAGTAAGCGGATTTTTATAAAACCCATATACCGCGATAATTCCGTACTGGAGCGGAATTGGTATTGTGCTAACGTCTTTGGATGCAGGAAAACAGGTTGGAGGGATCCAACTGGACCCCTCACATTGATTGAATTTATTTCTACCGTGATGTGATAATCTGTGAATGATTATTGATGTTATTGAATTGATGTCTGGAAATTGTTTGAAAGCTAAAATTTAGCTGAATGGATGTTTGATATCATTGGATTCCAAAAATAAATGAAATTGAATTTTTGTAATTCAAGCAGAAAATTTTAAGTGAATTGATTTTTAGAAATTGAATAAAATTTGAAGAAAAGAATTTAAAGGCATAAAAGTTGATTTTTATAGTATTATCGAATTTATTCCAGAATAAAATGGAAATGATTAAATAAATGAATTTCGTATAATAGTGATTTTAAATTGAGGAATTTAGTTTAAAATTTGGATCTTTAAATAGATTGAAAGAAACAATTGAAATTTATTTTCCTAAAAAGGAATTTATTTAAAAAGGAGATAAGTTGGATTTTGAAACCAATATAAAAATGATTTCAATTTGAAGAATCCATTTTAAAACAGAATATTGAATAACTTGAGAAAAATAAGGAATTTATTTAGTAGGGATAAATACAATTAGAGATCAATCTGAAATTGATTTAATATTTGGAAATGAATTCTTGAGAAATCAGTATGGAAATTTTATTTAAAATTGAAAATAAATTTAGAAATCAATATTGAAATTGATTTGATATTGAAGTTTTTATAAATAGAATTGAAATTTATAAAAGTTGTTTATAAATCCGGAATCACTTATTTTGATGAGTTAAATATAGAAGTTAATAAAAGAAGATTTATAAGTCGAAGTTGTTATTAAAATGGAAATAGAATTTATAAACGTGTTTATAAATTCGGAATCAATTGAATTTGATAAATTAAATATAGAAGATTTTTAAAGAAGATATATTCGCGATTTCAGATAGCGAATTTTTATTGAAATAAAAATGTGTAGAAATGATTGAAATTGGGTTAAGTGAATTATATTCACGATTTTGGACAGTGAATATATTGTTAAGTAAAATGGATTTATTTTGTAGAAGTGATATTAAAAATGAAGTAAACATTTTTAAAGATGTTTTAAAATGTGTTAAATATCGAAATCATAGATTTCAACATTTATTGTTGAAATAGACGTTTTCGAGAGATAAGGAAAAGATAGACTATAACACTGTTGTTATAGTAAATGATTTCCGAAAGGAAATATTTTTATCTAGTATTGGGATTCATATATCTATCTTAATTCCGAATCCCTATACTAGTGATTTTGAGTCGTCGTAACGATGTTTTACGTAGCATTCGTTTTGACTCAAATAAAGGTGTTAAAAGAATGTTTTCCTTAAAGAATGAATTTATACTTAAATTTTGATTTAAGTATATCGAATATTTTCAAATGTTGAAAATAAAAGATTTGTGAAACACTTATTATTTAAATAAGTATGGAATGTTTTCCAAAATGAAATGAAACGTTTTGAGAATTTATCTTCTTAAAGATAAATCGAAAATGAATTTTTGAAATTAATTGAAAATCGAATATCAGTAGATATTCGAAAATATAAATTCACTATGGAATTTATAAAGGAAATGGAAATCTGTTTAAAAATAAATATTGATTTATTTTTGAAGTGTGGAAATTTTATATCTAGTAAAGATATTTTGGAAGATAAAATAATTTGAAAAATTATTTGGAATCTGATGATGCTGCGCATCTTTATTGATAGTTAAATAACCGACTATCAATAATTACCTTGAATGGTATTTGTTGTGAATTGGATGAATTTGAATGCCACACTTATTTATGAATAACCGCTCACTATTCGGGTTAGCCGGGAAAGGACCATGGGGTCGTATAACCCATTCCGAATATGTGATAAGTCGTTATGAATCACATTCGAAGACCGGTGTTGAAGACCGGATATTTTTGAAAACGGAAGGATTACCGTCGAGTTACTCTACATCGGCTGATCTCCGATTTAGAGGTTTTATCACCCTTAGTGACGGGAAGTCCGGACGTGATTAGAAATTTATCCGGATATGCAAGGGCTTCGTGAGAAGTGCCTTCGGTTCTGTTCGATCCCGGAACAGACTTGTATGGATTGTGTGTCTGACGTTACAATTTGAGATATAAAGCTGATTTCTTTCAAATACATTTTTGTTGGTGGCGGAGAATTTATTCTCTTAGCTTAACACCCTTCTCTGAGACGTACGAGCTCAGAGGTTATGTAGTTGAAATTTATCAGCGATATATCCCAATTTGGTAACGTGGCATACTGAGTGTTGCTGTGAAATGATCAGTGTTTGATCATTTGCGATATGATCATTTGTTTGATCTTATATCTTTGTGATCATAGGTTGATCATTTTGTTTGACCCGAAGCATGGCTTTGTAGAAAGCGTAGCTTTGTGGACGAGACTTCGTCGAGCCTCACACCCCGGAAATGGTCGAAACAGGAAGGATGCAGCAAGGTTCTAGGGAGTAGCGCCCCTTAGTGTATGTCATTCCTTCTGGATAAAGGTGGTATCATGGTATGGAGCCCAGATACTTAACCTCTGTGGTTGCTGCAAATTTATTACTTTGTGGTTGTTGCGAATCGGGGATCCTCGGGAAGATCGGTGACGATCGGGGGATGGCATACGCGTGTCAGTAGTTACCTATTTTTGCAGAGGTAACCCGACCTTGTGTTGGCAGAGATCCGGTTAGGTTCTCGGGTCGTCTATTCCAGGGACGTACCCATCGTGGAAAAGGAAGTTCCTTAGCCTGACCATTTGTTGGAAATCCAAAGAAACAATACGAGCCTTGTACGGTTTTAGTTGTAGAACCTGCCATTTAATATGGTAGTTATAGCAAGCATACTATAATGGTACCTATGCTGGCTAAGATTTATATTCTACTTTCGAAATGTTTTCTACACTATGCACTAATAATAATATCAAAAAGAATTTGATTTTTGCGTAGTAAGCATCTTTGACTATCATAAGAAGAAATCTCCTCCAAGTCTGCGTTTGCATTGTGTGTGTGGCGGGAGGTCTTATGGTAGTTTCATTTTCCAAAAGCATTGCGAATTGACTTTAAAATTTTTCTGTTGTTTATTTTAAAGATAAACTGTTTTACGATCTCACACCAGTCACCATGACTGACTCGGAGTTTATTGTTTCCCTTCTAAACTCTGGGTGCCCACCAATTTCCACACGGGCAGTCTAGAGTTATGTTATCAGGATATTCTGGATATTCTGGAGCTTTGGAGATAAGCTGGAGGACGAGACGTAGTATTTGTATCTGATATTATTTATTCCGCTGTGTATTATGTATGAGGACAAGTTATATAATTGTCCATTGTTGTATATTGACTCTGATGATTGATGTATGTATAAAACGATATAGTTCTTTGTTTAAAGATTATTCATTTATCTATTATATATTGTTCCGCTGCGATGTGTAAGATTCTGATATTGTTTTCTGTTCTGATGTTGTTCTGTTGTTCTTCTTCCTTCTTCTTCTCTTCTTCTTCTACTCTTTTTCTTCTTTCTTAAACCCTCACTATTGGAGTTTCCGGCACTCGATTGCTCGACAGTCGATAAAGTAAGTATCGATGTCGAATTTTCGAAAGTCGAAAATTCCCGTACGTGACAGCGTGGTATCAGAGCATATGGTTAAGCGACAACCCTGCTCTGTTGGGTGTTACTCATTAGAGATAGAGTCAGCAGTACTCTAGAATGAGTTTGAGTGTAATAATAGATATGAGCGCGTATTTGTTAGTGAGTATAAAAATGTTTTATGTTGTGTTTGCTTATCCGTTGAGATGTTTGTGAATTTTGGTCGGTATGTGGGACGCCATATTATCGATAGGGATTTCTAAACACTTAAACGAGGCAAGACGACACAGTATTGTTTTGAATAGGGTAAATGAAATAATTTTACCCAAAACTATTTTTGTATATAAAAGAAATGGCTTTCTATGAATTATCATAGTATATGGTTGCATGGATGTTAGGAAAGTAATAATATTGAAATGTTATCATTTTTATAAGAAATTGAAATTGTAACTCCAAAGTTAAGAAATAAATCCATATACAAGTAAAATTTAAGAATATAAATTATAAATGTGATTTGTAATTTGAAACGGAACTCCAGAGAAGTATTTAGAAATGTTTTGAAAAGAATTTGAAAATTTGGTAGATTTGGAAAGTTTAAATCTTTTGATTTGAAAATGAATTTCAAAGGTTTTGAAAAGTCTTTTGAAGAGATGAAAAACTCTAAACTCTTTTCGGTCGCTGGAAAATAACTTCGATGATGACCGCGGCATCATTGGTGTTCATTTTCGGGTTTCCAAAAGAGGAATTGCTGCCAAATTGTTTTAAATGGAAGTTGTTTTGAAAATTTGGATTTTGTTTAGGAAATTCAAAGGAAATTTGAATTGTTTTCAAAATGGTTTTGAAAGGTTGAAAGGACTCTGGAATACTTTATAAGAATATTTATGGAATATGATTGAATTGATAACTTATACAAATAGAAATTGTTAATGTAAAATATGTAATTGTGATTGGAATTAAAGTTCATTAACAAATGAAATCTATAAATGTGAATTGAAAGTATAAGGAAATAAATTCATATATGAACAAAAATTATGAATATGAATTGTAAATATAATTTATAAATGAAAGTAGAATTCCAAGAAGATAATTGAAAATAAAATTCCTTAATGAAATGGAATCGTGAATGTGAATGTATAAATGATTGTATAAATCAAGATGTAAATAAGTTGATAACTTATAGAATATTTAAAATTTGATTAGAATGAAATTCAAATTGAAAAACGAATGAATTAGTGAATGAATGAATAAATTGCGATTGCAAGTGCCAGAAAATGAAATTGAATGTTAAAATTCATTTTGAATTTGAAAGTAAATAGAACTGGAATTGAATTTGATAAATGAAGTATTAAACTGAAAGTTAGTAAGTGAAGCTAATTGATTATTGACCAAATGGATAAGGTTTGAACGAATTAAATTCAATGATTATAAATGAAGATAAATTGAATTCCAATAGAATTGAAAATGTGAATTATAAGTTCAAATGAATGTGAAATGAAAAATTGAACGAAATTGAATATGTAACTTCAATAGCGAATTTAAAGAGGATATAAGAAGTATATATTGAAAATTTGTAATCGAATTTGCAAAATGATTTGAATGCTGTAACTAGATATAATGGCTAGTAGGATATACAGGTGTATAAAGGGATTGGAAAATTTATTTCACAGATAATTTGAATTGCTCGAAAAAGGTATGTATTTGAATTATAATATGAGTTTTTGCTGATTTCTTGTCTAGCCGCTTGGCTTTTTCTTTTTCTTTTTGAAATCTGAGAGTCCGTAGGAACGTTTTGTAGTCGTACCGTATTAGCCGCGCAAAGGAGACGCTGGCGAAATTTTTCGAAAATTTAGGGCGTTAGAAAATTTTTGAGAAATTTTGAAAGTTTAAAATTTGAATTTAAACTCGAATTTGAATTTTGAAGTAGACAATGTTGTTTGGAACTTATAATTGAAGTTGGAAGCTAGTTGAAATGATAACGAATCTTTAGTAGAAAGATTTGTTTTGATGAATTGATAAAACTATTGAATTGTGAAAAATAGTAGACGAGTTAAGGACATTTTTTCCTAACTTGTAATTTCGAGGACGAAATTCTTTTAAGGGGGGAAGTCTGTAACGACCCAGAATTTCGACCAAATTAAATTGAAAATATTTAATTAATTTTAAATATTTGAATGATGATTTAATTTGAATCCCCGATATAACCTTGAAATTTGCGATTAAATTATAAAATTTAATCTGTTGAATGTTGAATAAAATTTTGAATCTTCAATTTTAAGTTTAAGAAAAATATTTCAAAAGCTTTTAAAATTGGTAATGATAACACTGGAGATAATAGAAGCTTCAGAATGTAAATTCAAACTGTTTTGTTCAGTTTTGAAATTTATATCGTTCAACCGATATTTGAAAATAGCGTTCCGAGGCGCAGTCTCGGAATTTGACGAAACCAGTTCCATTGGGTCCGTAATATTGAATTATTGCCGGATTTCAAATTTCGTGGCATTTGGAGTTGTTATGTAAGAATACGACGTGTAAACGCATCAAAATTGATTCGAATTCAATTTAAAATTTAAATTTTAAAATATTAGTCAACACACACGTTCTCCCTTCTTTCAGCCTAAATTCACGCCTGGTATCACGAAACAAATCGTGCCAACCATCTCCTTTCATTTTCAAATACTCCTCTCCCTCATTTCGATCATTCAGAGAAAAATTAAAGCTTCAAATTAAATGGCCGCTCTATTCAAAGGAAAACAAACGAAATCGAACGAACGAATTAAATCTCATTCTAAGTTAAAATACTCGTCTTCCCTCCTATCTTCTCCGTTGAGCGATTCGTTCGACAATAAAGAGAAAAAAAATCGAAACAACAGCTTCGATATTTAATCAGGCCGAGTGATCGAAATCAACTTCAATCGAACTCAATCCAAACAAAGGGGAGATTCACGTCTGTCAGATTGGGGGACTCGAGTTCGAGCATCGAGAGGGCGGTAGTATCGGCAAGGACCGGAGCGGCGACGCTCGCAGGCGTGAGGTGGGGGATTCGCGTTCGATTTGGGGAGGTGGGTCTGCGCATGTACGTGAGGGGTCGGCATAGCTAGGACGCGAATTTGGATTTTGCGAGCATCTCGAGACCGTGGCGATTTGGCGATGGGGATGTGGACGAGGTGGTTCGAGCGATGATGTCACGATTTTGGGGCATCGCGATTTCGCGAGTTTGGAGGATTCGCGAGCAGTTCATCGTGGTCATGGACTATTCGTAGTGGAGCTTGGGCGTCGGGTGGTCAGTCAGCGTGTAGCCGAGGCTGGGGTTGGAAGTTCAAATCATCACGGTGGTAGCGGTGAGGTATAAGCGTATTTTATTTAATTCAATTTCATTTAGACAGTTTTTTTTGTTATAAGCAGTAAATAGAATTTTTTTTGATTTTGTATAAAGAGGAAATTCTGAACTGAAGTTATATATATTGTTTATCAAGTTGGAACTGAAATATAATACATATATACATTTAATAAACAAAACTATCAGCGAATTAACTATTTTAGTTGCAAACTGAAAAATATAAATACACAAGTAGAAAGGAGAAAATTTAGTTTTAAATTTAAATTTCTAGCTAATAAAATTATTTAAAAGGGATTTGTGTAAGATTTAAAGTATTATTTACAATCAAGATCGTTAATTTATTGAATTTATTAAACGGAAGTAAATTATTCAGTTGATTCGAATATTAACAAATTGTATAATTGTTTATACAAGGTCGGATACAACGAAGAAAATTAAATCTGGATTGGAAAATGGATGGCAAATTTAAAGCTAAGGTGAGATCTTCTCACTCAAAATATACTTTGGTATTGCAGTTATTATTGATTTGATTGATTGCTGTTGGATGTGCTATTAGATATGATAGGATATATCTATATATATAGCAATATATACATATTGGCATATGTATATATTGGATTGATTGATTTCCCGCCTCGTATAGCGGATGAGACCCTATTGCGCCGTTAGTAAGCGGATTTTTATAAAACCCATATACCGCGATAATTCCGTACTGGAGCGGAATTGGTATTGTGCTAACGTCTTTGGATGCAGGAAAACAGGTTGGAGGGATCCAACTGGACCCCTCACATTGATTGAATTTATTTCTACTGTGATGTGATAATCTGTGAATGATTATTGATGTTATTGAATTGATGTCTGGAAATTGTTTGAAAGCTAAAATTTAGCTGAATGGATGTTTGATATCATTGGATTCCAAAAATAAATGAAATTGAATTTTTGTAATTCAAGCAGAAAATTTTAAGTGAATTGATTTTTAGAAATTGAATAAAATTTGAAGAAAAGAATTTAAAGGCATAAAAGTTGATTTTTATAGTATTATCGAATTTATTCCAGAATAAAATGGAAATGATTAAATAAATGAATTTCGTATAATAGTGATTTTAAATTGAGGAATTTAGTTTAAAATTTGGATCTTTAAATAGATTGAAAGAAACAATTGAAATTTATTTTCCTAAAAAGGAATTTATTTAAAAAGGAGATAAGTTGGATTTTGAAACCAATATAAAAATGATTTCAATTTGAAGAATCCATTTTAAAACAGAATATTGAATAACTTGAGAAAAATAAGGAATTTATTTAGTAGGGATAAATACAATTAGAGATCAATCTGAAATTGATTTAATATTTGGAAATGAATTCTTGAGAAATCAGTATGGAAATTTTATTTAAAATTGAAAATAAATTTAGAAATCAATATTGAAATTGATTTGATATTGAAGTTTTTATAAATAGAATTGAAATTTATAAAAGTTGTTTATAAATCCGGAATCACTTATTTTGATGAGTTAAATATAGAAGTTAATAAAAGAAGATTTATAAGTCGAAGTTGTTATTAAAATGGAAATAGAATTTATAAACGTGTTTATAAATTCGGAATCGATTGAATTTGATAAATTACATATAGAAGATTTTTAAAGAAGATATATTCGCGATTTCAGATAGCGAATTTTTATTGAAATAAAAATGTGTAGAAATGATTGAAATTGGGTTAAGTGAATTATATTCACGATTTTGGACAGTGAATATATTGTTAAGTAAAATGGATTTATTTTGTAGAAGTGATATTAAAAATGAAGTAAACATTTTTAAAGATGTTTTAAAATGTGTTAAATATCGAAATCATAGATTTCAACATTTATTGTTGAAATAGACGTTTTCGAGAGATAAGGAAAAGATAGACTATAACACTGTTGTTATAGTAAATGATTTCCGAAAGGAAATATTTTTATCTAGTATTGGGATTCATATATCTATCTTAATTCCGAATCCCTATACTAGTGATTTTGAGTCGTCGTAATGATGTTTTACGTAGCATTCGTTTTGACTCAAATAAAGGTGTTAAAAGAATGTTTTCCTTAAAGAATGAATTTATACTTAAATTTTGATTTAAGTATATCGAATATTTTCAAATGTTGAAAATAAAAGATTTGTGAAACACTTATTATTTAAATAAGTATGGAATGTTTTCCAAAATGAAATGAAACGTTTTGAGAATTTATCTTCTTAAAGATAAATCGAAAATGAATTTTTGAAATTAATTGAAAATCGAATATCAGTAGATATTCGAAAATATAAATTCACTATGGAATTTATAAAGGAAATGGAAATCTGTTTAAAAATAAATATTGATTTATTTTTGAAGTGTGGAAATTTTATATCTAGTAAAGATATTTTGGAAGATAAAATAATTTGAAAAATTATTTGGAATCTGATGATGCTGCGCATCTTTATTGATAGTTAAATAACCGACTATCAATAATTACCTTGAATGGTATTTGTTGTGAATTGGATGAATTTGAATGCCACACTTATTTATGAATAACCGCTCACTATTCGGGTTAGCCGGGAAAGGACCATGGGTTCGTATAACCCATTCCGAATATGTGATACGTCGTTATGAATCGCATTCGAAGACCGGTGTTGAAGACCGGATATTTTTGAAAACGGAAGGATTACCGTCGAGTTACTCTACATCGGCTGATCTCCGATTTAGAGGTTTTATCACCCTTAGTGACGGGAAGTCCGGACGTGATTAGAAATTTATCCGGATATGCAAGGGCTTCGTGAGAAGTGCCTTCGGTTCTGTTCGATCCCGGAACAGACTTGTATGGATTGTGTGTCTGACGTTACAATTTGAGATATAAAGCTGATTTCTTTCAAATACATTTTTGTTGGTGGCGGAGAATTTATTCTCTTAGCTTAACACCCTTCTTTGAGACGTACGAGCTCAGAGGTTATGTAGTTGAAATTTATCAGCGATATATCCCAATTTGGTAACGTGGCATACTGAGTGTTGCTGTGAAATGATCAGTGTTTGATCATTTGCGATATGATCATTTGTTTGATCTTATATCTTTGTGATCATAGGTTGATCATTTTGTTTGACCCGAAGCATGGCTTTGTAGAAAGCGTAGCTTTGTGGACGAGACTTCGTCGAGCCTCACACCCCGGAAATGGTCGAAACGGGAAGGATGCAGCAAGGTTCTAGGGAGTAGCGCCCCTTAGTGTATGTCATTCCTTCTGGATAAAGGTGGTATCATGGTATGGAGCCCAGATACTTAACCTCTGTGGTTGCTGCAAATTTATTACTTTGTGGTTGTTGCGAATCGGGGATCCTCGGGAAGATCGGTGACGATCGGGGGATGGCATACGCGTGTCAGTAGTTACCTATTTTTGCAGAGGTAACCCGGCCTTGTGTTGGCAGAGATCCGGTTAGGTTCTCGGGTCGTCTATTCCAGGGACGTACCCATCGTGGAAAAGGAAGTTCCTTAGCCTGACCATTTGTTGGAAATCCAAAGAAACAATACGAGCCTTGTACGGTTTTAGTTGTAGAACCTGCCATTTAATATGGTAGCTATAGCAAGCATACTATAATGGTACCTATGCTGGCTAAGATTTATATTCTACTTTCGAAATGTTTTCTACACTATGCACTAATAATAATATCAAAAAGAATTTGATTTTTGCGTAGTAAGCATCTTTGACTATCATAAGAAGAAATCTCCTCCAAGTCTGCGTTTGCATTGTGTGTGTGGCGGGAGGTCTTATGGTAGTTTCATTTTCCAAAAGTATTGCGAATTGACTTTAAAATTTTTCTGTTGTTTATTTTAAAGATAAACTGTTTTACGATCTCACACCAGTCACCATGACTGACTCGGAGTTTATTGTTTCCCTTCTAAACTCTGGGTGCCCACCAATTTCCACACGGGCAGTCTAGAGTTATGTTATCAGGATATTCTGGATATTCTGGAGCTTTGGAGATAAGCTGGAGGACGAGACGTAGTATTTGTATCTGATATTATTTATTCCGCTGTGTATTCTGTATGAGGACAAGTTATATAATTGTCCATTGTTGTATATTGACTCTGATGATTGATGTATGTATAAAACGATATAGTTCTTTGTTTAAAGATTATTCATTTATCTATTATATATTGTTCCGCTGCGATGTGTAAGATTCTGATATTGTTTTCTGTTCTGATGTTGTTCTATTGTTCTTCTTCCTTCTTCTTCTCTTCTTCTTCTACTCTTTTTCTTCTTTCTTAAACCCTCACTATTGGAGTTTCCGGCACTCGATTGCTCGACAGTCGATAAAGTAAGTATCGATGTCGAATTTTCGAAAGTCGAAAATTCCCGTACGTGACAATATGGGTTCATAACGATCAAATTAATATGTCATCCATTTTCCAAATGGAAATTCAACCAAACAATCAATCGAACAATTTAACTAATATCAAAGCAATCAATAATCGTTTATAACATCATACATATGATATAATAAAATTAAATGTGAGTTAAACTCACATTGGTTTCAATTTCCGCCGAAGCGTTCCAATTTGGACTAAAATCGAACGAACGTTTGATTTTTGCCAAAAATTCCACCAGCTCCAAATCCCACCAAACCAACTTCATTGCATAGTATTCATCAATACGATCACAACGCAATGAACGACGTCCGAATCCGACCTCGTACGCAGAAGTTGTTCGATTTATAAGTTATTGAATTTTTAAATCAATAAATAACAAATCTATATAAATAATTACAACATTACCCCTCAAAACAAATCCTCTTCTTCTTCTCTCCCCCCTTCACTTGCTTCCAGTGGCCATTAACGTGCACATGGTGCACGTGCACCACCGAACCCCCCATTAATCAATGATCCGAAGCCACCAACCAACTTCAAACGTCAAGCCCGACCTTACCGACACCACCATGCCACGCCCCCCGCCTTCTAACGAAAAGCGACCAGAAAACGACGCGTCGACCTCATACAGGTTGCGATCTCCAAACTCAAGCCGCACACCACTAAAAATGACGACAAGCTGCCCTCCGACATGCCGAACCCAAATCAAAGCTCCATTTGTCGAATCGACGACCATAATCCCCGGAAAAACCAACCCTAGTTCACTGCCCCTAAATTGGAGCACTCCAACTCCAAGTCTACATCTATGCATCAAGGTGTCATAATTGCTGTGAGGGGTGGTGCATCATCTTCAAAGAGTTTGTAGAAGCGGAAAAGAGATTGTAAGAAAAAGAAAAGTAAGAAGAATGATGACAAGGGTGAATATCACCACTGCTATAAGAAAGATCACTGGAAAAGAAACTATCCTAACTACTTGAAGATTGTTAGGGAAAAGAAGCAGAATGGTTCTGCGGCTCCATTGGGTACATTTATGATTCAAAATTGTTTTGTAATAAATAAAATGTCATGGGTTTTAGGTACCGGATCTGGTACACATATATGTAATCATTACAAGAGCTTAAGAACTGGCATCGCATGACAAAAGGAGAGATGAGGCTCCATGTTGTAGATGGATCTATAGTAGATGCAATGGTAGTAGGAGACTATCATTTAGTTTTTCCTAGTGGATTAGTATTAGTGTTAAATAATTGCTATTTTGTAAAAGACTTTATGTGTGGGATTATTTCTATTTCTAGATTGTTTAAGACTGGATATATATTTCATTATGCAAATAATTTTATAAACATTAGTTTGGATGGAAATAAGACTACGAAGGTGTTCTTAAAAATAACATTTATGTGATTAATACTAATTATGTGTGTTCTACGAATAATTCTTCCAACAATATAAATGATGGTTATCTTTGGCATTGTTGGCTACGCCATATTAGTTAGAAACGACTACACAAATGAAAACTGAAGGTTTTCCATAGTCAATTGATTCTGAATCATTTGACACGTGTGAGTTATGTCTCAAAAGTAAAATGACCAAGCACCCCTTTAGTAGGAGCAATGAAAGAGTTGATGATCTCTTAGGGTTGGTACATAGTGATGTATGTGGTCTGATGCCTCTAGTTACCATAGGTAATAATTCTTAATTTATTACCTTCATCGATGATTTCGTGAGACTTGGATATGTGTATATTATGAAGAACAAATCCGACGTCTATAAGAAATTTGTTGAATATAAAAAATGTAGTAGAAAATCAAACGGACCATAAGATTAAGATCCTTCGATCAGATCGAGGAGGCGAGTATGTTGGACAAGATTTCCAGCAATACTTAAAAGATAATGGGATTATCTCTCATGTTACTCTACCCTATACTCCGCAACACAACGGTGTGTCAGAGCGAAAGAAAAAAACCCTATTAGATATGGTTTGTTCCATGATGAGTAAAGCTGAGTTACCTCTATCCTATTGAGGATATGCGCTAGAAACTGTGGCGCATGCTAAATTTGTTACTCACTAAATCTTTGCCTAAAAACCATATGAGATGGGGTATGGCAAGAAACCATAACTCGAATATTTAAAGGTATGGGGTTGCTCGGCATATGTTAAGAACGTTGGTCTGAATAAACCAAAGGCAAGATCGATTCTATGTAAATTTATAGGATATCCCAAAAAATCGATGGGATATATATTCTACAATACCAAGAAACAAAATTTTATTTTTTCTCGGCATGCTGTCTTTTTAGAAATGGAATTTCTGTCTAAAGAAATCAATGATGAGGCTATAGACTTGGATGGGATCCAAGAAATTAATATGGCAGCCAAACCACTGGGAGAACCAAGTTCACTTGTATATGAAAACATGCAACCTATTAGAAGGTCTAATATGGAATCTCATGCACCGGAGAGATACTATGTTTTTCTCGTGGATGGCGAGAAGAAGGATTGTGTCTTAGGTGGCGACACTCCTCTGTCTTTCTAACCAGCACTGTAGAGTAAAGACTTTGCACTATAGCTTGGAGCAATGAAATCCAAGGTGGATTTCATGTACGAAAACGAAGTTTGGACTTTATCAGACATACCCGAAGGGATTAAACCCATCAGTTGCAAATGGATTTTTAAGAAGAAGTTAAATTCAAGTGGGGAAGTAGAGACTTACAAGGTAAGGCTAGTTGCAAAAGGACTTTGTCAAATTCAAGGTGTTGATTATGATGAAACTTTTCACTCATAGCTATGCTTAAGTTCATTCAGATTATGGTAACTATCGCTGCATTCTATGACTACGAAATATGGAAAATGGATGTAAAGACGACTTTTCTAAATGGTGATTTAGAAGAAACCATTTATATGACCCCCAAAGTTTTGTGGTTAATGGGAGTGAGGTATGGCTTGCGAATTGTTAAAGTCCATTTATGGACTTAAACAAGCTTCAAGTAGTTGGAACAAGTGTTTTGATAAAGTAATCAAATAGTTTTGTTTTTATCGAAACACAGAGGAAGCATGAGTGTACAGAAAGGAATAGGGCAACGCTATCGTATTCTTAGTACTTCACATTGATAATCTATTGTTGCTTTTCAATGACACTTTGTTGTTGTAATCAGTGAAAACTTGGCTTTCAAGGAACTTCTCCATGAAGGATTTGGGAGAAGCAGCCTATATACTTGATATAAAGATCTATAGAGATGGATCTAAGAGGCTGTTGGGATTGTCTCAATCCTTATATATAGACACCATATTGAAAAGGTTAAGTATGAAGAATTCCAAGTGTGGAAACGTTCCAATCCAATCTTGAATCGTCTTTTTTAAGAAGGTCGTTCCTCAACCGATGAGGAGAAGGAGCGTATGAGGAGGATTCCATATGCTTCAGCCATATGATCCAAAATGTATTTATGCTATGTACTAGACCGGATGAGGCATACACATTTGGTTATGTAAGCCAATGCCAATCTAGTCCCATATAAAAACATTGGACAACTGTAAAATGTATACTTAAGTATTTAAAAAACACAAGGACTTAATTCCTCGTATATGGAAATGAAGACCTCCATATGAAGGGGTATATGGATTCAAGCTTTCAAAGTGATATAGATGATAGTAAATTAGTGTCTGGTTATGTCTTTATGCTTAACAGCGGGACTATTAGTTGGAAAAGTTCCAAACAAGAAATAATTGCTCATCCCACAATGGAGGCCGAGTTATCGCCCTCAATCAAGCAGCTAAAGAGGCAGTTTGGATGCGCAAGTCTTTGAGCAAGCTCAGAGTGATTCCCAATACTGAGAATCCTATAACATTATCCTTTGATAACATTGTAGTGATACAGATCGCAAAGGAGCCCAGAGCACACAAGAAATCACGACATATTCTTCGAAAGTTCCACATAATTAGAGAATTTGTTGAGAAGAAAGAAGTTGTGATACAAAAATTAGATACCAAGGATAACATAGCAGATCCATTTGCTAAAGGCCTGACTCGGTCGACTCTCAATAAGATGATTGAAGGGATGAGATTAAGATTCCATAATTAGCCCCAAGTTCAAGTGGGAGATTGATAAAGTTAGAGGTGTGCCCTAGGGCCAATTCTGTAATTTATTGTAAATTAATTAACTCTGTAATCAATTCTCGTTTGTAATAAGGTGTTTTTATTTTGGTTATAAATTTGTTAAAATGTGTTATAAATAATTAAATGTTTAATAAAAATATATTTAAAAGAAAATCTCAAAATGATGTGTTTGTGATAGTAATTACAAATAGTTGTAATCATGGATATTGTATCACAATATTATAAAACACATCATTTTAAATGTTCCGAGTCAAGATTCATTGAGACTAGATATCAATGTATTCGTTGAGATTAGAAAACATAACAGTCTCTAAGTGTTAGATAATGGATCACTCATGACCGTTGGGGGCATCTATGAGTTATGTACTGATAGTTATTGGATACTATGGAATGACTCACTCGATAGTTTTCTATTGGTTAATATAACTAAGGTTAAACAGAAAATATCAACGTGACTGATTTACTTAGTTCTCTCGACTTGAGAATACTATCGATCTTCTACATGAAAGCTCCTCTTTGATTATAGTCAAATCATGGCATGACATCAATTGAGTGACTATAGATGGGTCGAGTGGAAGTATTGGAAGTGAATCACTATTCAAGAGAGGATTCGTCTCCTCGGTTGTATGGGGTTAGTATCACAGTCACCTTAAAGTCAAAAACTCTGGCCAGAGTAGTGTGGTTAATAATAATTGTTACTATCGAACCATGGATTTTGTGTTTGGACTATAGAGTTGAATATAGATGATATTTGAATTCTAACCATTACCAAATCCAAAAGTCCAAAGTGATAGAGTTTTGACGAAGAAAATTGGTGTAAATAAATGTCACAACCGGATAACGCTTAATAAAGTGAAATTGGATTTTACCGAATCTAGGTAAGGATAAATTTGGCTAAAATGTCACACCACCTGCTAAGTGACATATCAACATTAACATTTGAAAGTTCGATGTTAATCGCTGACCAAATTTACATCCAACTAGTCACACAACCAAAATGATGAATTCTATTTAGACCAAACGATTTAATTAATTTATATTTGTTGTAAATTAATTAATATCTATGAAATATTGATTATAAAACTTTGAATATGATTTGAGCAATAAATATTATTGCATATATTTATAATAGTTATAAATATATCGATCGATATGCGATATCTATAAGCAATTAAATTAGATTTAATTAATAATATTTATTTGGGTTTAAATGGGATATTAGTCCATGATGATAAGTTGGTAATTTCATTTGTAATGAGGACTATAGGGGGCAGCTAAAATAGGTTAGAGGTGTTAGAAATGGATGGCTTAGATTTAGTTAGAATTAGTATGAGATATGATCCATAACTTTCTCTCTTTCATCCATTATTTAAAGACCTCAAACCCTAAATTGATAAGACTCAATTTTAGCTGCCACTATCCATTCCATTGATGGCCGATTTCATCCTTTAGGAGTAAAAGCAAGTCCAACTCAAATCAATTCAAAAGACAATTACTACTAGATGGTTAAAGGTCTACGGTTCAAGGATTAGCAGTCTGCCAAATCGAGAAGCTTTCAAAGGAGAGAGAATTCATCATTACTAGGTGTGCTTCAAGGCATTAGTTTTAGGTATGTTTTACTATATTATATGGTTTATGTTTTCTGAATAACATTCAATTATTCATGCATATTATTATTATATTGTTAGTTAGGTGACGATTCTTATATGTATCGATGTTGTCACATACTAGATTTGTTATATGTATGTATTCATTTCCAAAAACAATTTTTTTTCGCATATTGGTCTACGCACAGCCGAAGTTTTTATTTATAATAATAATTATTTTATTAATTAACATGTATATAGATTAATTTTTAATTAAATTATAATTATATGATTTGTACTCAATTGTATCAGCATATCAATGCTAATAACTGAACATGTATTTTTTGAATGCATATTTACAATAATTATAATTTTTGATAACTGTAAATTAATTTTTAATAATTATTTACTATTATTTAAATCAATATACTATCTAAATAATTTATATATAATAAAATATGTTTCAAAAATTAACTTTTAAATTTTATAAAATTATTTTATCATGAAATAAGCTCTCGGCTAAAAAACGAGAATTTAAAAATCATTTTATATTTTAAGAAATTATTATAATATACGACCGAAAACAAATAAAACATAAATTTTTACTGAGAAAAATTATGAAAAATTTGTCCTAACCTCAAAATATCATGCTAGATTTTCTGAAAATTTAAAATTTGAATAATATGTTTTGAAAATAAGTTTTATTAATATTTTATTATTTTTTGACTAATTAATCAATATATATATATATATATATATATATATATATATATATATATATATATATATATATTAAAAAGATTATTTTGTCATGGCGGACTAGGTACTTCAGAGGGAACAGTTACAAAAGACATTCTCCCCCCTAAACCACCGGATTCTACACCAACAGTACCACCACCTGCATCTTCTTCAACCCGGTTTGGATCCAAAACGTAGGCAAAGGCTGTAAAGCAATTCGGTACATCAACTTCTAATGATTCGGTAACTGATTTGCAGTTTTACTCCCCTTTAAATGTTGATAAAGAACTAATTGTCTTAAATGCCGGATGAGGTAATTTCTGAAAACTCCGGGAAATGGATGAATACCATTGTGGTATACATCATGGGACGTAGGCCTTCATATGACCATTTCAAACAGTTAGTACAAAAAGTTATGAAGCCACTTTCAGGTTTTGAGATCTGTTACAAGCAAAATGGATTTATAATCATTAATTTATCTTCTAGTGTTGATTGTGATACTATCATAAAAGGCGGTCTGTACACCTTCAACTCAGATCATTATATTAAAGAAATGGACATAGGATTTAAATCCGACTAGAGATTATTTTACTGTAAATCCTATTTGGATCAGAATTGTTGATTTAAATCTTGCTTACTGGAGTCAAGAAGGTATAAGTTGTGTTGCTAGTGCTTTGGGTAGACCAATTCACATGGATAACACAACAACTAGTGAGATACGTTTAAACTATGCTTATGTTCTAGTCAAGGTTGACGCAGAGTTTAAATTTCCAGACAAAGTGCAAGTGATGAGATCAAATAATAAATGAGAGTATATTGGATTAGATTACGAATACAAACCAAAAGCATGCTCAATGTGCAAGTTACATGGTTACAATATTGAACACTGCCCTATTTCAGTTAAAAAAACTTGGCAACCAAAAGTCCCTACTACACAGTCCACTGTACAAAATGTTAATCCTACTAAAGTTACAAAAAACATACATGAACCCACTACTCTCAAAGGAAAACAACAAAAATCTGTTCATGCCACTCAAGATTCCCCTTCAATTCCAACTGCTAACAGATTTACGTGCTTGGACAAAGAGAACACATCATCCACTTCAACATTAGTTCCTCGTGAGCAGCAGCAGCACTATGGTACCCCCTTCAGAAGCAACCGCATCCGCACATATAATGAAAGAGCTACAGTGTACTTATAAAGAGGAAGTTATAGTTAAAGATTGTAATACAGAGTCTGATTCTGGTAGTCCAGCAGAAAATGCATTTGATACAACACAATAATTTTTAGATAATGTAGCAACGCATATTCAAGAAAATCAAAAAAAGGAAGGAAAAAAAAAATGTTTCCCACATGGTTAGAGCTAATCCTATTTATAGTTCGAAGCTCCATAAAATTAATCCCAAATCTACAGCTCCTCCTAAAAGACGGACAAGGAGCTCGGTCGCTATTAAAATGAATATTATGTCTTGGAATATCAGAGGAATGAATATTGATGCAAAAATGTATCATGTATTCAAATTTCTGAACATCCACAAACTCTCGTTAATGGGTTTGCTGGAGAATAAATTAGATATTAAAAGTATATCTAGATTTCACTCATTGCTGTCGAGGTAATGAGACACCATTCATAATAACGACCTTGGCTGTAAAGGTCGAATTCTGATTTTAGTCAATAGTTCAGTTTGGTCTTTTGAAATTCTACACAAAAGTGAACAACACATTACATCTCATATAACAAATAAAGGGGATTCGAGTGTGTGTTCACTTTTGTCCATGCAAGCAACTTTTATGGGGAAAGGGCTACTTTGTGCTAGTACTTGTGTATTAACGCTTCTGATATAGAACTGTCGTGGACTGTAGTGAGGGATTTTAATAACGTTTCAAGTCCTAAGGATAAAAAGGGAGGTCTTCACATCCCTTTCTCCTATACTTACAACTTTAAAAATTGCATGTTAAAATGTGGACTGGTTGAAACTATTTTGC
This sequence comes from Allium fistulosum, assembly GCA_030737815.1. Classification (NCBI taxonomy): domain Eukaryota; kingdom Viridiplantae; phylum Streptophyta; class Magnoliopsida; order Asparagales; family Amaryllidaceae; genus Allium; species Allium fistulosum. The sequence goes on along the minus strand of CM060908.1, from coordinate 933,298,373 downwards.
AGGGATGTAAATACACATGGAGAAGACGAGGGGTTGCAATATGTATTGACAAAGTTCTTGTCAATTATGATTTATTAACTAAACTCCCAAATTTAGTTACTGTTGCATTGCCTGATCATTATAGTGATCATACCCCGCTGTTATTGCAACTTACTAACCAACAACAACAGTCAAAAGGAAAACCTTTCGAATATGTAAATTCATGGAATCAATTAGAAGGATATAGTGACTGCGTACAAGGACTCAAATCATACACATGGGGCACTGCCATGCACAAATTTATCAATATCTTGCAAACAATTAAAAAAAAAGCTCAAAGTCTGGAACAAAACAAGAGTTAAAAGCAATTCTTTACAGCAATTGGAAGAAGATTACAAATTACAATAAAGCTTTTCAATAACTTGATGCATCCAGAGGATGATGACCAGTACACCAATTTACTACAGATACATCTTCAGTTGAAAAACAAGCTTAAGACATAACATGAATTCAACAAGCAACAAAGTAAAATAGCAAGGTTGCAAAGCGGGGACATAAATTCCAAAAATTTTATGCAAAGATGTTAATGAGGAAGCATAAATCAAAAATTCATGCATTGCTGGATATAGAGGGGAATTTTATATATGATCAATAGCAGATTATAACTCAATCTATTAACTATTATTACCATTTGTTCAATGGTAAAACATGTGGGTTTTCTCAATTGTTCATCGTAGAAAAGTCATAAATGATGAGGGAAAAGAATGCTTATCTATTGTAGTCTCTCTTTTTGAGATTAAAGAAGCTGTTTTCTCTATTGAACATTCCAAAAGCCCCAGATGGTTTTTCTTCCAAATTTTACAAACCCCACTGGAATGAATTACAAGATGGGTTATTTGCTGCAGTAACCTCTGTCTTTCAAACTAGAAAACTAGCTCATGGTCTGAATCATAATTTTATCTCATTGATCCCTAAAAAAGATAAGCCATAAATCATAGCTGTTTATGGACCTATTTCATATGCAAATGTTTTATATATAATTATCTCCAAAATAATTTGTAATAGAATAAAAACATTTTCTCCCATCCCTTATTGCAGAAAATCAATCTGCATTTGTACCAGATAGAAATATTAGAGAAAATACCTTACTCGCTCATGAACTTGTTCGTGATTTCAAGAACAAAGGCAAGCCAAAAATGTGCATCAAAATCGATCTGCAAAAGGCGAATGATATGGTGAATAGAGAGTTCGTGTGTTATATGTTGTTTAATATAGGTTTTCTAGCTTCACTGGTAAATCTAATCTACGAGTGTATTAGCGTTCCAACTTTTTCCATAATGGTTGATGGTGTACCATATGAGTTTATTACATCTAATATGGGATTGTGTCAAAGTGACCTTCTATCTCCCAATCTTTTTTTTGATGGAAGATGATTTAATTTTAAAATAGTTGCAACGTATATCACGTGTCCAACCTATTATTTCTGATCTGTTATATGCTGATGATTGTTGAAATCCTGTCCACACATCCCTACGTAGGGGTAACATATGAGTTTGGTCAACACCTTTTAACAAAAGGAATCCCTTGTTGTTACATGTGACCAAACTCATATATATACCACTCCATATCCATTATTTTTTACGATGTGGGACTATTCTTCCTTTTAATATGCGCCCATTACCCACACACAATGCGAGGCACCCCAACAGATCTCCACCTTGGCTCGCATCCATATATGTGTCTTCCAATACGTCAACAACGATGCATGCACCATATTGAGACTCTGCTCCCAACAGATCTCCACCTTGGCTCGCATCCATATATGCGTCTTCCAATACGCCAACAACGATGCCTGCACTACATTGAGACTCTGCTCCCGTGTCATTCTACCAGATCCAACGTACCATAGTCAAGCTCCATCTTAAGTCTGACTACTTAAGCCTACACCGCTAGCCACAATGATTTACAGATCTCTTGCGCATTGTCCATTATCCCAGGCGTTACCATCGGCTCCGATACCATGTTGAAATCCTGTCCACACATCCCTACGTAGGGGCAACATATGAGTTTGGTCAACACCTTTTAACAAAAGGAATCCCTTGATGTTACATGTGACCAAACTTATATATATACCACTCCACTTCCATTATTTTTCACAATGTGGGACTATTCTTCCTTTTAATATGCGTCCATTACCCACACACAATACGAGACACCCCAACAGATCTCCACCTTGGCTCGCATCCATATATGCGTCTTCCAATACGCCAACAACGATGCCTGCACCATATTGAGACTCTGCTCCCAACAGATCTCCACCTTGGCTCGCATCCATATATGCGTCTTCCAATACGCCAACAACGATGCCTGCACCACATTGTTATTGCTTGTTTGAGAACGGTAGAAAATACAAATGCTTAAATAAACAAATTACCACTAACTTATTTTTGTCCTACAAACTAGAGAATATCCCACTTTTCATGCAACCTAATGGACCAATTCTTTTGAACACATATTAAACATTGTGTCTAATACTTTAACACCCTCCCTTAAACTGAATTTGCCAAATATTCAGTTTACAACTCACAAATGCGAACCGCGGTCATAACTTTCATTCCTACCTGGTTGGACATGCTCAACTGTTTCACGTTGATTGGTTTATTCACTCTTTAACCAATCAACAAATACTCTTGGTTTCCACTTAGGGATTCATGGACCTCTCCACTCGGGTCATCCCTTGATACTGCTGTATCTGTCATCTCCCCCAACAAGTGAGAACCGCAGCCCTTCTTCACTTACTTGCTGGATGACATAAAACCACATCTGCTTCACTCACAGATTTTACCTACTGTACATGTAGGTATGCCTATCTCCTCTTAGGCATATCATCAAACAGTTCTTGAGCACCCCAAAAATGTCCAACCCCACGACCTACGTCGTCTTTCATCGTCTTCATATCAACTACCAACGTTCTGCAGAACGAACAACATCACAGCTGCTACACTTTTCACACCACATAATTGTCAACTATCTTACTGTTCATCATCAACAATTGGAATGCAGCAACATCTACTAATCGCATACCATTGTCCCTCAACTCACTTCCATACGCTTCACAAAGCTGCTCATCGCCTCCTCTTTTAATCACTCGGTTCGAGAAGCCTCCTCTCCAAAATCCCACATCAATCCATCTTCCTGCAACTTCACACAAGTCCAACTGCAACATCAAACAACACCACCTACTACAATCACAAGCACTGCTCCACATCACATGCAAACACCACACTTCACTCCACTGCAATAACAACCAGTTCATTTCCCAGTGCCAAACATATCAACCATACTACTATACTTCAATCATACAACAACAGTTCCACTTCCCATATCATCAGCAGCAACAAACCAACCATCCACTCAAAAGACCACTTCTGTCATACTACAGTCTCCTCCCGTACAGTCCCACAGCACTTCTCCACCTGTCTGCATAAACCAACCAGCAGCCCACAACACTTCTTCCCTTGCTGCCACCAAACAGTTCACTTCAACATCCACCATCAAGTCATCACAGCACTTTTACACTGCCTTCCCTTGCTTCTGCCCACTTACATTGCCGCGGTACACATCAACGCCACTGCCATAGACTTCTCCTCAACCAGCAACTACGTCAATAACCAAAAAACAGCCTCCCCAATCACCCAACAGCCACGAGCAGGAACTGCAATACCAAGGCAAACAAGTAGAGCAACATCAGTCGACAAAATTCACGATGAAGCATCAGGCGGCCACACCTCAATCTCTTATTAGATGCAGTCGTTGCCTTAAATACAACATCGACATCCAGATCTCAAACTTCAAATGTGATTTCCATATGACACGATTTTTTTTGAGAAGTTGCAAGCTTTAATTTTCAAGGCAGCAGCCTATATTTCCAAGCACGGCTTCAGAGAATCGGTAACAGCTTCCAGATCCTGACAACGGTATCTCCGGCGCAATAACAACATCAAATTGCTAGTCGGACTCAAGATTTTGTGTGGCGGCGGCACGTCTTTGTTTTCCTACAGGGATTTTTTCTGACAGAAGTAAATTTGAGGGCTTCGTATTTTTTTAACTCTCGCTGACTTAAGGTTTTTCTCAGATCTCTAGATTCTCTACCCTCTCTCTCGTATAACTGGCTCTGATACCATGTTAGAATTTTGACAGAGAAAAAGGGAGAGAGGTTTAAACGGTAAAACTCAAAAGAACTACATTGTTATTGCTTGTTTGAGAATGGTAGAAAATACAAATGCTTAAATAAACAAATCACCACTAACTTATTTTTGTCCTACAAACTAGAGAATATCCCACTTTTCATGCAACCTAATAGACCAATTCTTTTAAACACATATTAAACATTGTGTCTAATACTTTAACAATGATGTGATGATTTTTCTATGTGCCACTGTCTCTAATGCAATAACTATGACCAATATATTCAACCAACTTGCAAACACAATGGGACTACAAATAAATCAAACTAAATCTAAAGTTTACTTTAGTAGCCAGGTTCGTATCAGGCATCAATTGAGAATGGTAGAAGATAATATGCCAGTGAAATATTTAGGTGTTCCCTTCTCCACTGATTACATACATGCATCTCATTGTACATCTTTACTAAATAAGATTTTTGTCAAGTTTGAGGGGTGGGATAGTAATTTACTATCCACGGCAGGGAGAGCTGAATTAATTCAAAGTACTATAACACCAATAATGTTGTATTGGCTGCTTATCTATCATTTACCAAGTTCTGTGTTAGATAAGATTGAGAAATATGTGCAGACTTCTTTTGAGATGGTCAAAATCATAAAATTGCTTGGGAGTTATTATGCAGGCCAAAATCAGAAGGAGGCATTGGGCTCATATTATTAAAGGATCTTCGACAAACAACATTACTCAAACTACTGTGGACATTACTTACAAAAGAATGTATGTGAACAGTTTGTTTGCGACACTTGATTAGGGTTTCTTTGTGTTGTATGTTATTGGGTTGGGCCGGTTGTATGTTGTAAGCTACGGGTGTGTGCTTATTTTGTTTTTTTAGTTGTGTGAAAATGTATAAGGGTTAACATTCTCTTTTTTCTTGCTTCTTTGACAAGGTTTTTTAAGGAGGTGGATTCCTTAGCATTCTCTTTGTCATTATTAAAGAACCCATTTAAAAAAAATTGTCGCTGTAATACATACATATATATTAATTCATAATTAAAAAAAACTTTTATATATTATGTATATATGCATATATATATTATTTAATATTTATTACAATAATACATATATACATAAATTATTAATATTTTGCATTTATATACAAGTTATACATATACATGTGTGTGTAGATTTATAAAAAGTATATAAATAACAAGTTTACACACATACATATATTTGGACAACATACAATACATATCAGATGAGCTAATATGTCTATTGCGATGCAAATCTCAACATCTATATACGGGCATGTTATACCTTGCTCGAGTTATCATATTACAATGCACACACATAGATATATGTATACGATACATATGTGTACATTTATATATGTATAGAACATAAATTTAAATTGTATATATAATTTATAATTTAAATAAAATAAGATATTTTATTTAAATCAAATTTAGAAACGTTATAAATAAATTAGATTTCATAGGCCCAATATAGATTCAATAAGGGAAAATTCTTGAAAATTCACACATAAATTCTGATGCAGGCTGACCCTATTCTAACACCGACGCCGCCGAGAATCGAAACGACGAATCATTGAGGTAAGATAAAATAGGAAAAAATAATTTAAAGGATAAATTATCTAATAAATTAAGTATAAGGACACACACCTTTTGTTCCTATAAAGACAGACCCAAAGCCCAATACGAAATAAATCATTTTCCTTACCTTTTTATTTCCTTCCATTTGACACTCTCCTTCAATTTCGAACTCACTCTTCAATTTCAAAAATGCAGCTCTAAACCCGACTCCTCCTAAACCAGTTTCTAGCTTCCCTTCCTAAACCCTCTTTAAATTACACCCAAATCCAAACCCAAAACCCTAATCAAATCTCTTCAATTTTGATGCAAATCATCCGACAAATCTCACACCAACAATAGAATCAAAGCTCGGTCGAAGAAGAAAGAAAATGTATGAAGCATCGACAATGAAGTCGCAGCTAAAGACATGTCGACTAAGAAGAATATTAACAGTCATAATGATAAAAGGAAGAGAGGAGGAAAGTGGCTAAGAAGAAGAAGAAGGATGAACTGGTAATGGCTTCGCTTGTTATGTTAATGGAAGTCGACACTGTGCTTCAGACTCAGGTGATATTTGTTGTTGCTAGAGTTATCTTATATTATTGTTTGTATATGTATCGTTATTTTCAACTTTGTGGAAGGAGATTACGTAATTCTTTATAGGTTGAAATTGGTCCTTGCTGTATGGAGATGGAAAATCATAATATTACAATGTATCATGTTTAAATGTTTGATATCTTATGAGTTCATTACCAGTATAAAATATATCATTTTTTCTTTTAAAAATGATACCTACCAACAACAAAATTGATACTAGAACTAAAACTAATATAACACCGAAATGATAGTTACTAAATATTTAGAACTTGTTATGTATTTGCATTATGATCTTTTATATAATGTACCGTACATCTTTATATGCCTAATACATTGAATTGAATCGATCCATACACAAACTATTTTCTTTCAGTTTAGTAAGCATTTAGCTTAGATCAAAACTGATACCTACAGGCACATGGACTGATACATACGGACACAAAAACTAATACCTACAAACCAAAAAACTGATACTAAAACTGTATATAATTAAAGTAGAAACAAAACAATTATCATGAATCTTAAAAATGATACCTACATGCACTAAAACTGATGCTAACATTAATACTAAAACCGTTAATTATTTCATTTTAAAGCATATGACATGTTTGCACCATTATTTCTCAAATATAATGTTATACATTTGTTATATACCTGATACTACAAGTGATGCAAACTGATACTAAAAATATATTTTGCTTTAAACAGGGTTGATTGTGAAATATATGTCATGATATTTATTGTATCACTGAACAAAAGCCAAATTTTGATCAAGATAAAGCCCGAACATATGTTGCAAGCCAGAGCAAGAACTGTGTTAGAGATATTGACAGACGACAATCATTGCTCGAATTTATCCGATTTCATGTCAAGACTGGAAGAAAAAGAAAATTTAAAGAAGTACATTTGTTGAAAAAAATTGCTTTGACGTTCAGTTCAACTAATATACATTTGTAATGTTATGTTAGAACTAATTGAATTTAGCTTTGTTTTAATGTGGATGTAAACACTTGTCAAAATTTTGTCAATTTGTTGTAAAAACAATGATCTTATTATTGATGTTGTAAACATTACCTTTGTTTAACTTTACCTACATATGATACTATTTTATGACATATTTTATTTCTAGTTATACCTAAAACTAATACTAATGGAATGCAAAAACCGATATCATATTTTCTTATAACTCAAACTAATACTATATTTTGTTATAACTGAAACTGATATTAATCATATGCAAGAACTGATACTATATTTTGTCATACCTTAAACTAACACTGATACCGATAGAATGCAAAAACCAATACCAAATTTTGTTATACCTGAAACTTATACGATACTAATAACCTGCATAAACCGATATCATATTTTGTTATATCTGAAACTAATACTAATAACATGCAGAAACCGATACCATACTTTGTAATACTTGAAATTGGTACTAATATCATGCCAAAACTGATACTAATACCTGAAACTGATACTAATAGTATGCAAAAATTAATAGTAAAAAACCAATATTGAATAAATTAACCAACATTACCACGTAATACCTCACCGCTTGCCAAGCCGCCTATATCATCTAGCTATTTACAACATAGCTGATCATCTCATCTTGCTCAACAAGCTTCAATTAATGCAAAAATAGCAATAGGTGAAAAAAATCATACTATACATCAATTAATTGAGTACGAATGGAAACCAATCTATACCCAAGATATATTGTTTAACTGAGCATACCATCAAATGCAAAAGCTAACAGGTTGCCAAACCTAATCGGGTATGTATTGTTGCATAAGATAACTAAATGCAAACCTAATCGAATACATATTGATGCAAAAGGTAGCCGAATGTCAAACTTAATCGGGTATATATTGGTGCAAAAGCTAGCTGATTGCCAAACATAATCGGGTATGTATATATGCAAAACCTAAACAAATGTCAAATCTAATCGGGTACGTTTTGACGTAAAAACTAACCAAATGCCAAACCTAATCGTATAGGTAATGATGCAAATGCTAACTGAGCGCCAAATCTAATCAGGTGCAAATTGAAACCTATCTATACCTGAGATGTATTGTTTAACCAAGCATACCATCAAAAATAAAAGCTAAGTGGATGCTAAACCTAATCAAGTATGTATTGTAAAAACTAACCGAATGTCAAACTTAATCGTGTATGTATTGATGAAAAAGCTAATTGAATGCCAAACATAATCGGGTACAAATGAAAACCAATCTATACCCAAGATATATTGTTTAACCGAGCATACTACAAAATGCAAAAGCTAACCGGATGCCGAACCTAATTGGGTACGTATGGTTGCAAAAGCTAACTAGATGTCAAACTTAATCGGGTACGTAATGGTGTAAAATCTAACCGGATGTCAAACCTAATCGGGATGTATTGATGCAAATGCTAATCGGATGCCAAACATAATCGGGTACCAATGGAAACCAATCTATATTCAAGATATATTGTTTAACCGAGCATGTCATCAAACACAAAAGCTAACCGGATGCTAAACCTAATCGGGTATGTATTGATGCAAAAATTAACCGAATGCCAAACATAATCCGGTATGTATTGATGTAAAAGCTAACAGAATGCCAAACCTAATCCGGTACAGATGAAAACCAATCTATACTCGAGATATATTGTTTAACCGAGCATACCACAAAATGCAAAAGCTAATTGAATGCCAAACCTAATTGGATACGTATTGTTGCAAAAGCTAACCGGATGCCAAACCAAATTGGATATGTATTGATGTAAAAGCTAATCGAATGCCATACCTAATCGGTTACATATAGAAACCAATCTATACTCAAGATATATTGTATAACCACGCATACCTTCAAATGCAAAAACTAACCGGATGCCAAACCTAATCGGCTACGTATGGACGCAAAAGCTAAATGAATGTCAAACCTAATCGGGTACGTATTTGTGCAAAAGCTAACTGGATGCTAAACCGATTCGAATATGTATTGATGCAAAAACTACCTCGAAGCGGAACTTCACATCTAAAAAAATATTACAAAATGACAATACAAAATGATCAAATGAAACTACAACATAATCAGGTACATATGGATGCAAAAGGTAACCAGATACACTACAAAATGACATTACAAAATGATATAATCATATTACAAAAAACTAATACCTGACTTAATTAAGAAAACAAATAAATAATAAAACTGATGCTGGTTATACTACAAACTGATACTGAAAGTACAACTACAAACAAATAAATAATAAAACTGATACTGGTTACACTACAAAACTGATACTAAAACTACAAAAGATACTATATAACCTAAAAAAAATAAATAAACTGGTACAGAAATTGCAAATGACACTATGTGAACTATCAACAAATAAATATTAAAAACTGATACTGCTTTTATCTATAAAACTGATAGTGGAACCGAAACTACAAATGATACTATATAACCAAGTTTAATTACAAACACCAAATCAATGTCAAATTAAAAATATGATAAAACCAGTATACTCTTATAGCCGGGTTCAATTACAGAAAATTGCTAAAAAAGTCGTACAACCAAGTATAAATCTCAACAAATTCACAACACTAGTATAAAATATGCCTATTTCCCCGTCTCATTTACTTGCGAAGCAAATAATATCATTTGCTTCGGCTGTGTTAACAACCGAAGTAAATGCACCAAAGCAAATAGTATCATTTGCTTCGGTAACCAAATAGAGTTATTTGCTTCGATTATCCTTACAACCGAAGCAAATAGTGTTATTTACATCAGTTCCTTAAGAACCGAAGCAACTGCAAATTATTTTAATCGGAGCTAATGCACATATTTATAACCATAAATAACAACTTATATATGTCATTGTTTATAATTTATTATAATGAATGATTATCAATATATAATTTATAAGTGCTAATTATTATATATAATCAATAATTATTTTTTATATTTAATAATTTATTATAGTTAATTATTAAAAAATAGTAAATTGTAGTTAATATTTATTAATTCGCTTAATAATCAATAAATTAATTAATAATTAATAGTAAAATTTTAATAATTAATAATCAATTATAAATAATTAATGTTTAAAATTTAATATTTAATTAATAAGTAATATTTAATAATTAAGAAGTAATATTTAATATTTAATAATTATTAATTAATAATTACCATTAAATAATTATTAATTATGACTAATATTTAATAATTAATAATTAAATTTAATACTTATGAAGTGATATTTAGTATTTAATAATTAAATAATTATTATTAATGACAACTATTAAAATATTAATAATGAATAAATAATCAATAATTAATAAAAATATTCAACTATTCATAATTAATCACTACAAGAAAATGACCATATTACAGCTAGGTATTTTGTAACATCCCTGTTTGAAGTTAAATTGAAATAAATATATTAAAATGAATTTTGAGAATTTAATTGGATATTTAATTGAATTTTATTCAACATATTGAATTTTTGGATTTAATTGATAATAAAAGTAGAATATTAATTTAAAATTCAAATATGAAATTTGAATTGTGTTTTAAAAATCCAGAAGTTGTATTAAAATTTATTTTAGCAAAATAAATAATAATTATTAAAATTTGAAATTGTTTTGAGGAATAAATAATTAATTTAAATTGGTTTAAAGATTAAAAGCGGTATTTTTACTATCAGAAAATCAGTACGGGCAAGGGAAAAAAATAGGAAACTTTTGTATTGGCATTAATAAATTTATTTACTATTCAAATGATTTAAAATGACAAGAAATTGAGCTAATGCCCTTGGTATAGAATAATAATCTTTTTTTTCTTTGGTGGGTTCAGTACCATTTCAAAGCCCATTAATCCATCCCCATATTCTAAACATCCTTAACCCAAATCCATCCTCATCTCTTTTTTCTAAATCGCCGCATCATATCTAAACCAGCCCTAGCTCCCTTGTTCCAGCAAAAATCGCATGCATGAATCAAAATAATCAAAATAAAAGAGTATCGTGCATCATCGTCGACATTAGGAGATGCCTTACTTGGTTGCATCTGTGAAGGAGGTCGCGAGGAATGACTCGGGCGATGCGAGTGAGGGTTGCGTGCGTCGAGTTTTGTCAGGGCGATGGAAGAGTTGGCGGTTGGAATTCGAGGTTGACAGCGGCAGTTTTCTCGATGGCTGATGCATTTGGGAAGGAAAGGAGGAAATGATCGCTCACTAAAAAGGACTGATGAGAGTGATATCTGTGAATGTTGGTAGGAGGAAATTTCGATTTAAGCGAGTATAAATATTTTTCTAATTCATACATAATTGATTTTTAATGCTGCTTACTTGCATATATATGGTTGTGTTTGCTTGAATTTATTGAGTATGCTATTTTTTTATTTGGATTGTTGGTTTGATAATTGAATTATGTTTGCTGTTATGGATTTAGTTTGCTATCCATGGATTTATATGCTTTCAATATTGATGAAATTGATTTATATTTGATGTATTTTATGCATTATAGTAGACCATTCATTGCTTTAGTTATGGTATTGCTTATTTCTATAGAAGAAAATAGAAAATAGTTCTTTTTCTTTGCATTACAATAGACCATTTATTGCTTCGTCCAGGGTTATATTGTCGATGATTGGGTTGTTGCTGAGGTCAACTTCTCGCAATCATCATGCCAAAATGGGCTCTGGTGTCGTGAAAGGTAGCGTTGCACCTTTACTGGGTAAATATATGAATTTTCTATTTACGCCTACAACATTTTATACTAAATTTTGGTCTACGTTCTTAATTTTTTAGGAAATATTTTCAATGCCCTGCCATTTTAATTTTACTTTCAAAATTATTATTTACTGGGTAAATATATGAAAGTTTTATTTACGCCTACAACATTTTATACTAAATTTTGGTCTAAGTTCTTAATTTTTTGGGAAATATTTTCAAAGCCCTGCCATTTTACTTCTACTTTCAACAATTTTTTTTTCACCATCAACCTTTGCACTACAATTGCTATGTGAATATTTTTATTGCTATTATTATTTTTAAAATATGAGTGGATGTTCTCGATTCTAACATTTAGTGTAGTTGATATTTTAAAAAAGTTTTTTCCTTTTTTTGAGACATTGTTTGTGATTTTAAAATGCAAACAAGTTAATACTTTCTGTCCAAATTTACTATGCTAATTTTAACTTTCAAAATTTTTGATAGCCAATATTTTTTGTTACATCATTTGTCCAAATGTTCGAGTATCTTTTTTGAGTGTACTTAGGATTCATCATTCAGCATTTTGAATATCAGTTTCCTTATCATTTATATTTCCCAAAAAGTTTCTTCTCCTTTCACAATATAGCTTTATTCCTGCTACTTTACAATCATCAAATTGAAATTCTTCAATGATCTTTCAAGTCCTCTTCCCATTGCTCTTATCGTCTGTAACTAAAAATAGTTAGCAAGCATCCACTACAACAAACTGGACATTTAACAGCATTTAAAAAACGCTATAAAAGGTTTCAACAACATTTTTAACTACACTGTGTAACGACATGCCATTATAGGTCAATAACATAGCAATAGTGAAAACGCGTAAAAAAGTCTATCTTTAGTAGCGTTCTTCTGGTCTTACAGCGTTTTTGCTGATGAACTAAAAACTTTTCATAGCCTTCGACTTCTGCTATCAAATACATTTAACAACAGTTATTTACTTGCTAAGCTAACTTATTTATAGCATGTTGTATTGCTGTGTTAAGCACTGCCTTAAGCTTTTGCTATGACAACTTCTTAACAGCGTTGAATACATTACTATGAGTTCTTTTTACAGCGTTTTCGCCAATGCAGTGAAATTTATTTACAGCGTTTTATAAGTTGTTATGAGTGTTTTTTCATTGTTACCGAACCCATTTTATAGCTGTTACTAAATGCTGTTGACAAATACCACACCGTTTCTAAAACGTTGTTGAAGTTTACCACAACGTTTCTAAAATACTGTTAAAAGTTTACACAACATTTATTAGGGATTTTGCATTCCTCTTCAACATGTTACATTTTTGTACACATCAATCATAATTTATATACCAGCACATCTGAAATCAACACCCACATTTTATAATCAACATATTATATTAATCATGCATTTGAAATCAACACCAACATATTATATTAATCACACATCTCATAATCAACATGTAACATTACATAATCAAATTATGCAATATTCTTACATCAAAATATACATAATACATCCATAATATTGAATAAACGATGCAAAGAAAGTAGCAACTAGTGATCAAAAGTAGCAATACATACAAGCATGTAGACCAAAATGAAGTTCTGGCATCAAAAATAACTTTGAATCCAAAACTTTTTGCAGCATGTTACTGCTTATTTTGCATCAAAGATATCTATCTACCTGCAAAGTAAAAGTTCAAAATTAACAAAAGAAATCAGAAATCCAATAAATATAGTCTGAAACATAGTTGATGTGAGTGGTAATAAAATGAAATGCGGTCTGGGAACAAATGAAAAGTGCTGAAAACAAATTATCTGGTACAAAAGTGCTGAAACAACGATAACATGAAATGCATTTTCAAAAGAGAACCAATATTGTGCATCTGCCTAATATTGTGTAAGATGAAAAAGCAGTAAAATGAAATGCATTTTTCCATGGCCACCAACCATATTTAACATTGTTACATGATATATCAAGTTAACAAAAGCGAAGCTTGACTCTATACTATAGCTATTTGTTGTCATTAAAAAGACAATGCATAGTCAATGGCATCCCTGGGTGTGAACTGTAGGTTTGGAAATAGCACCCTTTGTAAAAACTAGCCTATCTTCCCCTATCGGTGAGTAACCCAATTAATTTTCCTTAGATTTTGCATCTAACACGGTACTCTGGTTTGTACATATGATAATTTGGGGACTGGAACTTGTTTGCAACTTCACTGCTACTAGTAACAAAGTGGTAGGACTAAAAATATAACTCCTTACGCTTATTCCTTATAGTTTTTGAAAATATGAAAAGAACTTCATTGGTATTGGTAGGCTCGTAAAAAGTATGTAAAGAACTTTCAGTGTTTTTGTATTGATTATATGTATTTACAGAAAAAGAACTAGCCAAAACAAAGTATATATTTTTAATAAAGTTTTGATAAAAAAGTGGAAGAAACAGTCACCGGTTTGAAAAGCCCTACTTTTTGCTTGGCGGGATCCATCAATGGGAATAACTTCATTAAAATGAGTTTGACGGAGCTCCCTTCCTACCTGCTCAAGCTGCAACCTTGATTCATAGGCCATGGATGATTTATACCATTCACTTCGCTCAAGGTCTCCCATTGTTGCATCTTCAAACTATCAGCTCTGCCATACTTGTTCACCCTTTACATGCAATTGTAGTTTTCTCAGTCATGCATTTGTGTTGTTCTCTTATTCGGTATGCCCTTAGCTTTGCACAAACATTTATAAATGTAGCTTCAGTTCTGTCATCAGAGTTTCTGAGTGCACCTCTACTCTTTCAGCAAATTCCGCTTCATGTCTCAGTTTCAAACTCAATAGAACTTAACTCTATATCATGTATCAGCACTACTATTCAACTTCATAATCAAGTCTTGTTTAGTCGGAGCCTGCACTGTCAGCAATACTGATTATAACAGTATAGATTAAAGTTTCAAGGTTGCACAAATACTGAAGCAAACATCACTTCATCACTTCACTTTAAATGCAACCAGAGATGTCATTTCACTTAAAATTAATTGGTGGACCATTATGTCTAGACATTAACCACTACTGTTAATGTTCAAATGCAGTGATTTGAAGCAGTGACACATGCTACTACATGTTTATACATTTATTTACTATGTAGTTTATACCATACACACACACACACATCATATCAGAATTATAGATTTGTACATATCTATACACCAAAGATTAAATAACACCTTAATAATTTTTGACAGTTTAGTCATATCCAAATAGACACTACATCATTATATTTCAAAATATATATAATAATGAAAAGTGTAAAATATTCTTATGAACCACTGAACTTTTGGATCTTTTGCTTTAAATCAATAAGTAACAGAGGGGATGGACAAAGAGAAAAAACATATGAAATACAGGGAAACATTATAATTGTTGCACCGATAGATAGATTACACTTACTTGAACTTAACTAGCTCAACAAAGCACATATTTTCACAAACTGTTATTTCTTACGAATCTACGATTAATATGTTGGGCAAATTTCAAACTTAAAGCAAAACTCTCAATCAAACAGGCAAGAAATTAGTATCTTCTTTAACACTAAGTGATAGGTACATCAAATTAAATAGATCCATTCATTAATGTAAGATAAAAGAAAAAAACACCTATTTAGACTGTTACTAGTTAAAGAAATAATCTATTCTGAGGACCTATATTTATGAGTCATAAATAGGTAAATTACTTATATGTTAGACATATGTGTTAGGCGTTCCCTTTTTGTTTTTCATTGATATTATAATCACCAAATCATAAATACCATACAATCCAGATCACTAATCACAATTAACACAAAATGATCACTTTAAACGAGTAAAGTCAAATAAAAATATCATCAGCATAAATCCCTAATACTTAAGAGGTCATTGGAAGAAAAAACGAGAGCGTTGGTCAACAAAGAAAGAAACACGATCTTTGATCATTAGAGGAAGAGAAGTGGTGGGAGAATAGGTGCAGTGGAGAAACAGTTTGGTACGGCTGTGCAGAAAGAGTAGGTACTTGAGAGTTGAAGGCGTTCATCAATATGATATTACGTTGAAGGAGATAGGGTTTTAGGAGGAAAAATTTGGTGAAGGAAATAAAACCAGAATTCTACAGTTAAAATAAAAATGTCCCGCTTAAGAATTCATTCTTTCCGCCTTTTTCTTTTTCACGTTACACGACGTTTATTAATTTTTGTTAATTCAATCGATTGCAAATAACGGCACAATGATTAAAAAAGCTGATGAGCAATGCTGTCAGTGGCAGCTTTTCTTGTAGTGCTTAGTTAATTTGTTGTTGTTGTTATATTATTATTATTATTATTATTATTATTATTATTCTATTACTATTACTATTATTATTATACTATTATTCTTCTTCTAAATTTAGTTAATTTTTATAAACTTAATTAATTTTTGTAAAACTTAGTTAACTTAGTCAAATTTTATAACAATTTAACAAAGATTTCAAAATAGAGAACATGATTTTTATAAAACTAATTTTTATAAAACTTACTAAATTTTATAAACTTATTTAATTTAAAAAAACGGTTAGCTTATTTAATTATTATAAAACTTAATTAACTTAGTTAAATTATTATTACTATAATATTATTTTATTACTACTATTATTATTATATTATATTATTATTCTTCTTTTAAATTTAGTTAATTTTTATTATTAACTTAATGAATTTTTATAAAACTTAGTCAATTTTTATAATAATTTAACAAAGATTCCAAAATAGAGAACATGACTTTTATTATAAAACTAAATTAATTTTCATAAACTTTAGTTAATTTAATTAAAAAAATTCAAATTTTGTTGATTTTTATAAAACTCAATTAACTTAGTTAATTTTTATATAACGAAGTTAATTTTTATATCCTTTAATTAATTTTTTAAAAACTCACTCAATTAACTTAGTTGAATATTTATAAGACTTAGTTTACAAATTAGTTAAATAATTTTAGTTAATTTTTATATAACTTAGTTAAATTTTATAAGAATTAGTTAATTTTTATAAACTTTTAGTTAATCTAGTTAAATTTGTATAAAACTGGATAACGTAGTTAACTTTTATAAAAAAATCACTTTTAATTATTTTTTATATAACTTAGTTATCTTAGTTAAAATTTAAAATTACTTAATTTTCATAAATTTATATAAATTTTATAAACTTTTATTAATATTTAGATATTAATTTAATTTGATAAAACTTAGTTAATTTTTAGAAAATTATTTAATTTTTTTGAAACTTGGTTAACGTAGTTAATTCTTATAAACTTTGTTGATTTTTATAAACTTAACGGATTTCATGAATTTCTGATAGCACCTCCTTTGCGTGGTTGGTGCTTTCCCACACACCCCAATTAAATATACATTTACATGATCAAAACAAGATCGGATTTATATCATTTATAACAAAATATACTTCATAATAGCGTATACATTCAAATGCATAAAAACATACCTTTTATCAACAACTTTAGCTAGCAATCTTCCATATAGCAAAGGAACGTTTTATGTACCTATATAGCAAAGTAAAGGGAATAATTAGGGTGCAAATCTACAAAAGAGTAATGTAATTATGCAAAAGGTGTGAATGTCAATATTATCAATCAAATTTGACATAGGAGCGTTAGTTAATGGACTCGTTGTTTTCAACCAATTAAAACCCATCTCAAGCATCATGTTTTTAACTGAGAATGTAGCATTTATATCTAATGGTACAGTGGTGCACAATTGTTTAAAACCGTGAAAACACTGAAGAAGTAACATCATCCTCATTGCTTTACTCTTACAGAAGCCTGAAGATATGTTTTACTCTAATGATTGCATCTGTGTTGGATGTATTCATGCATGGTTGAACAAAACAGCAGTACTATATAATCATATATTATAACTGGATATTTAAAATGAATTACTATTGAATTAAATTTTAGACTGTAGCTACATTTATCGCATACTAGGATATTTGCGCAATTATCGATCAAACTATAGTAAAGTTGGTCATTTGGATTGCAAATTTTACCAGTCAAATATGTACAAATATACAAAATTAGTTTCCTACCTTGTATGAATTTTGAACGTAGAATTTAACTATACTAACAAATTGATTTTTAACATGGAATAATAGTGATTCTTATACATTACTATTTAAAAAAATTCAAAATTTTCTACTACTATACCTTACAACTTCAGAATTCTGTTTCAAGGATCTATTTAGAATACACATACGTTTTTACGAATACAGCTGGTTTTCAGCATTTAACTCGGGTATATAAAGTTATTTTGTATTATCTAAATACTATCATTTTTTTCACAAATACATTTCAAATTTTAAAATCGGAGACAAATCGGGTATCAGGTCTACTGAATATCCAATGGAGATCATGGGCAATATGATTCTGATCAAATTTGTGCCTGAGCTTTCAAGTATTTTACTATATGATAATGTGAATATAAGATTTCAGAGGACATATTTAAAACCTCAAAGATCAAACTAAGGGAAGTTCTAGAGGAGCACATTATGTAAAACTCCCATTCCAGGAAAAATAGAAACCCACTACGTAATTTCATTGATCATGCTGATTTTTCCATGAATCCACTAGAAGTTCCAAAAATGTAAATAACCTAACCGCCAAATAGTCACGAAATGAATCACAAAGATTAGTTACTTCAAGTCTTCAACTATATTCTGCATACTTCCTAACCCGCGTTCTATTTTCTGTGTAGTTGACATGTGCTATATGTACATCCACCCTTCCTTATTATCTTATACAAATATAACCATTCGGCAAATTATAACATTCTTCTGTTGACAATAACAACATATGCCTATATTCAAACATTTTTCTCTTGCTTCTTTCACGCGTTGGACAGTTCAATACAGATCCACAATATATTATCAGATCTTTTGTGTGTGTGTGCGCGCGTGCATGGTATGTTTATATGTATGTATGTCTGTATATGAGGTTTCTCGGTTACGAACTTACTATACCTCTTCATATGCCTCAAAGTTGTAAGGCACGATTACAAGTTCTGGACAGCAATCTTTAGCATCTTTGACTACCGGTTGAGATATTGCATTGCTGAAACAACCAAGAGAAAACCAATCAAAACTAAATGAGGATTCTGACATAAAATATAGAATGTTTCTAGCATCAAGCATAAGCATACATGTAGCTTTAATAGTGTCGTATCTTAAACATAAAATGAAGTAAAACTTAAATGGAAAGGAAAAGGTTATTATATAATAATGTACTTACTATTTTATGTCCATAATAAGCCCGATAATACTGTGTTGTATTGTAAAACATCTGCAAATAAAAAAGGTCATCAAAAAACTATTAGTGAACTTATTTTTATGTATATAACTGCAAAATACATTTTAATTTTTAGCATATAAACAAGGATACAGCCAATGCCAGTAAATACAACATTAAATAGCAAAGCAAGTAACAAAAAAGCTAGAAATATAAAAGCAGCAATTAGTCAGCTAATCATATCTTTCACAAGTACTATGGTCAACAGTAGTATCCAACAACACCAGCCTTAATACTAGGAGCCAACTTTTTATGATGGAATGTGCTTAAAGTATCTGCAATTACAGCAGCCCGTGCAGCTCTTTGCTTAGAATAAAGCGTGAAATTTTCTTTCTTGATCTTATCCTTAACAGACTCTGCCTACTTTGAGGGAGTACCATATAATAAAATAGTTCATTGACATTTCAGCACTAACTAGATCAATATTATATGAAGAAGAGAAGTAGAAACGAGGAATCTTACACCAGGTAGCAGAAGAGAATCCAATATCAGCAACTTGGCATCAAAAATTTTCGCAAGAGCTTTTGCTAGAGTCTCCTGATAGATTTCAAATCCTGTGTAACCATAGTGTTATGTCTATAGACCAAGCCAGAGAAAACAAATTGTTAAGTAAAAATTGAGCTACAACTCAAGGAATATACCTGCAGGACCAGAAAGAAGTATGCGCTGACTTAGGAAAGAAATTTCTTGTGATATTTCCATTTTTGCACTCCAGATGTACATATGCACAGGATAAAAGAGCCTTCTTTGTAATCTCACTAAGTAGAATTGCATAATTAAAATTTCAAGTTTAGATCCATAAAATATTTGCAGTCGCAATAAAACAATGCTTGTGATCAAATGTTGATTTAAATGACCACTCGTTCACAGCAAAAATAGAGATGTGGTAGAACATAACAAAGGGTCATGACACGCCAAATATCCTAAAAAAATAGCAAATGAATAAAAATATTAAAAAGCAACTGTACGTGGTAAGATTAAGTCAACATTGATCATATCATACGATGAGTCTACTCTTTTGAAATTGATGTAGGTTGACCATTTATGTGAAAAACAAAGCATTCTTAGTATGTTGCTGAAAAGAACCTAAGCAAAAATATAATCTATGTTGTTACAGGTTGAATGAAGCACTTTAAGGTTAATGTTCCAAAAACTACAACACATGAATAAAGTGATAAACAGATAAACAACATTATAGAAAACCAAGGCAAAATGATGTAACACCTTTCAGCGGCCAAGCTTAAAAAATAGAGCTTAAACTATTTGATTGCTTCATCTATAGGACTCTACAAGGGATTCCTTGTTCTAAGCGCAAATTTAAGTACACAAAATACAAAGGCTATGGTACACTTGAAAATGACAAAACTAAAATGAACAATGTGTGCATGCCTAACATGAATCAAGGAAACTCTGGTAGTAATTTAGCTCCTAAAATAATTGGTAAAAACAGAGAGAAGATTGATCAAATATTTTTATTTTGACATCTGTTATAGTTTTTCTATTTCATGCTTTCACCGAACTGTATATTCATTACCCAAGTCAGACTTTATAACAAAGTAATACAAAACTTATATGCATAAATTTTCAAAATCAGTTGGTAATGCCATTGCTAATATGATTACTGCATTTTACAAAAAACGATAAGGTCCCATAATGCACATAATGGATATCGATAGATAATATATAAACAATGGCATACAAGCTCAATCAACTGCGTTAAAAAATTTAACTGACTTACTATTATTCGGCAATGAAAAGTAGGGAAGACCTATTTCGTAACAACTTATAAGCAAGGGCAGAGTCTAAGCAGCTAAGTAAAGTATACACATGATATACAAAAATAAAGAATCAAGAATACTAGTTATGGTGTTGGTTAAGGATTTGGTTAAGGGCGGACTTGAAACATGTATTTGGATTATTAATTTTCTGGTTAAGGATTTGGTTAAGGGCGGACTTGAAACATGTATTTGGATTATTAATTTTCTGGTTAAGGATTTGGTTAAGGGCGGACTTGAAACATGTATTTGGATTATTAATTTTCTATGTAATTTGATACTAAATCAAAAGTATCATATTGATCAAATGACTTGGAATATCTAGCAACTTACAGATGAAAATTACATGAAACTAGCACAAATTGGAACAAACATAGTATGATAGGGAGGGACAGTAATAAAATTAGATTTTACTTACCAAAATAAAGATTTATGGAGGGTATGTGGATAAAAGGTAATATGTTGCCAGTAGATTGAACTAAATTTATCTCAGGAAAAGGCATATAATATTTTAAGAATACTATAAGCTCACCTAACAAGAAAGAAATAATGTACAACGATAGCAATTGACAATGTCATCAAATTTAACTTGCTTTTTGCTCCATCATAAGAGTTTGGTTATAAACCAAGGAGTACATTTAGCCTCCTATGGTAGAACCTTCAAGGGAAAATAAAGCATAAAAGGATGCACATGTATATGGAGATAACATCTTAATCATACAGAAACTAGAGTGATGCAAGCACTGCCTTTATCATGTTAAGAAAAAATTAAAATAATTAACTTTACCCAAAAATTTCCTAAATTATATAAACATACTACTTGACTACAGAAACTATTCTTCAAGTTTGAAGTTTTCCCTAATTTATCTTTTCAAATCTAAGTTGTTAGAAGATTTACCGCTCGGAATTGACGACGTAAACAATCTAACAATTGAAATTTCGATCAGCTTCCGAAACTAGAGATGATCACATGCAATTATATGGTAGCAGGGACTACGACTTTGCACTAATGACGATTAGGATTTTGTAGCGGTGGAAGAAGCGTTGATGCACTCTTTTATGGAAGTGGCGATTAGGATTTGAATTTGGACTTTTGTGTCTGGCGCTTGGGCTTCAAGACCTACCAGTCTCCTTCTCTCTTTTCGATTCCAGAAGCCATGATTTTGGAATTTCTGGGATTAGGGGGAAATTAGGGTTTGGTGTTTGCTTTTGGTGGGAAAGGCAGAGAAAACGTTTGTAGAACGAAAAATAAAAGAGGGAAAGAGCGGCCTCGTTAAATTTCATTGAGTAAATGAAGTTCAACACATACAACGTCATTAGCATGCTATTCTTATCCCAAAATAAATGAAGCCAGCAACAACCTGTCAACCGCTGTCCATTTTTGCCATTAATATTAGTTTTTCTTGTAGTGATCGACAATATCAAACTGGTCTGACTCTTTTCCGTTGCTCTTATCGTTGTAATTTCATCTTGATTGCTAGCAATTTATTGGCTGATGTGAAATTGCTCTTTTCCGTGTATTTTATATTACTAACTGCCGATCATTCCCATTTTTCCTTAGATTAAGAAGGCTGAAGATGTAATTGATTATGAAGACTTTGACAAACATTAATGATGGTCCAGTGGTTCAAAAGGAAGATCAATTACTGCCAAAAAAAGATTATTTTTCATCAATGATAATGGCTTCTTTGGACAAAAAGAGTTCTGTCTTGGGTGAAGATGGTTATGATGAGAATATGGAATTACTGTAACGATCCACTTTTTTGACGGTTAAAATCGACAATAAATCACACATGTCAGATTCAAACCATTCAAAAGGAAGGATTGTTATGGGGTAAATAAGAAAAAGAAGAGAAAGAAATAAAACTCACAGTGGAATAACAAAATTTAATAATCAAATAACAGTTCGTGAAGCTGTTTTACAAATAACATTTGATTACACGTTTACAATACAGATCAGAGTTACATACAACAGGAATAAATAAATAATACAGTGGAACAACATGATGCAAAGGGCTAAATATAATAAATAATAATAGTACAAAATCTTCGTCTCCATCCTCTATAAATAAGGTCTTCAATACACTGAAAAGCTCAAACTAACCCGAGCATAATGAAAAGACAAAACACTCGAGTCAGAAGTAAAAGATCTTATGTAAGTTAAATCAACAGTAAATAAATATAAGTGTAACGGCTTCAAAGATGTTTACGGGGTTTGAGATCTCCTATCCAGTGTCAACATGAGTGCAATAACTTAAGAGATGTTCGGGATTTTCATCTCCTAAGGATCCGTTAAACTATCTACATACATAGTACAATATGCTATTATAATAGTGTCTACAGTAAAGTATTAAAATAGCGTTAAGGCGTTACCCATATCCCCTTTAACACATTTTATATATTCCCGTAGTCTATACAGTACTGTAATTCCTTCGTAAACTGGAGGGCTATCAGAGTGCACTCCATAGGTTTGGTACAAACCAAACTCGTAGAAGGCGCAATAAGGCATGTGACAAGGCACGTGAGGCAATGCCAGGGTAGGATTCTACCATTTGCACTCCCGGACCGGTGGTAATGCATAGTAGCTACTACCGCCCACCTCGGAACACACTCTCATAATCAAATCGAGGGGTGGCCACCAAATCAATCACAAAGTCATAATATGGTATCGACGAAGCATGTCCGAATGAAGGTGCGACTTCACTTGGCCCGGTATAGCTCCTGTTTTAGTCACATCAAGCTGACTCGAAGGAGTCAGGGCTATGTAAATACCTCATACAGAATCGTTCGCCAAACCATCCTACTTCATTCTGGATTCTCCACCACTTACATAGTTGTTAAAGTGTTTTTTGGTATTGGCAGAGAGTATGACAATATCTGATCCCGGTCTCTTTAACAACCAAACGCTTATTTCACACTGGATGGTTCTTTTACATTTCCAAAACCGATTCATAATTGATATCAAAATATCATATTCACTTAAAATCATATCACTTTCGAAATCATTTTCATTTTCGAAATCATTATCACTTCCAAAATCATATTCACAAAATAGGTTAAATTCTCATTTCAAAATCATCATATTTACTCAAGTATGTCATTGCACTAGAAAATATCATTTCAAATCCCAACTTACTTTATAACATCATTTAACCATATTCGCTTTTAAATCAAGGATTTAAATATAAACACTTCAACTTTACATAGTCTGAAATTTAGAAAATAGTTTAGATAGTCATAAATAGTTTTAAAAATGGTTTAAAATAGTAAAAATACTTTAAGATAGTTTAAATGGTTTAAAATAGATTAAAATAGTTTTAAATAGTTAAAATAGTTTAAAATATTCTAAAATAGTTTAAATAGTTTAAAATGGGTTAAATTAGATTAAAATAGTTTAAAATAGTTTAAATAGATAAAATAGTTTAAAATAGGTAAAAATAGATTAAAATAGTTTAAATAGTTTAAAATAGATTAAAAATAGTTTAAATAATTTAAAATAGATTAAATTAGTTTAAAATATTTAAATAGCTTAAAATAGATTAAAATAGGTTTAATATAGATTAATAGTTTAATATAAATAGTTTGAAAATTTAAATCAAAATTTAAAATAATATATTTTTAAACAGTTTATATTAAAATAATTAATTTGAAAGTAATATCAAATCAAACCATTTCTTCCATTTCAACAAATCCGGACCATATCCAGCTTTCAAATTAACAAATTCAATTTTTATCTTTCAATTCAGATCCTCATTTAAAACCATTTAAATCTATATCGATTTCAATCCATGATTGAACTATAAATTTAAACAACTTCAAATTCAATAGATTTCAAAGTTATATTCAAACATTTACAATAACTCAATTTCGATAAATTTCATTTTATACTTCAAAATTCACTTTGAAATTCCAATTTAAATTCTTTTAACAATCTATTTAAACCAATTCCAATTTCAACATTTAAAGCTTGGATTTCGAAAATAATTCAGTTGTATAAATCAAATTTTATTTCAAAATATCAATTAATTGGATTCAAAGTTTTAAGGATTTAAAACCATTTAATTTAACCAATCCAGTGTCCATGTATAATTTTCTACCCTATGGTCAAGTGATACAGATATTTATATTTTCAACCCGCAATAATTTAAATTTACGGGCATATATCATTTCAACCTGTAATCTCGAGTTAAAATTTCAAAATCCATAAAATCGTTCGAGTCTATCATTTCGACCCATAACGACTTTTCCATAATCTATAGATCGTTCGGGTATGTATCATTTCAACCCACAGTGATTTTTCCTGACAATAAACTAAGGAAACATGTAGTGCGATAACAATATATAAATATAACATCTAGTCATCTAATATCAACAATCAAACATCCATCATAATTATTGTTCAAATCAACCAATAAATAACAACAATTAGCTAGTTATCATTAATAGGTGTTTAACTGGCAATTTATAATCAATATTAAATTAAATGCAATAAATTCGATATAAATTCAAATTAGACTCAAATGACAATTTAAATATATCAAACATCAACTAGTCAATTTCTATTCACATCATAAATTCAATTTAACTATCATAAGATAATTTAGTAGTTGTGAGTGGGTTAAAACACCCACCTTTGATTTTTCAACGATTTAAAATCCAATTAAAGGCCCAAATTTCAACAGTCTCAGAATTCATCCAAACCAGTTCCTTAATGTTCGGAATTTCGATACGATCGCAATGGAGAAAACCACGTGTAAATCCGACCTCATATGCAAAAGATATCGATATACGAAGTTATACGATTTAAATTAAATTAAAATAAAATAAAATATACGAGCCAATAGGAATTCACCATGTCACCTCATCGTTCACGTGCAAAACCCTAGCCATCCCAACAGAAAATCGCGATCGCTTCCCTATAGCCGCCATGAGCTACTCCCCCACGCAAGCGACTACGGCCACCCTGGACACGATCAGCCATCACCACCTCGCTCCACGGCAAGAGCTGCCTGCCGTACCGCCTCGCGCACGCCTCCCCCGCCTCTGGCCACCACCGCCCCCATGAGTTACAACAGCCAATCATGGCGATGTCATTAACCATCTCGACAAACAAACCCCAGATTCGTGACCCGCTCGACTCCATCTTCCCAACGCCACCTCCCGATCGTTGATTGGATGAAGATCCACCTTTAGATCGCGAAAACCAAATTTCGACGGCCGAGGTTCATCCTCGATTTCTGATCAAACGATGCATCCAATTGAAAAACGAATTACCGCAGTGGATTACGCATGTCATGAGCTTTCCAATGATATATAATATGACATAGTTTCAAGGAGTTTGATTTTTGATTTGAAATTGAATTAGGGTTTGTAATTGGAATTTGTTTTCTGCCATGGGAAGAAAGGAATAGGTAGATAGAATTGTAAGTACAGGCAGAAATAAAAGGCTGCTAGGGTTTAGGAAAGAAAGCTATTTATATAGACCGGGCCCGATAAGCATGAACAACATATCGAATTGGTTTGAAACGACAATAACGACCCGAAAAGCCCGTTCCGTTTTCGAAACAAAAGTGGGCCATCCAATATATCGAAATAGATGTTTCTGATATTTTAAATTCAATGGAACAGGTTTCAAGTCCTAATTCCACTGTATACAGAAGTTAACTTTTAAAATCGGCTTATTTTATGTTGAATTCATCAAATTGATTTCTACGCGTTTCGAGCCTGCACTATCAAACGACAAGTCTGATCGCTACGAAACTTGAAATCTTACAATAATTCACCATTATTGATCCGATGAAACTGGTTTCATCGAAATCCGAGACCATGGCCAAAATGTCTATTTTCACGTTAATTAAATAAATTATTATTAAATTAACCAAATCACTTTTTAAGTTTTTAAATTTAATAGTTAACAATTTTTATCATTTCTGATTTCCTAGGAATTTAAAATCTTTTAAAATTTCCATGTCAATTTAATATTAAGTATTGCACCACTTATGGCGTTCGATTACAACTGTAATAAAAATTCAATTAATTAATTTTAATTTCAAATAAATTCTTTTATTTTGATTTATATCTTATTATTCACTCAACTATCATCTTACGGATATAATTAACATTGGTTTACATCTTATTACATTAATATTCTACAATTATCATCTTAATTCATATTAACTGCCATATTTAAGTAGATTAATTTCAACTGATTTCCAATTTAATTTCAACAGATTAAATAGTAAAATAATAATTAAAACAATTGTCACTTTAAGTAATTAAATAACATTTATAAATTGATTTCTCACAACCAAGATTATAACTAATTACCATCATTGTTTTTTATATTCAATTTCAACTAATTACATACAATCTCACCATTTAATTCAACCTTTAATTTATTTCCTTATTTATAGTTTATAACCAAATTAACTTTACAATTATTTTAATTGATTGAGATTACATTCAAATAGTCCTCGATTACATTAAATTAACATTATTAAATTTCATTCTAGTTAGTTTTCTCATTAGTAAATCTTAAGTTTATTTCCTTCCAATATTAAATTACAAAATCTTATTAAATTCAATATTTTAATTATCGAAAAATGCGGGTCGTTACACTCTCCACTACTCAAAACTTTTCGTCCTCGAAAAGGAAAAAGAAGGAATTAATATTTTTTTATTCAAAGTATTAAATCTATAAACAATTAATTTACATAATTAAGTACTTTAAATAAAATATACCAAATAAACAATTAAATCTTCATATTCAAGTTAATAAAAGTTTGAAAATATTTCACTTTCACAAAATTTTCGAAGTCTAAAATTCATGGAAAATTTCAGCAGAGTCTCCTTTGTACAAATAGGTCCGAGAGAAATAATAATATCAATAATAACCATATATATATCATATTTCAAAAATAAAATATCCCAAACCACGGGAAAAACAATATAATATCACTATAAAACCGTAATCCGAAAACGTACCTATTTGTCGAGCAAACAAACTTATTTATGAAACCAAAAGCAGTAGCTACTGCTTCCATAAACCTGTATTTCACTTATATAATCCAAAGAAGCTAATAATTATGTAAAAAGAGTAACATATAAGTTGTTTCAATTAGTCACTTGCAACCAAAACAATACAATCATCTTATTCAACAAAGAAATCAACCATACATCCATAGCAAACAAAACTGACGGTTTGTTCAGGTTCAGAAACTTTTCATCATATAAAGTGATATATAAACTACTAAGTATACCATACACTCAACATCCTTAGATAATAACTTAATAGATTATTTATACATCCTTATACAGTTAGAAGTATCCTTTCCCAACATCCATTAGCTAAGCAATCCATCATTTTATATTATTTATGTTTATTCGATTGGTTTCTTTTCACATCATTATTTACTTTTTATTTTCATTCATTCATATAATATCTTCCTTTCCATTCATTTACATTCATTTACTTACATAAGTTATTTCCATTCAATTATTTAGATCATCCATAATCAATTCTTAAAGTATTATGTAAGTCTCTTTGCAAAATTTTATTCATAGTTATTATTTACTTTGATTTCCTTTTTACATCATTATTCATTGGTGAATCAACTCATACTTATAATTTCAACTCTTTTCTTTTTTTCATATTTATTTCCTTCATATATAGCATTTTTGAATATTAAATCTATTTCTAAATCATTTCAACTTTTCTGAAGTTATAATCATTACTTGATATATAGTATTCACTTTTGCTATTCACTTTAATTATAAATGGTTTCAAACATTAACGTAGGTTCCTAATCATTTACTTACAGTATTCACTTTTTTATTAAATTTAATTACTAGCATCTCAAATTATTAACTTAAGTTTATAACATTTTTGTAACATCAAAGTTCTTATTTATAGAAATAATTCCATTAAACACTTTCCTTACTTAAGTTTTGCTTGTATAATATTCTATTACATATTCCTATTTAACATTACACCTTTTTAAACATTCCTGGTAAGTTATATATATGTTTTAAGAATGCAATTGAATGTTACACAAGCTTATCTTATTCATTTTTTATTAACAAAATGTTTAATAATTACAACTTCTAAATTTTCATTACTCTTAAATTTATAAGTGTGACGACCCGAACTCGATGTCCGACAAACAACATCTAATTCGTATCGCCGGAGCTTATAACAACATCAGATGAAAATAAACAGCGGAAACAAAATGAATATCATACATCACAGGTACAACATCATCATAATATCCATTACTACATCATAGTATCATAATACATATGTCATCCATACTAGAGCACTACATATAGATACAATAACAGAAAGATAATAATTCCACAACATAACAACAACAGAGTCTTCCGTAAAGTTCCAACATACATCTACTTGGATAAGGTCTTCAGAACTCTAAGCACTTCAAAAGATATCCAAGACAAAAGCTTCCCAAAATCTGATAGCTTCTAAACCCAAAAAGACTCCAAAATCCAGCTAACACCAAAGCACGGAAAACCTGCTACTAGGCTGCCCGTGTGGAAATTATGGGCACCCAGAGTTTAGAAAGGAAACAATAAACTCCGGGTCAGTCATGGAACTGGTATGAGTAAACAAAAACAGTTGATTTAAAACAAACAACAAAAGAATTTTAAACATTAAAATCCGCAATGCTTTTGAAAAATGAAACTACCATAAGACCTCCCACCACACACACAATGCAATCGCAGACTTGGAGGAGATTTCTTCTTATGATAGTCAAACATGCTTACTACGCAAAAGAAAAACTCTTTTGATATTATTACTAGTGCATAGTGTACAAAAATCATTTCGAAAATACAATATTAATCTTAGCCAGCATAGGTACCATTATATTATGCCTGCTATAGCAGCCATTTTAAATGGCAGGTTCTACAACTAAAACCGTACAGGACACACATTGTTTGATTGGATTTCCAACAAATGGTCAGGCTAAGGAACTTCCTTACACCGAAATGGAAACGCCTCTGGAAAGACGCCCCGAGAACCTAACCGGATCTCTGCAAACACAAGGCTGACGCTACCTCACGCTTTAACCAAGCTGTAACTAGGTAACTACCACACAAGTATGCCATTCCCGGTCGTTACCGACCTTTACCCGAGGGGCCCCTCAACCAACAAAGCAACATCATACAGTAATAAATTTACAGTGTCCAGACGAGTTAAGTATCTGGGCTCCATACCATGATACCACCATTTATCCAGAAGAAAATGGACATACCCTAGGGGCGCGACCCCTAAAAACCTTGCCGCAACATTCCTGTTTCGACCATTACCGGGTTGTGAGGCTCGACGAAGTCTCGTCCACAAAGCTATGCTTTTTCACAAAGTTATGCTTTGATCACAAATGATCAACGAATAATCATCAACACACAGCAACACTCAGCATGCCACACTACCAAATTAGGAGTATATCACTAATAACCTTCAACTACATAGCCTCTGAGCTCGTACGTCTCAGAGAAGGGTGTTAAGCTAAGAGAATAAATTCTCCGCTACCAACAGAAATGTATTTGAAAGAAATCAGCTTTATATCTCAAAGTGTAATGTCAGACATACAACCATACAAGCCTGTTCCGGGTTCGAACAGAACCGAAGGCACTTCCAAAGAAGCCCTTGCAATCCGGGTATTCACAATCCCGATCGGACTTCCCATCACTTAGGGAATCTCTATACCGTAGCTACTCAGTGCAGAGACAATCGATAGGTCATCCTATCGCTCTCGCAAATACCCGGTCTTCACCACCGGTCTTTAAATGCTATCCATATCGTCGTATCACTATTCAGAATGGGTTATATGACACAAAGGTCCTCTCCCGGCTAAACCGAATAACGAGCGCAATTAAAAATCATATGGATATTGGGGTCTCAGTTAAATCATAGCTTAAATTCCAAAACTTTTCATTCGAATTGTTAAAACAAATTACCATTTCCAATCTTTTAAACAAAAAGATTCAATTCACAAAGTTCACCCCATTCACAAAGATCCATTTATGGATTTCAAAACAATTTCCATTTTAATTGAATAGGTTTACTCGTTAAATCTTTAAATCAAGATTTAACTTATAGCTTTCAAAACTCGTTTCCAAAGATTCATTCATAGTCTTTCAAAACAATTCCATTTCAAGTTGGATTAACTCGTCCGGTCTTTGAATCAAAGACTCATCTCATAGTTTTCAAAACATTTCAATTCTATTTCAAACTGGAAACCTTTCAACACAATTTAGAAATCCTTTCTTAAAATGAAAGCTATTATTATTTGAAAACAAATAGTTTCCGTTTCGGAAAAATTCGATCTCATTTATACAAGTTAAACCCCTAGGGTTAAATTCAAATTCTCAAAACCATACTTTTAAAATGGTTTAAATTCATATAAACACATTTATAACTTGTATCACATTTTTAAACCATAATTTTCAACATAGAATTCAATTCCTTATTTTGAATTCAAATTCAAATTGAATTATTTAAATTTCAAGATATTCAAAATATCTTTAAAACTCCTTTCAAAAGCTTTTCATATTAAACCCCAATTTCCAATTTCAAAATCAATTGAAATTAAAAATTCAATTTCAAAAACATTAGATTTAAATCATCTGTGACTTAACCGATTTTCTCGTGAAATCCATATTTGTGTGTGTAAAGGTGTTGTCCAGGGGTTTCACACAGTAGTGCAACATCATTCAATCATCACAGATTCAATCATATCAATATCGATAAGCGGTATAATCTATAACGCTTATCTTCATTCACAGATTCACAGTGAAAGTCCATTTATCAATTACAAAGATTCACCATTACTATTCGATGTGGGTTTCGGATAACAAACTGGAATCCGACTCCCTATCGCATCGAAATTCAAATGCCATTTTACGGGCCAAGGGGGTTTTACATTCACAAGAAATATATCACAGATATCACAGCTCAATACAAAGCAATTTATATCACAAAGCATCATATCACAAAGCATCCGATAAAAATCAATCATCTACAATTAAGATGAATTAATTGTGTAATTATAACTAATTAATCACATAATTACTTTTATTAAGTATCTTTAATCAATGATTAATTATCCTTAATTATTAATTAATTAAATCATCATCACTTTCATTAATTAATTACTTCTTAATTAATTACCTTAATTAATTAATTAATTAACCTTTTATTTATAATTAATTAACCCTTAATTAATTACAAAAAAAATGATTATTCCTAATCACAAATTAATTACTTCTTACTTACATTCTTAATTAAGTTTTAATTTAAATTTAAGAATTAACCTACTTAAATTAAATTAAAATATACCACTTTGACTAACAAATACTTAAATAACATCATTATTTCAAAGAATAGGTTTAAGAAATTAGTTACTTGATTTTGTTTATACTTTTAAACTTGATAACCTTTAATATTTTACTCGAGTCCATACCCGTGCCATCACACATCATTCCCAGGTAATTTTTTTTTCAAAACTTTGTTTACATTCCTAATTGTTTAAAAAACATAATACTCACGCGAACACACTCGAAGACAACCCCGAGACATCCCTTTCTTTCCCTGAGACCAACCCCGAGAGAATTTCCTTCATTCCCAAATCAAACACCGGTGCACAGAAATGTCACGTACACATGCACAAAGACTCCGGCCACCTCTGGTTGATGCCATGGCCATCGACAAATCGGCAACCACCTCACCTAAGCCTCCGACCATCCAGAAACCACCACCGTCGACGAACTCGCAAACTAACCATTTAACCCAAACTGGAATAAATTTGATCAAAAAAAACTGCCTCATTTGATCGCCTCAGGCCACCAACGATGTCGAGATCCCGGCCAGAGCTTCGTCAGGCTTCCCAACTTCGATCGCCACCGGAGCGATCAACTCCGACGCGACGATGAACGCGACGATGAGACGTCAGCAACTCGAAATTCGACCTTAACAAAAACACGAGCTAAAACCCTAAATTGACCTCGTTCACCATCCACGGTGATCTGTAATTTAATCGAGCATTTTTCCCAAACCCTCCGATCTCCCAGCAACCTACTGCTATGATTCCGAGGTCCAACCTCTTGTCGATCGCCATAATTTGATAAAATATGCAATTCCGTTCAACTCGTGATTTCTCCATAATTACATAATTAAAAATCTTGATTCAAATTTTAAAAATCAGCATTTTCGAAAATGATTTTGATGATATTATCGAAACAAGACAACATGATGTTTGAATTTTGACATAGTTTAGAGTTTCACTGTGTTTGCTTGTTTTCCAGGGACCCCTTGACAATTTAAATTTGAAATTAATTTTAAAACTTAGATAATGATCTTACAAACATAATTTACTTAGACATTAAAGCTTATAAATGATTGTAGGATGAGATTTTGATTTTTAAATAGGTTTGAACCCTGTAAACCTTTAAAACAGAGATACTTATGTCTGTTTCAAGACATGCACAACCACCTCCATACATATATACACAGATCTATACACATGCAAGAAATTTTCAATCTTACTTCAAGCATGAACTCAAACAACAGATTAAATTCCAGAATTTCAAAAGGTTTACTCACATGTTTTCAAAATAAACAGAGAACACTTCTGTTTTGAAAAGAAAATGCAGTTTTGATCTTCCTGTTTGTTGATGATGATTTGCTTTAAATTTGAAACAGCCTTTGAATTCTTGCTAGAATCTTCTCTGGTTTGATTTGTTTTAGATTGAAGTTTTTGTTTAAGTATGAAATGATATTACTTCATTCATTTTTTTCTTTCAGTTTTGATGGACGAAACTGTGATGAGGAAGTTGACATATAAAAGAAGTTTACAGGGATGTATTATTTTGTACAGGTTGACATTTTCTTGTTTGTACAACTTAGCAGAGATTTTTCTTATTTTTGGAGGCTGATGGCACTTTGCCTTTGTGCTGCATTTATTATGTTGTACAACTTATATTTTTTTCTTTCCTTTTCAGCTGTACAATGCGCATAAGTATAATGTTGTACAAATATATTTATTTGCTTTCTTCATTTCGGCTGAAATCTTACTTTGGCAGCTGAAGTGATATTGTGTCTTGGTGGCCACATTCATTACTTTGTACAAATATATATTTTATTTTCTTCATTCTTTTACAAGTCTACATATATGCCTTTGTTTCCTTTTACAATCTAGTACATTCATTTTTTTGCAAGTGTACATGACTATATATTTTGTTTGCTTCAGCCAATTCATATATTTTTTTCCTTGTTTACACTTATCCTTTTACTTGAATATATTTTTGCTTTGCTTTAGCCTTATTACTTAGGGATATGAATGAAGTTCTATTGTTAATATGTTGTTAGAATTTGCTAATGTGTTTAATTTATATTTCATAGTTTATTATATATACATTTGTTTCTATTCCTAACTTAAACATTTATTTTTAACTTTAATACTTATCGTCTCATTTTACATTTGCATTTCTATATATATATATAGATATTTAACTTTAAACATCCTTTAAAAAAAATTATTTTATATCAATTTCAAAATAAAACTTTCAAAATATTCATTTGTATAATTAAAGGCACATATAATTTAATCATATCCAAAATCCAAATACAAATTTATTTTCTAAGATATTTAAATTTATTTCCCAATTTCAAATTCTATTTTCAATCTATTTTATACACATATTTATTTTCAAATATCCAAATCAATCCTCAATTAATTCAAAATTTAACTAGAATTTTATATTAATTACCAATTATTTCACAATTTTTATTCAAAAATTAAATTAATTACCAATTTGAATTTGTTTTAAAATCGGGATCGTTACAGATTCCCCCCTTAAGAAATTTCGTCCCCGAAATTTGCCAAGGAGATAACAAAGAACAGATAAAAGATATAGAAATATCTTTTCAGATCAAACCGGATATCAATTCTACATTTGGTTTACCAAATTAGAATTATCAACAATAGATATGAGAACAACTCAATCAACTATGAAATAATTGGGTTATCTGATCTACGAAGTATACAGTGTATTGGTTAGTTCGAAGGGATAACTAACCATTCGTAGATTATATCGAAACCCAATGAAACAGACAGAAATAGATTCGATTACGATCTCAGATTCAAGATTTTAACTCACTTACGATTTGCTGAGAAATAAAACTATGGGTAGTTCCCGTGTTGGACAAAAATCCGAGAATTTTATCGTAAATGAGAAAGTTACCTTCCAAAATTCCTTTTCCCTTATCAGCCTTTGAGGTTGAAGGAACATCTTTGATTGCATACACCTTTGCTACATGAGCTTGCTTCCTTTTCAAGCAATCTTTAACTTCATGTCCTGGTTTGTGACAGTAATAGCATTTCTTAACTTCCTGACCAGTCTCCACGGGTTGTTCTTTCTTAACTTGTTTCCTTGGATTCTT
This sequence comes from Allium fistulosum, assembly GCA_030737815.1. NCBI lineage: Eukaryota > Viridiplantae > Streptophyta > Magnoliopsida > Asparagales > Amaryllidaceae > Allium > Allium fistulosum. Next base: position 933,262,715 of record CM060908.1, on the reverse strand, counting down.
GCAGTTGTTTGCATAGTGGCCCTTTTCTTGGCAATTGCAACAAGTTATATCTTTCGCCGGGTTTCCCTGACTGTCCTTCTTTTCCTTGCCTTGATATGGTTTCTTGTTCCCGAGCTTTCTTTTCTTCCAATTTTGATTGCTCGTATCTCCTTCTTCCCTTGGGGTTTCTTGCATATCAAGTGTAGCATATCTGTACCCCATATCAACCAAATCTGAAAAGGATTCCTTGACGTGGCCAATCATCCTTTCGTTTAATTTCTTATTCATCCCACGAATGAACCTTTCGTTCTTTTTCAAAGGTGCGTTTACCAGTTCGGGACCAAAACGAGACAATTCATTGAATTTGTTTAGATATTCCTCAAATGTCAAACTTCCTTGCTTCAAGTCCATAAATTCCTGGTACATTCGAGAAATACCAGCCGATGGCATATAGCGCTTCTCAAATACTTCTTTAAATCTCTCCCAAGTAAACTCGTCTTCTGGCTTATCTACAGTGGTTGTCTCCCACCATGCTAAGGCTTCTTCTTGAAGTTGCCAGGAAGCTATTAGTTGCATTTGATCATCTTCCAACTTTAGCCCTTTAAAAATCCTTTCACTCGATCTGATCCAAGCTTGGGCCTCAACAATAGACTCCTTGCCGGTGAACGGCTTACCACCAAGTCTCGAGAAGCTTTTATACAAATCAGCCAGATTCGACTGATTCTGAGTAGGCATCGCTGCTTCTGCTGTTGGGGGAATTTGATTAGCTGTTGTGGCATTTGCTTGACCCCTAGCTCTTCCTCTTCGTCCGCTCATTCTTACTATCTGTAATTAGTAAGAAAACTGGATTTAGATCCATGGATAAAATATCTCAAGGAATATCAGCAGTACAAAGAAATGGACTAGGAAAATTCAAGGTTTCGGGTTATACTCATTCTAGGGTATACTTCACCCTATCTCTAATGAGCCATCTAATGTGTTATACTCCATAGCTAAAGTTCTTACTCAACCTTCAGCTCTGATACCGCTTGTGATGACCCGAACTCGATGTCTGACAAACAACATCAAATTCATATCGCCGGAGCTTATAACAACATCAGATGAAAATAAACAGCGGAAACAAAATGAATATCATACATCACAGGTACAACATCATCATAATATCCATTACTACATCAGAGTGTCATAATACATATGTCATCCATACTAGAGCACTACATATAGATACAATAACAGAAAGATAATAACTCCACAACATAACAACAACAGAGTCTTCCGTAAAGTTCCAACATACATCTAATTGGATAAGGTCTTCAGAACTCTAAGCACTTCAAAAGATATCCAAGACAAAAGCTTCCCAAAATCTGATAGCTTCTAAACCCAAAAAGACTCCAAAATCCAGCTAACACCAAAGCACGGAAAACCTGCTACTAGGCTGCCCGTGTGGAAATTATGGGCACCCAAAGTTTAGAAAGGAAACAATAAACTCCGGGTCAGTCATGGGACTGGTATGAGTAAACAAATACAGTTGCTTTAAAACAAACAACAAAAGAATTTTAAACATTGAAATCCGCAATGCTTTTGAAAAATGAAACTACCATAAGACCTCCCACCACACACACAATGCAATCGCGGACTTGGAGGAGATTTCTTCTTATGATAGTCAAACATGCTTACTACGCAAAAGAAAAACTCTTTTGATATTATTACTAGTGCATAGTGTACAAAAATCATTTCGAAAATACAATATTAATCTTAGCCAGCATAGGTACCATTATATTATGCCTGCTATAGCAGCCATTTTAAATGGCAGGTTCTACAACTAAAACCGTACAGGACGCGTATTGTTTGATTGGATTTCCAACAAATGGTCAGGCTAAGGAACTTCCTTACACCGAAATGGAAACGCCTCTGGAAAGACGCCCCGAGAACCTAACCGGATCTCTGCAAACACAAGGCCGACGCTACCTCATGCTTTAACCAAGCTGTAACTAGGTAACTACCACACGAGTATGCCATTCCCGGTCGTTACCAACCTTTATCCGAGGAGCCCCTCAACCAACAAAGCAACATCATACAGTAATAAATTTACAGTGTCCATACGAGTTAAGTATCTGGGCTCCATACCATGATACCACCATTTATCCAGAAGAAAATGGACATACCCTAGGGGCTCGACCCCTAAAAACCTTGCCGCAACATTCCTTTTTCGACCATTACCGGGTTGTGAGGCTCGACGAAGTCTCGTCCACAAAGCTATGCTTTTTCACAAAGCCATTCTTTGATCACAAATGATCAACGAATGATCATCAACACACAGCAACACTCAGCATGCCACACTACCAAATTAGGAGTATATCACTGATAACCTTCAACTACATAGCCTCTGAGCTCGTACGTCTCAGAGAAGGGTGTTAAGCTAAGAGAATAAATTCTCCGCCACCAACAGAAATGTATTTGAAAGAAATCAGCTTTATATCTCAAAGTGTAATGTCAAACATACAACCATACAAGTTTGTTCCGGGTTCGAATAGAACCGAAGGCACTTCCAAAGAAGCCCTTGCAATCCGGGTATTCACAATCCCGATCGGACTTCCCATCACTTAGGGAATCTCTATACCGTAGCTACTCAGTGCAGAGACAATCGATAGGTCATCCTATCGCTCTCGCAAATACCCGGTCTTCACCACCGGTCTTTATATGCTGTCCATATCGTCGTATCACTATTCGGAATGGGTTATATGACATAAAGGTCCTCTCTCGGCTAAACCGAATAACGAGCGCAATTAAAAATCATATGGATATTGGGGTCTCAGTTAAATCACAGCTTAAAGCCCAAAACTTTTCATTCGAATGGTTAAAACAAATTACCATTTCCAATCTTTTAAACAAAAAGATTCAATTCACAAAGTTCACCCCATTCACAAAGATCCATTTATGGATTTCAAAACAATTTCCATTTTAATTGAATAGGTTTACTCGTTAAATCTTTAAATCAAGATTTAACTTATAGCTTTCAAAACTTGTTTCCAAAGATTCATTCATAGTCTTTCAAAACAATTCCATTTCAAGTTGGATTAACTCGTACGGTCTTTGAATCAAAGACTCATCTCATAGTTTTCAAAACATTTCAATTCTATTTCAAACTGGAAACCTTTCAACACAATTTAGAAATCCTTTCTTAAAATGAAAGCTATTATTATTTGAAAACAAATAGTTTCCGTTTCGGAAAATTCGATCTCATTTATACAAGTTAAACCCCTAGGGTTAAATTCAAATTCTGAAAACCATACTTTTAAAATGGTTTAAATTCATATAAACACATTTATAACTTGTATCACATTTTTAAACCATAATTTTCAACATTTTGTTTAACCTTTAAACTTGATAACCTTTAATATTTTACCCGAGTCCATACCCGTGCCATCACACATCATTCCCGGGTAATTTTTTTTTCAAAACTTTGTTTACATTCCTAATTGTTTAAAAAACATAATACTCACGCGAACACACTCGAAGACAACCCCGAGACATCCCTTTCTTTCCCCGAGACCAACCCCGAGAGAATTTCCTTCGTTCCCAAATCAAACACTGGTGCACAGAAATGTCACGTACACATGCACAAAGACTCCGGCCACCTCTGGTTGATGTCGTGGCCATCGACAAATCGGCAACCACCTCACCTAAGCCTCCGACCATCCAGAAACCACCATCGTCGACGAACTCGCAAACTAACCATTTAACCCAAACTGGAACAAACTTGATCAAAAAAAACTGCCTCGTTTGATCGCCTCAGGCCACCAACGATGTCGAGATCCCGGCCAGAGAGCTTCGTCAGGCTTCTCTGCTTCGATTGCCACCGGAGCGATCAACTCCGACGCGACGACGAGACGTCAGCAACTCGAAATTCGACCTTAACAAAAACACGAGCTAAACCCCTAAATTGACCTCGTTCACCATCCACCGTGATCTGTAATTTAATCGAGCATTTTTTCCAAACCCTCCGATCTCCCAGCAACCTACCGCTATGATTCCGAGGTCCAACCTCTTGTCGATCGCCATAATTTGATAAAATATGCAATTCCGTTCAACTCATGATTTCTCCATAATTACATACTTAAAAATCTTGATTCAAATTTTAAAAATCAGCATTTTCGAAAATGATTTTGATGATATTATCGAAACAAGACAACATGATGTTTGAATTTTGACATAGTTTAGAGTTTCACTGTGTTTGCTTGTTTTCCAGCAACCCCTTGACAATTTAAATTTGAAATTAATTTTAAAACTTAGATACTGATCTTACAAACATAATTTACTTAGACATTAAAGCCTATAAATGATTGTAGGATGAGATTTTGATTTTTAAATAGGTTTGAACCCTGTAAACCTTTAAAACAAAGATACTTATGTCTGTTTCAAGACATGCACAGCCACCTCCATACATATATACACAGATTTATACACATGCAAGAAATTTTCAATCTTAATTCAAGCATGAACTCAAACAATAGATTAAATTCCAGAATTTCAAAAGGTTTACTCACCTGTTTTCAAAATAAACAGAGAACACTTCTGTTTTGAAAATAAAATGCAGTTTTGATCTTCCTGTTTGTTGATGATGATTTGCTTTAAATTTGAAACAGCCTTTGAATTCTTGCTAGAATCTTCTCTGGTTTGATTTGTTTTACATTGAAGTTTTTGTTTAAGTATGAAATGATATTACTTCATTTATTTTTTTCTTTCAGTTTTGATGGACGAAACTGTGATGAGGAAGTTGACATATAAAAGAAGTTTACAGGGATGTATTATTTTGTACAGGTTGACATTTTCTTGTTTGTACAACTTAGCAGAGATTTTTCTTATTTTTGGAGGCTGATGGCACTTTGCCTTTGTGCTGCATTTATTATGTTGTACAACTTATATTTTTTTTCTTTCCTTTTCAGCTGTACAATGCGCATAAGTATAATGTTGTACAAATATATTTATTTGCTTTCTTCATTTCGGCTGAAATCTTACTTTGGCAGCTGAAGTGATATTGTGTCTTGGTGGCCACATTCATTACTTTGTACAAATATATATTTTATTTTCTTCATTCTTTTACAAGTCTACATTTATGCCTTTGTTTCCTTTTACAATCTAGTACATTCATTTTTTTGCAAGTGTACATGACTATATATTTTGTTTGCTTCAGCCAATTCATATTTTTTTTCCTTGTTTACACTTATCCTTTTACTTGAATATATTTTTGCTTTGCTTTAGCCTTATTACTTAGGGATATGAATGAAGTTCTATTGTTAATATGTTGTTAGAATTTGCTAATGTGTTTAATTTATATTTCATAGTTTATTATATATACATTTGTTTCTATTCCTAACTTAAACATTTATTTTTAACTTTAATACTTATCGTCTCATTTTACATTTGCATTTCTACATATATATATAGATATTTAACTTTAAACATCCTTTAAAAAAAATTATTTTATATCAATTTCAAAATAAAACTTTCAAAATATTCATTTGTATAATTAAAGGCACATCTAATTTAATTATATCCAAAATCCAAATACAAATTTATTTTCTAAGATATTTAAATTTATTTCCCAATTTCAAATTCTATTTTCAATCTATTTTATATACATATTTTTTTTCAAATATCCAAATCAATCCTCAATTAATTCAAAATTTAACTAGAATTTTATATTAATTACCAATTATTTCACAATTGTTATTCAAAAATTAAATTAATTACAAATTTGAATTTGTTTTGAAATCGGGATCGTTGCAATAAGTCACAACCTTCAATTTCTTCACATTTCATAAATCATTTAACTTTTAATTTCTTATTTTTCATTTTAGAAGTTCCAATTACTAATATAGTCAAGATTTCATTAAATATAATAATTAAAATTTCTAATTTACAGAAACTTAGGAACTAAATACCGGGTTCCATTTTCAAATCTTTTTTAAAATAATATATACTCATATATTTTATATATCAATCATATTCAGAAATTAAAATTAAGATTTGTTTATCAAAAAAATGTGCAATAAAACTACTACAGCGGTCTTTCCACTTTGAAACTCAAAAATGAACGTCGATAATGCGTGCACTCATCACCGAAATTATTTTCCAGCGACAGAGAGGGGAGTACAGAACTTATTTTCTTTTAACAATTCTTTTAAAACTTTCTTTCAAATCACATTGAAAATATTTATCTCTGGAAATACTTCCAAATATCATATACTATATTCCAAAATCTTTTGAAAGCAAATTTCAAATCTCAAAACTTAAGTTCTCAAATTTCCAATTTATATTTACTTTATTATAAATCATATTTTGCAACCAATATTTATAAATTTCACTTCCTAACAAACAAATATATCACAACCAACTATGTCATTTATAAAATTATTCTTTTATATACACAAAATATAATACTAGGTAAAATTATTTCATTTACCTATATTTCAAAACCAATATTGTGTAGGTCTTCCCTATTAAGTGTTTAGAAATCCCTATCGATATCATAGCGTCCTATGTACCGACCAGAATTTATAAATACTAAACAGAACAAATTAACACAATATGAAAACATTTTATAACACTAACAAGTACGCTCTCTCATATATACACTCACATAAACTCATTCTAGGGTATTACCATCCTATCTCTAATGAGTCAAACCCCACAAAGCTAAGGTTATTGCTAAACCAAAGCTCTGATACCAAATGTAACGACCTACCTTTTTGAACGGTTTAAACCGACAATAAACCACACATGTCAGACTCAAACCATTCAAAAAGGAGGATTGTTATGAGGTAAATAAGAAAAGAAGAGAAAGAAATAAAACAAACACAGAATCTCACAGCGGAATGACAAAATATAATAATCAAATAACAATTCATGAAGCTATTTTACAAATAACATTTGATTGCACTTTTGCAATACAGATCAGAGTTACATACAACAGGAATAAATAAATAATGCAGTGGAACAACATGATGCAAATGGCTAAATATAGCAAATAATAATAGTACAAAATCTTCGTCTTCATCCTCCAGAAATAAGGTCTTTAATACACTGAAAAGCTCAGATTGACCCGAGTGTAATGGAAAGACAAAACACTTGAGTCAGAACTAAAAGATCTTATGTAAGTTAAATCAACAGTAAATAAATATGAGTGTAACGGCTTAAGAGATGTTTATAGGGTTTGACATCTCCTATTCAGTGTCAACGTGAGTGCAATAACTTAAGAGATGTTCGGGATTTCCATCTACTAAGGATCCGTTAAACTATCTACATACATAGTACAATACGCTATTATAATAGTGTCTACAGTAAAGTAAAGTATTAAAAGAGCGTTAAGGCGTTACCCATATCCCCTTTAACACATTTTATATATTCATGTAGTCTATACACTACCGTAATTCCTCCGTAAACTGGAGGACTATCAGAGGGCACTCCATAGGTACGCTACAAACCAAACTCGTAGAAGGCGCAATAAGGCATGTGACAAGCCACGCGAGGCAATGCTAGGGTAGGATCTACCATTTGCACTCCCGGACTGGTGGTAATGCATAGTCGCTACTACCGCCCACCTCGGAACACACTCCCATAATCAAATCGAGGGGTGGCCACCAAATCAATAACAAAGTCATAATATGGTATCGAAGAAGCATGTCCGATCGAAGGTGCGACCACACTTGGCCCGGTATAGCTCCTGTTTTACTCACATCAAGCTGACTCGAGGGAGTCAGGGCTACGTAAATACCTCATACAGAATCGTTCGCCAAACCATCCTACTTCATTCTGGATTCTCCACCATGTACACAGTTGTTAAAGTGGTTTTTGGTATTGGCAGAGAGTATGACAATATCTGATGCCGGTCTCTTTAACAACCAAACGCTTATTTAACACCGGATGGTTCTTTTACATTTCCAAAACCAATTCATAATTGATATCGAAATATCATATTCACTTAAAATCATATCACTTTCGAAATCATATTCATTTTCGAAATCATTACCACTTCTGAAATCATAATCACAAAATAGGTTAAATTCTTATTTCAAAATCATCATATTTACTCAAGTATGTCATTTCACTAGAAAATATCATTTCAAATCCCAACTTAGGTTATAACATCATTTAACCATATTCACTTTAAATCAAGGATTTAAATATAAACACTTCAACTTAACACAGTCTAAAATTTAGAAAATAGTTTAGATAGTCATAAATAGTTTAAATGGTTTTAAAAATAGTTTAAAATAGTAAAAATACTTTAAGATGGTTTAAATGGTTTAAAATGGTTTAAAATAGATTAAAATAGTTTTAAATAGTTAAAATAGTTTAAAATATTTTAAAATAGTTTAAATAGTTTAAAATGGGTTAAATTAGATTAAAACAGTTTAAAATAGTTAAAATAGATAAAATAGTTTAAAATAGTTTAAAATAGATTAAAATAGTTTAAAATAGATTAAAAATAGTTTAAATAGTTTAAAATAGATTAAATTAGTTTAAAATAGTTAAATAGCTTAAAATAGATTAAAATAGGCTTAATATAGCACGATAGTTTAATATAAATAGTTTGAAAATTTAAATCAAAATTTAAAATAATATATTTTTAAATAGTTTATATTAAAATAATTAATTTGAAAGTAATATCAAATCAAACCATTTCTTCCATTTCAACAAATCTGGACCATATCCAGCTTTCAAATTAACAAATTCAATTTTTATCTTTAAATTCAGATCCTCATTTAAAACCATTTAAATCTATATCGATTTCAATCCATGATTGAACTATAAATTTAAACCACTTCAAATTTAATAGATTTCAAAGTAATATTCAATCGTTTACAATAACTCAATTTCGATAAATTTCATTTTATACTTCAAAATTCACTTTGAAATTACAATTTAAATTCTTTAAACAATCTATATAACCAATTCCTATTTCAACATTTAAAGCTTGGATTTCGAAAATAATTCAGTTATATAAATCAAATTTTATTTCAAAATATCAATTAACTGGATTCAAAGTTTTAAGGATTTAAAATCATTTAATTTAACCAATCCAGTGTCCATGTATAATTTTCTACCCTATGGTCAAGTGATATGGATATTTATTATTTTAACCCGCAATAACTTAAATTTACAGGTATACATCATTTCAACCCGTAATCCCTAGCTAAAATTTCAAAATCCATAAAATTGCTCGAGTCTATCATTTCGACCCATAATGATTTTTTCCTAATCTATATATCGTTCGGGTATGTATCATTTCAACCCACGGTGATTTTTCCTGACAATAAACTAAGAAAACTTGCAGTGTGATAACAATATATAAATATAACATCCAATTATCCAATATCAACAATCAAAAATCCATCACAATTATCATTCAAATCAACCAATAAATAACAACAATTAGCTGGTTATCATTAACAGGTATTTAACTGGCAGTTTATGATTAATATTAAATTAAATGCAATTAAATTGGATATAAATTCAAATTAGACTCAAATTTAAATATATCAAACATCAACTAGTCAATTTCTAATCACATCATAAATTCAATTTAACTAAAATAAGGTAATTTAGTAGTTGTGAGCGGGTTAAAACACCCACCTTTGATTTTTCGACGATTTAAAATCCAATTAAAGGCTCAATTTCAACAGTATTAGAATTCGTCCAACCAGTTCCATAATGTTCGGAATTTTGGTACGATCGCACTAGAGAAAACTGCGTGTAAATCTGACCTCGTATGCAAAAGATATCGATATACGAAGTTATACGATTTAAATTAAAATAAAATAAAATTAAATATACGAACCAATAGGAATTCACCATGTCACCTCATCGTTCACATGCAAAACCCTAGCCATCTCAACAGAAAATCACGATCGCCTCCCTGTAGCCGCGACGAGCAGCTCCCCCACGCAAGCGACTACGGCCACCCAGGACACGATCAGCCATCACCACCTCGCTCCATGGCTAGAGCCGCCTACCCCACTGCCTCACGCACTCCTCCGCGACACTCTGGCCATCGGTGTCGCCGTGAGTTACAACAGCTAATCATGGCGATACCTTTGACCATCACAACAAACGAACCCCAGGTCTGTGACCTACTCGAATCCATCTTCCCAACGCCACCTCCCGATCGTTGATCGGATGAAGATCCACCTTTGGATCGCGAAAACCTAATTTCGACGGCCGAGGTTCATCCTTGATTTCTGATCAAACGATGCATCCAATTGAATAACGAATTGCTGCAGTGGATTACGCTCGTCAAGAGCTTTCCAATGATATACAATATGACACAATTTTGAGGAGTTTGATTTTCAATTTGAATTTGAAATTGAATTGGGGTTTGTAATTGGAATTTGGTTTCTTCCATTGGAAAAAGGAATAGGCATATAGAATTGTACATACAAGTAGAAATAAAAGGCTGCTAGGGTTTAGGAAAGAAAGCTATTTATATAGACCAGGCCCAATAAGCATGAACAACATATCGAATTGGTTCGAAACGACAATAACGACACGAAAAGCCCATTCCGTTTTCGAAACGAAAATGGGCCATCCAATATATCAAAATAGATGTTTTTGATATTTTTAAATTCAATGGAACAGGTTTCAAGTCCTAATTCCACTGTATACAGAAGTTAACTTTTAAAATCGGCTTATTTTAAATTGGTTTCTACGCGTTTCGAGCCCGTACGATCAAATGACAAGTCTGATCGCTACGAAACTTGAAATCTTACAATAATTCACCGTTATAGATCCGATGAAGCTGGTTTCGTCGAAAGCCGAGACCGTGGTCAAGATGGCTATTTTCACGTTAATTAAATAAATTATTATTAAATTAATTAAATCACTTTTTAAAATTTTAAATTTAATAGTTAACAACTTTTATCATTTTTGATTTCCTAGGAATTTAAAATCTTTTAAAACAAATTTCCATTTCAATTTAATATTAAGTATTGCACCACTTATGGCGTTCAATTATAACTGTAATAAAAATCCAATTAATTATATTTATATTTCAACTAAATTCTTTTATTTTGATTTATATCTTATTATTCACTCAACTATCATCTTACGGATATAATTAACATTAGTTTACATCTTATTACATTAATATTCTACAATTATCATCTTAATTCATATTAACCACCATATTTAAGTAGATTAATTTCAATTGATTTCCAATTTAATTTCAACGGATTAAATAAATAAAATAATAATTAAAACAATTGTCACTTTAAGTAATTAAATCACATTTATAAATTGATTTCTCACAACTAAGATTATAACTACTTACCGTCACTGATTTTTATATTCAATTTCAACTAATTACATACAATCTCACCATTTAATTCAACCTTTAATTTATTTCCTTATTTACAGTTTATAACCAAATTAACTTTACAATTATTCTAATTGATTGAGATTACATTCAAGTAGTCCTCGATTACATTACATTAACATTATTAAATTTCATTCTAGTTAGTTTTCTCATTAGTAAATCTTAAATTTTATTTCCTTCCAATATTAAATTACAAAATATTATTAAATTCACTATTTTAATTGTCGAAAAATGCGGGGTCGTTGCAATTACAGAGCAAGTGGATGCGGTCGAAAGAAATGTTGAAAGGCAAGCTTCTCTGCTGCAGGTACATTGATTTACGGCAACTGAGTCCGCTGATACATAGCTTCAGGATTTCTCTCTATATAGAAAATTTATTTGTTCATGTTATTTACTAGATTCTACACCGTTTTGTTGTTTATGCTTTCTTATTCGATTGCAAATCATTTCTATTATTTGTTTTGTTTGCATATATACTATTAATTAACATAATGGGTTTAGCCTTCTTGAGTGCAGAAAGATACCGAATAAATGCAATATTTGACTATAGGAAAGTACAGGGGTTAAGTGGTATTTCTTATATATACTGTTAATTAACATAAAGGGTTTAGTCTTCTTGAGTGTAGAAAGATACTGAATAAAATGCAATAGTATGTTATAGGGAAGTAAAGGAGTTAAGTGGTATTTCTTATATTTTATATGACACAATATATTGTAGAAGTTTAAAATAGGTTTAGGGTTATGTGGTCTTGTGACACATTCTGAGATTATAATATACTTTGTCCAAAAACTTTTAACCGGATCTAGATAAATTTTTTTGAAGAGGTCTAGGGTTAACTTGTAAGGTAATTTATTAGAATAGTAATATTTTAACAAAACAAATTGAATGTAAGTAACGAATTGCCTTGGAAGCTAAACATGTTACCAAACCTCATGGATAAAATGCATCAGATACCACTAATCCCAGACACACCAGGACAGATCATTGTTCATTGAGCTTATGCTCCTAATTCTTGTTTTGTTTTATGTATTTGTTGTCAAAATTGAATTTATTATTACGACCATGCAAATAAAAAATATAATTGGTACGACTACTTTATAATGTTGTAGAAATCATTAATCATTATTTGATACTTATACTTCATAATTGTTGATGTATAACTTGCTAAATATCAAATTACATGGTTTTAAGGTTACCAAACAAAGTATGTGGAAGCTGCATTGAATTGAAAAGTAATTTCAGCAGATCAAAATCCTGCTTGTGCTGGATAATTCTGTCAACCTATCAAAGCCTTGGTGTTCAACTTGCATAACTTAGTTGAGATGCCTCAGCAGCTGTATGTATATGTCTTAAAATCCAAGTTAGATAACTTTTTAAAATTTTGAATTTGTAATAATAAGCATGCATGTCTGTAAAATTCAAGGTGTGGCGAGGTATGCTAAACAAAAGAAGTAGGTATAAGTGGAGTCTGTCATTGCAGTTGGAAATACTGGATCAGATCAAGGCCATCTTGAGGTGACATCGATTGCATAATCTAAGGATCGCTCCATGTATTGGCAAATGTGTCTAATGTATTATATGACTAATGAATGTACATTTAAGATTAATAAGTTGACATAGTTGGTGGAATTATCATACCGAAACCACAATATTCAACTTTTTTTTCTATTTTTAATGTTGTTTGGGAAGAAGATACTAGATGATGTAGATGAAGGCTTTTGATTTCAAGGTCATTGAAAATGGCTTTCTAAGTGACATATTCCTATATTTTCATTTTGCTCTCCGATTATCCTTAGCACATTAATTTTTGCTAATCTCTTCTTACACATGATAATGAACAAGTTGCTGTAACTTGGTGCTTTACCCTTTCCCGGGCTATCAAGGAAGTACCCTTTTTGTTATTTTTCTGGATTTCATCAGTTCATAAGCTTTGCAAGAATTTGTTTTGGATATTTTCACTTATTAGAATCTATGTTTTGGTTATTATTTTAACAAAAATTATGATCACAAAGATATATATTAAAAGTTTCTTACACAAATGTGATTTGCCACTCTGTTACTTTAACCATCAACAATATAGTTAAGTTCTATTTGTTTTAATCAGTTTTCAAAGGAATATACCTTCAAGTCATAACATGATTGATTTTGTTACCTTGCTTATTGTTAGTGAAAACTATGATGAAGATAAATGCTATGTAGTTTGATATGTTATGCCATTGTAATGTGCTTTACATAATGGTTAGGGATAACGATGGTTATATACTATAAATTTGCTACAATATTTGATTCTTTAAACTAGAGTACCGTAGTATGTTAAATTTTCACTATTATGTGTGTGTGTGTGTGTCATATATTGTTTGCTAACCATGGAGTAATAATCAGGCATATAGGAATGTACTATGTGAGGATTTGGGACCTTTAAGTTGCATGGAACTTGATCACCTCGAGAATCAGCTTGGTTCATCCCTAAAGCATGTCAGATCAACATGGGTATTGAAATGAATAACCATTACCTTTAATTTCTAGAAGTACTTGTAAGTATTGAGCTTATGCACTCATTGTTTATCAATTTACAAACCAGCTGATGCTTGACTAACTCTTAGAGCTCCTAACAAATGTAACACAACATATATAAATTCACTGAATATGTTGTGATCTATGTTTACTTATTATGCTCATTAGAACTTATAGGATAAAATTCTGTGCGAGTCTAACAAAGATCTCCGGGGAAAGGTAACAAACCCTACAATAATCATGGTTACAAAGTTGCAAATATTATAAATTTGATTTGATCACATGTAGTTACAAGAAAGTAGTCATGATAATATTCATCAAATGATGAGGTCAAGAGCTAATATTAATTTATACGGTTATGGCCATCAGCATGGAGCAGAGATATTCAATGCACTTGAGTTGCAACCAAGGCTTCAGACTGGGTATGCCTTTTTCAACTTTATTATTGTGGAATTTGAGTTTTACTTATCAATTATGTATTAATATCACTCCAATAATTTTTATTTGCTATATTACTTTGTACTAGCAATATGATATCATATTAGAAATTTGTTTGAATTTTAGAAATTAGATATATGTTCTGATTAGTTATAATAATTTCTAATCTTTTGATTGGAATCATTTAGGGAAGCCCTGCGTTTAAGTATATTCTTGAAAATTTCACTCTTAAAATTATAATTATACACTGGGTCGTTTAAGTAAAAATGGCAGGAATGAATTCATTTATCAGCAAGCAATTATAAAGTTGTTCAAATATATGTTGTGTACAGGTACAATTGTTCAATACGAATATAATATTTGTACATGCTTTGTTTCTAACAAATATAGTTTGCTATTATTTGAAATAAACTGATTTAATTTGACATGTTTGAGTTTTACCGGTAATTTGATTATTTAACAAATTTCTAGTGTACATTGAAAATCTTTTAGCTGGAATTGGTGAGTTTTTATGTTGCTTGTTGATATTAAGATTTGTTTGTGCTATCACTGATTTTAGTTGTTGACACTTTCATGTAGGTGTTTGATTTCGTGCATTAGTCCTGATGTTCCATTTACTTGTTTGGTGATTGAGAAGGCAAGGTATATCACTCAATTCAAAACCCTATTGAACTATGGAGATATTTCTATTTATATCTTGAGCTGTGTGGCTGTGCCTATGTATAAGTATGACGTGATTTGGTTTGATTTTAAATATGTAGTGAGTTGCGCATACTTTATGTATCATAATACCTAGATGTATATCAAAAGAAACATTGTGAGCATATGTAGTAATAGTTCATTTACGAAAATTTTAAATTCAATTTGATACCATTTCAGGTTTGAAACGATATCAAAAATTTTTTCCTCAGCTAGCATTTGCTTCGGTCATTTGGAAACGACCGAAGCAAAAGACCATCATTTGCTTCGATCCTTCAACCGATACAATAGAAAATGACCTATTGCGTCATCTTCATTTTCTTCGGTCGTGTAATCGAAACAACAAGAGGGTAATGATCAAAGTAAATGTCATGTTTTGTGGTAGTGTAACAACATGAAAAAAAAAATCATATCTTCTCAGAAGTTTGACAATTATGCTTATTTTGAAAGTATGCAAATCCTCTTTTGTGTTTTATAGAAGGTCTGCTAGCATCACATTTCTCCTTAGGTTGATTAATAACATTTTCAACACTAGTATCAGCAATAGGCTTATCAAAATTAGGAATATGATTTATAGCATTAGCACAAAAAGAATGATAAGAATATTATCACCATTGCAAAAAAACATCAATAAAAAATGTTTACTTTAGATTGCCATTTTATTCTAATACAATAATTTTCTATATGCAACAAAAAATAGAAACAAATAAATAAAACAGTATAAAAATGATACTTGCTGACAATAAAACTGATAATAAAAAATGATACTCAAACTGATAATAAAACAGATACTCTAACAGAATTCATTGAAGAAGGATGAAGAAGAGAATAGAGATGGATGAAGAAGATAATAGATAATGTTTGTACCAAAATTGGGCACAACACTCTTTGGAAGGATTTGAAGAGATAAAAATAAAGAAATTAAATGGAAAAAGAGGATTATCTAACAAGTACTTCAAAAACAAATAAGAAAGTACGCAGAAACATAGAGATTTAGAGTGGTTCGGCGTGTTGCCTACGTCCACTATGAAATTGATGATTTTATTGATGTTTTCTTGCTAATTACAACTGATTACAGCGGATTACAGTGGATTACAATGATGAAATTCGAGTACAACAACAGCCTTGTAGTGCAAAAATGTTTTCGACAGAGTGGACGTCAAAGAGCCAAAAGATCCCTTTTCTGTAAGCTCTAGGGTGCTATTTATAGGCGTAGAATGCAAATATCTCGCTCAGATCTTGGGAGACCTCTTCTGGCATGTGGGTGGGCCACGCGATCGATCCCATGTGGTTTTGACTTGATCCGTGATCGATACAAATGAATTTCGTATCGATCAAGATTCGGTCCAATCGAGTTGAAATTTGGCATGGACGTTCTTTGAGTTGTACGTAAGCTCCTGTGAAAATTTCGTAGCATTTGGACTTGTGGATTGCGAGTTATGATCGATACGAATTAGAGACTTCGGTAGGCTGTTCAGTTCGAATCGATGAACTTCGTATCGACCAATTTGCATCGATCCAGGCACGTGTCTGAAAGTTGGTGTGGCGCTAGTTCCAGGATCGATCCACATTTTGTGCCGAATCGACCAAGTATTTCCAAGATTTTCACCTTGTTCGTATCGATAGTCGTTGCCTTGTTCGCACAGATGGAGGTGGTTCAATTCGTATCGATGGAAGTGGCTCGGTTCGTATCGATGGAAGTGGCTCTGTTTGTATCGATGGAAGTGGATATGTTCGTATCGATGGAAGTGGCTCGGTTCGTATCGATGGAAGTGGCTCTGTTCGTATCGATTGTGTGGCCTTGTTCGTATCGATCGAAGTTGCTCCAACTTGATGGATACGAACAAATGGCAACTCTCTTGGCTTGATGGATACAAACAGTGGTTTCACGATGGATACGAACTACAGATGCTTAATGGATTTGAACAAGGCTCTTCAGCTGATGGATACAAAATGATGTGCCCTGATGGATGCGATTAAGATGATGGATACGAACAAATGGTGATATGATGGATACGAATAACGTGTTCCCTTGATTTGTATCGACCATATCTCGTGCATACGAACTCCGATTGACTTGAAACTTGGAACGTTGGCTTTCATAGCTTGGCTTGTCATGTATTGACAATCGTAGCTTGATTCGGACTCGGACAAAATTTATCGACATCCATAGCAAACCTGCGTATAACCGATCTTCGGGACGGACTGTCCTTGGTTTCCAGTTAAGTTCCTGGTATCACGGCCTTGCCAAAAGGCGGGATAACAGAAAAGAATTAAAAAATTCACGTACGAGAATTGAAACGAGTGTCAAAATCAAAAAAGATATAAATTCACACACGAGAATAGAGAAGGATGAAGAAGAGGATTAAATTTTCAACGTGCAAATTTGAAGAAGAAGAAGAAGAATGAGCTCGAAGTAGAAGAAGAAAGAGCGCGACAATTAAAGCTCAAACACAAATTTGAATGTTTTTGTCATTGAGGAAAAATATTAATGGGCTTTCCAATATTATAAAAAAGCCTTTAAATTTGTCCTTGAGAATATTTCCTATATTGAATAAACTAACCAACATCACCACCTAATAACTCACCGCTTTCCATGCCACCTATATCTTCTAGCTATTTACAACATAGTTGATCATCTCATCTTGCTCACCAAGCTTAAATTAATGCAAAAATAGCAACATGTAAAAAAAATCATATTCTACATCAATTAATTGAGTACGTATGGAAACCAGTCGATACCCAAGATATATTATTTAACCGAGCATAACATCAAATGAAAAACTAACAGGATGTCAAACCTAATCGGGTACACATTGTTGCAAAAGTTAACCAAATACCAAACCTAATCGAGTACACATTGATGCAAAAGCTTGCCGAATGCCAAACCTAATTGGTTATGTATTGATGCAAAAGCATACCAGATGCCAAATCTAATCAGGTATGTATAGATGTAAAAGGTAAACGGATGCCAAACCTAATCGGGTACGTATTGGTGCAAAAATTAACAGAATGTCAAACCTAATCATGTACATATTAATGCAAATGCTAACTGGATTCCAAATCTAATCGGGTACAAATTGAAACCAATCTATACCGGAGATATATTGTTTATCAAAGCATACCATCAACCACAAAGGCTAACCGAATGCCAAACCTAATCGGGCATGTATTAATGCAAAAACTAATTGGATGCCAAACCTAATTGGGTATGTATTGATGTAAAAGCTAATCGAATGCCAAACCTAATCGGGTACAGATCAAAACCAATCTATACCCGAGATATATTGTTTAATCGAGCATACCATGGAATGTAAAAGCTAACTGGATGCCAAACCTAATCGGGTACGTATGGTTACAAAAGCTAACTAGATGCCAAACCAAATAGGGTATGTATTGGTGCAAACGCTAATCAGATGTCAAACCTAACTGGGTACGTATTGATGCAAATGCTAATCGGATGCCATACCTAATCAGCTACAAATGGAAACCAATCTATAGCTAAGATATATTATTTAAACGAATATACCATCAAACACAAAAGCTAACCGGATGCCAAACCTAATCGGGTATGTACTAATGCAAAAACTAACCGAATGTCAAACCTAATCGAGTATATTGATGTAAAAGATAACCGAATGTCAAACTAAATCAGGTACAGATGAAAACCAATCTATACCTAAGATATATTGTTTAATTGAGCATACCACAAAATGCAAAATCTAACCGGATGCCAAACCTTCAGGTACGTATAGTAGAAAAAACCGGATGCCAAACATAATCGGATACGTATTGATACAAAAGCTAACTGCATTCCATACCTAATTGGGTACAGATAGAAACCAATCTATACTCAAGATATAATGTATAACCGAGCATACCTTTGAATGAAAAAGCTAACCAGATGTCAAACCTAATCGGCTACGTATGGATGCAAAAGCTAAATGAATGCCAAATCTAATCGGGAATGTATTACCGCAAAAGCCAACCAGATGCCAAACCTAATCGGGTACGTATTGATGCCAAACCTAATTGAGTACGAATGGAAACCCATCTATACCAAGAATATATTGTTTAACTGATAATACCATCGAATGCAAAGGATAACAGGATGTCAAACCTAATCGAGTACATATTGTTGCGAAAACTTACCAAATGTAAAACCTAATCGGGTACATATTAATGCAAAAACCAACTGAATGCCAATCCTAATCAAGTATGTATTGATGCAAAAGCTAATGATACCAAACCTAATTGGGTACGTACAGATGCAAAAGCTAAACAGATGCCAAACCTAATCAGGTACGAATTGGTGCAAAAACTAACCGAACGCCAAACCTAATCGTGTACGTGTTAATGCAAATTCTAACTGGATGCTAAACCTATTCAAGTACAAATGGAAACCAATCTACACCCAAGATATATTGTTTAACCAAGCATGCTATCAAATATAAAAAACCAACCTGATGTCAAACATAATCGTGCATGTATTGATGCAAAAACTAACTGAATGCCAAACCTAATCGAGTATTTGATGATGTAAAAGCTAACCAAATGCCAAACCTAATCGGGTACAGATAAAAACCAATCTATACCTGAGATACATTGTTTAACCGAGCATACCACAGAATGAAAAAGCTAACCGGATGCCAAACCTAATCGGGTATGTATGGTTGCAAAAGTTAACTGGATGTCAAACTTAATCGGGTATGTATTGGTGCAAAAGCTAATCGGATGTCAAACCTAATCAGGTACGTATTGATGCAAATGCTAACCGGATGCCAAACCTAATCGGCTACAAATGGAAACCAATCTATATCTAAGATATATTATTTAATCGAGCATACCATCAAACATAAAAGCTAACCAGATGCCAAACCTAATCGGGTATGTATTGGTACAACAACTAATCGGATACCAAACCTAATCGGGTATGTATTGATATAAAAGCCGACCGAATGCCAAACCTAATCGGGTACAGATGAAAACCAACTATACCCAAGATATATTGTTTAACCGAGCATACCACAAAATGCAAAAGCTAACCGGATGACAAAACTAGTCGGGTACATATAGTTGCAAAAACTAACCGGATGCTAAACTTAATCGGGTATGTATTGATGCAAACGCTAACCGAATGTCATACCTAATCGGGTACAGATGGAAACCAATTTACTCAAGATATATTATATAACCGAGCATACCTTTAAATGCAAAAGTTAAGCGGATGACAATAAGCGGCTACGTACGGATGCAAAAGCTAAACGGATGTCAAACCTAATCGGGTACATATTGGTGCAAAAGCTAACTGGATGCAAAACCTAATCAGGTACGCATTGATGCAAAACCTAATTGAGCATGAATGAAAAGCAATCTTTACCCAAGATATATTATTTAATCGAGCATACCACCGAATGCAAAAGCAAATAGGATGCCAAACCTAATCGGGTACATATTATTGCAAAAGCTAAATGAATGTAAAATCTAATCGGGTATATATTGATGCAAAAGCTAACCGGGTGCCAAACCTAATCGGGTATGTATTGATGCAAAAGCTAACCGGATGCCAAACCTAATTGGGTATGTATAGGTGCAAAATCTAAAATGATGCCAAACCTAATCAGGTACGTATTGGTGCAAAAACTAACCGAATGCCAAGCCTAATCATGTACGTATTGGTGCAAATGCTAACCGGATGCCAAACCCAATCAGGTACATATGGAAACCAATCTATATCTGAGATATATTATTTAACCAAGAATACCATCAAACACAAAAGCTGACCGGATGCCAAACCTAATCGGGTATGTATTGATTAAAAAACTAATCGAATGCCAAACCTAATCAGGTATATATGAAAAACCAATCTATACCCGAGATATATTGTTAACCGAGCATACCACGGAATGCAAAAGCTAATCGGATGCCAAACCTAATTGGGTACGTATGGTTGCAAAAGCTACCCGGATGATAAACCTAATCAGGTACGTATTGGTGCAAAAGCTAACCGGATGCCAAACCTAATCGGGTACGTATGGCTACAAAACCTAATTGGGTACGTATTGATGCAAAAGCTAATCGGATGTCAAACCTAATTAGGTACATAATGATGTAAATGCTAACCAGTGCCAAACCTAATCAGGTACAAAAGAAACCAATTTATACCCAAGATATATTATTTAATTGAGCATACCATAAAATAAAAAAGCTAACCGAATGTCAAACCAAATTAGGTATGTAGTGAATCAACAACTAGCCGGATGCTAGACCTAATCGGATATGTATTGATGTAAAAGCTAGTCGAATGTCAAACCTAATCGGGTATAGATAAAAACCAATTTATACCCGAAATATATTGTTTAACCAAGCATGTAGCGACCCAGAATTTTCGACAATTGAATTTGAAATATTTAATTAATTTTAAATATTGAAATATTAGTTTTATAAGTCAAACAGCTTAAATTTCAAGTATAAGGGTTATTTGAATATTGGAATAATGATTTAAACATCAAAATTATTTAAATGATTGAATCTTGAATTTAATTTGAATGAATGGATTTTAAAAGCTTATTTAAATTTAATTTAAATAATAAACGGTTAGTGTAAACTTTTAATTTAGAATTAAAAGTGATTAAAATTGTTTTAATAATAATTTGTTTAATCAACGAGTGAAATTATCATTTCAGGACACTGTCTTGGATTTTAATGAAACTAGTGCACTTGGATTCAAATAGCGAATTGTTGTATGCCGGCGAGTTTTGTGACGATCTGACGTAGTGTGTGGTCGTGCGAGCTCGAAATGCATAGAAATTAATTGCAGGAATTTAATATAATATATTTTGATTTGAAACGCTAACTTCTATATATGATGGAATTGGATTCCGATACTAGTTCCATTATGTTCGGAATAGAGGTATTTAATACAGAACGCCAGGCGGCACGCCTCGTTTGGAGTTCGAGGTTTTGGAGCGTGAATAGTGCTTCGAAATTTGTTCTATAAAAGGACCCTTACTTCTCTGATTTACTCCCAGACCCTAACTCTAGCCATGACTATCCAACGGCCTGGATTATCCATGACGATCGGAGCCGTTTCAGACGAATGCCCAACATGAAAGTTGTGCGCGGTAGCTAGGGGGGACTCATCGGTGGTGGTGGATGCGATCGTGATGGAGCATGTCGACGGCAATCCCTAGATGAACGACATTCATTATTTTGTGGTTTTCTTGGTGGTGGGGCCATTTTAGACGACGTGGCCGATGGCTGAAGGTACGTCAGCGGCAGGCGATCCTAGGACAGGAGGGCATTGGCGGTTCAGGCATCGTGGCAACGGCGAGGAGGCATAAACGTGGAGATGTCATATGCGTTCGAGGCGGCCTGGGACTTAGACGAGAAGATTAGGCAAACTGTGATTAGGCTGGGATTAATTAGTTTAATGACGTAATTAAGGAAATAAATTTTTATTATTTAATTCGCAGATTTCATATTAGGTCCAAATCGAACGCGGTTAGTCGCATTACGTTCGTAGTAACGAGATCTACATAATGGAACTAGATTAGTGGAGATTGGAGATTGTAGAATTTCAAACTAAATTGAACGTTGCTCTATTTTAGTCAGAACCAGAGCGCTTCGGCGACGACTGGAATTTTGGTTAGTTACCTTACCTCTCTGGCCCACTTATATTTTATATAATTGCACGTATTTTTATTGATGCATGCTTGTTGCTTGTCTGGATGATTTACTATTTTATCAGTTGGTTCGAATTTATTCCCGCCCTTGGAGCGGATGACCTTTTATATGTACCCACCTAGTAGATGACCCATATTATATGATTATATACTATATGTGATGCAGGGAGACAGGTTATAGGGATCCAACAGGATTCTTCGCCATCGTTGATTTAATATACATACATACATACATACATGTATGTATGTAGTATGTGTGTGTTGGTATATATATGAGTTTTGATGCGGGGGACAGGTTGGAGGGATCCAATGGGATTCCTTACACTGTTGATTTTACTTTTCATATATTGTGATATATGATTTGTTGGATGCCATATTTGATGACATTGAAATGATTTTACTTATTTAGTGCTATAGTAGCACCGGGCGTTATTTTTAATATTGTAAAATACTATAAAATAAAGATTTTGAATTGAAATGATTTTTAAGGTGATACTTGAAATAATACATGTTTTAATAATTAAATTATTATAAGGAGTTTACTGAAACTTTTTGGAATATTAATTTAACTGCTTTGTGAAGTATTTTTAAATAGAGATTTCGACTGTATTATAAAGGCTTTAAAACTTAATAAATAAGTCCCTCTTTTA
Source organism: Allium fistulosum (assembly GCA_030737815.1). Taxonomy (NCBI): domain Eukaryota; kingdom Viridiplantae; phylum Streptophyta; class Magnoliopsida; order Asparagales; family Amaryllidaceae; genus Allium; species Allium fistulosum. The sequence continues at coordinate 933,239,372 of CM060908.1, read as the reverse complement.
TTATAAAGGAAATACAGTTTTAAAGACAATAAAAATAGTTTGAAACAAATATTTCTAAAGGGTTTATATAAAAGATTTATAAAAGTAATATTTTATAAATAAAGCAATAGATTTATAAACGATGTTTTATAAATATTAAAAATGGATTTGTAGTTGATATTTTGTAAATGGGTTTATAAATGAGATTTTATAAATAAATAAGATTTATAAAGGAATAGATTTATAAATGTAATTTATAAGTAGATTTTATAAAAAGAAGTTTTATAAAATAAGAATGAGATTATAAAACATGGTTTTATAAATAGAAAAGGGTTTATTTTGATAAGTTGTGGATGGTTTTTATAAAGAGAGATACATTTCGTTTTAAAAGTAAAATAATCTATTAAAGTAATGTTTTGAAAGTGGCATTTGCAAATGGAGACTAATGGTTTTCGAAGTGATTTAAAATGTGTTAAGTGATAGGAAGACATAGATTTCAACATTTTTGTTGTAATAAACGTTTTCGAGAAAATGAGGAAGACATAGACTATAACACTGTTGTTATAGTAAGTGATTGCCTAAAGGAGATGTTTATATAGTATACGGGATTTATTCATATCCTATATTTGATGTTAAGATTTGAGGTGGATAACTTATATCTATTTTATAATTAAGAATGTTGTCAATTCAAGATCTGAGAGGTAATGATACCCCAACTTGATCGGCTTCATTGTTAACTAATAAATAGTTTAAGTTCGACATTGAAGATTAATATTCCGTATAATTAATCGGACCCTTATACTATTGCTTTGGGTTGTAGTAACGATGTTATACGCAACATTCGTTTTGACCCAATAAAGTGTGTTTTGGAAAATACGAAGCTTTCCTCAAAGATTTGTAAATATACTTATTACAAATTTAAGTATATAGAGATATTTTCTAAGTGTTGAAAATGAAATGGTTTGTGAATATACTTATACCGTTGAGAGAAGTATATGGAATTGTTTTCCAAATGTTGAAAGATTAAAAGTGGTTTTGAGAATATATCTTCATAAATATATTTTGACATAAATATTTGGAAAGTGATTTAATTAATAAAAGATTAATTAAACATGCCTACCTAGATTTTATTTTGGTTCCTTGACTGGATGTGTAAACTGATTAGTCGTGTACTTAGCACAAACTAAGTAGGTTTGATTATCATTTGATGTTAAGAATGATGATTCGAGTAGAGTGTAGTGACTATGACACTCCAATTTACCGGGCTTCCTTCTTGGCCGAAGGATAGCAAGTTAAGAGTTGGAAACATGATAAGTCTGCAAGACTTGGTTTCTATATGAGGTTGAGGGCCTCTTATCGATTGTTGGTCTGGAGGGACCGGGATCGGATTTATCCGAAAACCACTACGGACTAACTTATGCGTTCAAAAGCGAAAATTACTGGAAGACAATGATTTCTAAGACAGAGATCTTCATGATGTAGGGCTACTTGCCACTAACCTCTCGGGTGATTCCCATATATATGTTGGTAGTAGTGCCTTCGTTTTGAAAATCTTCGATTTGCAAGGGCCGCTCGCTACTAATCCTTGGGATGATTCCCAAACAAGATGTAGTAGGAGGGTACCTTCAGTTTGTCATGTTCCTGGACAACTTGTATGGATGATGTCTGACATTGCATTTTTAAGACCACATACATTGGTTTTTACTAACGTACATCTGTTTAGTGGTGTAAGAGGTAACCCCTCTTATACTTAACACCCTTCCCAGAGGCGTATGAACTTGGGGGTTGTACTTTCATGGAAATCAATTAGTGTGTTATTGGAAATGACAATGTGACATTCAAAGTGGGATTTGTCATGTGAAAGGTAAAACGTTACCTCATGCCTCACACATTGGGAACAACAAAAACAGGGTAGATGCGACAGGGCTAAATGGATCGCTCCCATTAGGAGATGTTCATCACCTTTCTAGATTATCCTCTAAATTTCGGGTTTATTGTGTATTCTATGACCACGGATAGGTCGGGAACGACCGGGTGATGACATATTCGGTACTATCTATGGTAGAGGTAGGCCGATCCTGTGTTTGTAGAGGGCAACGAGGCTATGCCTCAGTACACTCTTCTAGAGATGTACTGTACGAAAGGTAGTCCCTTACCTTGTCATTGTTAGAAATCCATTCTCCAATATGTGCCTTTACGGTTTTGATTGTAGAGCCTAGTATGCTGAAATTTAATTAATGCAACAATTTCGGCTATTTTAATATGTTATTTGAAAAGAATTTTCAAAGAATGTCATTAGAAACAATATCAAATGATTTAATAAAATGTTTTGGCTTTCATAAGGTAAAAACCCGATCTGTGTTTATGTGCGGCATGGTCTTACGAGATACCTTTATTTCAAAAGGTTTTATAGCATTAAAATCTAATTGAGATGTGTTTTCTCACGCTGGTTTACCAAACAGATCCAGGCATTCTTTCCTTTTAATGCTTAGAACAGACCGAGTATATTTACAGATTAGATTTGAATGCATTTTGGAGGAGTTTGGAGCAATAGGCTTCATCGATAGCTGGTTATTATCTTATTTTCGCTTTATTGGTTGTTTAAAATTATCAGCATTTGTGAGGACAGATTGTTATAACTTTCCAGACCGACGATTAGTGATTTGCTATTGTACTCTAATAAATGTATATTACAGTTTTTCCTTTTGTAAAGATCATTTTAATATTATATATTGTTCCGTTGCGTTGTGAGATTTCATAATTGTTTAGTTTCTACTTCTTCTGTTCTTTCTTCTTTCTTTTCCCCTTAACGGTTGGTGTTTCCGGTACTTGAATGCCCGACATACGATACAATGGACGTAATAATGTCGATTTTCGAGGGTTGAAAATTCTGGTTTGTTACAGAGCATACCACAAAATGCAAAAGCTAATCGGATGAAAAACCTAGTCGGGTACGTATAGTTGCAAAAACTAACCGGATGCCAAACCCAATCGGGTACGTATTGATGCAAAAGCTAACCGAATCCTATGCCTAATCGGGTACAGATGGAAACTAATCTATACTCAAGATATATTGTATAACTGAGCATACCTTTGAATCCAAAAGATAATCGGATGCCAAATCTAATCAGCTACGTACGGATGCAAGAGCTAAACGGATGCAAACCTAATCGGGTACGTATTGGTCCAAAAGCTAACCGGATGCCAAACCTAATTGGATACTATTGATGTCAAACCTAATTGAGTAGGAATGAAAACTAATCTATACCCGAGATATATTGTTTAACCGAGATGTAATGACCCGGAGTTTTGGACCAGTCAAATTCGCCGAAAACCTATCTGTTCTAAAACTACAAATGAAAACTACCGACTTAATACACAATATTATTTGTTAAATATTCAATATTACTAAATGTATAGGATACAGCTTTCAATTACACAAAATATCAGAGTAATCATTTATTCTATAGGTGTGCTTAAATAAAAAGATGACTCAATATTCAATAAATCTACTGCTGCACAACTCTTATGAAATAGACAGCAATATCCTATTCCTGCAAACTCAATAAACATGTCAAATGAGGAATAAAATATTAAGTAGGAAAGATATAACAACACAAGAAAAATAGCAACTAATAAATAGATAAACAGGAAAGGGTTATATTATTATTGGGGCTGCATCACTACCACTTGTGATTGCATACGTACCCCTATCTGCCCAATTAGATACAAGATCGAGCTAACGTAGTTCTCCTACAACAAATAGGACTCAAGGAGCATACGATACAACAAACAAATATACAATTTCCAAACTACCCACTTAGGCATAACCTTCACGTTTAGATTTCTTAAATCTAATTAACTTTATTATTTTCAAATTTTAATCTCTTTGAAAATACTTATTTGAAAATAATCTCATCGAACTAAATTCTCGGTTTTATTTCAAATCCTTCTTGATATATATATATCCTTTGTGTCAAACTATACTTTACTTCAGGATCTTAAAACAAATCACTTTTGAAATATTTACTTGAAAATTCTAAAATACTACTATAAAAGCATATCAAAATATATGCAACTAGATCGGGAAGTTTCTCCCAATAACAAGGCAACTGGGTCCCAGCCTTCACAAAGTCAATAAATAAGTATACTCTATTTAAGAGCGGACTATACATTGGGTTAAAATAACCCCTCTTTGCCCACCTTTTAGTTACGGGTTACCCGAATCATCGGTAACATAACAAATCATTTTTGTTCCTCGAAGTGACAAATAATTTTGCACTAATATTCGCAAATACTTTCAAACACGGTATTGTTTATTTTTCCAAAATCTTTTCGAAATCAATTTTCAAACCACCGGGATTTAAGTTCTCGAAATAATAGCTTTTTAAATCCTTTTTGGTCCAAAACATTTAAACCAACATTTATTCCTAAAATATCTTTTATATCAAAATATAGGAAAACACTTTTATAAATATTTATTTCCAAAAATATTTATATATCTCTTTGGAAATCATTTCATTCAAAAGATAAATATCTTTTTAATATAATAATAAACTCCTTTTATTATAATTAATTCCTTAACCAGTACTTTTATAACATATTCCTTCATGAAATCCTCTTTTAAAACAACTTCATTAAATTAAGTAAACCAAGATTATCGCTAAACACCTTATAGTCAAATTGTAGAATAAATCACAAGATGTTAGCCTACAATTGTTCTCTTTCCAAACCATGCTAAATAAAAAGGGTAATTGCTCATAAACTGGCCAAACACAATTCAAACAACCAAACAATGAATCAACAACATATTATTATCAATTATTAAACAAACTGAATAATAACGCATAAATCATAATTTAACCACCATATATAAATAAATGTCCAAAATTAACCTATTCAATTAATAATTCTACTTAATCATGCAGAATGGGGGGTTTGTTCTGCTAAATGATACCACAAATGAAATATAGTTATTTAATTACATTCAACATAATTAAATTTAATAACTAACAATCTATCAATATTTTATACTTTATCAAAAGTGTCAATAAATTACACTAATCTATTCTATTCGTTAGTACGAATCTAATGTCAAAGAACATGGGTTAAATAGACTTCGCATGGGTGAGGTAAACATTTATAAAGTTGACTGTTTCAATAAACAAAATCAATCAACTAAATAAAACAAACAATTCTCACCCTAAACCCAAGCTTGCAAGCCCACACTCATGGCCTAAGCTCATAAACTTTCCAACCCGCACTCCCCTTCCTTTCTCGCCTTCTATAGGCACTTTCCACATTCTCCCTCACATTTTCATACCGCTTGTACATAACATTTCCTAAGTTCCCATCCTTCTTCACGCATTTGAACACTTCCTTCACCATGCATGCATCTCTACACTAACTCATACATGTTTTAACGTACTACCTCTCCTCTAGCCGTGCACAACTGCTCCATCCCCCCATGCATGCGTTCACACATGAATACCCCAATACTACTTCCCATACACATGTATATATAGTGGTTTGAAAAGGGGTGAAGTATTATTAAAAATAAAAGTTGCTAAGTCGTCCCTTTTTGCCAAAATGTGAAAGTGAATATCCCCCACTCCGTGCCTTGCGTGTAGGCCTGCCAATGGTACGGGTTTCTGCCCGAGCCGGCCCTATTTATGCGGGTATGGGTTTCGCCTTTTACTACCCAAGCCTGACTCTGGCTCGATTCGGGTCGGGTATGGTTTTATCAAAACCCGGCCCGGTTAGGGCCCGATCCGACTATTAGTTTTTCGTCGTATCAAAACATGAGTGTGTATATTATTTATTTACTATATTGTTTGTTTACATGTAGATGTTTTTGCATACTTTTGTTATGAGCTTGACTGCATCACCGTCCAATTTATATGTTAACACTGTTTGTATACAAATTTTACCAAAGTTTCAGTTTTAAAATATGGTTTTAACATAAATATTCTGAGTTAGGTATACGATCATTACCCAACGGGCTTAAAAATCCCGATGGGTCGGGCTCGGATATTGGGTTGAAATACCCTGCGGGTTCAGGTCGGGCTCGGGTTTTAATTATTGTAATTGGACTCGGGTCCGGGTTTTATAATACCCGGACCGAACAATACCCATTGACAAGCCTACTTGCGTGTGTGCATATATTTATTAAAATAAAAATCTTCATAGCTAAGCAAAAGATAGTAAAAACATTTAATGCAAATATTCAATGCAAGGCAAACAATACTCAAGAGTACATGCGCATGTTCAAAGAGAAAGGCATGCTAAAAATAATAATTATGTTTGTTTAATATTTTTATTAATTAAAGTTTGGATGTACGACGCTACACACAATATCCTGTTCGTGTACGAGTCGCGAATGACAGAAATAAAACATGATCACGCACAACAATGTACCACGATCACAAAATAACAATAAATAGACAAGTTAACCTATTTTGTTAAATTTCCAAAATGCCGACGTTTGACGTAAAAAGCATCAAACTAAAATTTAATTATTTTCCAAATTAAAAATTATGGAAAATTTCTGTAAATTAAATTAAAAATATGTCATAAAAAATCATATCTTAATTTGAAATATATATTTTATTATAATTTAATTCAAATCCGAATATTTAAATATATTAATTATTCAAATTTGAAGCCCCAAAAACTACGGGTCATTACATTCTTTCCTCATTAAAAGAATTTCTTCCATGAAATTCTAATGACAGAAAAATATAATGAAAGCCAAACAATTAACAAAAGCTAAGCACATCAAAAATAATATCACTCATAACCCCGGTGGGAGGTACGGTGTGTTGTCCTATCCATTTTTATTTATCAAATTAAGATGTTTTCATTTTAAAATTCCTAGGTTGATTTACTAACCATAGGTAAATTCTACTTAGGCACCTAAGCTAAGCTCTGATACCAACTGTAACGAACCAGATTTTCGGACCAGTCAAATTCGCGGGAAACCCGTCCATTCTAAAACTACAAATGGAAACTACCAATTTAATGCATAATATTATTTGATAAATATTTAATATTTCTAATTGTATAGGATACAACTTTCAATTACACAAAATATCAGAGTAATCATTTATTCTACATATGTGCTTAAATACAAAGATGAGTTAATATTCAATTTATCTACCGCTGCACAACTCTAATGAGAAAGACAACAATATCATATTCCTGCATACTCCATAAACATGTCAAATGCGAAATAAAATAGTAAGTAGGAAAGATACAACAACACAAAACAAATAGCAACCAATAAACAGATAAACAGGAAAGGGTTATATTTTTATTGGGGCTGCATTACCACCACTTGTGACTGCCTATTATCCCTATCTAATTGGGTACCCAATCAGATACAGGATCAAGCCAACGTAGTTCTCCTACCACAAATAGGACTCAAGGAGCCTACGATGCAACAAACAAATATGTATTTCCCAAACTACCCACTTAGGTTTAACCTTCACATTTAGATTTCTTAAATCTGATTAACTTTATTATTTTCAAAATATAGTCTCTTTGAAAATACTTATTCGAAAATTATCTCTTCGAACTAAATTCCCGGTTTTATTTCAAATCCTTTTTGAAATATATATCCTTTGTATCAAGCTATACTTTACTTTGGGATCTTAAAAAAATTACTTTTAAAATATTTATTTGAAAATCCCAAAATATTAAAAGCATATCAAAGTATATGCAACCAAATCAGGAGGTTTCATCCAATAACAAGGCAACTGGGTCCCAACCTTCACAAAGTCAATAAATAAGTATACTCTATCTAAGAGCGGACTATACTGTGAGTTAAAATAACCCCTCTTTTCCCACTTTTTAGTTACAGGTTACCGAAATCATCGGTAACATAACAAATCATTTTTGTTCCCGAAGTGACAAATCATTTTGTACTAGTATTCATAAATACTTTCAAACACAGTATTGTTTATTTTCCCAAAATCTTTTTGAAATCAATTTTCAAACCACTAGGATTTAAGTTCTCGAAATAATAGCTTTTTAAATCCTTTTGGTCTAAAACATTTAAACCAACATTTATTCCCAAAATATCTTTTATATCAAAATATGGCTAAACACTTTTATAAATATTCATTTCCAAAATATTTATATATCTCTTTGGAAATCATTTCATTCAAAAGATAAATATCTTTTAAAATTATAATAAACTCCTTTTATTATAATTAATTCATTAACCAGTACTTTTGTAACATATTCCATCATGAAAATACTCTTTTAAAACAACTTCAATAAATTCAAGTAAACCAATATTATCGCAAAACACCTTATAGTCAAATTATGAAATAAATCATAAGGTGTTAACATATAATTGTTTTCTTTCCAACCCATGCTAAATAAAATGGGTAATTGCTCATAAACTGACAGAGCTTAATTCAAACAACCAAATAATCAATCAACAACGTATTATAATCAACTATTCAACAAATTGAATATAACACATGAATCAGAATTTAACTAGCATATATAAATAAATGTCCAAAATTAACCAATTCAATTAATAATTCTACTTAATTATAGCAGAATGTGGGTTTGTTCAGCTAAATAGATATCACAAATGTAGTATAGTTATTTAATTAAGTAAAACGTAATTAAGTTTAATTACTAACAATTTATCAGTACTTTATACTTTATCAAAAGTGTCAATATATTACACTAGTATGTTCTATTCGTTAATACGAATCTAGTGTCGAAAGCCGCGGGTTAAACGGACTTCGTATGGGTGAGATAAACATTTTTAAAGTTAACTGCATTAATTAACAAAATCAATCAACTAAATAAAACAAACAATTCTCACCCTAAACCCAAGCTTGCAAGCTCACACTCACGGCCCAAGCTCCATAAACTTTCCAACCCGCACCCATCTTCCTTTCTCACCTTCTACACACGTTTGCCATATTCTCCCTTGCATTTTCATGCCGTCTGTACACAATATTTCCCACGTTCCCATCCTTCTTCACGCCTTTCAACACTTCCTTCACCATGCATGCATCTCCACACTAACTCACACATATTTTAACGTACTACCTCTCCCCCTAGTTGTGCACGGCTGCACCATCCCTATGCATGCATTCACACATGGACACCCTCATACTACTACCCACACATGTATATATAATGGTTTGAAAAAGGGTGAAGTATTATTAAAAAAAAGAAGAAAGTTGCCGAGTCTTCCCTTCTTGCCAAAAAAATGGGAAAGTGGACATCCCTCCGTGGCTTGTGCGTGTGCATATATTTATAAAAATCAAAAACTTCATAGCTAAGCAAAAGATAGTATAAACATTTAATGCAAGGGAAACAATACTCAAGAGTACATGCGCATGTGGAAAGAGAAAGGCATATCAAAAAAAAATTGTGTTTGTTTAATATTTTTATAAATTAAAGTTTTTGGGTACGATGCTACACAATATCTCATTCGCGTACGAGTCACGGATGACATAAATAAAAACATGACCGCGCATAAAAATGTGCCACGATTGAACACCCACACCCCTTAATATACTCAAAAGGACACATTAAAAGGTGTGGTGCGTTGTAGGTATAACTAAAACTAATAGAGACTAAGATTCACAAGACAACAATAGATAAAAACAGCGGAAACTAAATAAGTATTAATTAAAAAAAAGCCTTAGAATTAATTCATAAATAAGTCAAAAGCCAAATAAAACATTCAAAACCCATAGTGCCTTATAAAGTAAAACTTCAAAGTCTCAAAATCAGAGTATGTAATATCCCTCATAAATAAACCAGTGCTTACAAGAACAACTACTGAAAATAAAAGGAGTACATAGAAGAAGTCTCCTCCAAGAAGAACTCCAAGCTGCAGCAATCTACTAGCTTCTTCCTTGATTTCCTAAGGGGGAAAAAGGGGAAATAAAGGAGCGGGTCAGACTAAAAGTCTGGTGAATGATAGTAATTACTAAAGTCTTTAAGCAAGATAAAAGTAATAGACTCTACAACATTCTAGCATAAATAAGGATAACAAAGGAAATAGGAAAGAGATAAACTGGAAATAATACGATTAAATATTGCTCAAGATAGGTTAACTTTGATTGCTTGCACTTGTTCTGATTTAATTAGGCTGAATTTCTAATCCTGTAATTAGGATGTGACCCTAATTCTACCCTTTTTGATCAACCTGCTACTCCATAAACCTTTCTGTGGACCAGCCGCTATATAACTCCCTACACAGCATCCAATGGTATCTATGAAAGATGCACAGAGCAACTACTGCGGATCCAGACGACATATATAGCTCCCTACACAGAAGGCAATGGTGTCTACTAGGAAACCATACTAAGCACTTGGAACTCATAGCTATTACAGAGCACCCGATTGGAAGTCGCACGCGTAACTACCACCATGCCCATGCTATCTTTTATTCCACCTATTGGGTCTTCTTATTACCTCTAACGTACAGCATAGCGTGCCCCTCATCTCAGGCTAATGCGAGATCATCGTGTGTCCTTAGAAAAATAGGGAAAATGCTATTGGTACCGGCCCTTCATCCAAACAATATCTAGTTGCGCCCCTTATCCAAATCCCCGTGATTTGGACTTCTATTTGACCAATTACTACCATTTTAGCATAAGCGTGCCCTAGGGAATGCTATTTGGTATAGGTCCTACTTTCATCTTTGCTTATTAACTTAGATAAATTATTTAAATAAGCCTTTATTACCATTTTTACTTTCTACGCTTATTAATTTATCCCAAGCCTTAAAATAAGCCTCATTATGTTCTTTTTTTTCTTATTATAACCTATGTTATAATCATGTTTATTACTTAATCCAAGGTCTAAGTGTGAAAAAAAGCTTCTTCCATCTTTTACTTCATTTAGTTATAATCCTAAGTTATAACTATGCCAATTATCTTTAATTAGTCCAATTCTAATTATAATTAGGCGTAATTTCAGTCCAATTCCATTATTTATTACAGTCTTTATAATTTACATCTTATTTTATTCATTTAATATTCTTACTTATTAAATCCATATTCGCGTTCAATTTATTCTAATCCATACGCGCAGAAAAGGGGAATGAAGAGAATAGACGCTTGCATAAAATCCAAAGCATCGAAAAGATGTTAATAAGAAATAAATAACAGTAAATATACTTAAATACTGTAAATAGACTATAAAATAATAAAAAGCTATGCTTAACAGTAATAATTTATAATTAACAGAAATAATACTAAAATTACTTAAAGGAATAACTGAATAGACTGAAAATAATTAAAAACTCTAAATAATTACTGAAAAAGGGCTATTCCAAAAATCATAGTAAAACTACAACTATTGGAAACCCTATTATTTTAAATTACTTAAAGAAATCTTAAAATAATTACAATCACTCACCTCTGGTCCTAAGCTCTTCCTTTGATCTTCCCGGATTCACTTGGAGTTGTAAAATAATTTTTATTAAAAAGATTCTCTCCTTGGAAAATTATTTCTTTTAGGGTCCTTTCTGAAAAGGTGAACCCAAGCGGAGAAAATCTAGAATGAGAAAAAGTGTTAGGTCTAGAGGTCTATTTATATGTGTAGAAGTGGATCTCCGACCATTGGATTTGGAGATTGAATAGGATGCAACCACATCATAGGCTGAATAGGAGCCATCGGAAGCAAAAACGGAGGGACTGGATTAAAAAAAGGTGCAAATGACGTGTTCTGACGTCTCTAATTCATTCGAACGAATTTACGTTCGTTCTCCTGCCAAATTACAAGGCGGGTCGACTGGGCGGTCGACCGCCCCCTTCCCCAGGTCGACCGACCGGTCGACCTGGCCGTGTGTGTGTATATATATATATTCGTTATATTTCTGCTTATTTTGTTTATTTTATAACTTGGTCATATTAGCTCGGTTTCTGATGTTCTATATATGGAAATTGACCAGAAAATTACCATGGACACAATGGTGCAACTTCCGTGGCTTAATTTTGATAATTTCACATAGTTATTTTATTATTTAATTAATTAATAAATAAATTATTACGGGTTAAATTTCGGGTTGTTACATTCTCCCCTCCTTAAGGCATTTCGTCCCCGAAATCTCTAAGGATAGAAGAATGTACTAAATGTTTTCATCCAATTCTACAACCAACTACTCAATCATCAACCATTCATACATTGTCCTTAAAGTTTTCTAATTTATTTTATGGTACTTATGCAATTAGTGTAGTGTAAATGTCCCTAACTAACAAAAAGATTAGGCGGTCCACTGATTCAGTTGACCTCCTTTTTATGCAATCATGTCTGTGCCATATATCCAAATGAATGCAAAAATTTCCTAATTATAACCAATAGTTCTATATGCGTGCTACAAACATCATCCAAATGCAACAATCATGTGATAGTCATCCATTTATAGCAATCATGGAAATAAAATAAAAATGCGCACATATCCATATGCATATGCTCTAGTGTCCTTGTTAGGCCGATCCCTAAGGAATAATAGTGCCTAGTGTACCTATGTGCATCCATAGCATCCACTAGCAAACACTTGCAACCACTAGCATACATCATTCATAACATGTTCTATTAACATGTTTACATCAAATCCTACCATCCATAAATTAAAACCTAAGTTCTACCCTCCCAAAGGATAATAAAGGAAAGAACCTATTCAAATCTAAAGATGGAAAAAGGAATTCTAAAACTTACCATCAAAAAGATAAGGATAGGAAGTATGAATCTTCTCCTCTGCTTCCCAAGTGGCGTCTGCAACATCATCTCTCAATTGCACCTTTACCAGTGGAACCTCCTTATCCCTTAGTCGCTTGATATCTCTTCCAACAATCTTCAAGGGGATATGCCGAATAGAAGCTTCTCTTTCTACCTCCACCTCCTCTAATTGACTAGGCTCTACTACCTCCGTCGAGTCATGTAAGCACTTTCGCAAGTGCGAAACATGGAAAACGTCGTGCACTCCTGCGATCCTATCTGGTAGCCTCACTCGGTAAGCCATCTTCCCAACTATCTCTGTGATAGGAAATGGTCTAACAAATCTAGGGGCTAACTTTCCATTTGATCCGAATCTTACCACTTTCCTAAGAGGGGATACTTTGATAAAAACTAAGTCTCCAACCTCAAACTCTAAGTCTCTCCTCCGCTTATCCGCATACGACTTCTGTCTGTCTTGAGCCGTCTTCATCCTTTGTCGAATCAAATCAACCCTCTTAGAGGTCTCCCTAACCATATCCGGTCCAAGTAAAAACTTCTCTGTAGACTCTACCCAACACCAACATTATGGGGACTTGCAAGGTCTCCCATATAAAGCCTCAAATGGTGCCATTCCTATACTTGTTTGGTAACTATTATTGTACGCAAACTCAACCAATGGAAGATGCTCCTCCCAAGTTCCTCCAAAGTCCAAAATGCACATCCGCAGCAAATCCTCCAGCACTCTATTTACCCTCTCCATTTGGCCATCCGTCTGGGGGTGATAGGCCGTACTCAACCTAAGTTGCGTCCCTAGCGCCTCTTGTAAGCTTCTCCAATACTCACTAGTGAAAATAGGATCTCTATCACTAACAATAGTAGAAGGAACTCTGTGTAGACGGACTATCTCTCGAATATACAAGGGTGCCAAATATGAAGCCATACGCTTACTCTTAACTGGGATGAAGTGAGCACTCTTGGTCAATCTATCAACAAACGCCCAAATGCAAGTGTTTCTTTTCCTAGAATGGGGTAAACCATCAATGAAATCCATAGAAATACTATCACACTTCCACTCCGGTACATCTAAGGGCTGAAGTAATCCACCAGGATTATGCTACTCTGCTTTTACCCTTTGGCATATGAGACACATAGCTGCGAATTCTGCCACGTCCTTCTCCATACCACCCCAATAAAACATCCACTTCATATCCCGATACATTTTATCACCACCAGGATGAATAGTCATACGAGAATGGTGCGCCTCCTCCAAAATTGTTCTCAACAAGTCACCGGCATGTGGAACACAAAGCCTCCCATCCCTCCTAAGCCATCCTCTGCTATCAATGGAATAGCATTGGAGATGTCTTGAGACCTCTCCTCGGCTAATCCTATCCACAATGTCGATGAGTTCTGAATCCTCCCGCTGCCTCGAGCCAATCTGATCTATAAGGGTAGGCCTTACCTCTAAGGTTACCAACAATCCGGGAGTAATGTCCGTAGAGGGCTTAAAATCAAAAGTAGAATAAACTCCAAGCTCCTCCACTCTACGAACAAAGGACTAAGGGTTGCTTTCTTTCTACTCAATGCATCCACAACCACATTACCCTTGCCAAGGGTATAAGCTATCTCAAAATCATACGAGGCTAAAAACTCCATCCACCTTTGTTGCCTCAAGTTCAAGTCCTTCTGCGAGAATAGATACTTCAAAGACTTATGGTCGGTAAAAAGCTCAAACCTCTCACCAAGCAAATAGTGCCTCCAAGTCTTAAGTGCAAAAACTAAGGCAGCCAACTCCAAATCGTGGGTAGGATAGTTCTTCTCATGCGTCCTCAACTGCCTACTACCATAACACACTACCCTTCCTTCTTGCATCAACACTGCTCCTAGACCCATTCCGCATGCATCAGTGTATACAGTGAAAGGCTTAGCTCCGTCGGGTAAAACTAACATTGGTGCACTAGTAAGGGCTCTCTTAAGCTTCATGAAGGAATCCTCACAATCCACGTCCCACACGAACGCTTTGTTCTTCTTAGTAAGGCGTGTGAGTGGTGCCGAAATCTTGGCAAAGTCTCTAATGAACTTCCTATAGTAACCTGCCAATCCTAGGAAGCTCCTAATCTCGGTAACATTCTTCGGGACCTTCCAATCTTGTACTGCATAATCTTGGCGGGGTCAATAGCCAAACCTTCCTTCGTGACTACGTTTCCCAAGAAACGAACTTCCTCTCTCCAAAAATGACACTTCGAAAACTTAGCTCTCAAATGATGGTTACGAAGTGTGCGAAGAACTTCTTCCAAATGAACAACATGCTCCTCCATACTCATGGAAAATACCAAGATATCATCCACGAATACCACCACAAACTTATTTAGGACATCCCTAAAGACGCGGCTCATCAAATCAATGAAATAGGCTGGAGCATTGGTTAGCCCAAAAGGCATAACCAACCACTCGAAGAATCCGTCCGGTGTCCTAAAGGCAGTCTTATCTATGCTGTCATCGGCGACTCTAAGCTGATGGAATCCCGTGGCTAAATCAAGTTGAGAGAAAACCGAAGAACCTACTAACTAGTCAAAAAGATCATCAATCATAGGAAGTGGATATCGGTTGTTCTTGGTGAGCTTATTCAATTCCTTATAGTCCACGCAAAGTCGGAGAGAACCATCCGCCTTAGTGGCAAAGACGACTGGCACTCCCCACTCTGATATGCTCCTTCTTATGAATCCCTTCTCCAAGAGCTCACGAATCTGTTGCTCAATTCTTTCCTCTCCCTAGGTGCCATGTGTCTCACAGGAGGTGCTACTAGCTTGGCATTCTCGGTAAAATAAATCCTGAAGTCAATCTCTCTCTTAGGGGGTAGTCCCCTAACCTCCTCAAAGACGTCTGCAAAATCTTTGATGACAGGAACTGAATGCAACACTAATGAAGATGAATCGAGGGAATAGAGAAAACTAAACATGACTGACCCTTGCGGGTCGCAAGATACCTCCAGAGTCCTACCATAGCAAGTCTCAAGTCTAACGACTCTCCTCTCGCAGTCTAAGATAGCTCCGTATGTGGATAGCTAATCCATCCCTAAGATCATCCCATATCCCGAGAATCCCAAAACATAGACATCGCAGTCAAACTCTACGCCTAGGATAACGATTTTCAAACCCCTACAAATCATAGATACGTGTGTCGATCTTCCTATGGGGTTTGAAACAATAATGGGGTCTACTACTAATGATATGTCTAAGTGCAAACAATCTACTAGAGAGCTAGAGATAAAAGAGTGTGATGCTCCAGAATCAAATAAAGTACGAATAGGAAAATCAGATATAGAAATCAAACCTTCAACTGTGACTTTCCTACCTCTATCTGGAATGCTACCGGAAGGTGTTGTGTCTAATGCCTGAATCTGCGCAACTGGTGCACTCGCTCCTTGGGGACAACTCCTACTCATATGACCGGGCTGCCCACAAGTATAACACTTACCCTTCATCTTCTCTTTCTAGCAATCCTTGGCTACACGTCCAACCTTCCCACAAACATGGCATTTTATTCCGTTCTTAATCTGCTTCTGAGGACCATCACCTTTCTTCTTCTTCTTATTCTTTTCCTGCCACTTCTTCTTTGGACCTTCTGACTTAACCTCCTCTTTAGACTCTCCTTCCTTGACCGTATCCGACATAAGCGCCATCTTGACCAAAGACTCATAAGTATCTCCCATAGGTACATGAGTCAGCAATAATCCCTGAAGGGGTTGATTCAATCCCTTCACAAACTTAATAGCTTCCTTGTGCGACGTGTTCACCAAGTCCATACCAAACCGCAACAGCTCATTGAATTGATTGATGTACTCCTTGACCGACAAACTCCTTTACTTCAAATTGATAAACTTCTCTAGCTGAACACTCTCTTCTACCTGAGATAGAAACTTCCTATCGAATCACTCTCGGAATTCATCCCAAGTAATATTCCTTCCCTCTAACTCGATCACCTCCCGCCAATAAGATGCCTCCTCCTTCAGTTGCCAAGCGGCTAGCTGAACTCACTGCTGACCATCCAATCCCAAAAGGTCAAAAATCTTCTCTATGTCCCTAAGCCATGCTCTCGCCTCCACAAAAGTCTCCTTGCCAGAAAAAGTCTTCCCACCCAAACTCGCAAAATCTTTACAAAGCTTAGAGAAATTGATGGTGGCAAATGGGTTGATGGGATTCCCACCCGCTGGTGCAGGATCGGGCGCAGGCCCATGGACCTCTAGAATCGTGGCTTGTAAGTACCTATGAAACTAGGCTGGGACTGGAATGCCCTCGGGAAGGTTCGGGGCATCAGCCATTCTACGAAAAGAAAAAGGGTAGTTTAGGAAAGAGTCAAAGGGAGATTGAACTGGAGTTATGAGGGGATTTTTATAAATATTCTTTTATACTTAAAATCATTTTCAAAAGTTCTTTTCTGAAAAATACTTTTAAAACAAGTTATTTTGAAAAATATTTTACTTTCAAAATAAATTTTTGGAATCCTGTAACCTTAGGCTCTGATACCAAGTGAAACACCCCACACCCCTTAATATGCCCAAAAGGACACATTAATAGGTGTGGTGCGTTGTAGATTTAACTAAAGCTAACAGAGACTAAGATTCACAAGACAAAAATAGATAAAAACAACGGAAACTAAATAAGTATTAATTAAAACAAAGCCTCAGAATTAATTCATAAATAAGTCAAAAGCCAAATAAAACATTAAAAATCCATAGTGTCTTACAAAATAAAACTTCAAAGTCTCAAAATCAGAGTATGTAATATCCCTCATAAATAAACCAGTGCATACAAGAACAACTACTGAAAATAAAAGGAGTACATAGAAGAAGTCTCCTCCAAGAAGAACTCCAAACTACAGCAATCTACTAGCTTCTTCCTTGATTGCCTAAGGGGGGAAAGGGGGAAATAGAGGAGTGGGTTAGACTAAAAGTCTGGTGAATGATTGTAATTACTAGAGTCCTTAAGAAAGCTAAAAGTAATAGACTCTACAACAGTTCTAGCATAAATAAGGATAACAAAGGAAATAGAAAAGAGATAAACTGGAAATAAATACAATTAAATATTGCTCAAGATAGGTTAACTTTGATTGCTTGCACTTGTTCTGATTTAATTAGGCTGAATTCCTAATCATGTAATTAGGATGTGACTCTAATTCTACTCTTTTTGATCGGCCTGCTACTCCATAGACCTTTCTGTGGACCAGCCGCTATATAACTCCCTGCACAACAGCCAATGGTATCTACGGAAGATGCACAGAGCAACTACTGCGGATCCGAACGACATATATAGCTCCCTACACAGAAGGCAATATGTCCTAAAATTTTCACACGAGATTGCCAAAAATGGCACTTAGAAAACTTTGCTTTCAATTGATTGCTCCTAAGAGTTTACAACACAATCTGAGATGTTTTTCATGGTCTTCCTCGATTTTAGAATAAACAAGAATATCATCGATAAAGATGAGAACAAATCGATCGAGGAAGTCTTTGAAAATTCGGTTCATAAGGTCAATGAAATAAGCTGGAGCATTCGTTAAACCAAACGGCATAACAAGCCATTCATAAGATCCATAACAAGTACGAAACGATGTCAAAGGAATGCTATCCTCTGCAATACGAAGCTGATGAAAACCGGTTGCTAAGTCTAACTGTGAAAAGACTCTAGCATCGCAAAGTTGATCGAATAGATCATCAATCCAAGGTAAGGGATACTTATTCTTGATGGTGAAATCATTAAGCTTGCGGTAGTCAATGCAAATCCTAAGTGTACCATCAGATTTCTTCACAAAGATAGCTGAAGCTCCCCAAGGAGAGGAACTAGATCGAATAAACTATTTTGCTTCCAATTCGGATAATTGTTTACACATCTCCTCTTTTCCTTATTGGACATACGATAAGGAGGAAGAGTAATAGGTAGAGCTTTAGGGATTAGATTAATTTTGAACTCAATTGCTCGTTTATGTGGTAATCCTAAAACGGGCTCAAATATATCGAGAAATTCACGAACAATGTGAATGAGGGAAATGACATCTTCCTCGTCATCATTATCGTCATCATGTGGATTTAGAGAATATAAGGATGCTCCCGAATTGGAATCTGAATCTTTAAGAACAATGAAATCTGCTTAACAGATCGGGAATGTCGAAGTTGGATAGTCCTCTCGGGGCATAGGATGTGGGCTTCATAACAATTAAGCCAATCCATTTTCAAAGTCATTCTGAAACCTAAGTAACGCATAACATGCAAATCGGCACGGAAAGCATAATCACATAGAATAATTTCAACATCCTTACAAAATATACTGAGTGTTGCAGATCCACCAACCGGATCCGCAATTCTTAATGAAGTCATCAAGCCCATAACTTCAACATCACTCTCTTTATCCGCAATTCTTAATGAAGTCATCAAGTCGAAGAGCGATATCTACAAGCTGATCGAAAGGCACTTCTAGTTTCAGAAGTAAAGGCTTTTTGAGGTTCTTATTCAACCTATAGATAAACATCTGATTTTTCTTCAATGGGGTATTAATATACTCGACCCCATATTTAGAGAGGGACTCAAAAGATGCGACATAATCTGTCACAGAAGATTCACCTTGGATAAGGTCAATAAAGTGTCGGGCTAAAGTTACCTTTTCAGCTTCCAGCACAAACTTCAACTCGAACCTTTCCTGGAATTTCTCCCAAGTAAGATCCGCTTCAACAATTTCCGAAACCAAAAGCTCATACCAATCTAATGCTCTCTCATGGAGCATGCTAGAAGCCACTTGGACACGATGTAGATCCACAAGATTCATGCGAGAAAAGATGTGGTTGCATGTTCTAATCCAAGCTTGGACTTCTATAACGCTTTCGGAACTCTTGAATGGCCTTCCACCCAAATTGGTGTAATCACTGCACAAGCGTGCAAACCCGAATTTAGGATGAGTAGGCTCTGGAATGGGTCTGGCGGCTTGGGCATTCTTTACAAGATCCAAAAGTTGTTGGGCAGAGATGAACACGCCATCCTGAGGAGTAGCACTAGATTGACCGGCGCTAGGACGGCCAGGTCTAACCATTTCTCTTCTTTAAGAAAGAAAGAAAGAAGAGGAAAAAGGTTATTCTCAGAATGAATATCAAACAAACTTGATTGATAAAACAAGGCATCATAAAAGAAAATAAGATAGAACGGGTCCTAAGACACAATTAAATCCTAAGGCATGATTCCTAAGAGAGACTTAGGACAATGATTCTTGTCATAATATTCTATATTGTTCCGAAGTTTGGCTCCGATACCAAGTTGTGACGCCCCACCTCTGTACTCACACTAGCCAAGGACACTACGGGGTAATGCTGTCGACTAGCACGAAGAATAAGGCTGTTGAGTAGCGACCATCTGTGTAATTTCTTTGTGCGAGTACCGATATGTCAGATAGTATGACATGCATTTCATTTCAAGAGGAAATCTAACATATCCAATACAAACTCAAAACTACTACACAGTGGTTATATGGCCTTCGGAAACAAATATAAAATAAGCATAACACAAATCAGTCACAGATATTCATATCACTAAGGCGGAAACAAATATGAATATAACACATAGAAGTGAACATCAAAGTAGTGGCCATACAAGATTCACTACATCACAAAAGAATAGGTACAAGTGATAGACAAAAGAATATGTATACATCATGGAGTCTATCTCGAATGTGTAAAAACAAAAACTACTGAGCTAAAGTAGTTAGCCAAAAGTCAGAAGCTAGTCCCTGCTAAGAAGTCAAGTGGCAGTACCTGAAACATCTCGGTCTGACTCGAGTATTATTTAAGAAGAAAAATAATAAACGGATCAGTCTAGCTATAAATATCATACAAGATGAGATAGGATAAGAGATATGACAAAAATATATGATAACAATAATGTCATACCGTGACAAGTATATATTTGATAATAATGAAAATCATACAATATCTCAAATCTCCTCAAATATCCAAAAAGAATATCATATTCTTTAGCTTATTCACCAAACCTCGAATATTGACAAAACATATCAATGCAAATCACAAAAAATTGGTGAAACACAATTTCCAAAAATCAATAATTAGAAATCCAGAAAACACAAAGGGGGAAGCCTATCACAAATAGGAGCATGCAAACTCACCAACACGTGTATCACAAACGGTGCAACGACGTAGTACAACGATACATCCAAGGAACTTGAAACTCAAATAAGCCAGAACAATGACGTAGTACAACGATACGCCCGATGAACCTAAAACTCAAATAAGCCGGAACAACGACGTAGTACAACGATACGCCTGATGAACCTGAAACTCCATTAAACGGTTAAAAAAAACCATGGGTCGCTAGCCCATAAATATGAGCCGAAGCTCCAAAAATGATCATCATTGATCAAAAAGAAGTGTAAATTACACTAAGCTAGTAAATAAATGAGTTTAGCTTCATGTCCCATAACCACCGGCTTAACTTAAATATTTACGAACAAATTGTAGATTTTCACTCAAAGATTGTCACAAGATTTCAATCGAACAAGTCCAAAAAGTAACCGACGAAGTAAATGCAAGCGTTTCATACCACTTGTTTTGCTAAGTCGTTTAATTAGATTTCTCATACGAATGAGGTAAAGGTTTGTATATACTATAGATTGGAAATCGGTTTTAAAAACGAGCGTTGTATTAAAAGTAATGTTGAAATCATTTTTGTGAAAGAGTTTGAGTATTTACTACTAGTACAAAAACCTTTGTATATTAAAGTGACAAATCACAGAAATGATTGTAAAAACAATCTATCACCAAAAATCCACATTCGATGACGTGAATTAAAACCATGAAAATTGATATCAAATCCATCAAATGGATATTCCCAAAAATCCAAAAAAGAAGTCATCAAAGTCAATAATAAATGACAACAACTAACCGGATCAACAAAAATCGATAAAAATTGGAAATTCACCCAAAAATAGGTAAATAGGCAAAATTTCACAGGACCAGACGTCTGGTTGGTTTGGCCAGGCGTCTGACCCGGGGTTCTGGAAATTTATATTTTTTTCTCCTCTTTCTTTTTAATTCCTGAAGCCATCCAGACGTATGGTTGAGTTTAACCAGACTTTTGGTTCTGGGCTCTGGAATTTTATTTTATCTTTTCGTTTTAAAACTTTTTCCAGAAGCCCCTACCAGACGTTTGGATTTTTCAACTAGACGTCTGGATGCCTGGGCCTGGGCAGAATTTGCCTAGGCCAATGATGGCCAAATCGATTCGAATGCGATCGGACGAGCCGTGGAGGCTAAGGATTTATGCCAAACGACAACCCAACCCTATAGGCTCTTCGATACACCCCAAATAACATGTCCAAACATCCAAGATAGGATCTTTAAAGATTTTGACTTCAAAATCAAAAATTGGCAAAATTCAACAAACCAATTCAAATCAAAAGCAATTGAACATGAAATAGATGTTAGGAATTCATACCTAACAACAATGAAAGCTATAGATAGAGATGTGAGTTCAATAACTCACCTTTAAACTCAAAAGCAACAATTGAGAAGCTCTAAAACAAGGAAAGATCAACTCCACTTCAATCTCAACTCTAGAAGCTCCAATCGTTGATCATATACAAATATTTCCTAAGTTAGGTTATAGGAAATTATGAAAATTGGAGAGGGATTGAGATGGAGAAGATGAATAGGATGCTTACCTAAGCTTCTCCTTGATTTTGGAACTAGAACCTGAATTCCTAAGAGAAACTAGGCTTAGGAATTTTAATTTCCTCTTCCCACCATTCTTCCTAGGACTTGAGTGTTAGGAAATTATGAGTGGAATGATGAATGAAGAGAAGTGGAGTGGGAGTTATTAGGTAGAAGAGTTTGGGTTCTCTTGTTGGGTTAGTGGGCTAGAACACAACCCAAAGCCCAAACAAAATACCAAAATCCTAATCAACTCCAAACATATCAATGTTTATACTCAAACAAGTTGTAAACGTCGATTTAAAATCAATGGAAGTGATCTCGAGTCCGAATTCGACTGTTTACAAAAAGTCACATTTCGGACTTTAAATTCAACTAACGATGTTATATTTAAATAAAACATTTAAATATATAAATCGTAAAATATGCGGGTTGTTACAGATATATTATTATTGAGGCTGCATCACTACCACCCGTGGCAACCTACGTATCCTTATCTAATTGGGTACCCAATTAGATACAGGTTCAAGACAACGTAGTTCTTCTACCGCAAATAGGACTCAAGGAGTCTACGATGCAACAAACAAATATGTAATTCCCAAACTACCCACTCAAGCTTAACCTTCACATTTATAATTCTCAAATATAATTAACTTTATTATTTTCAAAATATAATCTCTTTGAAAACACTTGTTCAAAAATATTATCTTCGAACTAAATTCCTGGTTTTATTTCAAATCCTTTCTGAAATATATATCCTTTGTATCAAACTATACTTTACTTCGGGATCTTAAACAAATCATTTTTGAAATATTTATTTGAAAATCCCAAAATACTACTATAAAAGCATATCAAAATATTTGCAAACAGATCAGGAGGTTTCTCCCAATAACAAGGCAACTGGGTCTCAGCCTTCACAAAGTCAATAAATAAGTATATCCCTCTATCTAAGAGCAGACTATAATGTAGGTTAAAATAACCTCCCTTTGCACACTTTTTAGTTACGGGTTACCCGAATCATCGGTTACATAACAGATCATTTTTGTTCCTTGAAGTAACAAATCATTTTTTGTCCTTCTTGAAATAATAGCTTTTTAAATCCTTTTTTGTCCAAAACATTTAAACCAACATTTATTAACCAAAATATCTTTTATATCAAAATATGGGAAAACAAGTTTATAAATATTTATTTCTAAACTATTTGTATATCTATTTGGAAATCATTTCATCCAAAAGATAAATATCTTTTTAAAATTATAATAAACTCCTTTTATTATAATTAGTTCCTTAACCAATACTTTTATAGCATTCCTTCATGAAAATCCTCTTTGAAAATAACTTCATTAAACTGAAGTAAACCAATATTATCGCTAAATACCTTATAGTTAAATTGTGAAATAAATCACAAGATGTTAGCCTACAATTGTTTTCTTACCAACCCATGGTAAATAAAAAGGGTAATTGCTCATAAACTGGCCGAGCACAATTCATACAACCAAACAATCAATCAACTACATATTATTATCAACTATTCAACAAATCGAATAATAACACATAAATTAGAATTTAACTAGCATATATAAATAAATGCCCAAAATTAACCTATTCAAATAATAATTCTACTTAATCACGAAGAATGAGGGTTTGTTCTGCAAATAGATACCACAAATGAAGTATAGTTATTTAATTACGTTCAACGTAATTAAATTTAATCCCTAACAATTTATCAATATTTTATACTTTATCAAAAGTGTCAATAAATTACACTAGTTTGTTCTATTCAATACAAATCTAGTTTTGAAGACCGCAGGTTAAACGGACTTCGTATGGGTGAGATAAATGTTTTTAAAGTTAACTACTTTAATTAACAAAATCAATTAACTAAATAAAACAAACCATTCTCACCCTAAACCCAAGCTTGCAAGCCCACACTAATGGCCCAAGCTCCACAAACTTTCCAACCCGCACTCCTCTTCCTTTCTCACCTTCTACACACACTTTCCATATTCTCCCTCACATTTTCATGCCATTTGTACACAACATTTCCCACGTTCGCATCCTTCTTCACGCACTTGAACACTTCCTTCACCATGCATGCATCTTTACACTAACTCATACATATTTTAACGTACTACCTCTCCCCTAGCTGTGCACGGCTGCTCCATCCCCTCATGCATGCATTCACACATGAACACCCCCATACCACTTCCCACACATATGAATATACAGTGGTTTGAAAAGGGGTGAAGTATTATTAAAAAAAGAAAGAAGAAAGTTGTTGAATCTTCCCTTCTTGCCAAAAAGAAAATGTGAAAGTGAATATCTACCAAACCTCCCTGGTGCCTTGCATGTGTGCGTATATTTATAAAAATCAAAAACTTCATAGTTAAGCAAAAGATAGTACAAAAGTTCAATGAAAGGCATACAATACTCAAGAGTACATCCACATGTGCAGAGAGAAAGACATGTCAAGAAAGAATTGTGTTTGTTAATAATTTTACAAATTAAAATTTTGGTGTACGACGCTACACAATATCCCGTTCGCGTACGAATCACGAACGAAGAAATAAAAAGATGATCGTGCACAGCAATGCGCCACGATCACAAAGCAACAATAAAATAGATAAGCTAACTTATTCTGTTAAATTTCAGAAATACCGACGTTTGACATAAAAAACATCAAACGAAAATTTAATTATTTTCCAAATTAAAAATTATGGAAAAATTCTGTAAATTAAATTAAAAATACGTCATCAAAAATCAGGTCATAATTTGAAATATTTTTTTTATATATAATTTAATTCAGATCCAAATATTTAAATAAATTAAATATTCAAATATGAAGACCAAAAACTACGGGTCATTACATTAGCATATCACCGAATGCAAAAGCTAACAGAATGCCAAATCTAATCGGGTATGTATTGTTGTAAAAGCTAACCGAATGCCAAACCTAATCGGGTACATACTGATGCAAACTAGCTGAATACTAAACCTAATCAGGTATGTATTGATGCAAAAGCTAACTGAATGTCAAACCTAATCAGGTATGTATAGATGCAAAAGTTAACGGATGTCAAACATAATCGGGTATGTATTGGTGCAAAAACTAATCGAATGTCAAACCTAATCGTGTACGTATTGATGCAAATGCTAACTGGATGCCAAACCTAATCAGGTACAAATGGAAACCAATCTATACCCGAGATATTTTATGCCATCAAATACAAAAGCTAACCGGATGTCAAACCTAATCGGATATGTATTGATGCAAAAACTAACTGGAAGCCAAACCTAATCGGGTATCTATCGATGTAAAAGCTAACCGAATGCCAAATTTAATCGGGTACAGATGAAAACCAATTTATACCCATGTTTAACCGAGCATACCACGAAATGCAAAAGCTAACCGCATGCCAAACCTAATCGGATACGTATGGTTGCAAAAGTTAACTGGATACTAAACCTAATCGGGTATGTATTGGTGCAAAAGCTAACGGATGTCAAACCTAATTAGGTACGTGTTGATGCAAATGCTAACCGAATGTCAAACCTAATCGGGTACAAATGGAAACCAATGTATACTCAAGATGTATTGTTTAACCGAGCATACCTTCAAACACAAAAGCTTGCCCGATGTCAAACCTAATTAGGTACGTGTTGATGCAAATGCTAACCGAATGCCAAACCTAATCGGGTACAAATGGAAACCAATGCATACCCAAGCTATATTGTTTAACCGAGCATACCTTCAAACACAAAAGCTAACCGGATGTCAAACCTAATAGGATATGTGTTGATGCAAAAACTAACCGGATGCCAAACCTAATAGGATATGTGTTGATGCAAAAACTAACCGGATGCCAAACCTAATCGGGTATGTATTGATGTAAAAGCTAACCGAATGCTAAACCTAATCGAGTACAGATGAAAACCAATTTATACCCGAGATATATTGTTCAATCGAGCATATCATGAAATACAAAAGCAAATCGGATATGTATAGTTGGAAAATCTAATCAGATGCCAAACCTAATCGGGTATATATTGATACAAAATTTAACTGAATGCCATACCTAATCTGGTACATATAGAAACCAATATATACTCAAGAGATATTGTATAACCGAGCATACCTTCGAATGCAAAAGCTAACCTGATGCCAAATTTAATTGGCTACGTATGGATTCAAAAGCTAAACGGATGTCAAACCTAATCGAGTATGTATTGGTGCAAAAGCTAGCCGGGTGTCAAACCTAATCAGGTACGTATAGAAGCTCGGTGTGCAAGATGAGATGATCAACTATGTTGTAAATAACTAGAAGATATAGGTGGCATGATAAGCGGTGAGTTATTACGTGGTGATGTTGATCAGTTTATTCAATACTAGTTTCTTAGTATCATTTTTTGCATACTATTAGTATCGGTTTCAGGTATTATTATCAGTTTTGGCATGATATTAGTATCAATTTCAGGTATTACAAAATATGGTATTGGTTTTTGCATGATATCAGTATCAATTTTAGGTATTGCAAACTATGGTATCGGTTTTTGCATTATATTAGTATCAGTTTCAGATATAACAAAATATGGTATCAGTTTTGCATGCTATTCGCATTAGTATAAGTTTCAGGTATAACAAAATATGGTATCGGTTTTTGCATTCTATCAGTATCAGTGTTAATTTCAGGTATGACAAAATATAGTATCAGTTCTTACATACTATTAGTATCACTTTCGATTATAACAAAATATAGTATCAGTTTGCATGCTATTAGTATCAGTTTCAAGTATAATTGGGATAAAATGTAGTCATGACATAGTATCACATGTAGGTAAAGTTAAACAAAGCTAATGTTTACCACATCAGAAATAAGACCATTGTTTTCACAACAAATTGACAAAATTTTGACAAGTGTTTATATCCAATTTAAAACAAAGCTAAATTCAATTAGTTCTAACACAACATCACAAATGTATATTAGTTGATTGAACATCAAAGCAATTTGTACAACAAATTTACTTCTTTATATTTTCTTTTTCTTTCAGTTTTGACATGAAATCGAATAAATTCCAACAGTGATCGTTGTCTGTCAATATCTCTAACACAATTCTTGCTCTGGTTTGCAACATATGTTCAGGTTTTATCTTGATCGAAATTTGGCTTTTGTTCAGCAATATAATAAATATCATGACATATAATCACAGTCAACTATATTTAAAGCAAAATATATTGTTAGTATCAGTTTGCATCACTTGTAATATTAGGTATATAACAAATATACAACGTTGTATTTAAGAGATAATAGTGCAAACATGTCATATGCTTTAAAATGAAATAATTAATAGTTTTAGTATCAATGTTAGCATCAGTCTTAGTATCAGTTTTAGTGTTTGTAGGTATTATTTTTTAAAATCCATGATAATTTTTTTTTCTGTTTTAATTATATACAGTTTTAGCATCAGTTTTTACGTCTGTATGTATCAATTTTTGTGCCTGTAGGTATTAGTTTGTGTGCGTGCAGGTATCAATTTTGATCCGGAGAAAATGTTTACTGAACTGAAAGAAAATTGCTTGTGTATCGATCGATTCAATTCGGTGTACTACACATATAAAGATATATAGTACTTTATATAAAAGATCATAATAAAAACACATAACAAGTTCTAAATATAAGTAGCTATCATTTTAGTATTAGTATTTGTTTCAGTTCTAATATAAATTTTGTTGTCAGTAGGTATCATTTTTAACAGAAAAAAATAATATATTTGATACTGGTAACAAATTCATAAGATATCAAACATTTGAAAATGATGTTTTGCAATATTGTGCATTTCCATCTTCATACAACATGGACCAATTTCAACCTATAAAGAATTACGTAATCTCCTTCCACAAAGTTGAAAATAACAGTACATAAACAAACAATTATATAAGATAACTCAAGCAACAACAAATATCACCTAAGTCTAAAGCACAGTGTCGAATTTCATTAACATAACAGAAGAAGCCATTACCAATCCTTCCTTCCTTCTTCTTAGCCACTCTCCTTCCTCTCTTTCTTCTATCTTTATTCTTCCTTCTATCTTTATGACGGTTAATCTTCTTCTTAGTCGACATGTCTTTAGCTGCGATTTTCATTGTCGACGCTCCAGACATTTTCTTTCTTCTTCGACCGAGCTTTGATTCTATTGTTGGTGTGAGATTTGTCGAATGATTTGCATGAAACTGAAGATTTGATTAGGGTTTTGGGTTTGGATTTGGGTGTAATTTAAAGAGGGTTTAGGAAGGGAAGCTAGAAACTGGTTTAGGAGGAGTCGGGTTTGGAGCTGCATTTTTGAAATCGAAGAGTGAGTTTGAAATTGAAGGAAAGTGTCGAATGGAAGGAAATAAAAAGGTAAGGGAAACGATTTATTTCGTAATAGGCTTTGGATCTGTCCTCGTAGGAAAAAAAGATGTGTGTCCTTATGTTTAATTTATTAGGATAATTTATCCTTTAAAAAAAATTCCCTTCTATTTTTTATGACAAATTTGCTAACACTCGATTCTTGAAATAATTTTTTTCCAAAAGCCTATTTAAAATTTGTCCTGTGTTAAACACGAAACCGGTAAGGTTAATGAATATTATCACTCATACAAAAACTCCCTTTCTCTTTGTTTTTTTTAATTTATTTTTTTTCTACCTTTTTTCCCTATTTTATAATGACGTAAAAAAAACAATAGAAAATTGAATTCGAGTAATAGTAACTAAAAAACAAACATAAATCTATTAAACAATAATGAAGTAGAACCATCCCCTTATTAGTTGTAATAATCTCGCCTTCTCCTCTTATATCCTCGTATTATATTTCAAATTAATATGATTTATCCGATTATTTATAGTATTCTATTAGTTCTTTCCCACCATTTTACATTCACATACAAACATCTTATCATTTCTACAATTATTTACAAAACCCACCTCAATTCTCTTCAACTATTTGTATTCAACTATTAATAAATTTTAATTCAATTAACGAATATTCATTAATTCATCTAATAAATTCTGAGAGAATAATAATTCAATATATACACCATATTCACAGTAAAAATGTTAAAATTAATTTGTCGTTAATATATAAATATTTAATCACATAACATCAATTATTCACATAAACAATAACAATTTTAATTTATAATTCATTTAGATTAATATTTACATTGTAACTAAACTCTATTTCAAACAATATTTGAAGTATTACACTAAGTTTTAATTACATTACCATGCGTAACTCATGATTTACATGCTAGTTCATAACGGAATACAAACAACATGAATATTTGAGAAGGGCAAACAGTGAAGCCGAAGTAAGATTTCTTTCCATGGTAGACAGATGGAAGCTCAAGGGGAAGAGATCTGAATCCTGAATCAGTGCTTCCACAGACTGCATTGAACACGAGGAACTCTAAAGAGACCGATATAGTTATCAGAATCGCGATCAAGGCAAAGGTCGACAATTTCTTTGCCAATGGTATAGTGGTCACTGGCAAAGTTGTTTGCAATAGGGGTGTTACGGTTGCGTTAACCGTCGTTATTATCACCAACCGTAACCGTGATCGTTGGTGACGGTTATAAATTCTTATAACTGTTACCGCAAACATCTATAATGGTTAACTGTAATATTTTTAATTTTAAAGCATGTTATACATATATTTTCAATTATATACATCTTTGAAGATAAATTGATATAGCTCTAACTATTTTTTGCAAATTTATTATTTGTTTATAAAATGACCAATATGCATGCTCATGTTATTAGTTCATGGAAGCACATATGATTAATGTACAAGTTATTATTATAACTTAAATTACTAATTTTTATATTTTAATGTTAAATATTGTATAAAACAATCATGTATGGTTGGTATGGTTAACCGTGTTTATCTATTCAACGTTATCGTAACCTGTTATAGGTAGTAACCGCATGAACGGTTGGTACGGTTAAACGGTTGATGGTTGAACAGTACCAGGCCTGGTTTGCAGCATCCCCTTTGCCACTAATAAGCTGGTCAACGTGAAAAGGCTAGCTAGCAGTAAGAACCAGTTCTGATTTCATCAATAACAGTGGGTTCAAGGTCAACAAAGATAGTACAATGAACAAGCTTGCCTGCAACAGTTTCGCTGAAGAAAAGTGTAGATCATCACCTCCACTTATAGTTCATCACTTGGCATCTAGCCATAAGGCTGAATCCCATGCACGAGGCAATAAAGCTGCTAGCAAGCATTTCCGACCTGAATACAGCTTGTCCAATCTGAATCGAGGTACACTGCCTCATTTTCGAATTAGAAAGTTCAAGTTAAACCCCAAAAAAGAAAGAGAAAGATAATAGAATAAATAAAAAGAGAGAGACAGAGAGAGAGATAGAGAATGAGAAACAGACATTAACACTTAAGCTCAACTGTCTTTCATTTTACTTCACTCTACCCTAGTCCAACGTTACCCTGTAAATTTTCTTTAGCTTATACTTATAGCACTTTTGGACGAAATTTTCATACCAAGCACCTTCGGGTACTGGAACAGAGGTTAAGTAAATCCTTCGGAGCTTCAGGCGTTGCAATGGTGACTTTGAAAGTTTCAGACAGAAGTAGTCGGATCTGAATTTGAAGAGTAATATGGGACTTAGTATACAGCCCATCCTCTATTTACCACCACACTATCGTTATTTTATCCGTTATGCTAGAAAAAGGATTGCAGTAAACAGACATATCTATTCATGATACATAAAATAACCAAAAGTTTATTCCATTTTTAAAGCACATTCCACTGCAAAGCACATAGTGCTATGTGCACTAGAAAACTGCCCTGAGATGCCCATTAGCTCATGCCTAAATAACATGATTTGAACAACTACGACATCGCATATAAAAAAGAAATATATTTCTTTTATGCTTTAACGTCACTAAAAGGTAGATAGCATAGTTTTCATGACTAGACCATGAGTCGAACCATGACAACTCAAGGTTTAAGGTTCTAAGGGTCTGACCGGTCGAACCGCTGGAACCATACATTTTTCTTGTGTCTGTTTAAACATCTTAATATGATTTGTTATTAGTAATTTAATAATTAAATGTTCGTATTATTTTACTAAATTGTTTTAGGCCTATTCTCATAAATTAATCTTGATCAAAATTTCCTTTGGTTTTAAACTTGGTATGTGCAATGTGAAAAAGATTGCAGTAAAAGAACTTGCATCATGGAATAAAGGTATATAGCTTATGCCTCCACTCTATATAAACAAGGCAGTTTTTCCCATTACATACAGCTAGCCCTTCACGTCGTATTCAAGTCAGTCCAATCAAGTTGTGAAAACTATGGTAGATGGTCTTCCCTCCAAATGAGCCTGGTTTCTATTTTTTCACAATCCTTTTTTTACAGAAGTTGGTTATAGTAATACTATATGGGAATTCAGCGGATGTACTCTCTACATGAGCTTCCTAGCAAGGTTTCAAATGCATTCTGAATGAAGAAAAGTGCCTCCCCCCCCCCCCCCCAAAAAAAAAAGGTGTTTTGGTAAACTTTGATGAAATTTACATCAAAGCTAGAGTCGTATTAGAATACTTTTTCCAGAAAAAAAGAAAGTGCTCCTACACTAAAAAAATGGCTATATCAAAAACTCACTAGCAATTGTGTAAAAAAAATTGCCAACACATATACAAATTGTAGTCGCCAAAGTATGTTGAATGCTAACCTCATAACAACTGTAAGAAGTGTTTATATACAAAATGTGTGCCCACGCTCCTCTTTTCAAGATTCACAGATCTGCATGCTGCAATCTAGATACAGTAGACAACTTCAAATCATATTTCTTCGTGCCATTGGCATAGAAAAGACCCCAATGCTTCTCAGTAACAGCACCTGGCTTCAAATCCTCATCAAACAAAGAAAAAATAAACGTCAAAATAGGTACACCAGGCCTTAAAGGAGTGCCCTTAACAGGATAGTTCAGCACATGATTCACTAATCTTTGATTAAACTGAGCAGCATTCGCTAACGAAGCTGTACTATCATCGACATTTCCATGCGAAGGCCATCCAGTTTCAGTAACAACAAGAGGCATTTTGTAGAACCCAAGTGAATATGCAGCAGACCTCAAGGAATCTACCAAAAGGTCAAATAAGTTTGTGTACACCAATCCTGTTTTTGTATCT
The DNA here is from genome assembly GCA_030737815.1 of Allium fistulosum. Classification (NCBI taxonomy): domain Eukaryota; kingdom Viridiplantae; phylum Streptophyta; class Magnoliopsida; order Asparagales; family Amaryllidaceae; genus Allium; species Allium fistulosum. Next base: position 933,206,793 of record CM060908.1, on the reverse strand, counting down.
GTATAATTGAAAATACTAAGATTTTGCTTAAACAAAGCAAAATCCAAAGGAATGTATGGGATTTCCTTAAAGGTCAAGTATGGATAAAGGTTAACCATGAATGGAGAATTTGACTTCTCGAGAAATCTGAAAATTGGTTTGAGCACAGGTTCTGCTATTGATTGCTGAAACACTGCACGTGAAGGAGGAAATCTTATTGCTAACACTGCTAAAGAGTGAGGTGTGGATACTTTGATTTGCCTGTGCAGTTTGAATATTTTCAATGATCTGTATAAGTTTTCCATTGCTTTAAGAAGAATGGGTGCAAATTCTGGAAGCATGGAGACTTCGTTTCCGACTGAGATGGAGGATATTAGAGTTTTGTTGTAGAAGGGGAGGATGCTTTGTTTGAGAATAAGGTATGCTTTTCTGGGATTAGAAGCTAAGGAGAATATGTCGCTGTTTGGAATGCACAAGGACAGGGAAATGTTGGTGTTAGCAAAAGCTTTGATTATGAGCGGATCCATATCAAATGTTTTTACGTTTCTGATTGCTAGAGAAGATATAAGATTCACTGCAGTTTCATGTGATGGAAGGTTTAAACCTAGCCGGCCATAGTTCACCCCAAGTTTGGGATCTGAAAAGATAAGTGAAAGCAATCAAATTTGATGGTTAAGTGTAATATATAACCTTGTTTCAGAATAAATGAAGCAGATACGGAAAATACACTGTTTTTTTAGTTATAAAAAGCGCTGCAAGCAAACTGAAAAACAGTAGAATTTGCATTACACTTATGTAGGAAGTGAAGGGTGAGAGTGAAAAATCCATTCATGTGGTATCATGATATTTTCAGAATAAAAATTCATCGATAATTAGGATTTGCTATAACTTTAAATGTGCTTATTACAAAACATGTTTACAATTACACATACATGTGTGTAGACCAGCTATTTGGACGCAAAATAAAAAACAATTGGTGACACAATAAATCTACCCATTGAATCTTACTGTTTTCGCATATGGAGTTAAAATCAAGAGACAATTCAACGGTTGAGATGTTAGATGTGACTTGTATTGTGAATGTGTGAGTTGAACAATAAAATCACAAATCACAAAAATATACCGATAACGTAGTATATATGTGGAATTGATGACACATAAATATTGATAATTCATTTTGTTACAAGCAGGTGGTGCCAAGACAATGTATATGCTCCTTCTAGAAGGCTAGAAAATGGATGTTCAATCGGGACGTCTCATGTGTCACCAACTATCCCATTTTGTGTTCCAATAGATTATATATATATATGTATGTATGTATATATATATATGTATGTATATATATGTATGTGTATATATATATGTATGTATATATATATATAATCTATTGGAACACAAAATGGGATAGTTGGTGACTATATCATAGTAGTTAATGCGCAAGACTTGGGCTTTTTTGGTGGAAAAAAAACTGCAATATAAAATACTACTAAAAATGATAAATTTAGTGTTGATAAACAGTTTGTGCAAATAAAAAAACATAGATTAATAGGTACAAAGTCACAAATGGTAATATGAAACTAAAACGATCACAAATTCAAGTTTCAACACCAAAAACATAGAAGTTATAAGTCACAACAACAATAACAAAAGGCTAGAAATGATAAAAAAATTCAAGTTCAACTTCTACTAATCACAAATCCCAACTATCATCATCATTCTCTGAACCATCCTCTAACTCTAAGTCATAGTTTTCCTCCTCCTTCGAATCACATTCAAAATTCTCATCCTCTGAATCATCATCAATAGTAGCTCCTTCTTCATTCTCAACATAACTAGGTCGCATAGTAGAAGTTGAAGCATTTTCTTTTCCTTTTAATTTGGCAATGGCATGTTGCCTAGTCATGTGCAGTCTTTCTCCCGCTCCGAAAGCGCGTGTCACATCTTCTCATGTCAATATATCTTCTTCAAAAACCAACTCATCCCCAACCTCAACATCTGGATTATCTTTTCTACGTGGCCGGTCATCCACTCATTTGAAGCATCAATATCTTCCAAAGTAATTGGATCAATCAAATCCCTTCGTCTAAAGCGGTTCTTCAAATATTGATTGTACTTGATAAACACTAACTTTTGTAGTCTTTCATGCTCAAGTCTATTACGGTTCTTGCTATGGATCTAATTAAAAAAATACAAGGCAATATGTTTGAAACTCAAAGATACGACCAAGTAGAATTAGTACGGAGTGTTATGCGAAAAACTTACATGCTCAAAAATGGTTCAATTACTCTCGCAACCGGATGTACTACAAGTCAAACTTAAAAAATGTATCGCAAACTTTTAAAGTGTAGGGGTTGACTTTCCATTTAAGCTCTACCACTCGGCTAAGGAAAAAAGTATAAACTAATCAATATCACTTATCCAAAAAATTACGAATGTAAGTTATGATGTGTAAAATGTAAATATGAACTAACGCTTACCAGGAGATTTTGTGTCTCTTGATTTGGTTGCCAAGTTAATACCAAATTGCCCTTCCACTTTCTTATATAAAGTCAATTCATCCATCACCTTCTGTTGTTTATCTTCGAAAAGAAATCTCTCGACACATTTGTACAATCCAAACGTTGCTTCTTCATCATGCTCAATGGAAGGATTTTTGCAGAAGAATTGTGGATTGCGAAAATGGCCCGCTGCATGCAATGGATGATAAAGTTGACATTCTCATATTCTACCAATTATGGTAAAAATATCTTTGTACTTCTCTTCATTTCCTTTAAAAAGATTTTTCAATGGCTTCTTTAGCTTTATCCATTGCTTCATATATGTATCCCATAGCCGGTATTTTCTTACCATCGACTAATCGAAAAACACGAATAAGAGGATCCATCACTCTAAGAATATAAGAGACGTTATTACAAAAGTGTGCGTTTATCACAAGCTTTCTTCCCTTTCATTTCTTTTGCCCACTTGCTTCTAACCCACTCTTTGAAAGTGAACATAGTACGTAAGAATTTTTTGACTTAGTGCAAACTTTGCAAACATAGGAAACTAATCGCAAAACGTATAACTCCAAATCTCACCAATTCCTTGTTTTCATTGAACGTCATCATCATGTTCAAGACACCACTATGATTATAAATAAATTCCGAAAGAGCAACTTCCTTTTTAATTGCGTTTCCCACCTTGTTTATTTTTCCAATATCCTCAAAAATTAAGGCCAATGCAATGAACCACACAAGGAGTCCAATATAAATTTTCCTTTTTGCCATTAGCAACTCACCTAGATAATAAAAAATAAAAATATGAATTTAATTAGTTTCAAGTTTCAACAAAATTAAGTAATTATTAATTAAAATTTTATAAATAGATATTTAAAAGTAGAACTCACCCTCTAGTTTAAAATTACTTCCATTACCCATATAACTTGAACAACATTCTTCACGTCAATTCTTTCAACAAACTTGTCGAGCAACTCAAATATCCTCTCTCCCGATTTGACATAAGATGATGCATCTATGGATTCCACAAACATTGTCCTTAAAAAACAATTTACTAAAAAGTTAATCAATGTTCCTCCCTTTCGATCCGTCCACCCATCCGACATAATGGAGCAACCACATTTCACCCATTCGGCTTAATGCCCCTTCATTAATTCATTTATATAATCCAACTCTTTCTTTAGCAATGGAACTCTCAATTCATGATAACTTGGAAGCTTTAGATTAGATCTATATCTACCAATTGCTTCAACCATGTCCTTAAATGAATCCATACGAGCAACATTAAATGTAATACCAGCTTGATAAAAAAACGAGCAATATATTGGTTGGTTTTAGCTCTCAATTCTTTATCACATGCGTCATTTATACTTGATTGCCTCAACTTAGACGATCATAAAATTTTATCTTATTCACTTTGCTTTGATGTCGTGTTACTCATGTACAAATCAATCGGGCCTTTTGCATTAACCCTTAAAGATTTTGCCTTCTTTCCAACATTCCTTCCACCCATGTTCAATCTCTTATTAGTTAGTGCAACTTCTTCAACTTTATCATCTTCCAAATCCAAACTATAGTTATCTAACTCATTGCTCGCATGAGCTTCAGAAGCATCTGTCTTCCTACGTTGTTTACTAGCCATAGCTTTCAATAAAATAGTTCTCACTTCGGGCGGACATTTAGGACAAGCGCTTGCATTTCTAAAGCCTCCAATTTGATATTGTTTTGCTCTATTTGTTTCCTCCGAAGTCACTTTCAAGCAATACATGCAAGTCACGCTATTAGGGTTGTTTTCATCCGTCAAAAAATTGTAATTTCATCCAACATCTGCTCTACGATTTTTAGGTGCGATGTAGAACCTGCTGAAGTATGTGTGTTTGGATCCATATCAACCTGAAATGGAAAAGTGAAATAAAGTTATTAAACTATTTTACTAACTAAAATTCTAATTTTAAATTTTTAACCATTAGTTTAACTCTTTAAATTTTAAAACATAACTCGCTAAATTTTAAATTAAAACATATCTAAAACATAACTTTTTAAATTATAACTAAATTTTAAATTAATACATAACTATTTAAATTTTAAAACATAACTAAATTTTAAATTATACATAAACTTAACTAAATTTACAATTAAAAACATAAGTAAAACATAACTATAATTTTAAATTAAAACATAACTCTTTAAATTTTAAAACATAACTCATTAATTTTTAAAACATAACTAAATTTTAAATTAAAACATAATTAAATATGAAATTTAAAACATAACTCTTTAAATTTTAAAACATAACTCAATAAATTTTAAAAACAGAACTAAATTTAAAATTTAAAACACAACATAACTAAAATTTTAAATTAAAACATAACTCTTTAAATTTTAAAACATAACCCATTAATTTTTAAAACATAACTAAATTTTAAATTAAGACATAACCAAATTTAAAACATAACTAAAACAAAAACATAACTCTTTAAATTTTACAACATAACTCGTTAAATTTTAAAACATAACTAAATTTTAAATTAAAAGTTAAAACATAACTAGATTTGAAATTTAAAACATAAATTAACATAACTAAAATTTTAAACTAAAACATAACTCATTAAATTTTAAAATATAACTCATTAAATTTTAAAACATAACTAAATTTTAAATTAAAACATAACTAAATTTAAAATTTAAATCATATTTATAAATTATAACATAACTCATTAAATTTCAAGCTAAATTAATCAAATTAACCTAAAAGTTTAAATTAAATTTTAAAGTTTTAAACTAATTAAAATTAACTTCATAATTTATATTTTAAACTAATTATAATCTAACTTAAAAGTTTATATTAAAAAACCAAATTAATACTACTGCAGTTAAAAAAAATACCTGAGAGAGTCAACCCGAAAAAGCAAGGAGGCGGCAAAGGAGAACTGGCGGCGGCTGTATGTTTTTTTTGTTTGAGACTTCGATTATAATTTGAAACCCTAAACAGCTTCAACGGTTCGACCAAGTCGATTTCAAAGGCAACAGGTTGGGTTTCGGGTCGAATGAAGGTGGGCTTGCAAAAATAAGAGCTGCTAGTCGAGGCGCGTCTAATGGAGCCTCAACGCCTCGAAAAAAAGCGCGCTTTTTGAGCTTTTGGTGCGCCTCCGCTAGAGAAGGCGCCTCGACACCTGACAAGGCGCAGGAGGTGCGCATGCGCCTAGGTGTGCCTAAGCACGCGCCTTAACAAGTGTGTGTATAAGAGTGGCTATTGGGACATAAAATGTGACACAATAAATATAGACCGTTGAATCATTTTGTCTTTACATTGAAGGTGGAATTTAAAGAGAGATCTAATGGTCAAGATCTCTTGTATCTCATTTTGTGTGCAAACAAAATTTCCATATATATATGTGTCTATGTGTGTGTATAAATGCAAATAAAATTTACTTAAAAACGCTGCAGCAGCATGTTAACAATTCTAAAATGAAGAATTGCAAGCTAATTAGATTATTCTATTTTTTGAAGTATCTATTTTACATTTCACAGTTATGAAAGGGGCGCTAAGACACGTGCCATGGCGCAAGGCAGCATGGGCATTTGTGTCTTTCTTCCATATGACGCCGCACACATGGAAAGGCGCAGTGAATGCACAAATGGCACACGATGCAAAAATGACGCACATCTTATTATTTTATTGTTTTGTTTACTTCTTTTTAATTTAGTTTTCATTTTTCACAATTCAAACTGCATAAAAATTAGTATTATCATATTATTGTGTTTGCTCATTTTTGTTCTTGTATTTGCTTTTGTAGGTTCTAATGGATGGCTTTTCTGTATTTTTATTGTTCTTACCCAATCAGACCCAAATAGAATCTCTCGTCGAGGTTTTAAAAATATACAATTTAGACTCAACAAGATCCAACCCGACTAAAATCGTGATATGTTGGGTCCGGTTCAGATCCGACTCGACAGTTCTAGTTGTCACCCCTACACTGAAGAAATAATCATGAATGGTCGCATTCTCCAAATTAATCTCGAACGAACTTCCAATATATATTCTAATTATTGTCGCACCCAAAAAATAATCTCTCATGGATCTTTTGGACCCAAAGTAATCTCCAACAAACTTCGAACTATCTATTCTTTTAGCAACTTCTAATTGTCAGTTGTGTTATCTTTATACACCAAAATCATGGTATTTGTTCCACAATGAAACTAATTAAAGACGAAGTTGAAATATATAAAGGTTGACATGGTAAATTTGAAAGAAATTTCGTAAAATTCAATAAAAAGGAAACAAAGGTTCATAGAATGAGAAGATTATGCTTTACTAGGCAAGAGCCCTTTATTTATAAAAATATTTTCAATATTTGTTATTCAAATTTAATATCTTATTGCCATTTACGGTTTGTTATTAATATTCAACTTATTTTCAGAGTGCTCCCTTCTTTGTAGGCATGGCTTTGATTCGCAAGAAAAATATTGTATCATTTCCTAATTGATGTTATACTTGCTTTGAAATATAGTTAATTACGTGATGAAAAGCATTTGGCTACTTATGCAGCCACACATCATTCAAACCTCAGAAACATCACGTTCTTGTTGTTGCTGATTACTTCAGCAAATTATTGAACATTCGGTATTTCCTATTACTATTTCTCTTAACCATAGACTAGTTTAACTTTATAAGTCTTTAATACAGTTAGGCTTGTTTCTCTGTAAACTAACCAAGTATTCCTATTGCTTATTTCCAGTATCATATCAATGTCAACATGTCCCATTACTTCAACTATAACAAATCCAGTCAAGTCAATGCTTTCGGAATAGAGAAATGAATGATGCTAATAAATTTTGACTTGAAGAATATAATTCGATGCTATTGTTCCTTTAAAAAAAAAGTCGTTCATTTTGGTTGCATATGAACAAACTATCTTTTCTTCTTTTCCTACAAAACCAGTAATTAATTATAATTTATGTAGATGGTCATATTACCAAAACAGTAAGTAACAGCAAAAACCCAGTGTAAGAACTGTACGAAAACGTACACCATGTACAATAATAAGATACTGATATAAAACAGTAAGAAATTCTGAGTCTTGTCTTAGCAATCTCCTTAAAACTTTATTTGCAAAGTTTCTTAAGATACAACAGAATAATCTGCACGAGAATGTGACAAGTATGTCTACTCTGTGATTTGATAATGTTTAGATTTGAGAACAGAATGAAGATGAAGAAGACGAAGAAAAGGGGATGAGGAATGTGATTAGTATTCCTCTCCTTTTATATCATTCAACGGTTGCGTCCGCTCGGAAGGTTGTGTCAGTTCTTTTGAATCAAAGAGTCATCTGCAACGTCCAACATTGTTTATGTTCGTCAGTCATTTGAAACATCCAATAGTCGTTCTTGTTCGTCTGTCATTTGCAATGCGTAATAGTCGTTTTTGTTAGTCGATCATTTGTAACGCCTAACAATCGTTTCTATTTTGAGCTGACGGTTGTATCCGTCCATCACCAACAGTCGCATTATTTGAAATAGTGTGTATGTTCATCATTGTTTGCGTATGTTTGAAAAAACTACCGTTCAAAACTAACTTTGTTTTTTCTAGCAAAAAGATAGCAACATGTTAGACCCGGACCCGTCTGAGCGGTGCGCCGTATGTTTAAATCAAGGCCATATAGGTACTCTACTCACACAAAACTACCTGACTCTAAGGGCCAATATAGATTGATGGAAAGAAATATATAAATATAAAAAACTTTTTTATTTTTGACGATGTGGGACTATATCTTCCTTCACCTATGCAAGGATCTTAACAATCTCCCACATGAATGACAATATATGTCTGCCGACTCTGCCCCACACAAAGGGGAATATCACAGAGTACCTATGAAAAAATATTATATCGAGAATAAGTAGATATTTCACTTTAAATTTTCCCTAGTTAAAATTTATCGAATATACTTGGTTAATCGATGAATTATTTCATCTTGAACCGTCAGCCGTTAGTGTATAACCAGAAAATAAGCTTTACAAAGCATTGTTTTCCTTCACGTCCAATTTCTTGGTTGTGTTCATTTTGATCCTGAACAAATTTGGTTCTGCGAGTTTACTTAGAGAATTTAAGCCTTAATATTCTCATAGAGCTGACCCAACTCACACTTACATAGGCGATCACATCCATAAAGAGTACCCTACATATACTTCACTTGACGTTTTCAAGATATGAACATCATTAAAAGCATAGCTTAACCTTTTTAATACTTCTGTAGACATGCATTTTATTGTGTACCATAGAAATGGAGTAGGACTAATTCCAAACAAATGCATTACTTCTTGAGTTACGCAGAACTAATTTGCATGTTGATCCTAGTCCGTGGGATCTCCGGTCGTTAGGATAAATTTCCGTATAAGGTAACTCTTTTTTGTTTAGGCTTTTAAACTCATTTCCATCGATGCGCGGTCAATTTTCTCTCTTAATAAACCTTTAGTAAATGAATCTGCTAGGTTATCATTAGTTCTTACATAATCAATGGAAATAGTTTCATTTGAGGCTAACTGCCTAACTGTTTTATGGCATCGACGAATGTATCGTGATTTTCTATTATACACAAAGTTTTGCGCTCTACTTAACGATGTTTGCTTATCGCAGTGAATGCATATGGTCGTTACAGGTTTGAGCCAAAATGAAATATGTTTAAAAATTGACGACGTCATTCTGCTTCTTCGCCTGCTTTATGTAATGTGATGAACTCGGATTTTTGTTTGTTTAGTAGATTTCCATGACATTGCTGCTCCTGCTAGGATAAAGACATAACCAGTTGTTGATTTAGATTTCTCTGAATCTGAAATCCAGTTTGCATCATTGTATCCTTCTACATAAGCAATATCTGGTCTTATGCAATTCATAAGATACATTAAACATCCAATTACACTCTCATTGGTATTTTTGTGCAGTATTTTCTATGGATTAAAAGGTGTTCTTACCCCTTTGATTCCATAATCTGAGAATTTTTCAATCACTTTGTCTACATAGTGTGACTGAATTAATCCATCATGTGTTTTTATTATTTTGATTTCCAAAATAACATCTGCAACTCCTAAGTCTTTCATATCAAAATTGTTGATTAACACTTTCTTTATGATCTCTATAACCGTAATGTTGGGACCAAAGATTAGCATATCGTCCACATATAGACAAATCATCACATATGATTGACCAACTTGGCACATTTATCACATTCATTTATACGAAACCATTTTCATCGTGACATTATCAAATTTTTCATGGCATTGCTTTGGAGCTTGTTTAAGTCCGTATAATGTGACTAATCTACAGGCTTTGTTCTCATTTCTCTTGAAAATAAAACCTTCAGGTTGCTCCATGTAAATCTCTTCATCGAGATCTCCATTTAAGAATGCTGTATTTACATCCATTTGTTGATTTTTATAGATGGATGCAATTGTTATTAACATTCTTATAGAGGTTATTCGTGTGACCGGTGAATAAGGATCAAATAAGTCTACACCTTCTTTTTGACGATATCATTTGGCTACCAATCTGACTTTATATTTGTCAATAGAGCCATTTGGTTTTATTTTCTTCTTGAATATCCATTTATAACCAATTGGTTTTGTTTCAAGTGGAATGTCAACTAATTCTCAAGTTTTATTACTTAGAATTGAATCAATCTCACTTTTGATTGCTTCTTTCCAACATGAAGATTCTGAAGACGACATTGCCTCTTTGTAAGTTTGAGGTTCATGTTTTAACATGTAGGTTAAGAATTCTGAGCCAAAAGACTTGGAAGTTCTTGCCATTATGCTTCTTCTTAGTTTAATTTTATCCTTTTCACGATGAGTTTCATCGTCACGTGGTTCATCCCTTTCTTCTCTTGTCCTTTTAAAGACAAATGTTCGATCATTCTTTTATGTGGAAACACATCTTCAAAGAATGAGGTATCTCTTGACTCCATGATTGTATTTATACTGATGTCATTTATATCAAATTTGAAGAGTAAAAATCTGTATGTGCTATTATTTTCGGCGGGTCTTAGATAGTAATATTTTACAGTTTTTTGTCCAAGTTTGACTTTCTTGGAAGACGAAACTAGAACTTTTGCCAAGCACCCCCACACTTTGAGGTATTTGAAACTTGGTAAGTGTCCTCCCCATAACTCATATGGAATTATTCTTGTTTTGCTGTGTGGAACCTTATTTAACATGTGATTAGACATATTTAAGGTTTTCCCCCATAAGTTCGTTGGTAGCTCAGAAGTTAATAGCATAGCGTTAACCATGTCTTTTAGCGTTCCATTGTTTCTCTCGGCAATACCATTTTGTTGTGGTGAATATGAGGTTGTTCTTTGATGAATTATTCCGTTTTCTGCACAGAATTGTTCAAATGGTGATTCATATTCTCCACTTCGATCTGATCTCAATATCTTGAGCTTTTTGTTAGTTGATTTTCTACTTCAGCTTTATATTTTATAAACGATGTAATTGCTTCATCTTTACTATTTAAAAGATATACATAGCAATATCGTGTATAATCGTCAATGAATGTGATAACGTACTTTTTTCCACCCCTTGTAGGCAATGACTTGAAATCACATAAGTCAGTATGAACCATTCACAATAGTTCAGTACTCCTATCAATAGTATGATATGTTTTTTGACCATTTTTACTTCTACACGTGTCTCACATTTGTATTTTTATCTACTTGAAATTTTGAAATTAATCCTAGGTTTGCAAGTTTTTTTCAATTTTCGAAAATTTATGTATCCAAATTTATCATGCCATAATAGAGTTTAATGCACAACCAAATAAGAAACTTCATTTTTATTCATTGCATAATCATAATACATAGTATTTTTGCTAACTACGACTACATTTGCCTTAAACAAGCCATCACATAAATATCACATTCCTATATAAATTCCAACCTTGGACAGAACCATCTTGTCTGACTCGAAGACCATTCGAAATCCCTTCTTTGACAGTACAGATCCAAAGATTAGGTTCTTGCGAATGTCTGAAACATGAAGCACGTCGTTCAATGTAATAGTTTTTCCAGAGGTGAACTTGAGGCTGGTTGTGCCACTGCCCTCAATCATGGAAACTGCAGAATAGCCCATGTAGAGTTTTTCCCCCTGATCGAGTTTATTATAAGTGGAAAACATGAATTTATCAAAACAAACATGTCGAGTAGCACCTGTGTCAAGCCACTATTGTATGGGATTCTAAACCAAATTGCATTCTGGCACAACTCCAGAAAGACTCATCCACTTTCATGTTATCCACCATATTTGCCTCTGAATTATTCTCCTTCTTGTATCTGCAATCTTTTGCGGCGTGTCCCTTTTTGCCACAAACCCAACAGTTGCCACTAAACTTCTTAGACTGCTTATTTTCGTTGGATTTCTTTTCCGGCGCATTCCTCTTCTGTGAGAAATTCTGCCTTTTTGTTTTGTTTAAATGTCCTTTCTTCTTTGATCCTTCTATAACAAATGTCTCCACGCTTTTTTATTTTGTAATCTCGCGGTTATCTGCCTCTATCTTCAATCTAATAATGAGGTCTTGTAAAAAATCTCCTTCTTTTTATGCTTCAGATAGTTGCGGTAGTCTCTCCATGATGGAGACAGCTTTCCTGTTATTGCTTCAACCAAGAAAGATTCTCCAACTTTATGGCCTTCTGATTCAAGTTCATGAATGATAATTTGTAGTTCATGCAGTTGAGTTGGAGTCTATCATCTTGTAGTCCATGAATTTGTCTACGATGAATTTCTTCAAACTGACATTCTGTGTTTTGTATTCTACGGCAAGTGCATTTCAGAGAGCCGTTGCTATCTGATGAGGCTGAGACACTTTGTATAGCATCTTGTCCAGACAGTTTATAATGTAATTCTTGCATAAGAAATCTGAATGTTTCCATACATCAATAGCTAGAAACACATCTTTGTGTGTTTCTCTAGTTTCGCCTAATTTTGACACAGGCTCCTCCTCTTGGAGATACCTTTGCAGACCCAGCATAATTAAATAGAACAACATCTGATTTTGTCAAGTTTGGAAATCATCACATCTCTTTTGAACGGATCAGGTCTGTTGTGAATAACAATTTGTGCTGATAACTCAATTGTTGTCGTTTCTGTTTCAGTAATCTATAAAGTTTTAAGATGTAGATGGTCGTATTACCAAAACAGTCAGTACAGCAAAAACACAGTGTAAGAACTGTACGAAAACATACACAAGGATGTACAATAATAAGATACTGATATAAAACAGTAAGGAATTCTGAAGTTTGCTTTTACAATCTTCTTAAAACTTTATTTGTAAAGTTTCTCGAGATACAACAGAATAATGTGCATGAAAATGTGACGAGTATGTCTACTCTGTGATTTGATAATACTTTGATTTGAGAACAAAATGAAGATGAAGAGACGAAGAAAAGGAGATGAGGAATGTGATCATTATTCCTCTCCTTTTATAGACTTCAACGGCTACGTCCGCTCAGAAGGTTGTGTCTGCTCTTTTGAATCAAAGAGTTATCTGCAACGCCCAACAGTTGTTTTTGTTCGTCAATCATTTGCAACGCTCAATAGTCGTTTCTGTTCGAACGTCATTTGCAATGCCTAACAGCCGTTTCTATTTTGAGCCAACAGTCACATTCGTCCATCACCAACAGTTGCATTATTTGAAACAGTCGTGTCTGTTCATCATTGTTTGTTTCTGTTTGAAAAAACTACTATTCAAAACAGACTTTGTTTTTTCTAGCAAAAAGATAGTAACACATTAGACCCAAACCCGACTGGGCAGCGCATGCGCGTGCGTTTAAGGCCAATATAGGTTGATGGAAATGAGTATATAAACATGAAAAACTTCTTTGTTTTTGACGATGTAGGAATATATCTTCATTCACCTATGCAAGGATCTCTAACAATTTATTAAATGCATTCATTGATATGTCTCTTCCAATAGAAAACATGAATATTGCTATATGTATGAACATTGAGAGTTGGTAACGTTTATAAATGTCAACTGAAATAAAATTCAGTTGGCTAAATAATAGGTGTCTTTAAGGAGAGCATAAACATCTTACCCTAGTTAATAAATATAATAAAAGAAAATTATGAAGAAATTAAAGAAAAGCATATGTGAAAAAATGGAAGAATTAAGGCGAACTCAAAGAATTTTGAATTATACAAATTTAAAATGTCACATCATTATAAGTGTGTTCTACTTTATATTTAATTAACATTAATTAATTATTTTGGAAGTTAAGTTTATTTTATTATATTTTTTAACTATACAAAAAATATATCTGGGTAGAGTTCAAATTTTTTTGTTTGTCTTGCACGTATGTCTTAAAACTCAAGATATCATAGGTTATTTTTCAATTTTATTTTAATTATTTAAAGTTCAGAAATTTAATTGATTATAATTTGATTTTTTTTAATTTTTTTTTAATTTTTTGAACAAATAGTTTTTTATGATGAAGGAAACTGAGCAACCGACAACTTATAAACCCCCGAGATGCGCATATCTCGTTTTAGGTTAAAGCCTTCGCACACCGTGAATCGAGCACTCAAGTGAGATTGATTTTCTACACGGCATGCATAGCGTCGGACATGGATCTTGAACCTCTCTCAGGAGATAATCACGCTATCGGTAATAAATTTGTGCATTATCAACCATACTAGAGTGGCATATTATTGATTAGTAGTTTAACATGTTTTTTTTGTTATTAACTTTTCTGTGCTTTGCAAAATTAAATGTTTTTTCTTCGTATCAAAATTGGTTAATATTTGTTGCATTTTTAATATGTAAAAAGTTTATGACACGAAGTTGTTACATTCGTATCATAGAAGACATATTTATGATATAATAAGCTAGCGAAAAGGTTTGAAATATCTTTGTTAGGATTCAAACTTCCGACCTATACTTTATATTATAAAATAATTTAGTCGGAAATAAAAATATATTGAATTCTGAGACTCGAACCCGAATCAGTTGAATACATATTGAGTAATACAGTGCTACTTCATCAAGAAGTGACTCCGCTATATTATTATTTTAACTTTGAATATCATATATGCATTGGGGAATCGAACCAAAACTGATACCTACACAAGCTAGATGTCTTACCGCTGATATAGTAGACTCTACTATACCACTAAATGATTATTTCTATAAAGAAGTAAGGAAGACATGTCAGGCAACTTGATGGGTAAAAAATTCATACATGAAATACAAGTAACCATTCGGCAGAAATAATAATGTATCACTTTCACAAGCTAGTCTTCAGCAGATTGAAAAGCTATTAGAAGTTCTTTATTATCCAATGGACATGCATTTCAGTTAACTGTTTCTGAGTTCTCCCTCCCCCACTCCCCCCCCCCACCCCCAAACGCTCTCTCCTTTTTTCACTTTATTTTCTCCTTTTTTTCATATTTATACCATGGAGCCACGTGGCATCTTCACCAGGAAGGATATATTTCATCTTTTTAATGTTTTCCTCCCTTCTATCTTCAGTCTAGAGACTGGAAATCTATTTATCTCCCTCAAACAATGAACCTACTTCATCCAAAATTCTTACAAATCTGAGGCATTCAAACACAAAATCTTTATGGAAAGTTACATTAATTTTGGCCTTCAAATTTGCTTTAAGATATGATGCAAACTTATCAAATCATTTCAATAAACAATTCCTCTCCCAAAATTATTGGTTCTCTCCCCTTCTTCCTCAGAAGTGTCTCGCTGACCAATATATACATGTCGACCTCATCACGAAAGAATCAGTGAATCTCACATACCCAAACCATAAAGGCACGGAATTCAACAGTTTTATATTCACATGAATGCAATTGCTGACCAATATAAGATTTCCACCCTTTTATTTTATAAAGTACTTTTTTTGGGGTTTTCGTCTATGTTCTTTTTGTCAACTGCAGTAATAAGCTCTTTCATTCTGAAGGGTGAATGAGATTTCTACTTATTAATATTGTAAAGTTCCTTTTCTACTTTTAGTGCCTGTTCTGATTATCAGCTGCAATGGTAAAGCTATAAACTGACCTTTTTTCCCCTTTAAGTTAAATAATAGAATATATATACACATAAAATCATCTTTTTTATTTAGATGAATGCACAGCCCATTTTTCAAGTTAGTACATTATGGTATGTTTATTTCATAGATGTGTTTGTGTTTGAAGTGCAATACATAAAACTTGATATTCATACAACACTATGTTTAAATTACCGAAGCTTCATAGGTTGGAAAATAGAATGGCCATCTGTTGCAAAGCCCTTTAAAGATATAGAAGTGGAAAAGATTTTAAGATCAATGGATGTATCCACATATAATAACATTCCATGGAAATTTGGATCAATTTTTGTTAGGTATTTAAATAGATACCACCGTCATCTTGGTTATGATAGGACAAGCCTGGAGCAGCAATTTTGTTCACACCGATGTTAAAATAACATTGGTGGTCAATTTTGTTCACACCGATGTTAAAATAACATTGGTGATGATAGGTGGAATTCCAGAGGTCTCATGCAATTGAACCGATGGGACCTCTTGAATTCCACCGATCACCACAGGTACTATTTTAACATTGGTGTGAACAAAATAATATTCCCTGGAGCAATACAACACAAAGATGTCAAGGCGAATTAATGAACATGAATAAATTTGGTATCGTCAGAAGAGGATAATGATAATGATGAAGGCAACTTTCCAAGGAAATTTGTATGAAAATATTTACATATATGAAGTAAAAATTTCATTTGCAATATTTCTTTGGTCAAATGCCTACTGAGTACATGCTACTTCTTTAAATAAAAGAGAAACCAACCTACTTGATTTAGCAGCTTAAATTTAATGTCTTTAAATTTTGTTTGCTTCTTAAATTTCTCCTTTTTCAATTATTAATACAAATATTATTATTGTTTTTACAGCTTTATATAAATATGTTTGCCTTTCATGTATTGGTACTTCACTAATCATTTAGAAGTTAGAACAAATCAATCATGATCATTCTTAAATTCTTTCTCCCTATTTTGTCAAGGACCACTAGCTCGAGTGGCAAGTGGTATCACACTTTAAATCGAGGTTTTAAAGGTCATGAGTTACATCAAAATGAGTATTCTGCTTAGATAAAGTATCACTTTTATTCTCAACAAAAAATAACTTTTTTCATGTTACATTTTTACTTTAACCAAAATTAGCATTGTCATGGAAGAGATTATTAATTCAAAGTATATATTTTGGACTTATCTCATCGTTGAGGCTAAAAGGTGTTTTTAGAAGACGAAAATTCAAGTTAATGTGTTTTCTGTTTCCTTCCTATGTTATGTTTCGATTTCTCAGCTATGCCTGTTTATCGTAATGCGGTTGCAAATTTACTTTTCCCTTTGTTGATTGTGGGTGTGGAAGTAACTTAAAATTTTGAGTTCTGTATTCAGTACTTGTAAAATAGTCAGAAAGAATGCTTATTTTCCTTTTACGTTTTGATTGTGGAACCATTTGAGGTTTTACCATTTGCTTCAACACATCAATTATAGCAAGATCCTAAGTTGACCTTCCCAATCTCCATGTTCATTTGATATTTAAAATTATGCATTTCAACACATCAATATCATTTTACATTGTATGTTGCAATATAGTTGATAATAAAAAAATTAATCGAATTTTCGGAATGATTTGAAGTGTAAAGTTAAATCTGAAACATATAATTTATTTTTCTTAAAACTGTACACATAATTTGAAATTCAAATTAGATAAAAATGTTGATAACAAATTTGTACAATATTATTTGTGATTTTAAAAAAATTGATTTTCAGTACCTTGCATTATTTTAGTATATTGAAAGTGTATCCGGATGGCATTGAGGTTAACTCTGTAGTTTGTACTTCAGTTTTTTACACTTTTTTTAACCATTGATTTTTGATTTAATAAGAACAATGATAAAACTAACTTAGTGTTCAAATCTTTTAAAACTTGGTGGAAGTTGAAAGGATATATATTGCATCTTTTTACCTGAAATCATCATCTTGCAGCTAATACATAACTAATGAAGACAGTTACACATATGTCAAATTTGCCTAGCTAAATTGCTAGCATTTCCAACAATTTTCCTCATGCCCATTTGTATCTTTGATTCTTTTTTTATTTTATTTTATTACTAATTTACTATCTGTTGATATTGGAATCTGTATGAAGCTATATGCACCATATTAGGGAGATTTTAGTAGACGTTTTGGCTTTGAGTTATCCATTTCTCTTGCCTATACGACATCCATTTGAATCATATGTGATTTTGTAACATTTTTACGTACAAAGTACAATTTCATTAAATGATTTATAGAGCATTTGGCTTATATGTAACTATGTCTTTGTTATGTGGAGTAAGTGCATTTTACCTACCAAAATTATGTAGTTACACATAATAGAACACGTAACCATTTATAAAGCGAAACATTTCTGAAATAGATTGAAACTATTGAAATTTATGTTATATGATTCAATTTCATAAAGTTTAACATATAGTTTCAGTAAATGCATTTTATAATGTCTTACATATGCAGAACATAATTTATATGAAATATGTAAATATATATTTATCTCGTACGCAAATCAATCACATTTACGTATTTTATAGGTTTTTTTTTCAAACGATTTATATACCATGCTTTCATTAGTCTTGTTAACAGATACTTTCGGATATTACCGTATCTGTATCCTTATCTGAAATCATTCTCGCATATTGGATACCTGCATCCGCGCGGATATGAACAGATATCAAATAATTATCATATCCGTTAAATTAAGAAAAATCAAGAAACATTAATAGAAAATTCTGATTTAGCATTTTTTTTAAAATCTCATTGATTATAAAAGTATGAAAAATAAACAAATATGATGATATAAATAGTTTTGAGAAGCTAATCTACATTAGATGCGTATAAGATAAACTATTAACTTAATAAAACAAAACTTGCATCAAGTTAAAATACAATCCAAAAGAAAAATATGAAAATGGGTCAACAGTTACTTGTTTACGGGAATTTTATGCTTAATTCGTATTTATATTATTTAGCTTGTAAGTTCATTGTTATGCAAAAATGAATTACTTTCAGCTAACGATGTCCAAATTTATTAGGTTGTCATTAATTCAATTCAAAATGGAAATGAAAGACACGCACAGAAAGATTAATAAATAAACAATCATGATATGTCAATTGATGATATTACACAGCTTTAATTTTGCTTTCACCAATTAAAACCATGTTGCTAAATGAAATAATAAATTTAGCCTAAATCAAGTCGTAATTTTTGAAAATGAAACTCTTAATCAACTATACAACAATCAACATTATGTTGCATCGAATGGGAATTTAGGAGGGAAAAAAATTGGTTTACAGATGCATCAAGTTAAAATCTAGAAAAAGAAAGAAAAATGAAAGTTAGGATCAATAGTAATTCTTTACTTGATCGAGGGATTGAAGATTTCGAGCAGGATTTAACTATTGTTGTTGTTTCTGTGGGAAAAACAAGAGGTGGGCACTGGATTTGGGGATGTTGACAAAATATAGATTGAAAATGATTGAATATTATGAGAAAATTTATAGAGGGGTGAAGAGGAAAAGTCCAAAGAATTCTTTACATTCTAAGAAAATTTATGAATACACAATGAGTGCCACAAGTCGGAAATCGGTATTAGGAGAGAAAGTTAAGAGTGAATGAGAAAGCAAGGACGAGAACTCAACTTTAATAGTTCGGTGTAGATTTGTATATGAAAAATAACATAAATTACGTACTCCCACTGATATATTGAAAGGGCCAATGATTAAATGATTTTAACATAAGAATTTTATTGCATGATGAAGATTATAAAAAATATTACTATGAGTTCAAATACGATTTGTGGAAAATGGCACTTCATTGTCAAATATGTCTGTATTGTATTCAATCTCATAAGGTCTACTTTTTTATTACTGGCATTATTCTAATTTTCGTATCTGAAAGCTAATATGAGATTGTTCTTAAAACATAACTAAACTTCGTAGAGTAGTACGGATTTTTCATTCATTTTGAATGTTTAAAATTGTTCCAATTTTTAATGGAAAAAAGTCGTCTTCTTACCGTGTCTCTACTATACCAAAATCAATAGAGATATTATTTTATCCACTCATTTTTTCTGATTGTTTATAAATGTCTGGGATTCCGTTTCAATTTGTTGTCTGAATGGGTTGTTTATGCTTGACTTTTACGTTGGAACTATGCATGCATAAACTTTTTTCTATTATTTTCATTTTAAGTAAGTGTCATTTCCCAATAACAAGCATTTTTGACTCCCTGACTATAATTTGATTGTTATTCTAGGAAGTCATAACTTAGGATCGCACCTATTAATTTATTTAGTTTATTATTAATTATTTTATAATAGATTTTTCCAGTTTGATGTAATGTCACGTTTGAAAACACCTAAAAAGTAGTTGAGCTAATTAGTAATTTCACATAACATGGTTTTTGGTATTCTATGGATGACAAACTTTGAATTTACATAAAACTATAAATAATTTTGATCTTTTCAATTTGTTTACTTTAGATGTTTTGTTAATCTTTGATATGTGGCCTGTTTTATAAGCAAGCAAAAAAACTACAGGTGGTAAATGCATGTTAATGGGTAGTGTTCTGAATCTTGAATGATGTTAGTGAGTAGATTTCCTCCCATGTTTTATAAGTAGAAGGTTTGCTATTTCAATTGATGTTCCAATTTTGAAGTATAGCTTTGCCTTGCAGTTTGTTTATTGAAGATGCAGAATAAAGTAGGCCAAGTTGTACATATATAGTTGATTTGCGTCATTAAACATGTTTTTCCATGTTAACCTTTGTTAAAATTTGAATTTGCCTTTCTACTGTAAACAAAATCATTGATGCAAAGAATCATGTGATAGGTATAATTTTAGGACATATCAATGAAAAACTTTTTTCTGCATGTTGCAACCATCTGGAAAATTTTGACTTAAATAATTATTTACTGTTTTTATCTCTAGAGTTAGTCTTTAATATGAAGCTAGCAACATGTAGCCATTTTGGTGACTATGCCACACATTTGAAAGGGGGATATGGGTGACAGTCTTCGAGACCAAATTGGAGGTAGCTTCCATTCCTTCTCTTTTGAGCACACCTCTTTTAGCATATAAAAATTAGGGAAGTGTCAGGTTATGTGCTTTTGATATGCTCTTGTTTTTATTTGTCTGCATTTTCATTTCAAAAATATGAAAAACTAAGGTTGCGGTTGGTTTACCGATTTAAGTTCTGTGTTTTCGTATATACAAAATACGCACGATGCATGTATATCGTGAAAAACGACCAATTTAAAAAAATGAAGTTAACATACAAAATAGAAAACAACTTTTTATTATTTTTCATATTTGAGAAACAACGCAAGCACAAGAAACAATTCATCATCTGCATCATCCCCTCCATCTTCCTTCCACCCCTCCGTCGTCCCTCCACTCTTCTCATATTTTGTAATTAATGTTGAAAACTCAAAATATAAAATAAACCAAACGGGCCCTAAGTGTTTTTCATGTGTAATATTTAAATTTTTTGAACATTATGTACTTTAAAAATTAGTTCAGAGCTTTAACTTCATCACTATTACATTTACCCAGCACTGTACACTTGTAATGCCCAAAAAATTCTACACCACTGACTCCGCTTATTGGTAGGTCAACGGACCAACTGTACCACTAAGGTGGTGTGTCGCTGTGTTGTACATAGTATAGAT
This sequence comes from Allium fistulosum, assembly GCA_030737815.1. Classification (NCBI taxonomy): domain Eukaryota; kingdom Viridiplantae; phylum Streptophyta; class Magnoliopsida; order Asparagales; family Amaryllidaceae; genus Allium; species Allium fistulosum. Next base: position 933,185,539 of record CM060908.1, on the reverse strand, counting down.
AAAAATCTGTATAAGTTACTAAAATGTAAACTAGAAAACTATTTACATCATTATGGAACGTTATTCACATACCTTGTAATGTACATAATGCATATTATTTGTTCACATGCATCCGCTTTTTGTTTCTAAGTTAAAAGATTTCTTTCATTTTAATACCTTTGTCACGCAAATACTTTAACTTCATCACTCCTACATTTACCCAGAATTGTACACTTGTAACGCCCAAAAAGTTCTACGCCACTGACTCTGCTTATTGGTAGATTATTAGACTTACTGTATCACTAAGGTCGTGTGTTCACTGTGTTGTACATAGTGTATGTAAAATTCTGTACAAATTTGTCAGTAAATACTGAAGAAAGATGACGAATGATTTAAGCATTTTAAATAGGAAGGCTGAGTAAGGGTATTTGCCATATATAGGTGTTACGATTGCAGTAACCGCCGTTATTACCTCCAACCGTAAGCGCAACGGTTGTTGATGGTCAGAGCCGGCCCAGTGGGCAGCCCAGCAAGCCCACGGGCTGGGGCAACCCACTGGGGAGGGGCAACAAAAAAAGTCCACCACCGAAATAAGATTAGCAGCAGCCTCTAGACTAAAACATTAGGGCTTCCACTTCCGGTTTCAAATTTTTGTTTTTGCGTCTCCTCCAGGCTCCAGACTTCCTTCAGCAGCTCAGCACTCAACAGTCTCCTCTACCGCTCAACAGTCAGCAACCTAGCCTCCGCAATTCTGCGCCTCTCTAGACTCTTGTCATTCACCTTCTCCAAACTGAATATTTGAGATTCAAGGTAAATTTTGTGCTTTTTTATTATTCTAAATTTGCATATGATTTAAATTGTTGAAATTGGAAATTGAAATGGTTAATGTTAATGTTTTATTAGTTACTGAAATGATATTTGGGAAATTTAAGTATTATCCGTGGAACTTGATTTGGTATCTCAGTTATCTAGTTTTTCGAAAGATCTGATAATTTATAATCTTTTTTGTGTCGATTAGTTTGGTGATTTCTACGTTGCTGATGAAGTTTGTAATAAGAGTTAATCATTTTCATGTAGTAGCAAAATCTTTCTATTTGCCAATCTTTTATTCAACCTTTCTCACTTGTTAATTGTTATATATATTGGAACCCCAGAATTGAAATGAATTCTAATCATAAAAGTTAAATTGAAAAGGTCATCTTTGTTTATTTAGGCGGGTTATTTAATTGTTATATTGGATCACTTGATCAAAATTCACCATTTATGCAATTTACAACTTACAAGGGAAAAGTAAAGAAACTGGAAGGTTACGGAGATTATCATGTCATTATACAGTTAATTTGTGGTCTTAGATATGGGAATAATCACATTACTTAAGATGCATATTTTCCTTGCTAGAATTATTCAAGAACACAATTGATTTTCAACAGTACAATCAAATTTTCATTTACATCAATATCCATTGCGAATATTATTCATATAGAATTTGTAGTTGTTTTTTTGGATTGATATGTGGCATATTTATCCAAATCTCCCTGCAATTAATAGCAATAACTTGAAGTCTTGAAGTGTCACATAGTCCTATTTCTCGTAATAATTTTTTGCTTGTGAACAAAAATCTTTGTGTGGGGTTTGCATGGTTGATATTTTCAAATTATTAGAAAAGTTTTAGGATCCATTAATTGTTAATTTACGTCTCTATAGTTAATTTGTTTCATTTGTTATAACTTCAAATTATTACAAAAGTTTTAGGATCCATAATTATTAGCTATAACTTGAAGTTAATTTGTTTAATATATATTATTAGATACCATGCCAAAAAATGAAGATAAAAATCGAGTGAGGTTTAGAAAACAAAACTCCGGAGCTTATAATAGAAGCAACGTCAAGATGCGATATCTACATCGTTGGTGGGTTCAATTTCTAAGTTATTTTAATGCGAGAGCACATGAATCACTTGGTGCAAGTCAAGCAAGTGAAAGCATTAATATGGACGAGGAAGATGAAGTCCATGTCAATAAAGAGCATGCAAATGAAAGCATTAATACGAGCGAAATTAATGAAGCAATTGATAAAAATATTGATAATTTCGTTGAAGAGCATGCAAATGAATACATTAGTATGCAAATGAAAATATGGATTAGCAATGATCTTAATTGAAAGTTCTTTTTTAGAGAAACTTGATTATGACACTTTAATTGAAGATTTTGCTTCAAAAAATGCAAGAAGAAGCACTTTCTTTGAATTTCTTGAAAAGTTGTAGCATTTTTATAAGAAACTAGTATTTGATATTTTTTGAATCAACTATTGTCATCCATTTGATTGCGTATGTGATAATTTTTTTATTTAACATTATATTAGCTTGCAAAAGTAATAATAGTTGCTGTTGTTTGTGTTGGAGGGCAACCAAAACCAATTGTGGCTCGGGCAGCTAATTGGTTGGGCCGCCACTGTTGATGGTATAAAGACTTCTAACCGTTACCACAACGTTATCTAGCCCTCACATTTCTAAATTTAAAACTTTTTCTACATATATTATTAATTATGTACATTGTCGTTGATAAATATCTATGGTTCAATTCTTTTTCAACGAAATAGTTTGTTTGTCTACAAAATAAACCATGCATGCACACATTATTAGTGTTTGAAAATCCGTAATATTAGAGTAAAAGTTACTTATCTAGCTTATGTTACTAAATTGCATAATTTATCATAAAACACAACACAAAAAATTATGTATGATTGGTATGTTCATCGCTGTTATCAAAATCTAAAACTGTCACTGTAACCGTAGCAGATGATATCGTATGAAGGTTTGAGTGGGTGATGGCTCATCCATAATAGTGTTACTGAGTGAATGTAAACTGCTAAGAATTTAAGGCAGCGGGAGCCACAGCAATAAAATTCATAATTAAACTGCACATGATTCTCCCTGACGTCTATAGGGAAAGTACGTTAACTTATTTAGATGAACTGACTCAAAGTTACGAGGTTTAACCACCATTCTATTAAAATTAAAATTGGAATAAATATATATTCAAGATACTTCCAAACAAGATAAGCACAGCGTAATTGGGGAAGTAAGAACAGACAGTATTTAAATCAAAAATAAACAAATTTAAGGAGCGATATTTGTCAAAATAGAGAATTACACGTACCTTGAAAGGTCAGCAGATTTGATGAAGATCCATCGAACAGAAGAAAAATGAAGAGAATAAGAAGGCGGATTGATGAGAATTTCAGTTGAACACAAACCCTAATCGCTGTCATCTTTTTAATTATTAGCATAAGGGTGAAATGATTAACAAAAGGTGAAAGGGTGAAGAGAAAAGAGGCGGGAAAAAAAGAGAATTTTTCAATTTGGCCCAATTTTAAAAACTTTACCAACTTTTAGAGCACTTTGAAAGTACTTACTGATAAATGTTATTTTGGACCAACTCAGCGTTATGTTGGCTAAAATGCACTTGGATGCATTTTGAACACTTTAGCCAGCATTGCACTGTGCTGTCTAAAAGTGACATAGATCTGTAATTAGTTTTCAAACTAATCTAAAGTGTTATAAATTTTAAAAAGTTCAAAAGAAAAAACACAGAAAGGAGATGGACATAGTACTTCATTTTTGTAGTATAGTGATAAAGGCGTCAATTCGGCTATGGGCGACGCGGCCGGTGGTTGAATGTCGACTGCGATGCCTTAGGACGATGGAAAACTGCCACACCTGGCCAAACGATGATTTGACACTCTCCTAAGGCACTGCGGCCAACGTTCAACCGTCAAACGCGATGCCCATAGTTGAACTTGCGACGACTTTAGCATCGCACTTTTTGCATGGGTACAACTATGTTAGTTTTATATATACATAGTCATAAGCAAATGGAGTCTTTATATATATATTAAGTGTGGTGCTAAGGGCATCATAAAATATGCTTAATAATGCCGTAGCAAAAAATAATAAACATACTAAAATTTGTATATTTTCTAATACCAAACAATTTTAAATTTTCGGTAGCCACCATCCAAAATTTTATTACATGACTATCAACTACCGGCCAAATCATTTTTGCAAGGCCATCAATCACCAAACTATTGAATTTCGGTGGTTGATGGTCGTGCAAAAATGATTTGGCCGGTGGTTAATGGCCATGTAAAAAGAGAGGTAATTTATTCTTTTGGTAGTCTTTTGAAGAATATGTAAGTAAAAAAAATAAAATTGCTTGGTATTTTTAGCAATGATATTAATAAGCATTTTTGGCCATACGCTTAGCACCACGTTATAATAAAATAAAATTAATTGTCCTCCTTTTATCCAAAAATTAAGTCATTTTAAAAATCTCTTATATTTTCTCATATATATTAAAATATAACTAGTCGACAAACCAATTTGTTTTGTGATAACTCTGATTCTTTGCGGTTACATCTTTTATCCTCTTCCTTTTTTATTCTTTTCCTCTCTTAGGTCAACATGAGATGGAAAGTGAAATCGGAGTTATCACAAAACAAACCAGAGTTACCACTCGGTAGTAAATCGTCAATGTATACTAAAAATGTTATAGCGTCATTTTTTCTTTCCTATTCACACATGCTTTCTCTGTTATGATTGAAATCAAACTCCTTATCAAAGCATTTATTCCAACTCCTTTATGTTTACTTAAGACTATAAGTAGATCTAAAGGGTCTGCATACCTCAGTGTCGCTCCCATGGACTTCGAAGCCTCTAGTTTTGACATATAAATGCTCTCTTATAAATCATCAATAGAAACATTGTTTTACTTTCATCTGCCATATATCATAGTCATAATAAGCAGTGAATGCAAGTAAAATCCAAATTGAATCAAGCATGGAAATTGGAGAAAATATTTCGTCATAATTAAAACCTTAGATTTTTGACAGAAATCCATTGCCACCAACCTTGCCTATAGGTCACGACCTTTCCATCCACACCGATCTTTTTACTTAAATATATATTCACAATTGATGGGTTTAACCTAATTGGGTACATTTTCCAAAGCTCAAACGTAGTTTCTCTGCATGGAAATTTTTTTTGGATTTCATCGCATCAAACCACAAGGTAGATTTTCTCCAAAGCATGTCGATATGTGAGGGGATCATTGTTATAACGATGTAATCCTCTTTCTTGTTGTATCTCTTTGCACATGAAATTCCCTACTACACCTTCTAATAGATTACGTGTCTTCTATAAGTGTCGAATTACCATCCAAAAATTTACTTTATAAGGCAGTTTCTTAGATCGCCATCCAAGTATATCTTATTGCACTAATTTCTCAAAATAGAAACTCTTTTTCCAAAAAGATGTCACGACTTGAAATAAATATTTTTTGCATCTTAGTATAATACAATATTTATCCGTGAGGGTTTCTATGATACTCTATAAACTTGCACAAACAAAACTGAACTTGCCTCAAGATTTTTAGGGTTTACGTTCTAAATGTAAGTCGGACAACCCTGCACCTTAAGGTACTTAAGATAGAGCTTCTTACAAGTCCATAACTCGTGTGGACTTTTAAACAAATTTAAATGGTACATAATTCAACATATACGTCATGGTTTCAAACACATATCCCCAAAAGGAACGAGACAACTCGGTATCACACATCATCTACCGAACTAGGTCAAATGGATATTTTGTAGGTGTTTAACATATTACAAGGTTCCATGATAGTGCACTTCAATGAGTTCATATTGAAGTTCAATATAAACTGATCAAACTACGAAGTTGGTGATCTTAGAATTAAGTCGGTCTATAATGCTTAATCAAGAGGCATTCGTAACTCTGCCAATCTCTCTACGTACCCAGTAATATTAAGTTGCTCATTTTTGTATGAAACAATTTCTATGAGATCATGCACCTTGTAGAACAAGATTGTTCACGTACAACTTTTGTATATGTTTAAATATGGAACGAACTTCCATATTCCATGTTGTCTTTGAAGCTCGGTGCTCATAGTAGATAGTAAGTAACATTGAGCAAGTCACATTCTAATGATCATGACTCATAGGATGATGTAACTGAAAGATAAGGGAGTATTGCTTAGGAAAAATTATGTAATTATCACATATCCTAACTTTAAAACCTATCGCGTTCGAAATAAATTGTGTTTTTGTGCATTTTTCTGTAATATATACAATGTCATAATGTGATATAAATAAATGATTAAATCACTATAAATACAAGTTTACTGACGCTAATATGGCATCATCGGTAAATTCGTTACTAGCCATGCCATTGCCGGAATTGGTAAAACTAGCCTTGGGGAAAAAATTGATGCCTTATAGATGACATTCATGTGGTGATTTACCGATGTCATTTTGACACCATTTGTCGATGTCATTTCGACATCATTTTTCCTATGCCAATACGACAGTTTGTCGATCCGTTATTTCTGACGCCGCACCAATAACGATTGAATGTATTTTCCAAAGCCATACCGACGCTAAATTAAAATACCAAAATTGAATTTTTTTCAATGTCATGCCGATGCCATTGCTGAAGCATTTTTGCAGCATCTCTGCCATCTTTCTCACCTCAATCGCAAATTCATATATATACGATATTTAATCACATAAATATATATAAATAATATCCAACACAATACTCAAACATCAATATATAACAACACATATCCGACATCACAAATATCATAGCATACAATTATCCATTAATACAGACATAAATGTCCATACACACTATAATATCCCTATTCGAAGTTAAAATAAATAAAACATATTAAATGGATTTTGGGAATTTTATTGGATATTTTATTGAATTTAATTCAATAAATTGAATTTTTGATTTATTTGACAGTAAAAGGAGAATATTTATTTGAAAATTCAAATTTAAAATTATAATTGTGTTTTCTAAATCCAAAAGCTATATAAAAATTTATTCTGGAAAAATAAATAATCTTTATGAAATTTTGAAATTGTTCTGAAGAATAAGATAATTATTTTAGAATCGCTTAAAATGAAAGGCGATATTTTAAATAAAAGGAAAATCATCACAAATAAAGTAAAAAAATTGATAAAATGCTCTAATTTAGCTTTTTAAATGGATGTAAAACGTTGATTTAGTGGCACTTAGATTTAAAGGTGGTCATCGGTACGATATTATTTAAAAAGAAAGGTAAATTCACTTTTGTTTCATTTGACCCCTTCCTTGTTCTTATCCACTCAAACCTGTTTGTCCCCGTCTCAAGCCCTAAGTCCCAAATTCTCTCGACCTCAAATCAAAACATGAAAATAAAGAAAAAAACAAAGTGCGGTTGTGCACGTAGAAAGGCGCCGATGTCAGGCACTGTAATAGAAAGGGGTGTAATGCGAGACCATAATGGGAGGCAGTGTGAGCGGGTCGAGGTAAACGGTGATGTTGGTGGTTGGCTGAGTAATGCGGTAGGCATAATTCTCCTATTTATTTTACAGTAAATATATTCCTATTTTGATCTTATATCAGTCAATGAAATCACCATTAAATATTTTCTATGCTGTTTAATTTCAAGCTTAATGGTATATTGAAAATCTATGATGGCTTAGTAGCCTATTAATTTGAATCAAATCAGGAACTAATTGATTTTGGGTTTGATTACATTTTAGTTTTGAAATTTTTGTCCCTGTATATGAACTATAATATGGTCATTCATAAAAAATGCTTTGAATCCAAACTTTGATTGAAATAAGCACCCCCGATATTGCTAGAACCAGCTTCGATAGTTAATCGATGGCTTGGAACATGTGTTCTAGACCATGACCAACCGGTCGACTGGTTCATTTGGACCAATTGACTGGTTTTGGGTTTGTTCGAAGCACTTGTTCCAGGTTGGACTTAGTTCGGTATGTCATTTTTTATGGTTCATCGATTGTGCTTCTGGTTATTACTTTGGTTGATGAAGAGAATGGTTATTAATTTGTAGATGGTTTGGCAAATGAATCAGAAGTTATGAAATGAAGAGGTTTGAATTTTTAAAATGGTTTTAAAAATGAAAAGTTGCAAGTGTAGAGTGAAGTTAATTTTAAAGGAAATTGAAGCAATGGTGCTTTTGATTATTGAAGCAAATTTGAATGCTTTCGTGGGGTTTTGGAACATCAAATTATGATTTATATCTTATTTAAAAGGAATGGTTAAATACTACGTCAAAAAGGTTTGATATATTAAGAAAATAAAGATGTCCATGGTTTTATTATTATGAAATATACACATATAATGGTTTGAAAGAAGGTTAATGAAAAATTTACAAACCAAAAAGTGAAATTACTAATTCGTTATGCCCTAGTTCCAGTGACCAAACTATCGGAGGGAGTTTTATGACTGATGGCTTGGATAAAAAGCCATGAAGGAGCGATCTTGTGTATACATTACTTTGGGTAACACGAATGCGTTATGTAGCGATCCATAATTTCGAACACTTTGTATTTAAATATCTGAATTGTTTAAACATTTAAATCTTAGTTAACTATGATAAAAGTGATCTAATAACATTGTTAAACCCCTTTTTATTTAATAACACGTGATGGTAAACTTTTTTTTGAAATTTGTTTACAAAAATAAATAGTTCGAAGAAATATCGATAGTGGTCGAAAATCGTTTTATCGATAAACGACTTTTTACTGAATATAATTTATCTGAACTCTTTAGGTGTGTCTAATTTATTAATGTGTCACTAATTAGCAAATAATATATTTTGCTTGATATGGCTAGCCAAATGGTGATCAGTGGAAATATTAGCAAATGGATTAAGGGGGTATTTTGGAGGAAAGAAGAAAGTTTGGTGAAGTGAGGTTGAAAGTAGGAGCACATGGTGGGGTTGCTTTGGCCTGCCCTAGGGGGTTGTGAAGATGATAATTACCTCTTGATAAAGTCTACAAACACACTTCATAATATCACAATTTTATTGCCAAAGTTATGAACAAAAGGTTAAGCCTTCATCCCCTTCTCCCTTCACTTTATCATTCCAAAATCAAAGCAAATGAAGTCCAAACTCCACCAAACTTTGGTAGAATCCCTAAAACAACATAGAGCATGAAATAGCATCTCAAATATTGAAGGAAGGATCGATTTTAAAATTGGACTTCGCAAAAGCTTTTGATTCGGTAGATTGGGATTTTTCTTGTAGATATTTTTCACGCTAGAGGTTTTAGTCATAGATGGATTAGTTGGATCATGAATTTGCTTAGAACTGGTAACTCTAGTATTATGGTTAATGGTATTTTAGGTAATAAAATTCAATCTAAGCGAGGTTTAAGGCAAGGGGATCCTTTATCGCCTCTTATATTTAACTTAGACGCAGATGTTTTCGCTATGATAATTAAAAAAGCGGTTGATAACGGATCTCTGGGGAATGTAGGTGATGATATATCGCATAACGGTATATCTGTCCTTCAATTTGCAGATGATACCTTGCTTTTTTCTTCCCATTCAGCTAGACACACTATTACTCTTAAGTTTATTTTATATAGTTTTGAAAATCTATCAGGTTTAAAAATAAATTTTGATCAAAGTTCTATTTTAGTTTTAAATGATTTTGAAAAGGTTGAAAATTTAGTTGCTAATACGCTTAATTGTAAAACTATGAATTTTCCTTTTGACTATCTTGGTTTTGTGATTAGACCTACTAAACTTAAACATGATGACTGGTTTATAATCATAGAGAAAATCAAAAATAGGATTTCTAATTGGAATGAGAGATTTCTATCGAGAGGGGGTAGATTAGTTCTAATAAATTCTGTTTTATCAGCTCTTTCGATCTATTGGATGTCTATGCATCTTTTTCCAAATTGGGTGATTGATAAAATAGACAAAATTAGAAGGGATTTCTTATGGAGTGTGGAAAACTCTAATAGCAGTGTTAAATGTTTAGTAAATTGATAACTTGTTTGTAAATCTAAAAAGGATGGTGGTTTAGGAGTCATTAATTTGCGTAATATGGATTTGTCCTTATTAGATAAATTGTTATGGAAGTTTAATGATATTAATGATAATACTACTTGGAAAGAAATCATTTCTAAATATTACTATAATGGTAGTAACAATTTATATCAAATTACTCCTTCAGTCATTCGTAAACTATCTAATTTTAGGAAATCTATATTAAAATGTCATGAGATTTTTAACTTAGGCACTAATACAATTGTTCATTCAGGTAATAGTACTTCTTTTGGCATGACCGTTGGATTTCCGTTGTCCCTCTTAAGATTGAATTTAGAGAGCTATATGAAATCTGTAATTTTAAGTATGCTTTAATTATAGAAGTTTTTTCTCCTAAAAATGACCCTCCTTGGAATTTTAGTTTTAACAGAATTTTAGTAGGTTCAACCCTTAGGCAGCTTTCTTTGCTTTATGCTAGATTAAATCTATATAATAATGATAATGATAATGATAATATTAGCTGAAAATGGGATAAGAATAAGAAATATACTTCTAATTCTTTTTATAGATTTATTAACTTTTCAGGTGTAACCAATAACTCTTTTAAATTTATTTGGAAATCAAATGCTCCTCCTAAATCTAAAATTCACATATGGTTAATTATGCACGGAAAACTAAATACTATAGAATTTTTAAAAAGTAAAAATATACAAATTGATAATAAATGTTATTTTTGTAATCTGCATTTTGAAGATATTAAGCATGTTATATACCATGATTACATGGATACTTATTTCATTCTAAATAATACCCTTAAAATCTTTAACTTTAATATAATAACCAAAATCTCTGATTGTGAATTCTATTGGAATACTTTTAGATTTATGTTCAAAAAGGATAATAGATTCTTACTTGACACTTTATTCATTATAAATTATTGGTATATTTGGTCTGAAAGAAATCAGAGAATTTTTAGTAATAATAACAGTCACTTTAATAAATTGATTTTTATAATTTCTTCATTTTGTTTTAATTGGATCTCTAATCCTAAATATAACTTAGCTAAAAATAACCTATTTAAAGAATATCTTAATAAGGTTAGTAGTAATATTAATCTATTTAAACATAAAAATAATATTTTTGACATTAATAATCGTAGTATTCATATATTTTCAAATTTAAATGATGATTTCACTGTGTATCATAATTTATTTTTGATCAAAGGACCATAAGGATAATTTTAGATTTGTTTTAGTTATTGTTTTAGTTTTTGTTTGTTTTAGTCAATAGATCTTTTAGTTCTTTTGATCATGGATCCTATTAGCTTTACTTTATTAGATCTTTTGTTTGTTTTTTAGTCTCTTTTCTAATCTTTACTTTATTATGTCCTATTAGCTTTACTTTGTATCTTTACTTCTATCTCATTTATACATATATATGTATATATAATTCATTTATATACATATATGTGTATCATTCTAACTATTTTCCTTAGTTACTTTTCAAATACAGGACTAGGCTAGATAGGGTGTTAGTTTCTCTTTGCAGGTACACAGGATTGCTGATTGCAGGATTGCCGATTGTAGTGAGGGATTCTTCTCAGTACATCTTTATCTTCATTATGGCGTTCTATTTTTAGGAGGATTCACTCCTCGGCTAGGTGCTACTTCCAGTTTTACCGAGACTTCAGAGCGGAGTTTTCCATTCAGGATCATTAGCGATTCCACTTCAGATTAGTCACATTTCCATTCCTTCTGAGTCAGCAGCATGGAGCTTCCTTCTTAGATGGTGCTGGCTTCCAGTATCATTGGCTTTGTGATTTACATTAGTTTTCAGGTACTTCTAACCCCTTAATATCGGGTGGTGGCCATGCCGGAGCTCGATATTGGAGTGTAATGGCGGTGGCCTTGCTAGAGCTCATTATAGGGGTACCTGAGTTTTTTCCTTTGATACTTGTACTTAGATTTGCTACCTGCCAGGCATGTTGGCAGCGCCTTGCTTTGTGATATATATATATATATATAGTTACATGTGTGCTCTCCTCTATTTCTATAGGTTCACACATTTTTCTCAAAAATATTGAAGGAAGGAGGCACAAAGGGGGATTTCAATTGTGGTCATGAGCAAATATAGTAAAGTGGAGATAGCCGATAGTATTTTAGAGCAAATGGTGAAGCCTTTGGTTTGTTTGGTTGAGGTAGGAAGTGATCTTGTGTTCTAAGTGCTTGTACATGATGTTAGCAAGGATTTGGGTGAGTTAACTCTCCATTGAAATGTAAATATTACATGTGTATATATAAAGTAAAGTAACTAATGAAGTTATAACTTTGGACTCCTTTTGCTTTGAAAAGCAAATGATAGCTTTACATGTAGTATATTCGCTTCTATTACCTTCTAAAACATGTAACATAGCCTAGACTTTGTGTTTACATAATTGGTGTGGTTGTATGTGATGTGGAAGTGTGTGAACTTGTTTGAAGCGAAATTGTCGCTATAAGTGCACTTCGAAATACTTTATGTTTAACCTCTTTAAATTAGTTGTATGAAAAAATATTATGAAAGAATACATTTTTATTGTGCTCTACACTTATGGTAGTGTATGTGGCAGCAAGGAAAAGATTTGGAAAATTATAGAATGAAGTTTGCAAAAGTTAGAAGCGACAAAGGTCGCTATATGAGCACTGTGTAAATAGCTTGTTTTTGGGAATTTTTAAATTGGTTTTGAAATACATCCTTAGAGGTTTATTTGATGGTTTATTAATTACTCGATGTATACTACTTACTGTATTTAAATTAGAGTTTAAATTATTTTAAAACTAGTTAAACATAGTTGCAAAAGTTAGAAGCGAGAAAGATCGCTACATGAGCACTTTGTAAATAGCTTGTTTTTGAGAATTATTAACATGATTTTGAAAGACATCGTTACAAGTTTCTTTGCACTGCTATTAAGTACTCTAAGTATAGAACTTATTGTAAAAAAATGAGAGTTTAAAACCTTTGTTTGAATAAAGAAAACTGGTCAAACTTTCATGTTTTTTCAAGTATTCTCTGTCCAGGTATCTCTTACAGCACTTAACAAATGCAACTTTTGACCTACGACGGCACTCCTGGGTTTTTATGGCACGTTTGGTGTTGTGTTGTTTTAAGTTTCTGTGACTTTAAATGTGTTTAAAATTGTTGTTAAACTTATTATTTTATGAGATCTTTTTAGGAGTGATTAATAATAGGTTTTAGAGTATTTTAAAAATGGTTTCAAGTTTAAATATATTTTTAGTAAATATTTATGAATTTTTCAAGTAAAGAGTTTTCTTTGTAGTATTTATTTAAAATGGTTTTTCTAGTAATTTCTAAATTAGTTATTTCTATATAATATTTTATATAGATATTTAAAACATATTTGTAAGTAAATGAAGTATTTTTAAAAGTATTTATATATAAGTTTGGAAAAGTAAATTAAGTGTTCGTTTATATATATAAATTTAGAAAAGTAAATTAAGTATTTTAAAATTATGTATATATAAGTTTGGAAAAGTAAGTTAAGTATTTTTAAAATTATTTAATATATAAGTCTGGAAAAGTAAGTTAAGTATTTTTAACTTATTTATATATAGAAGTTTGGAAAAGTAAGTTAAGTATTTTTGAAGTATGTATATATAAGTTTGAAAAGGTGAGTTAAGTATTTTACAAAAGAATAAGTGGGTTTTGGTTATAACACTTAGTTATAATAAATGGTTTTGAGAAGTTATTTAAGGGTACATTAGCTTGTTAAATAAGTGTAGATGAACTTAGATCTTAATAAGAGTATTTTAAAGATAATGATAAGCATAAAAGGTTTTGGCTTTATAGTAAAAAAAATTTAAGTAGCATTTGTTTTTAACCCTTTTGATTATACTTATGAATATACTTAGATCTTTAAAAAGAATGTTTAAAGACAATGACAAGTATAAAGTGTTTTTGGTTTATAGTAATAATATTTAAGAAACATTTGTTTTAACCCCATGTAAATTTATGTTGGTCTTTAAAAAGAGTATTTTAAAGATAATGATAAGTATGAAATGTTTTGGAAAAGGGATATAAAAAGTAAAGGTTTAATTTATAAAAGAGAAGGGGTTTATAGTAGCAATGTTTGAGTAATATTTGTTTTTAACCTCTTTGATTATATTTTAAAGTGGGAAGTCTTGTTAAATGATTTGTGAATATTCTTATACCTTTGAGATAAGTATCTGAATATATTTTGAAGTACTGAAAAGTGTAGAAACGAATAGTGAACTAGTAGTATACATTATCTTTTATAAAGGTATTTTAAATATATATACAAGTATTTACAAAGAAGTATTATTTGATAATATGGGGATTAGAAGTCGCTTATGTGACTTAATCGTATTTGTGTGTTTACTTGTTTATGGACAGTATTTAGTTCTATGCTTAGCGCTAAAGTCGAGTAATCGGAAGAGGTGGTAAGTGTATGAGGTCTAATTTCCATATGCAATCGTTTTCATTTTGTACTAGATTGACTTGTCAACTGTTGAACTTGACCAAAATTACTTGGGAAGTATATAAAAGCATCACGTATTTATACGATTTGAGATCCCTTGGGGATGACTCATTTGTATGAATTATCCCTTGCTTTAAGAATATATATTAAAGATCCCCTCGGGAGGACTCCTATATCTCGTCTGCTTACTTCTAAAAGAACCAAAATTGAGTTAATAAGAAATTCATCGATTTAGTTTTAAAGTGACGGGGATCAGATAGGTATACTTAGGTATTACTTTCTGAAAATCACTTCAAAACTGATATACAAGTTCTATGTTTTGGAAGTGGTGGTGGAGCAAAGTGTTATAAGTTGCACTGTATATCCTAAGGGTAACTCCGAGGGAGAGGACAACATTAACATTTCGAACAATGCTGCCTTGTTGTACTATCAATCTTGAGGGTGATTCCTGTGAGAAATGCGGATTAAGGATCTTAAGGCTAGAATTAACACTAGAGGGGGGTGAATAATGTTTTTAAGAAATCTGTTAATCCTTTTGAGTTTATCTTAATTTGTTAACAATGTATGCACTAATCAGACACAGATATGAACACAGATGCAAAAATAAAGTAAAAGCAGTAAAGGAAAGAACACACCGGATTTTATACTGGTTCGGAGTTACCCTTCATCCAGTCCCGCATAACTAAGTACGTATTTCCTTTCAAAGCCAATTCAACAATTACAACCCTCGGTTTCAAGGCTACGAGGTACACCCTCCAGAATAACAATCCTCTGGGTAGAGATACTTGATGTCCGGGGCAACAAGTTCACCCAATTGATTTCCAAGGCTACAATCACACCTTTTCTCGCTTGATTGATTTCCAAGGCTACAATCACACCATTTCTCGCTCGATTGATTACAAAGAAGTCTATAACTCAGATTAGCACTTGGAACTTGTAGAGATAGTGATGGAGAATCACACTAGAAATAATCGAGTATGATTCGATGTTGATTTCGGCAGAGTAATGGTATGATTTTGTATTAAGAAATGTGGAAGAAGAAAAGGAGTGAAAACCAGAAAAATATGATTGAAAATTCGTTGAAACTGACCCCTAATTATAGAAGAACAACAGTCATGTCCATTCGTGAAGAGTTATGGCGAATAGACACTTCTTTTGAAATTTGAATTTTAAAGCCAACTGACACTATGTCGACATGGGGTATATGGGTATGTCGACATCCCAAAGGGATTTTTGGTGTTTTGATTTTTTTTTAAAATAACCTCTATTCATATTAAAATTATTTTAAACTTTATAAATATACTTAACTATAGTTAAAATACATAAGTAAATATAAAGAACAATATATACATAGTTTAACTATAATTTTATATTTAAATCTAAGTATAAATATTTAAAAGTTAAATATATTATTTGAAAAGATAGTTTAAAATCAGGAGTAATTTGACTCTGAAAATAAAGATGTTTTTGAGGCTAAAATTATTTAAAATCAGGACAGAGAGTTTGAATCTTTTAAAAGGAAAGTTTTGAAATCATTTTGAAAACAAGATAATTTTATAAAATCATTTGAATTAAAATTAGTGGATACAAAACAATGTCCCACTAGATTTTCGTAGGTTCCATCCTACTTAGGGTTCCATCCCTTTAACGGGCTCGAAGTGGATTCCATTCCACGAATAAATTGGATATTAAGATGTCGGTGCCTTTCTATGAGTTTTAACAAATACTCCTAATAAAACAAACTTAACCTTGAACTCTTGAACTCTTGATAATCTTGATACTCATGAGTCTTCTATCTCTGTATCTTGAATCTCTATACTGTACAGTCTTCATTCTTGATACCTGCATGGTTAGATCCTACATATACATATATATCTAAACTTGTAATGTTAGTATTTATATTTTATAATCTATTCTAAGGTTGTTGTCATCAAAACCAACTCCTCAGGGACTAACAATCTCCCCCTTTTTGATGATGACAACCTTTGTTTATAAAATATCACTTCTATCCTAATAACCCCCCTAAAACTAACAACTCCCCCTTAATCTATGCCTAACTATCCTATTTTATACTTCTCCCCCTTTGTCATCAACAAAAACTTACTCCCCCTTATTCTTGGACTTCAATACCTGCATTGATAAACTATACAACGGAATATATACTATATAGATTAAGAAATAATGATACTTATGAGCATAATAAAATTAATTAAAAACTATATTAATTTTAGTGTATATATATATATATATGTTTCACACATCAAACTTCAAACCAAATAAAATCAATCCACACAAAGTATCAAATCAAACCAAATCAAACGAAGAAAGGCAATTAAACGTTACGAGGAACATCAACCCATCCTTCTTCTCCAAAGATAGGGTCTTGTTTGATGGCATCCCAATTCTCATTGTCAACAGATAGAGAAACGGGAGGATGTGCTTCATTATCATCCTTGTGCAGGGAGGAGATCATCCAACGAATTGCATCGAAGTGTCTCTCTTGTTCCTTGATCATCTACATTTGACTCAGTTCTAAGTGACGTTGATTACGAAGGATGATAGAGAGAATAGTCTTGAATGAATTGAGTGTTTCTTCAAGATTCTCAGATAGATTGTGAATAGGATTGGCTATAATTGAATTAGAGAAAGAAATGAAGGATATAGAGAATGAAAAATAAATTTCAGTGAAGATTTCTGGAAGAAAAGGGTATGCATAGGTGTAGAAATTCGTTTGAAATGAATAGACATTTGGTAGTTATTCCAATTTCAAATTCAAAATCAATAATCACTTCTGACCAGTACATGTCGACATGGTCTAGAGGGGTATGTCAACATACTATAGTGAATTTTGATGATAATTTTATCTTGTGAATAATGATGTGTATATATTTCTATATTATACTAATAGTTATTCAAGATATAAAATAAGCTAGATGACAGGATGGAAATTCAATTTCATTGCATAATAGGATAATACAATGATTAAACATAAAGAACTACACGAACATTCTAAATAAAACAAACTAAGACAAATACAATAAGATACTAAAAGATAAAACTAGTTAGAAGATGAAGATGATGAAGATAGTCCAAGTTTCTTGCTAACTTTTGAAAAGAACTTGTTCATCTTCGAAGACATGTTACCCAACTTCTTACTAACAGATCATTTTAAAACTCGTTGATTCTCCACAATTATCTTTTGGTTTTTGAGAAGGATTTTGTTGGAAGGATTGGATGGATACTCAATACTTTCTAGAGATGTTTCACCTTCTTCTTCTTCTATTTCCATTTCATCCCTTTCTTCTTCTTCTTCTTCCTCTTCCATTTCCTCCATTTCCTCATGAGCCAAAAGCTCTTCCTTTTCGGTAAGGGTTTCATAAGGTTGAAAAACATATGGGATTTTCATGAGAGAAATATTTGAGATATTAAAAACTTTTCTTGAAATAAATTCTTCTCCTTTGAAGTTTACTCCAAAATAGTTGAAAATCCGAGTAAGGTAAATTCCATGATATAAAGTATTTTCTCCCATTTCAAAATTTTTAGGATGAAGTTCATCCAAAATAACTTGCGCCCAATTGATATCATAATTTCCGAAAATAGCAAAAAGTGCTTTGCACACTTTTGAAGTAGGATTGTTAAAATTTCCCGATCTTGGGGTCAAAGTATGTTGTAAAAGAAGATTGACAATTCTTGCTTTAGGACGAAAGTTTCGATTCTTAAATTCAAAGTTTTCATCTCCTTCAAAAATATGATGAAATGTCTCACGATCATGTTCATCGATTTGAAAACTAGAAAGATCCATTCTCGTGCTTTTGCAATTGAGAATGGTACCCAAAAGGTCACAATTCAAAACAATTTGAGTGTCTTTGACATTACTCCAAATTTCATTCTCATTTCCAATATAAAAACCACGGTTTAAATTAGCATAGAAGATTTTGACAAGATTGGGATAGCAAACAAAATCATTTTGAGACGAGTCAATAAGACTTAAAACACCATTGTTTGCAAAAAGAGAATCAATTTCATAAAAAGAAAAATCTTGAAAAATAGAAAATTTTCTGGGATGGACTTTGGCATAATTAGCATAATTGATGTATGCTTTAATTGCCTCCGGATCATTGAGTAATTGCTCTTTGATTTTTCTGGAAATTATCATGGTTGAGGGGTTGCTTGAAGAAGCCATTAGAGTAGAGAGTAGAGAGCTTGAAGATATGAAGAGAGAGTTTGAATTTGAAAATGAAAGTGAAAAGATATGATAAAAGATAGTGAATAAATAGACTTTCAAAGGACATATTCTCTGGTCAAAAGGTATCTTTTCAGAGAAATAAATGAAGTGAAAAGGTGGAGGGAAATTCAAACATTTGAATTCAAAATTTGAAATTCAAATTCAGGTAAGCATGTCGACATCGTGGTAGGGGCCATGTCGACATGTGCCTTTGAATTTTCATGACATGATTTTCCTAAGTTATCTAATACATATATATAAATAAATATTATTATTAATGTCTATATTTCTGAAATATTATTATACTTATAATATATTTCAGAATGTGTCAAAAATAATAAAAATAATAATAAAATAATAAAATAATAGTAAAAAATAGAAAATAAATTTTAAAATTCAAACAACATATCAATTCAAAAACAATCGATCAAACAATCAAGCAACTAATTCTATGCAAGCAATTTCAACCAATTGTATTCTAAACGTGTACCTTTTTCTGAATCCATTTCTTTGAATTCGTCGGAGTCGTGAACTGCAGTGAAACACAAATTCGAATTATCCGTCTTTTGATCATCATCACTTGAGGACGAGTCTGAGTCATCTAGAGTAGCAGTAAATGCATGCTTCTGTTTCTTTGCTGGTTCATTGTTCATAGGAGGATTCTGCCTATCTGGATACGAACAGTCTCTTTTGATATGACCTGGTTCTTCACAATTGAAGCATTTGACAAAGTTTGGTACTGTAGTCTGATTACCGGAATTCTTAAAGTTGTTTCTCTTGAGATTATTCATCTTTCTGTATTTCAGAAATTTCCGAAAATTCTTGGTCATAAATGCTATCTCTTCATCATTATCACTGTTTGAATCTGATCCATCGGTTAATGCATTGAATGCCATTGATTTCTTCTCAGATGCTTTGCTTTCTCTTCTCCCGATCATTTGAACTTCAAATGACATTAGATTTCCAATCAATTCTTTTATCTTTAAAGTACTGATGTCATTTGCCTCTTCAATCGCAAGTGTCTTTTGATCCCATTCTGGAGTGAGAGAATTCAAAAAATTTCTGACTTGATCTTCTTCCGAAAATTCCTTTCCCAAAGATATTAAAGAATGCACAATATCTTGAAATCGTCTATACATATCTGAAATAGACTCATTAGTATTCATTTTAAATAACTGAAACTTATTTGTGAGCATGGAAATTTTGGTCTGTTTAACTTTGCTTGTTCCTTCGTGAGTTACTTGTAAAGTTTTCCAAATTTCATATGCAGACTTACAAACTGACACTCTATTAAATTCATTTCTTTCAAGTGAACAAAACAGAATATTCATTGCTTTAGAATTATTTTGTGCAACAGTCTTTTGCTTAGGGGTCCACTATGCAAAATTAGTTGTGGGTTCAGAATATTCAGTTTGTTTGATATTCCCTATTTCTAATCCTACAGATTGTAAATATATTTTCATCCTACATGCCCAATATGCATAGTTACTGCCATTAAAAAGTGGTGGTCTGGCAGTAGACTGACCTTCTACAAATGAACTAGTGTTGGTGGAAATAGCAGTACTAGTGTTAGTAGCCATTTTAAAACTTTTCAAAATTCAGATATGAAACTTTTGAAAACAAAGCTCTGATACCAAATGTGAGAAATGCGGATTAAGGATCTTAAGGCTAGAATTAACACTAGAGGGGGGTGAATAATGTTTTTAAGAAATCTGTTAATCCTTTTGAGTTTATCTTAATTTGTTAACAATGTATGCACTAATCAGACACAGATATGAACACAGATGCAAAAATAAAGTAAAAGCAGTAAAGGAAAGAACACACCGGATTTTATACTGGTTCGGAGTTACCCTACATCCAGTCCCGCACAACTAAGTACGGATTTCCTTTCAAAGCCAATTCAACAATTACAACCCTCGGTTTCAAGGCTACGAGGTACACCCTCCAGAATAACAATCCTCTGGGTAGAGATACTTAATTTCCGGGGCAACAAGTTCACCCAATTGATTTCCAAGGCTACAATCACACCTTTTCTCGCTTGATTGATTTCCAAGGCTACAATCACACCATTTCTCGCTCGATTGATTACAAAGAAGTCTATAACTCAGATTAGCACTTGGAACTTGTAGAGATAGTGATGGAGAATCACACTAGAAATAATCGAGTATGATTCGATGTTGATTTCGGCAGAGTAATGGTATGATTTTGTATTAAGAAATGTGGAAGAAGAAAAGGAGTGAAAACCAGAAAAATATGATTGAAAATTCGTTGAAACTGACCCCTAATTATAGAAGAACAACAGTCATGTCCATTCGTGAAGAGTTATGGCGAATAGACACTTCTTTTGAAATTTGAATTTTAAAGCCAACTGACACTATGTCGACATGGGGTATATGGGTATGTCGACATCCCAAAGGGATTTTTGGTGTTTTGATTTTTTTTTAAAATAACCTCTATTCATATTAAAATTATTTTAAACTTTATAAATATACTTAACTATAGTTAAAATACATAAGTAAATATAAAGAACAATATATACATAGTTTAACTATAATTTTATATTTAAATCTAAGTATAAATATTTAAAAGTTAAATATATTATTTGAAAAGATAGTTTAAAATCAGGAGTAATTTGACTCTGAAAATAAAGATGTTTTTTAGGCTAAAATTATTTAAAATCAGGACAGAGAGTTTTGAATCTTTTAAAAGGAAAGTTTTGAAATCATTTTGAAAACAAGATAATTTTATAAAATCATTTGAATTAAAATTAGTGGATACAAAACAATGTCCCACTAGATTTTCGTAGGTTCCATCCTACTTAGGGTTCCATCCCTTTAACGGGCTCGAAGTGGATTCCATTCCACGAATAAATTGGATATTAAGATGTCGGTGCCTTTCTATGAGTTTTAACAAATATTCCTAATAAAACAAACTCAACCTTGAACTCTTGAACTCTTGATAATCTTGATACTCATGAGTCTTCTATCTCTGTATCTTGAATCTCTATACTGTACAGTCTTCATTCTTGATACCTGCATGGTTAGATCCTGCATATACATATATATCTAAACTTGTAATGTTAGTATTTATATTTTATAATCTATTCTAAGGTTGTTGTCATCAAAACCAACTCCTCAGGGACTAACAATTCCAAGAGAGAGGACAATGTCGGCATTCGTTGGATGACTTATTCTGCAATCCATTGAGAGATTCGTGAACTATTCGAGTGATGATGGCTCATGTGTTGAGATGTTGGAATCCATGTAGAGATTCAAGATCCGTTCAAGTGACGATGGCTCATGTGCTAAGATGCCGGAATCAATGTAGAGTTTCGAGATCTGTTCGAGTAATGAAGGCTCATGTGATGAGATGTTGAACGTGACTTCACCATCGGTAATGATAGAAATCAGAGTAAGTGCATAGCTAGTGAGTTTACCTAACCTAAGGGTATATCAACTCCATATCTAGAGATGCTTTTGATTTGTTAGCCAGTAGGAGTTGTTGATATTCGATATAATGTGTTAGGGAGTGGACCCGCTATATTTACCTTGTTGATATATTCTATCTAGAGATATACTGTTTGAACCTCCAACTTATGTTTCAATAATAACAACTATACAATCACATACATATAGACTTTATCAAGATTGCATGTATATACTACAAGCAGACACCATGATCGAAGATATTTAGACTCAAAGAGAAACTATTGTTAAGAGTCCTAGATAAAATATTGTTAAGGTCTGTAACGTATGAGGTATACTCATAGACGTCTGTGACAAGTCTCAGGTTAAAAATTAAAAATAGTCATAGACGTATGTCATTATACCACAAACGTCTGTCATGGAAAAAACTATCATATTTGAAAAGACACTTCCTTTTGAAACTAAAGGAAATCATCTTTCATGAAGAGTTGCTGCCATTAAAATGAAAAGATTTCTTCAAAGAGTAACAGCTCTTCATCTACACCTCTCTAATTCCATAAATAACATCTTGATTGAGAAGTAGAAACAACTTACTTAACTTGATTTGATTTATTCTTTACTCTCTTGATTTCAAAGCACTCTCTTGCACATACACTGATTACATATTCTCAATCCATTATAACCTTTTGGTTAAATCACTTCGTATAACTCAAAGCAATCATATTCATATACTCAAAGGAGATCATAGGAAGATTTGTACTATAAGCCAAAAACTGTGTTATTGAAACACAATATTGTCAAAGACACTTTTGTATTAAGCCTATTCCTCCGAGCGAAGTGAGGGTAGTTTGTTTCAAGGAAATACCGAAGGGGAACTTCGGGACTGGACTTAGGATGGGATGCCCAAACCAGTATAAAAACTCCGGTTTGCACACTTTCTATATTTTACTATTTATTGTTTACCATTGCATTGATTTATATACTTGCATATTATACACTAGTTTTAAGAAGTATAGTACATTATATACAAATTTTAGAAAAACAAAATCTAAATATGAAAATAGGGAACAAAAATGATTAAGGTATGGATTCCTAAAATAAATAACAAATTGATTAGACAAAAACATATAGATGTATATCTAAAAAAGATAGTTCATAATGAAAATTGCATTTTTAAAGGTTCCAAACCCCATGGATATGGCTACCTTCTCCTACTAACCCATGGGACCCTAACAAAGGATGTGGGTACCAATTAAAACTCTTTATTATTTTGCAAGTACCGAAAACAAAAATAAGGAGAAATGGATACTCGATAATGGATGCTCCAAACATATGATAGGAAATGCACACATGCTATCAAACATCACTTACATGGACGGTAGCATAATCACTTTTGGGGATAATTCCAAAGGATATGTTATCGGAATTGGAAACGTCATCAATGTCGATATATCTACTTCTCCTATTATTTCAAATGTTTTTTAAGTTAAAAACTTAAAACATAATTTACTTAGTATAAGCCAATTATGCGATATGGGATTTATAATTGATTTTGAAAAGGATAAATGCAGTATCTTTGATCAAAATAAAAATTTGATTTTTGAAGGAATGAGAAATCATAATATTTATATTCTAAACATGAATATTAATCATAATAATTATTTATGTTTAACCACAAATCATAATGATCCATGGATATGGCATAAAAGATTTTGTCATATAAATTTCAAATATATAAAAAAATTTAGCTAAAAACAATTTGGTAAGAGGATTACCCAAAATAAATTTCAAAGTTAAAATTCTATGCGATGCATGTCAACTTGGAAAATTAAAGAAAAGCTCATTTAAATCTAAAATGGAAATCTCTACTAAACAACCTCTTGAATTACTTCATTTGGACTTATTTGGTCTAACTCAAGTACGTTCGATAAATCATAATAAATATGTTTTTGTAATTGTAAACGATTTTTCAAGATATACTTGGACGTTATTTTTAAAACATAAGAGTGATACATTCGAAATGTTTAAAAAAAATATAAACGAATTAAAACTCTAATTGATTTAAAAATAAATAGTGTAATAAGTGCTCACAGTGGAAAATTTGAAAATGAATTATTTACAAACTTTTGTAATAAGAAGGGAATTACTCATAATTTTTCATTTCCACGAACACCACAACAAAACGGAGTAGTCGAAAGAAAAAACCGCACCTTGCAAGAATGTGCTCAAACTCTCCTAAATGGTAGTGGCTTACCAAAGAATTTTTAGGCTAAAGCAGTTGCTACTGCTTGTTACATATTAAATCGAGTAACTCTTTGACCAATGACTAAAAATACATTATATGAAATGTTCTTCAAAAAGAAACCAAAAGTATCATATTTCGAATATTTATATCAAAATGCTTTATTCTAAATACAAAGGATAATCTTGGAAAATTCGATTCAAAAGCCGATGAAGGAATTTTTGTTGGATATTCTAATCAAAGTAAAGCTTATAGAATTTTTAACAAATGAACAAATGTTATAGAAGAAAGTATCCATGTCTCGTTTGATGAAAACTTCAAAAATATACGAAGAAATTTTTGACACTAATCAAAATAGAATCATTGAAAATAATAATAATCAAAATAATATGATTGAAAATAATAATAATCAAAATAACAATGATTTGAAATCACCACCTTGTATTTTAAAAGATCATCCTATTGATAACATAATTGGTAATCTAGATAACAAAGTTTTGACTAGAAGACAAATAAATCAAATGAGTAATGTAGCATTTATATCTAATTTTGAACCAAAATATTATAAGGAAGCATCAAATGATGATTTTTGGATTTTAGCAATGCAAGAAGAACGTAATCAATTTGTACGAAATAATGTTCGGGAATTAGTACCAAGGCAAAACGATCGATCACTAGTTGGAACAAAATGGGTATTTAGAAAACAAAGCTGACAAAAACAGAAATATTATACGTAATAAAGCAAGATTAGTGGCACAAGGATACAATCAAGAAGAAGGCATTGATTATGAAGAGACTTTTTCACTTGTGGCACGTCTTGAAGCCATAAGAATATTACTTGCTTTTGCGTGTCATCATAACTTTAAGCTATTTCAAATGGATGTTAAAAGTGCTTTCTTAAACACTTTTATAAAACAAATGTTTATGTACAACAACCACCGCTATTTGTTCATGAAAATTATCCAGATCATGTTTTTAAACTTAAAAAAGCATTATACGGTTTAAAACAAGCACCTCGAGCTTGGTATGATCGACTAAAATCACATTTAATTAATTCCGGTTTTCAAATTTATAAAATAGATACAACATTATTTATTAAAAGAGAATAGAAGGATATATTAATTGTTCAAATTTATGTTGACGACATTATATTTGGATCTACTAATGAAAATTCATGTAATGAATTTTCTACAATAACGACAAAGGAATTTGAATGTCTCATATGGGTGAATTAAATTTCTTTTTAGGATTACAAATAAAACAATTAAATAATGGAATTTTTATAAATCAAGAAAAATACTATAAAGAACTACTAAAATGTTTTGGAATGGATAATACATCAAGTAAACCCACTCCAATGAGTACTTCTACTCATCTAGACAAAGATGAACACGGAAAAGAGTTTGATCAAAAACTACATCGAAGCATGATAAGATCCTTACTGTACTTAACCACTAGTAGACCGGATATTATGATGAGTGTTTTTTTATGTGCAAAATTTCAAGCACAACCTAAAGAATCACATCGCCGAGCAGTTAAACGGATTTTACGATATTTAGCCAACACTAAAGATTATGGACTATTTTACCCAAAAGGCAGTATTTTGACCTTGTATCTTACAGTAATGCGGATTTTGGTGGATGTTAATTGGATAGAAAAAGTACAAGTGGCACATGTCACTTTATTGGTCAATCGTTGGTTTCGTGGTTTAGTAAAAAACAAAATTGTGTTTCTCTTTCAACATGTGAAGCCGAATATATTTCTGCTGCCTTAGCTTGCGCTCAAGTAATATATATGCAACAAACACTTAAAGACTATGGAAAATAATAAACAAACCTCCAATATATTGCGATAATACTAGTGCTATAAATTTATCTGAAAATCCAATTAATCATTCTCAAACAAAACATATTGATATTCGTCACCATTTTCTGAGAGATAATGTTGAAAAAGAAATAATAACTCTAGAATTTGTTAATACCGAAAATCAAGTAGCTGGTATTTTTACAAAACCATTAAGTGAACAAACTTTTATTAAGTTAAGACGGGATCTAGGAATTTGTTCGTACAATGACTTGATTAACTAAAGCTATAGAAATAATGTTTAGTTCACTTATTAATAGCTTACATGAAATTTCAACTAAAAATTAATTACAACTTTGAATCAACCACTACCACATAATTTTTTTTAATAACAACCATTCAAAAACAAGTAATCAAATAACAACCATTTAAAATCCTATGGTTTAACTTATTTTTCTCAACTACTTTTCTAAATATAACTAAATTTTATCCTATATATTCAGTTATATGCTACTTAAAATAAATAAACATAGATAAATTTTCCAAAAACAAATAAAACGATATCTTCCGATCACGACTCCACCTATTCAGCTATCAACTACAAATCCCCCTCTTCCGACAGCACTTACGTATCTCCAACAAAAACCACTCCTACATCATCTCCTTCTCTAAACATTATCGCTTCACCAACATACCATACTGGTGTTTCTCCGAAAGGAAAGAAAGCTAGAATGATCAATTGATCTGAAATCATCATCTCTTTCTGACAAAGTTGATGAATATATAACTATCAACAAGAGATGATCGGCGTTCAACGTGAAATATATTACGAGCAACGTCGTCAAGGATCCCATTTAAATTTTCTCAAAAAGTGTATTCTCGCAATTTGTGGTCATTCACCAACAAAAGATTGCGTACATCAAAAGTTTCTTCGATTACGAGAAACTCCTACAAAAACACATAACATTACTCTAATAAACCTATGCAAACTAGGATCATCAACCCAACCTTGTATTGACACCCCAGCTCGTTCAAGTTGGTCTCCACTCAAGCCATTACTTGTCGATACAAAAGTTGAACCAAATTCATGGGTTATTCAACAAAACAATAATTCTGAATTTTCCAGCAAGAACTATAAACTTTTGTTATATATCATATACATTATATTTATTGATGGTTGATATTTATTCTGGTTAATATATTTTAATAATTTTTTTTAATATTGAAATTTTCCCTATATATCATAATTTGCATATCACAAACGTTTGTGAAAAGACCACAGACGTATGTCAACACTTTCGGGAAAAGTTTCCATGTAGCCACATACGTCTATGGATACATCACAGACGTTTGTGAGTACTCTCTGTTTAAAACTTTTTTGGCCATTGATGTTTGTGGATCCAACACAGACGTCTGTCCAAACTCTCAGCCTTAAAATTACTGAAGCCACAGACGTCTGTGCGTTCTTCCCAAACGTCTGTCACCGCTCAGCCAGCAGCCCTATATAAATAAATTTACTCCTCTTTTCACCTTTCCTCCATTCCAACTTCTGATTTCTAAAACCCTAGATTTCAAAACTTCCAAAATTTCAAATCAATGGCTCCTAAGAAGGTTTCCGTCTCCAAAAAGCAAAAGCAAGGCCTATCGTCTTCCTCCGCTCAAGCATCGGTTACACAAGCTCATATTACCTAATGGCTTCGAAATAATCCCAACGCAATTAGACGATTCGAGGCTCTTACCCAAAAGAAGATTCACTCCGGACCTTTTTACCGCCTTGCCAATGTTATGGAATATGAAATTCTTGGAATTACAACAGATGCCCGTTGTTGCGATTTGATTAGCTATGATGCGAATAAGGTAATCATTAACCCTCTTGCTATTTACCTCTTCTACTCTAGTCTATGTAGTTCAGAGATTTGGAAACCTAAGAATGATGAGGGTTGGTTATGGTCCAGTGTGTATGGAAAAGTACTTAAAATAGATGTATATATGATTGGTCGAATTTTAGGATGCTCTTATGAGGGGATTGATTTAACCGTTATACCGGATCATGGTATATTACCTAGGGATGAAGTTACCCATCAACTATGGGAGGATAAAATGCCACAATGGAAATCTATCTATCTTCGACCTCGTGCCAGACTTTTTAATCGTATGATAACTAATACCATTATTCCTCATCTAGGTAGTTATGAACAAATTTTTCCCAATGATCATAGAGCTTTGTATGCCATATTTGCTCGTCTACAGGTTAATTGGGCAAAATTTATTCATGACCAAATTAAAGGATTTTGGTCGCAGCGTCGTCATTCCATTGTTTATGCTCCTTAAATCATGCGTATCCTGCAAAATCTTGGCGTTCCTTCGTATGTATCACAATACGAAGTAATTCCCATAAAAGATAGTGGTCCATGATATTTTTCACTAATGCATCTTCCCAAAAGCCCTCCTCTTATTATCCTCTTTAGCCAATGGACTCAACAACAATAAGAAGAAAAACATCATGGTTCTCCTCCAACTAGCGCTCCTCAGCAAACCTACTCCCCTCATACTTCCTAACAATCACCTTCGTCCAACTATCATATCGAATATTATTCTGACTCCGAAATACAAGAAGCTCGTCTTGAACAAATGCCGGACGAATCTCTTTCTGATTTGGCTATCAAAAATAAAAGAATAATCATGGCCAATCAGCGAGCTTTAAATAGAAAGATGACAGGATTAAAATGTTCTTTCTCCTTTAGGATGACAAAGATGGAGAAGACATCGGACAAAGTGGTCTCCACTTTAGGGAAAGTAATGCGCAAGGTACGTGGCCGATCTTCCTCATGATCATCATCCTCGCCTTCCCCAACACCTCCACCTCGGTTCAAACACCAGTTTATCATGCGCAATCCTCTCCCGAAGGTACATCACAAGATCGAAGTGCTCGAGGAAAGACTCCTATTAACGTACAACTTGAGGAAGAGGAAGAAGACAGCGATAAGTTGTACATGTCCGACACTCCACATTTTCAACAATCATACATGGCATTTCAAGGCCTTTCTATTCACGAAGATGAGGAGTACAATGACCAGACACAGTGGCCAGGCACATATGAGCAGGACCTATCTTCTTATTGGGAGTATTATGAGAATTATGGAGGATTATCTTATTCGCACAATCAGTTTAATTAGACTTTATTTTCTATTATTTTGTAACTCTTATGCTTATTTTCTTTCCTATTTTAACAACTTGTGTTTTTCATTTTATGCTGAATATTAACATTTGATGATAACATGCTATGATTATTTACTATATCCATATCATTTATCGTTTCCCTCCATTTCGATAATGACAAAGGGGGAGAAATATATGCATATACATAGGGGGAGACAAAACATAGACAAACATGGTAATACTTCTATTCTATTGTTGATATCTGATTATATGGTTAATATTTGAATGTATAATTGATTTGTGATTGTATGTTTATCATTATCAAAAAGGGGGAGATTGTTAGAACCTCTAACTTATGTTTCAATGATAACAATTATACAATCATATACATATAGACTTTATCAAGATTGTAGGTATATACTACAAGCAGACACCATGATCAAAGATAAACTATTGTTAAGAGTCCTAGATAAAATATTGTTAAGGTCTCCTTGAGTATATATGCATACACTATCACACATAATTTTATATACATAAAAATATAGTGAAAAAATGCTTTTTAACCTCACAGGCGTCTGAGGTATACTCATAGACTTCTGTGACAAATCTTGGGTTAAAAATTAAAACTAGTCACGGACGTCTGTCATGGCAAAAACTGTCATATCTGAAAAGACGCTTCTTTTTTAAACTAAAGGAAATCATCTTTCATGAAGAGTTGCTGCCATTAAAATGAAAAGGTTTCTTCGAAGAGTAATAACTCTTCATCTGCACCTCTCTGATTCTATAAATAGCATCTTGATTGAGAAGTAGAAACAACTTACTTAACTTGATTTGATCTATTCTTTACTCTCTTGATTTCAAAGCATTCTCTTGCATATACACTGATTATATACTCTCAATCCATTATAACCTTTTGGTTAAATCACTTCTTACAACTCAAAGCAATCATATTCATATACTCAAAGGAGATCATAGGAAGATTTGTACTATAAGTCAAAAACTGTATTATTGGAACACAAGATTGTCAAAGAAATTTTTGTATTAAGCTTATTCCTTTGAGCGAAGTGATGGTAGTTAGTTTAAAGGAAATACCGAAGGGGAGCTTCGGGACTGGACGTAGGATGGGAGGCCCGAACCAGTATAAAAATATGGTTTGCACACTTTTTATATTTTAATATTTATTATCTACTATTGCATTGATTTATATACTTGCATATTATTCACAAGTTAGATAGTATACGATCCACTGGACTTTCATATACATCACTCGGAAGGCAGTTTCTGACTCTTACCATAAGGTCCATCTTGATGTACCGATGGCGTCTCCAAAGGCAATCCATATGCGAATGCAACCCTTAGTGGTTTTGATTGTATACCTAATATTGTTGTGGTCTGAGATGCAAGCAACACAACTATTTTTTATATATATTTTAAATCCTGGACACTAACTATTATATTGCCATATGTACTTATTAGATAGTTTGGTTCGTTTAAAGGGAAAACCATTATGGTGATTCGGTTGGTCTCAAGTTATATGGGCACATATTTCTTGAGTTTCTCGTACCAGACCTACGTTTTACTCATGGTTTTTTCTTTCCCTCAAATCCTAGGATTCTCTTTCGAGTAGTTTGAAAGAGGCAGATTCTCGTAGGATATTCTTTGGAGCTCGAGGAAATGAGCTGGATGCTTTCACCTACTATAGTATTTTATTTTTATTGCAATACTAGTATGTATATACCAACATTTGTGAGGACATGCAGTTATAACTATCCAGGCCGATGGTAGTTTTAGGATTGTAACTTTGAAATGCCATGTATCATAGAGTAGCTCTTTGTGATGACTTTTGGATATTATATATTATCATTCTGTTGTGAGATTCAGATGTTTTATTCTTTCTTCCTTGTTCCTTTTCTTTCTGTATTTTCTTTTTACAACTACAATCTGTCCTTTCGACACTTGGGTTCTCGCTGCGTGAATAGTGTGGATGTATTAGTGTCGACATTTGAGAGTCGAAAAGGTAGGTCGTTACATTTGGTATTAGAGCTAAAAGTTAAGTGAGAACCTTGGTTTTGGTTAGTTATAACTCATTAGACATAAGGTAATCGATGTCCTAGAATGAGTTGAGTGTATTATACATATGAAAGCATATTTTTATTTGTTATAAATGTATGCCTTAAAGGTATTCCAACCATGAAAATTTAAAAGATCTTATATATAGGTAATTTATATAAGTTTGACTTATAAAGTGTAGTTTAGTTAATGCGGGGATTAATGATATTTATTTATTATTCCTTATTGATTAGTTTAGTTATGCTCAGCCAGTTTACAAACATTATTATCATTTGTAGATTGATTAGTTACGCTCGGCCAATTTATGAGCATTTATTATCGTACGGGTACTCGACATATGAATACTATGAATGTATTAATGTCGACATTTGGAAGTCAAAAAGGCAGGTCATCACACATTACATTGCCTAATCACATCTAAAATAATACGTATCTTGTCTCGACACAGATAACATAAACAAGTTATTGGGACTGAATAATACAGTATTTGAGACAAATAGAAGAGCAAACCCAATTAGATCAAAATCAGAGTTGAATGATAGATAACAATTGTATTTGTGTGTCATAACTCAAATATTTGATACATAATCCTAAATATATAACTCATCACACAAATACATCACATCGACCAATACAATGGAATCTCGGTATACGTGTAAGCAAAGTAAACATCTACCATCATCATCTATCCTATCTCCATATCGTACCTCACAAAGAACATACAAGTATAACATCAAACCTGTATAATAACCTCAGCCTGACCCGAGGATGTTAAATACATAACAAACCCTAAGTCAGGCTAGAAATCTATCTATGAATATAACCATCTTTTTTTCAATTCATTTTTTATGAACAAGTTATTTAATCTTAGCTTGATGAAATTATACAATTTAAGTGAGTGTATATTTTTTTCAATTCAATTTGTATGAGCAAGTTATTTAATCATAGCTTGATGAAATTATACAATTTAAGTGAGTGTATACTTGTTTTATGAATTAATTGGTCAAATGATCTAACGTTGGATTGTTATTAGAGTTAAGTTATGCCTGCTTTGATTTTAGATATTTCATATTTGATGATTGTGCTCATAATAGTGAGTTTGCATCATGATCATCAAATGAAAGCAAGGGTTCGATGTTGAGAAATCATATATTGCCTTGTAATGAATGTGTTGGTTGATGGTCAATGTATACATACATACATACATATATATTGTGTGTGTAACCTATTTATTTCACAGTAAATATATTCCTATTTTGATCTTATATCAATTAATAAAATCATTATTAAAAAATTTCTATGTTGTCTAATTTCAAGCTTAATGGTATATTGAATCTATGATGACTTTGTAGCCTATTGAATTGAATCAAATCAGGAAATAATTGATTTTGGGTTTGCTTTTAATTTTGAAATTTCTATCACTACATGTGACACCCCTTAAAATCAACCATAAATAAATAAATTGGATAGATTAATTAAAATAAGATAAGGGCAAAAATGAAAATTTTACAAAAGTTATAATTTGACCACGAAAGTTATGTCATTGCGTCCGTGGCAAAATTCAAATCACTTTCCATATATAATATGCTGAAAACGGAGTTCAAAGGAAGAAGTTATAGCCATTTGAAGTTTTCGAGTTTAAAATAATTTAAAAAGAATTCAAATTCAAATTCAAATAAATATTTAACTCTAAAATTTGAAATTCAAAAGTTAACGATGATTATACTTGGAGGTTAAATAAACGTTAAGGTTAACATTAACGTTACATTATAATTAAGGAATTAAATAAAAATATATCAACGACAATCGAAATATTCCCGAAATAAGGGGAGCGATCAGCCCCTTACCCACAACCGGTCAACCACTAGAGGTCGATCGATGGGAAGGTGGCGGTCGACCACTGCCTGTAGTGGGGGCTAGGGTTTTGCTTATGTTAAACGTACCAGATTTTATTAATTTTAACCGGCCTTCATTCGATGGTTCTGGTGCTTTCCAACCATAGTAAATAAGAGCCTAGCCCCTTAATTTTATTCACATAATATTTTGGAAACATTAGTAAAGCTCTATCGGTCCGTCTCTCTATAAATTCAGAAAACTTCATTAGGGCTTCAAGTAAGAAATCCTATAAATCTATCTTTGTTTATTGTTTATTTTCTCAATCTCTTCTCCTCCAAACCTCTATTTTTCTGAATCTAACGTATATAGAAATCCCTCGATATATATATAAAAAAAAGATATGAAAATGTTCATTGAAGGCGTGTCAAATCTAAGAGAAGACAAAGCTAAGGGCCTTTATGAGTGGAAATCTTAGTTTTTCTATTTTAGTAATTAAATAGTGTAATTTGGATTTGATATATGCCTTAAGGAGTTATGGATTACGAAAACATCACAATAAAAATCTCCAAAATTCCCCCAAAGCGAAATGTCAATTCATAGGTTGGAATCTTAATTATTTTGTATTAAAGTAATGGAGTTTTTGCGGATTTTGCAATATATGTGTTTAGCTTCTATTCCACTTCTTTTTCTTTGGATTTGATTAAGAAATGGTGTGTAAGATATGAATATTTACTCATACACTGTCTATTTCTACAAATTGAATAAAAATTCTTTAGTTTAATTTTATGTAAAAAGAAGTTGAATAGAGCTTAAAACCTAATAAATTGTAAGTTTCCATTATTATTATTTTATTCCATTGTTTTAATATAAAATAAGTTGGAAGTGAATTCTAAGTACAAGTCTATTGATTTGATTTTGGAATGTTGGATTTATGGTAAAAAAATGCTATTAATGTTCTTATGGAAATGAGACTTGTATAACATTGGAAGATTTGACATTTGAAGATTAGTTTAGGATGTAATCTCCGCACGCCTAATAAATGTGCACTTATATGTATATAAACTAGCGTAAATAACGTACAATTATAACATATAGCTTGTGTAGTTAAT
Organism: Allium fistulosum; assembly: GCA_030737815.1. Lineage (NCBI taxonomy): Eukaryota > Viridiplantae > Streptophyta > Magnoliopsida > Asparagales > Amaryllidaceae > Allium > Allium fistulosum. The sequence continues at coordinate 933,151,319 of CM060908.1, read as the reverse complement.
TAGGTTAATAATTATCATTTAAATCCCCCTTAGGAAAGTAATTAATTAGGTGAAATAAGAAGGATTTCTTATAACGCTTAAATAATAAATACGGTGAGATGTATCATTATACAGTTAGAGAGTGTTATGAAATATGACTAAGTTATAGAAATGCGAGGTAAGTCAAAAGCACACAGAAGTCTGCCCAGCTAATCTGGCTACCAACAGTGTGACTTTGGGGTTGATGTGGCACACCGCCTAAAATGAGTAACCAAGGATGATGCGAGATTTGTCCTAATTCTGTAAGGTAAATCTTCCCAGCTAATCTGGCTACCAGTTCTTGCGAATAGTCGAACTAATGTGAGATTTTTTCGTGGGGTGCAGGTCATAATACGAAGGACCTGCTTCAAGGATTAAAGGTATTAAGTGATTGTTTGAGGGCCTACCTCTTTCCTTTATATGAAGTATTAAATGATTGAGATTGGGTCTAGAAACGATTGAGGATATCTTAGAAAGGCCCCCTTCAATTAAGCATTAAGTATCCATAGAGGTTTTCATGCAATGTCGACTAGAAAGGTACCTGTGTGGAGTCTGCTTGGGAATAGGTATTAAATGATGGGGGCCTACCTCAGTTGAGATATTAAATGGTCAGAGTCTGCCTAATTTTCATGAAAAGGTATTAAGTGGCTTGGGTTCTATCTCTCGCAATGGTGGACATTAATAACGATGGTTATAGGTTATTGATTATGGGAAAACCTGCTTCGGGGATTGAAGGTATTAAGTGGTTGTTTTTGAGGGCACTCCTCCTTCCCTTTATGAAGTATTAAATGGTTTTGAATATAGTTTAAAATGCGAAAGACTTATCCTTAATTTTTTTATACTACCTAAGTACTGACGTAGAAAGACTCGAGATTTACGATTCACCAGACATTGTAGTTATGAGTCCCTCCTTATTACAACATAGGTTAGGGAAGGAGACAATGATCAAGATGGAGATGAAAACGAGAGGAGCTTGTTGCAGTAGTCTACTTATCCATTTATGCTATTTTCTTAAGTACCCATTTGATGTTAAAATGTATTTTTGGACAAGATGATGTAACAGTTATTGTTGACATTATGTTATGGTTTTGTTTTGTGACATTTGAAGTTTGAAATAAAATGGGTACTGTTTATGCTATTATATTTTATCCTTCCACTTTGAGTTCTGAATGAATAGATATATAGCTCTGTATTGTCTTTTTACCAACCAACAGCCAGCTGTGAAATGGGTCTAATTTCGGTGTGCCTTTTCTGGGTCGGGATTTAGGCCTGTTTTGGAGCGGGTTGTCATATTTGGTATCAGAGCCTAGGTTATCGATAAATGGGAAATGTATACATATGAGTCACATATTTGTTATTTTTGAAAATGTTTTTCAAAACCCCTACTATATATGTATATACTATTATTGAACACATACTAGGCAAATCTTTCTTTCAACATATAATACTATCTTAGAAAGTTATAATTAAAAGCTCAACCTATAGATAGTTGATATGGTTGATAATCATTCTTCTTCTTAGGCTTGGAACCTTACCCAAGGAAGACCTACCATTCGAGGGATGTTTGAATGGTTTAAATAATACCTCAGGCAAGCAGGTGAGGTCCTTGTTACTCAAGTTGCACCGACAGTACTCGTTGCCCCGTCTGTCGACGCAGCACCCCGTCCCGTTGACTTTCCAAAGATGTGTAAGGATTTTCTCAATATTGGAGGAATAATATATTCTGGAACATAGAGTTTTATGGAGTCAAAGACATGGATAAATGACTACAAGAAGATATTTTGGGAGCTCGGTTGGGAGGATCAGCCGAAGGGGAGAATGGCAGCTTGGTACCTCAAGGGAGAAGCCCGAGATTGGTGGAGTATTATGGCCGAGGAAAATGTTGGTAGGATTTTCACTTGGGATGAATTTAAGGACAGATTCGAGTGGACAAGCCTACGCCATTGGGGATTCCCTTATTTCGAGTAGACCACCCTTTAGAGACCAATGAAAGTCATCATTGGAAGGTATAACTCTTATTTTATCCAGTTCGTACCCTATTTGATTTCGGAGCATCGCATTCCTTTATAGCTAGGAATATATTTAACTCCTTAAATCTTCAAACCCGATATGTCACTAGCCCAATAGTATTCTCTAATCCTATTGGGCAGTCGACACATCTCTATTTAATTTGCAAAGACCTAGTTGTGGACATATGTGATGTTGATTTCATATGTAATGCATACGTTCTAAATTTTGAGGGGGTATGGACTTATCTTAGGAATGGATTGGTTATCGTACTACGTGGCAGTTTTAAATTGCGATAGGAGGGTTGCACGATTAAAGAGATGTAGAAGGCGAGAATTAAAGGTCCGCTCTATACCCCAAGACTTAGTCGAGTCAAGTTATTTGTACTCGTTGAGCTTATCTCATATTGAGATTTCATCCGTACCCATAGTCCGAGATTTTCCCGTTGTCTTTGAGAAAGTCTCAGGTCTCCCACCCCAATGGGAGATTGAGTTTGTAATTGATTTGGAGAGGGATGCTAAACTAGTCGCTCTGCCATTAAGACACATGACCCCCAAGGAAAGGCGTGAGTTGGACAAGAAAATCTCGAAGCTGCTGTAGAAAGGATTCATCCGATGGAGCACTTCGAAATGGGAAGCCCCTATTGTTTTTGACAACAAGGCAGATGGCTCATTGAGACTATACATCGACTATAGGGAACTTAACAAGTTGACAAGGAAGAATAAGTATTACTTACCTAGGATAGACGACTTGTTCAATCAACTTGTGGGAGCCAAAGTTTTCTCCCAATTGTACTTGGTAATTGGATTTCATTAGTTGAGGATCGTAGAGCAAAGCAAGTCGAAGACCACATTCCGCATACCAGATGGACTTTATAAGTGCTTTCGGATTGATGAATGCCCCCACATACTATATAGATTTGATGAGTAGAGTACTCATGGGACAACTTAATAAGTTCGTCGTAGTGTTTATTGATGGTATCTAAGTATTCTCTAAGAGTGAAGAAGAACATGATAATCGCTTAAGGGAGAAACTAAGGACCTTGAGGAGGCACCGACCTAGAGCCAAATTTGCAAATGCCACATTTGGAAAAAGGATGTATGATTTTTTGGACACGTCGTTTCTCAGCATGGATTGGCGATGGACCCTGCAAAAGTGGAAGCTATTCCAGAGCAGTGAATTCTAAAGAATGCAACAGAAGTTAGGAGTTTTCCCGGGTTGGTAGGCTATTATATGAAGTTCATAAAGAACTTTCCCAAAATAGTAACCCCTTTACCCCGCTTGATTAAGAAGAATCCAGTCTTTACTTGGGATGATAAATGCACTGAAGCATTCGAGAAACTTAAGGAACTATTGACAAGTGCACCTGTGCCTACCATTCTTGATATGACAAAGCCTTTTACAGTTTTCATGGATGCATGTGACACAGGATTAGGAGTAGTCCTCATGCAAGAAAGAAGGGTAGTAGCTTATGCTAGTAGGCAACTGAAGGATCATGAGAAGAGATACTTAGTTCTCAACTTGGAATTGGTAGCTATTGTCTTTGCCTTGAAGATGTGGAGGCACTATCTTTTAGGAGAAAGGTTTGAGTTGTTCACTAACCATAAATCACTCAAATACTTATTTTCTCAAAAATAATTTAAACCTTGGGCAACAGAGGTGGATGGAATATATAACATCATTCGACTTTTGTGACGACCCGGAATTTTTGAGCATTTGGAATTGGATATTTAATTTATTTTAAATATTCAAAAGTAAATTATTAACTAGAATTTCAAAATATCAATATTTATTGGATAATTAATTGTAGAATTTAATTATCGAAATTCGGTGAATTATTGAATCTGCTGTTTTAAGCCAGTTAAAAATAATTTGAAGGCTTGTAAAATCTATATTGATAATACTGAAGGCAGTAGAACTTTTAAAATCAAATAAAAAGTGATTTGTTCAGTTTTCAAATTTTAACGTTTAAATTGAATTTAAAAATACCCTTCCGGGGCACACTCTCGGAATTCGACGAAACCAGTTCCATTGGATCCGTAATATTTTATTGTTACCGGATTTCAAATTTCGTAGCTTTCGGAGTTATCGTGTGATCGTACGAAATATTAACGCTTAGACAATAGTTAATCGTTTTAATTTAAATATCATTTATCATTTCACCTGTCAAATCCTTTTCTATCAGCCGACCTTCTCTGAAATAAGCCACTAAATATCGACCTTGTCCCCTTTTCTCATCTTAAACACGCAACCCTTGTCTTCAATCGCACGCTTCTTGTTTTTAAAATTTCCTGTCCTCCCTATCTTCATTTCTAGGCATGAAACCATAAATCAAAACAAAGGAGAATTGGCCGAGATTTTTATCTTTCGTTTATAAAAAAAAAAAAAATTCTCGAGCTCAAAGCTCGAGCGCGATGGCAGTACGCGCTCGCGCGAGGAGAGTGGCGGCAAGAGGTCGACTCGCGTGAAGGGAGGGGGTCGCAAGCATCGAGGCGGCGTGAGCAGGCGAAGGATTCTCGATTTGGGGTTGTAGCTCGATCTGGCTTCTCGGTTTGACTGGGATGACGAAAGGGTGGTACGAAGCCGTGGAGGGAAGCGAAGCTCGAAACCGCTTTGGGCTTTGCGTGATGGCAATGTGCGAGGCGAGTGGGTTCGTTCTCAGGTTGATGGATGCTCGCGAACACGTGGGCTGGGGCAGTAGGCGATTGCCTGGGATTCGTGAAGATGGATGTCGATCGTTGTGAGGTCACTGGAGTCGAGTTTGAGCAAGCAGTAGCTATGATCGATCTGACCTTAATTTGAGTAGCAGGTAATTTCTGCTCTATTTGAATATGTTAAACTGTTTTGCTTAAAAAAAAAATGTATACATCCAGATCAGCAGATAAATATGCTGCAGTAGGGTATAAAACAATTTATTTATCTTTATTTAAGATTTATATGAATATATATATATATATATTAACTGTAAAACAGAAAATAGTTTATATATGGATATGATTTAGGAGGTAGTGTTAAATGAAATAGATAAATATATACATAGATATTTTAGTTCACAAGTTATTGTAAAATAAATTATGAAGGTGATTTATTTGTAAGTTAATCTATTTAATTATTTTGAAACTTAAATTGTATTTGTAAGAAAAATTAGTTTGGAAATTTCCTTATTAAGTAAAATGAATTTTTAGGTAGAAATTGATTTGACCAAATTGATCGAATATTAATGAAAATCATCTAATGCTTATACAAGGTCAAATTCATGAAAACAAGTCGAGATGGTAGTGGACTGCAAATAAAAGCAAAGGTGAGTTAATCTCACTCATCTGGTTGCTAATTTAAATTTAAATTGTTAAATTTAAATAATTGATTGAATGATTGATTTGGTTTGATGTGATGCTATATATATATAGTAGTATATAGCAATATATACATATTGGCATATGTATATATTGGAGTTGTTGATATTCCCGCATTATATAGCGGATGAGACCCTATGCGCCGCATAATAGCGGATGATTTATTTTAAATCCCATATACCGCGATATTCCACCTCGAAGTGGAATTGGTATTGTGCTAACGTCTGTGGATGCAGGGAAACAGGTTGGAGGGATCCAACTGGATTCGTCAAAAATTTATTTTATTATTCTGTGATCTGAATATTGATATCCTGTGATGATTTGATATTGGATGTTGTGGTTGATTTAATTCCCAGTATAATAAATTTTGAAAATCTATGGAATTGAATTTTTGAAGAAAATAAAGAATAATAATTTAAGTAAATTGGAATAAATTTAAAAGTGAATTGAAAATAAAATAAAAATAAAGTGAATTGGAATTGTAATAAATATGGGGAAAAGGAATTTAAATTTACGAAGGAGTAATAAAAATTTAAAACTCAAGTGATATGGTTTTTAAAGAAATAAAGAAATTATTTCTAATTAAATGAGTTAATTTAATTAAAAGCGTTAATAAGGAATGTTGGGAATTTAAAATAGGAATTTTCAGTTAAAGGGGCTTTAACTAGAAATTAAAATTTAAAAAAAACCCGAATAATTGTATTGGAAATAAATAAGGTAAATAAGGAAATTTTTTTCAAGATAAAGCAAATTTGAAATAAAATTGTAGAATTGATCTAAATATTGAAACTGGGAAATTTTAAAGAGGAATGAGATTTTGAGATCTATAAACTGAGTTTATAAAGTGAAGCGGATTTTAATATAAATTCAAGGTGTGAATTTATAAAGGATTGTGAATCTGTTTAAAAAAAAAATAATAATAAACAGAGATTTATTTTAAAGGTTGTGAAAGAGAAGTATTTTCTGGATAGCCGAGTACATTTTGTTTTAAAAAGAAATTTTAAATATTTGTTAAAGATTTATTGTTATTTTTAAAAGTCAAGTTTTTAAAAATCTATTATTTCCAAATGTTAAATTTCTAAAGTAAGTAATTTTCAATCTATTATTGTAGTTAATACAAATGAGGTTTGATAATATGTTTTAAAAGGAAATTTGTTTATATTCTTTAAAATGGTTTTATTTAAATATCTTTAAATATATATTTTAACTTAAATATTAAAGAAGTTTAAAAAGGCGTTCTTATAAAGTATTTTTATAATAAAGTGTTTTAAAATTATTTTAAAAATCTAAAATGGTTTTGTACTTGGCATTCCAATGAAAATAAATATTTGGGAAATTATTCCGTGAGAGGAATATAGTTTGAAATTGTTTCCAATGGGAATTGAAATGGAAACAATATCTTGTGAAGATAATTTGAGGGATATAAATAATTTGGAGAAATTATTGATTGTTGATGGTTGTTATGGATGTTAATTGATAGTTAAACAACCGACTATCAATATTGGCCAAATGCGCTGATCGTTTCGAAGAGACCGGGATCGGGTTTCCGTATACCGGGATTCTAGGTCTGGAGACTCGAAAACCACTTCGATCCGGTTTGTACGTTTCGTGGGGAAACGAGGGTAATATTGATAAGGGGATAGTATTATCAGTTCTGTTCGGACCTGGAACGGACTTGTATGGATGAATGCTTTCGGACATCGTCAGGGGACGATGGGCATTCTAAGTGAAACGTTCTATGAAGGTAACGTTTAGCCTCAAGCCTCATCAACCGGGAATGACTGAAAATCAGGGGTTATGCAGCAAGGCTTCGTGGGTAGCCCCCACTTGAGAGTAAGGTCATCCCTGTCTAGATGTCCCTTATATTTCGGCTTAGTGTTGCGGTTGCTGATCCCAACCGTGGGGTGATCTTATTTGGAATTATCCAGTAAGGGATGATTCCGGCCTTGTGTTGCAGGGGAGCGGGCGTACTCCTCGGTACTGTGATCTAGGCCACGTACTGTGACAGGTGGTACCCCAGTGCCTAGTCATTCGTTGGAAATCCATTCTCCCTACGTGCCTTATACGAGTTTTGTTTGTATTACCCACGTTGTGGCTAGTATGCCGGAATTTAATAGATGTAACAATTTCGGCTATTTTAATAAGTATTTGTAAATAGACACTATTATAATATCAGAGGATTTTTATAAAAAGTGTTTTAGCTATCGTAAGGTAAAAACCCGACATGTTTATTTGTGGCGTGGTCTTACGAGATGCTTTTGTTTTCAAAGGATTTTGAAACTTTAATAATCAATTTGAGTGTGATTTTCTCACGCTGGTATTCCAGACTGACTCGGGTATTGTTTTATATGATGCTCGGGTCAGACCGAGATAAACAGGTTCAGATTGTAGCTGTGGAGCTCAGGAGACGAGCTGGATGGCGATACGTACTTCCGTATTTGTTTATTGTTCCGCTGTGTATATTGGATGTATATCATTGATGTGATGAACTCTGATGTTGGATTCTGTAATATATTGTATAAACAGATATATTTTTCTGTTGAGTAAAGATCTGTTTTGTATATATTATATTTTATTCCGCTGCGATGTGAGATTCTGATGTTGATTTTCTGTTTCTTCTTCTTCTACCTCTTTTTCTTTAACACAAATGGTTCGATTTTCCGGGGCTGGAAAGTCGGGTCGTTACAGTGGTATCAGAGCAAAGGTTGGCGATAACCTTGGCTCTGGTGGGAATTTTGAGTGTATTAATGGATATGAGCGCGTATTTGTTAGTGAATATAAATTGGTTTTATATTGTGTTGGTTGATTTATTGAGTGGCATATGAACCTTCGTCGGCACAGTCTGCGCAGCTGTATCGAAGGGGTTTCTAAACACTCGAATAGAGCAATTCGACACGATATTGTTTTGAAACGGGTAGATGAAATAATTTTACCCGAAAAATGTATTTTGATATAAAAGAAATATTTTTGTAAATTATTATATATTTGGATGTTTGGATGAAAATATTCTAACAAATTAAAATTGAAAAAAATATGGTAAGATTGTAAAATCAGGATGATTTACTTAACCAATGGATATTTGTATAAATATGAATTGTACAAATGAATTATAGTTAAAATTTGATTTAATCAAAATGGTAAATTTAAACCCTGGATATTTGGAAGTGTTTTCAAAGTGTTTTGAAGGTAAACACTAGCATTATTATTTTGGAAAGTATTTTTGGAAGGGAAATGGTTTCAAATAAATTTTTGAAAGGGATATAGTAATGAATTCACTTCAGTCGTTAGGAAATAGTTCGGAGGATGACGGCCGCATCTTCAGAATTTATTTTCGAACTCCTGAGTGACGAATTGCTGCCAAATTGATTTATTCAGAAAAGCTAGTTGTTTTTGAAATTTCCAAAGGAAATTTGTTGGAAAAAAAAAAGGAAAGAAAGAAAAAAAAACCAGGATTGGTTTAAATATTTGAGAAATGTGATTTTGAAATAAGTGGAGATTTCAAAATAATTTGAAACTAAAAGCCGGGTGTTTAAAAAGGGAAATCCTGATAAAATGGGTTGTAAGCTTATATCTTGAAATGATTTTCAAACAGGAAGGAAATATAAGCTTTGGGTGTTAGAATTAATATGTAAAGGGGAAAGTTAAAAATGAAATTGATTTGGATTGGGAAATAAAAATTTGACTGGATTGAAATTATTAAAAAAGGTTAAAAATAATATCCAGTCGTATTTGAATAAAATTGAATCAAATTAATCCAGTTGTATTCGAATTGAGTTAAATAAATCTGAGCTAAAATAAAATCTAATTAGAAATGACCGTTACTAATAAAATAAAATTCTAGTTGTATTTAAGTTGTGAAATAAGAATCAAAATTAAATTGTTAGTTATTTCGGATTGGCATAAAATCCAAAACACGAATTATAATAATAGATTAAACCCGAGAAAATTTACTAAAGTAAATATTTGTGGATAAAGATTAAATACTGAATTATAAAATGGGAGTATACTAATTTGGAATAGAATTAGTGAACTGGATATGCTAATAGAACTTAAAATTTGGTAATAAAAGTTGAAGTATGAATGGATATTTGAATTGGATTGTAAGAAGAATGGTTGAGTTGTAAATAAATTCAAGTGGAAGTTGATTTGGAATAAGATTCAAATTGAGAAGAAGTGAAATTGTGAATAAACCAATGAAGCTACATTTGTGAATTAATGAATTGGAATTGAAAATTGAAATGGGATTTTAATCGAGTCAAGTTGAATTAGTTGGATGAAAGGTGAACTGGGTGTTAAATAAGATGGTAAATATGTATATAAATTCAAGTAGTAAAAAAATAAATTTGAAATTTCCTTGTTAATAATTAAATAAATTCATGATAAGTTGAATATGGAAATTGAAAATTTAAAATGAATAAGTGAATATATAAATTGAATTAAATTAATAAATGGAATAGATTTGATTAAATGAAAAATCAAACCAAATATTTGAATTATAAATTGTTTACAAGGAAACAGTAACTTGAGTTTGGAAGTGGAATAGCTTAAGTCAACATTTGAATAAATGCTCGACTTAAGAAAAGAAATTGTGAAATGATTTCAAATGGAATAAAAGTAATGTAAGTGTGAAATGCAAATTAAATTGAATTGAATCAATTGAAATGGATATGGATTCATTTCGCTTAAAAATGAATAGAATGGAGGAAAATGAATTTCAAACCATTGAATTGAATAGAAACGGTATGTGAATTGGTTGTAAGCGATTAAAATTGTATTAAAACCATATAAATTGCTTATGGAAATTATTTTAAGTGCATTGCCTATGAAAACTATTGATTTGCTATTGGAATTTAATGGGATGTTAATAGAATTTTCTTATATTGTCACTTATCAGTTTAAATGGAGTTAGTACAGGTTCAGGGAAGCCGTTTGGCTGCATTGTGGATTGCGTTGAATGCTAAATAAATCATCGCTTGCTTTAAAAATGCTAAATAAAAGGTACGCCTACGCCAAAAATTCAAAATAGGAGATATGAATTGTTTTTCTTTGTTTTCCGGCCTGAGGTCGATGTTTATACATTTTTGTGCATCCTGCGATATCGCAGAAGTCCCTCCGTACAAGGGAGACTCTGCCAAAAATTTTCGTAAATTTTGGGAGTTAGAAAATTTTTGAAAATTTTCATTAACGATAAATGATTTAAATTTGCTAAGCAAGTAAAATTGAAACTGGATATTGAAATCTAATTCAAATGTGAATGTAAAGTGAAGTGAAATCGAAGGAACTAAAGAAGTGAAGTTTGCGAATAAACTGTTAATTGAAATTTAAATTAATTAGTAAGTGCAACTAATTAAATATTCGGGTGAAAGCCAAATTGAAATCAAATGGAATTGTAAAGACAAAAGTAAATAGAAATGGATATGAACTACGATAATGAAGTGAAAATAAGTATAAGCAGTATGTAAAATATTTATTTTGAACTTAAGGAATATGGTGAGATTCTTAAGTAATTTTGTATTGAGGAAAGTTATTCTAGATGAATAATTGAATAACAATTAAAATTTGAAATTGTGAAATGAGAAAATTGTGGATAAGTGAATGTAAGCAAACTGAATGTGAATAAAAAGGAAATTGATATAATTGGTAATCAATTGGAATTTATACGTAAGGTATACGTATATTATTTGTTCGCATAGCTATTTGATCCAGATTCCGACACAGAATTTCGAGATAGTTTTATCGATCCGAATTAGGATTTTTCACTCGATTTTCGACGGCGAACCTGGATATGGATTGTTGGTTGATTCTGGTAATTCTCTATCGTAGTTATGACTATGCAAGGAGAATGACGGTTTTCGATCAAGAAACCAGATCTGAGTCCGCACTAGGAAATCGGGTGGACGATACTAGTTCGGAAGTGAGAGTGTGATCGAGTGAGCGATCGAATGTGATATTGCGTACGGATGATATATGTGCATCGTACGAGCTTAAGTAAAACCAATGTTGAAAATGTGTACAGATATGTGTAAGATGGTTTTGAAACTGTAATTGAATACTATTGCTTAGTAGGATATACAGGTGTATAAAAGCAATGGATAAATTGGGATTTTTGATTTTAGAAGATAAAATTTAATGGCCCGACAAAAGGTATGTATTTGAATTTCTATATGAAATTTGATTGGGTTTTTGATCCAGCCACTTGGCTTTTTGTTTTCTTTTTGAGATTGGGAGGCCGTAGAGCCATTTTGTAGTAGTACCGAGCTAGCCGCGCAAAGGAGACGCTGGCGAAATTTTTCGGAAAATTAGGGAGTTAGAAAAATTTCGAGAAATTTTGAATAATTTAAATTTGAATTCAAATTTGAATTTGAATTGTGAAGTAAAATTAAGTTGTTTGGGAACTATGGTTAAAAATGTGGACAGTTAGTTGAAGTGATAATCTTTAATAAAAGATTTGGGATGATAAATTGATAGAACTGTTTTCTTTAAGGGAATTGATTAACAGGGAATTGGAACATTCCTCCAACTAGTAATTTCGGGGACGAAATTCTTTTAAGGGGGGAGGAATGTGACGACCCGGAATTTTTGAGCATTTGGAATTGGATATTTAATTTATTTTAAATATTCAAAAGTAAATTATTAACTAGAATTTCAAAATATCAATATTTATTGGATAATTAATTGTAGAATTTAATTATCGAAATTCGGTGAATTATTGAATCTGCTGTTTTAAGCCAGTTAAAAATAATTTGAAGGCTTGTAAAATCTATATTGATAATACTGAAGGCAGTAGAACTTTTAAAATCAAATAAAAAGTGATTTGTTCAGTTTTCAAATTTTAACGTTTAAATTGAATTTAAAAATACCCTTCCGGGGCACACTCTCGGAATTCGACGAAACCAGTTCCATTGGATCCGTAATATTTTATTGTTACCGGATTTCAAATTTCGTAGCTTTCGGAGTTATCGTGTGATCGTACGAAATATTAACGCTTAGACAATAGTTAATCGTTTTAATTTAAATATCATTTATCATTTCACCTGTCAAATCCTTTTCTATCAGCCGACCTTCTCTGAAATAAGCCACTAAATATCGACCTTGTCCCCTTTTCTCATCTTAAACACGCAACCCTTGTCTTCAATCGCACGCTTCTTGTTTTTAAAATTTCCTGTCCTCCCTATCTTCATTTCTAGGCATGAAACCATAAATCAAAACAAAGGAGAATTGGCCGAGATTTTTATCTTTCGTTTATAAAAAAAAAAAATTCTCGAGCTCAAAGCTCGAGCGCGATGGCAGTACGCGCTCGCGCGAGGAGAGTGGCGGCAAGAGGTCGACTCGCGTGAAGGGAGGGGGTCGCAAGCATCGAGGCGGCGTGAGCAGGCGAAGGATTCTCGATTTGGGGTTGTAGCTCGATCTGGCTTCTCGGTTTGACTGGGATGACGAAAGGGTGGTACGAAGCCGTGGAGGGAAGCGAAGCTCGAAACCGCTTTGGGCTTTGCGTGATGGCAATGTGCGAGGCGAGTGGGTTCGTTCTCAGGTTGATGGATGCTCGCGAACACGTGGGCTGGGGCAGTAGGCGATTGCCTGGGATTCGTGAAGATGGATGTCGATCGTTGTGAGGTCACTGGAGTCGAGTTTGAGCAAGCAGTAGCTATGATCGATCTGACCTTAATTTGAGTAGCAGGTAATTTCTGCTCTATTTGAATATGTTAAACTGTTTTGCTTAAAAAAAAAATGTATACATCCAGATCAGCAGATAAATATGCTGCAGTAGGGTATAAAACAATTTATTTATCTTTATTTAAGATTTATATGAATATATATATATATATATATTAACTGTAAAACAGAAAATAGTTTATATATGGATATGATTTAGGAGGTAGTGTTAAATGAAATAGATAAATATATACATAGATATTTTAGTTCACAAGTTATTGTAAAATAAATTATGAAGGTGATTTATTTGTAAGTTAATCTATTTAATTATTTTGAAACTTAAATTGTATTTGTAAGAAAAATTAGTTTGGAAATTTCCTTATTAAGTAAAATGAATTTTTAGGTAGAAATTGATTTGACCAAATTGATCGAATATTAATGAAAATCATCTAATGCTTATACAAGGTCAAATTCATGAAAACAAGTCGAGATGGTAGTGGACTGCAAATAAAAGCAAAGGTGAGTTAATCTCACTCATCTGGTTGCTAATTTAAATTTAAATTGTTAAATTTAAATAATTGATTGAATGATTGATTTGGTTTGATGTGATGCTATATATATATAGTAGTATATAGCAATATATACATATTGGCATATGTATATATTGGAGTTGTTGATATTCCCGCATTATATAGCGGATGAGACCCTATGCGCCGCATAATAGCGGATGATTTATTTTAAATCCCATATACCGCGATATTCCACCTCGAAGTGGAATTGGTATTGTGCTAACGTCTGTGGATGCAGGGAAACAGGTTGGAGGGATCCAACTGGATTCCTCAAAAATTTATTTTATTATTCTGTGATCTGAATATTGATATCCTGTGATGATTTGATATTGGATGTTGTGGTTGATTTAATTCCCAGTATAATAAATTTTGAAAATCTATGGAATTGAATTTTTGAAGAAAATAAAGAATAATAATTTAAGTAAATTGGAATAAATTTAAAAGTGAATTGAAAATAAAATAAAAATAAAGTGAATTGGAATTGTAATAAATATGGGGAAAAGGAATTTAAATTTACGAAGGAGTAATAAAAATTTAAAACTCAAGTGATATGGTTTTTAAAGAAATAAAGAAATTATTTCTAATTAAATGAGTTAATTTAATTAAAAGCGTTAATAAGGAATGTTGGGAATTTAAAATAGGAATTTTCAGTTAAAGGGGCTTTAACTAGAAATTAAAATTTAAAAAAAACCCGAATAATTGTATTGGAAATAAATAAGGTAAATAAGGAAATTTTTTTCAAGATAAAGCAAATTTGAAATAAAATTGTAGAATTGATCTAAATATTGAAACTGGGAAATTTTAAAGAGGAATGAGATTTTGAGATCTATAAACTGAGTTTATAAAGTGAAGCGGATTTTAATATAAATTCAAGGTGTGAATTTATAAAGGATTGTGAATCTGTTTAAAAAAAATAATAATAATAAACAGAGATTTATTTTAAAGGTTGTGAAAGAGAAGTATTTTCTGGATAGCCGAGTACATTTTGTTTTAAAAAGAAATTTTAAATATTTGTTAAAGATTTATTGTTATTTTTAAAAGTCAAGTTTTTAAAAATCTATTATTTCCAAATGTTAAATTTCTAAAGTAAGTAATTTTCAATCTATTATTGTAGTTAATACAAATGAGGTTTGATAATATGTTTTAAAAGGAAATTTGTTTATATTCTTTAAAATGGTTTTATTTAAATATCTTTAAATATATATTTTAACTTAAATATTAAAGAAGTTTAAAAAGGCGTTCTTATAAAGTATTTTTATAATAAAGTGTTTTAAAATTATTTTAAAAATCTAAAATGGTTTTGTACTTGGCATTCCAATGAAAATAAATATTTGGGAAATTATTCCGTGAGAGGAATATAGTTTGAAATTGTTTCCAATGGGAATTGAAATGGAAACAATATCTTGTGAAGATAATTTGAGGGATATAAATAATTTGGAGAAATTATTGATTGTTGATGGTTGTTATGGATGTTAATTGATAGTTAAACAACCGACTATCAATATTGGCCAAATGCGCTGATCGTTTCGAAGAGACCGGGATCGGGTTTCCGTATACCGGGATTCTAGGTCTGGAGACTCGAAAACCACTTCGATCCGGTTTGTACGTTTCGTGGGGAAACGAGGGTAATATTGATAAGGGGATAGTATTATCAGTTCTGTTCGGACCTGGAACGGACTTGTATGGATGAATGCTTTCGGACATCGTCAGGGGACGATGGGCATTCTAAGTGAAACGTTCTATGAAGGTAACGTTTAGCCTCAAGCCTCATCAACCGGGAATGACTGAAAATCAGGGGTTATGCAGCAAGGCTTCGTGGGTAGCCCCCACTTGAGAGTAAGGTCATCCCTGTCTAGATGTCCCTTATATTTCGGCTTAGTGTTGCGGTTGCTGATCCCAACCGTGGGGTGATCTTATTTGGAATTATCCAGTAAGGGATGATTCCGGCCTTGTGTTGCAGGGGAGCGGGCGTACTCCTCGGTACTGTGATCTAGGCCACGTACTGTGACAGGTGGTACCCCAGTGCCTAGTCATTCGTTGGAAATCCATTCTCCCTACGTGCCTTATACGAGTTTTGTTTGTATTACCCACGTTGTGGCTAGTATGCCGGAATTTAATAGATGTAACAATTTCGGCTATTTTAATAAGTATTTGTAAATAGACACTATTATAATATCAGAGGATTTTTATAAAAAGTGTTTTAGCTATCGTAAGGTAAAAACCCGACATGTTTATTTGTGGCGTGGTCTTACGAGATGCTTTTGTTTTCAAAGGATTTTGAAACTTTAATAATCAATTTGAGTGTGATTTTCTCACGCTGGTATTCCAGACTGACTCGGGTATTGTTTTATATGATGCTCGGGTCAGACCGAGATAAACAGGTTCAGATTGTAGCTGTGGAGCTCAGGAGACGAGCTGGATGGCGATACGTACTTCCGTATTTGTTTATTGTTCCGCTGTGTATATTGGATGTATATCATTGATGTGATGAACTCTGATGTTGGATTCTGTAATATATTGTATAAACAGATATATTTTTCTGTTGAGTAAAGATCTGTTTTGTATATATTATATTTTATTCCGCTGCGATGTGAGATTCTGATGTTGATTTTCTGTTTCTTCTTCTTCTACCTCTTTTTCTTTAACACAAATGGTTCGATTTTCCGGGGCTGGAAAGTCGGGTCGTTACAACTTTGGTAGACAATATACCCTCGAAAAAGGGAACGTCGTTGCCGATGCCCTCAGTCGGAGGCACGATACCTTAGGTGCTATATATGAATGGATGCGATTGGAGTTCCTCTCAAATTTCAACTTCCAACCGCCAATAGAACCCGTTTAAGACATTTTGGCTATAATGGAGGTTAAGCCGACATTGGTGGACCGCATTGGACTAGAGCAAAATAAGGATGAGAAGATAATAGAGATTCTGGATAAGTTGAGAAGAGGAGAACTTTTTCCCTAAGTCAGTAGATATGCAGTTAATGAGAAGGGATGTTTAAGAAAGGATGAATGCCTTTGTGTCCCAATGATTGACAATGTGTTGAAGGAAATGCTTGCAGAGTGTCACCACTCAAAGATGACCATTCACCCCGGAAGAGATAAAATATATAGGGATATGAAGAAAATTTCCTTTTGGCCAAGAATGAAAAAGAGAGTAGCTGAGTTTGTTGTTAGGTATTTGACATATCAAAGGATAAAGGCTGAGCAAGGGAAACCTAAAGGGTTGTTGATACCATTGAAGATTTCGACTTAGAAATGGGAGCAAATTTCGATGGACTTCGTAGAATGGTTGCCTAGGAGTTAGAGGGGCAATGAAGCTATTTGAACCATAGTAAATAGACTCACTAAAAGTATCCATTTTATTCATGTTAAGAACAATAGGATCGCAGCTTCTCTAGCACAAATTTATATTAAGGAGGTGGTTCCACTACATGTAATTCCGATGAGCATTATTAGTGATAGGGATCCCTTATTCACTAGCGAGTTTTGAAAGAGTTTGCAGGCAGCTTTAGGAACTTAGTTGAATCTTAGCACTGCTTACCACCCACAGACCGGTGGTCAAACTGAAAGGATGAATAGAATCTTAGAGGACTTGTTGATAGCTTGCAGAATGGACTTCAGAGGAAACTAGGAGTAGCATCTACCATTAGTTGAGTTCGTGTATAATAATAGTTACCAAGCAACGATTGGTATAGACCCCTTTAAGGGGCTTTCTGGGAGGCCATGCAAATCGCCAAATTGTTGGTATGAAACTACCAACAAAATTCTGCTCGGATCAGATTTGATTCGCGATGTTTTGGAAAAAGTAGAGTCGATCAGGTAACATATGAAGGCAGCGCAAGACAACCAGACATCCTACGCAGACAAGGGATGGAAAGAGTTAGAGTTTAAGGTTGGAGACTCAGCATTTATCAAAGTCTCCCCTCTTATAAAAGTTGTAAGGTTTGGTAAGTTTGGGAAATTACCACCAAGATTTGTTGGTCTTTTTCAAATTTTGGAAAGGATAGGAAGATTTTATTATCACGTGGAGATACCGGATAGATTGGCAGGAGTCCACGACATTTTTCACATCTCACATTTAAGGAAATGCCTTCAGACATAGCCGTTATGGTAGAGCCTGATTAGTTGGGGGTATTGAAATGGAGCCAATAGCGTCACGTGACGCCACACACATTGTGGAGCATGAAACTAGGAAGCTCCGCAACAAAGAAATTAGGCTGGTCTGAGTATAATAGGGAGACAAGCTGGTGGAAAGCATGTGGGAAACTGAAAAAAGATGAGGATCTCTCATCTTGAGCTTTTCAATGGCAAACTTTTCTCTCCAAAATTAGGATTTTTAGTTGCATCGTGGTTGTTAAATTGGATGATATAACATGGTTGCTACACTTTTTACTATCACTTTGCACTCGTATAGAAACCTTTATGCATGTTTATGGTATTTGCAGACATACCTATATGTCACGATGACACATTCACGGTAGGATCAAGCTTACTTATAGTATGTCTGTAGTACATAATGACATTGCGCTATTGATTGAGTAGATTGTTGCGTAGATAAGTTGGTAGTATAACATGGATGTTTATTGCGCGTTATGATGTTCGCCCCTTCGGAAGATTTTAGGGATGAAATTCTTTTAAAGGGGAAGAATGTAACACCCCGTAAAATCAACCACGAATAAATTGGATAGATTAATTAAAATAAGATACGGTAAAAATGGAAATTTTGCAAAAGTTGGAATTTGACCAAGAATGTTGTGTCGTTGCATTCGTGGCGATATTCTAATCAATTTCCATATATAATATGCTAAAAACGAAGCTCAAATGAAGAAATTTTGGGCATTTGTAATTTTCGGGTTTAAAATTATTTAAATAGAATTCAAATTCAAATAAATATTTAATTTCCAAATTTGAAATTCAAAGGTTAACGATAATTATACTTGGGGGTTAAGCAAACTTTAATATTAACGTTAACATTATATTATAATTAAGGAACTAAATAACAATAAATCAACGGGAATTAAAATATTCTCGAAATAGGGGGAGTGGTCAACCCCTTACCCATGATCGGTCGACCGCTAGAGGTCGTCCGGTAGGAAGGCAATGGTCGACCGCTGCCTGTAGAGGCAGCCAGAACATACCATTTATTATTATTTTTAACCGACGTTCCTCCGATGGTTCTTGTGCATTCCAACCACTATAAATAAGAGCCTAGCCCCCTTATTTTTATTCACACGATATTTTAGGAACATTAGCAAAGCTCTATCAGTTCATCTTTTCATAGATTCAGAAACTCCATTAGGGTTTCAGGTAAGAAATCTTATATATCTATCTTTGTTTATTGTTTATTTTATTAGTCCCTTCTCCTCTAAACCTCTATTTTTTTGAACCTAACGTGTATACAAATCTCTTGCTATATATGTTAAAAAGAAGAGATCTAAAACTGTTCCTTAAAGGCGTGTCATATCTAAGAGAAGGCAAAGCTAAGGACCTATATGAGTTGAAATCATAGGTAGTGTTTGGTTTAAAAATGAATTTTGTGTTTTCGGTTTTCAATATGTCTCTCAAATATGAGAAGAATAGAGGGACGACGGAGGAGATGAAAGAAAGACAGATGAAAGGATGAAGGGGATGGAGGGACAACGGAAGAATGGATTGTTTCACGTGCTTGTGTTATTTTCCAAAACGTGGAAAATAAAAAAAAGTTGTTTTCTATTTTTTATGTTAACTTCGTTTTCTAAATTGGTCGTCGGCAATATAAATGCATCGTGCGCATATTTGTATGGACGAAAACCCAAAACTAAAAATAATAAACCAAATACTACCTTAGTTTTTCTATTTTAGTAATTGAATAGTGTAATTTGGATTTGGCCTTGGGGAGTTATGGATTATGAAAACATCAGAATAAAAATTCCTAAAATTATCCCAAAGCGAAATGTCAAATCTTAATTGTTTTGCATTAAAATAATGGAGTTTTTGTGGATTTTTCAATATATGTATTTACCTTCTATTCCACTTCTTATTCTTTTTCTTTGGATTTGATTAAGGGATTTGATTAAGAAATGGTGTCTAAAATATGAATTCTTACTCCTAGTTTACACTGCCTATTTCTACAAATTGAATAAAAACTCCCTTTTTTAATTTTATGTAAAACGGAGTTGAATAGAGCGTAAAAAACCTATTAAATTGTAAGTTTCCATTATTATTGTTTTATTCCATTGTATTAGTATAAAATAAGTTGGAATTGGATTCTAAGTACAAGTCTATTGATTCGATTTGGAATATTGGATTTATGGTAAAAATGCTATTATGGAAACGAGACTTGTATAACATTGGAAGATCGGACATTTGAATGTTAGTTTAGGGCGTAATCTCCGCATACCTAATAAATGCATACTTATATGTATGTAAACTAGCGTAAACGTACAATTATAAGGTATGGATTGCATTGTTAATTAGGTTAATAATTGTCATTAAATTCCACTTAGGAAAGTAATTAATTGGGTGAAATAAGAAGGATTTCTTATAAGAACCGAATAATAAATATGGTGAGATGTGTGATTATACACTTAGAGAGTATTAAGAAATATGACTAAGTTATTGGGATGCGATGTCAGTCAAAAGCATACAGAAGTCTGCCCAGCTAATCTGGCTACCAGCAGTGGGACTTGGGGCTAATATAAGACATCGCCTATAATAAGTAACCACATATGACGCTAGGTTAGTCCTTATTTTGTAGAGTAAATCTGCCCAGCTAATATGACTATCGGTTCCTACGAATAGCCGGACTGATGTGAGACGTCTCCATGGGGTACGGGTCATAATACGAAGGACCTACTTCGAGGATTAAAGGTATTAAATGGTTTTTTGAGGACCCGCCTCTTTCCCTTATATGAAGTATTAATTGGTCGGGATTGGGTTTAGGCATGATTGAGGATATCTTAGAAATGTCCGCTTCAATTGATGTATTAAATGTCCGAAGATATTTCCTTGCAATGTCAGCTAGATAGATACTTGTGTGGAGTCCGCCTTGGTAATAGTTATTAAATGACAAAGGGCTAGCTCAATTGAGGTCTTAAATGGTTAGAGTCTACCTATTTTTCATTAAAAGGTATTAAGTGGCTTAGGTTCTATCTCTCGCAATTGTAGACATTAATAACATGGTTATGGGCTATTGATTATGGGAAAACATGGTTAAAGGATTAAAGGTATTAAGTGGTTGTTTGAGGGACCACCTCCTTCCCTTATATGAAGTATTAAATGGTTTTGAATGTAGTTTAAAATGCGAAAGACGTATCCTTATTTAAATTATACTGCCTGGTTACTGATATAGAAAGGCTCGATTTTTTCTATTCATCAGACATTGTTGTTCTGACTCCCTTCTCGTTACAACACAGGTTAGGGAAGGAGACGATGATCAAGATGGAGATGACAATGAGAGGAGCTTGTAGTAGTAGCCTATTTATCTATTTATGCTATTTTCTTATGTACCCATTTGAAGTTAAAATTGTATTTTTGGACAAGATGATATTGTGGAGTATACGTCGTGTTTGATGATAACAAATATTTATTTTGTATATTAGTTTTTTGTTTTTAGAGTGTGTTATAGTTAAAAATCATACAAGCACAATTTTGTTTTTAACCAACGCATCACACATTTTATTTGTCAAGCGTATCATATGTTTGTTATTATCAAAAAGGAGAAACTGTGAAGTAAATTTATTTCGATTTGATATTAACAAACAAATGTTGGATTTAATGTTTTTTGTTTAGTGATGTGTATTTACAGTCTTTTGATGTTGGTCAAGAGATTTATTTCCATTCATTTGCAGTTCTACTTAATTCAAAGCAAAACTTCTATGTATAGTGTAAAAATCTCTCAAAATCAACGCATATGATATCCATCATTCAGAATGGAACATAAGTTATTCATAAAGGAAGGAGATTTCATTCGGAATCATGTATTTTGGAAAAATAGAAAATTTATATCTTCTCATTGATTGCAAATACTCAACAGCAACAAAACAAAGGAAACATATTTCTACAATCATGCAATTTGGAGTGAAAGGGATTTTATTGGATTCTTTCCTATTCCAGTATGGATTTAATTGAAGCAAAATGTCATTTTAGAATGATTCGAATATGGAACAAAATTGAAATAAAGAAAGAAAGAAAAGAACCTAGAGCAATGCATGGAAAGATAGATGGGAGAATCAATCAATTAAGATCTTGCCATTTATTTAGCGATATTTTGGGAACACTGAAAAAGAAAATCCTTAAAGAATCTATCAAAAATAAAGATATGAAGTTGGGAATATATTAGTGCGCAATCAGAAACAGTGTATAGAGATTGGAAGTAAATAATTACATACACAATCAAATGATATTTGTTGGAAGATACAAAAGAATCTGTTTCCCATTATATACAAATTCTATTTTCTATACTGGGAAACAAACTCTCAAAAATCCATATCTTTCTCAATATCATCTCCTCCATATATGTTTCCATACATACACGTTACTTCACAAGACTATATAAACTCAACAACAATGAAGGAAAAATCATCGGATAAACCAATAACAAAAGAAAGGAGAAAAGCTTCATTGAAAAAAATCCGTATCTCTCTACATTGTAACACATCAAAATTCTCCTTGTTTTTTCTTCTTGTTCGTTCAAATCAATATTCGATCAAGCAAAAAGGAATTCTTCATCAATACAAATTCAAGGAGGACATCATCGTCTCAAGGAAGAAGTTACATCTCAAAGTCACCAATAGCTGGGCAGCATGATCAACTCGGATTGTAGGCAGCGATGTTTTTTCTTAAACTCCAAATCAAAGATAGTGCAAGGTCACTTGATAAGAGACAAGATAAAGGAGAGTTCTTTTTATATTTGTGTAATTTTTTTTGTTTTGTAATTTTCTAATTTTAAACTCTAGTTGATTTAGGATTGAGCTATGTGTTGTAGTTCAGGGATTTTGGTCTTAGGGTATTGAGTCCAAGCAGGGTTACTAGACATAGGGTTAGTATATTCAAGTTAGTAGATAGTGCGAGTTTACTAGTGTTGTAAGCGATGGATATATAACTTTAGTAGTAACTTTGGAGGTAGCAGTAGACACTAACAGGCTAGTGACCGAAGCTGGGTATATCTGAGTGTTATTTACTTTTTGCTTCTACGTTTTCGCATTTTATTTTATCCGTTTATCTACGAAATTTTTAAATATCCTATTCACCTCCCTCTAAGGTATATTGCATGATCCTAACAGATGTAATAGTTATTGTTGAAATTATGTTATGGTTTTGTTTTGTGACATTTGAATTCTTAAATAAAATGGGTACTATTTATGCTATTATATTTTATCTTTTCGATGTGAGTTCTTAACGAATAGATTAATAGCTCTATATTGTTCTTTTTACCAACTAACAACAAGCCTTGGAATGGGTGTAAGTTTCGATGAGCCCTTTCTGTGTTGGCATTTAGGTCTGTTTTTGGTCCGGTTGTTACACTGCACGTGAACTATGACATGGCCATTCATAAAGGATGCTTTGGATCCAAACTTTGATTGAAATAAGCACCCCCAAGATCGCTAGAACCCGCATCGATGGTTAATCAATGGCCTGAAATAGGTCTTTTGGCCTACGGCCAACTGGTTGACCAGTTCATTTGGATTGGTTGATTGGTTTGGGGTTAGCTTGGAACACTTGCTCCATGTCAAACTTAGCTCGGTTTACGATTGATCGATTATGCTTATGGTCATTACTTTTGTTGAAGAAGTTGTTAATATGCAAATGCTTTAGCAAATGAATTAGAAGTTATGCAATGAAGAGGTTTGAATAATGGTTTCAAATACAAAAAGTTGCAGAGTGTAAAGTGAAGTTGATTCTGAAGGAAATCGAAGCAGTAGTAATTTTGATTATTGAAGGAAATTTAAATGCTTACATGGGGTTTTGGAACATCAAATTATAATTTAAATCTTGCTTAAAAGAAATGGTTATATACTATTTCAAAAAAGTTTGACATATTAAGAAACTAAAGATGTGTGTGATTTTGAATATTTATTAAATATACATTGATAATGGTTTGAAATAAGCTTAATAAATAATTTACAAACCAAAAAGTGAAATTACTAATTTGTTATGCCTCAAGTCCACTAACCAAACTATCAGAGGGAGTTTACCATCTGATAGCTCAGATCAAAGGGCGTAGAATGAGCGATCTCTTGTACACATTACTTTGGGTCAATATGAATACATTACAATACCTGATCACTTCTAAAACAATATGTATCTTCTCTCGACACAAGTAACATATACGAGTTATCAGGACTGAATAATACATTATTAGAGACATATAGAAGAGTAAACCTAATTGTTTATAATTGGAGTCGAACAATAGATTACAAATATGTGTGTGTGTGTGTGGGCCGTAACTCAAATATTTGATACATAATCTCAAATATATAACTCCTCACCCAAATACATTACATCGACCAATACAATGAAATCTCCATATAAGTACAAGCAAAGTAAATATCCACCATCACCATCTGTCTCATCTCCATATCATATCCTATAAAGTACATACAAATATAACACCAAACATGTAAGTAATGACCGAGATTTTCGATCCTCGAAAAATCGACGCTAATAAGTCCACTGCATTGGTGCCGAGCAATCGAATTTTGGAAAACCCGATTGTTAGGGAAAAAGAAAGAAGAAAGAAGATAAGAAGAAACTAAACAACATAGAATCTCACAGGGGAACGAATAATCTATAATATACATCAATCTTTACACAAAACAAACTGTATGTATGTATATTCAAACATCAATCAGAGTATACTAACCTACTTCAGCCTGGACAGTTATAACGGCCTATCCTTACAATTGCCGATAGATACAATAACGAAATACGGCAAAAAAATAACCATCTACATGAATGCGTCTCTGGGCCTCCAACTCGTCTCCTGAAGCTCCAAAGCATCCAAACTAATCTGTAATATGCTCGGTTTGACCCGAGCATTATAATAAAATAACACCCGAGTCAGTCTGGTAAACCAGCGTAAGAAAACACACCCAACTGGATTTATAGTTATGAGAAAATCTTTGAAATCAAAACTATCTTGTAAGACCACATCGCACATAAACACAGACAAGTTTTTACCTTAAGAAAACCAAAACATTTTCTATAGAAAATCCATTGATATTATAGTAGTGTCTAGATACAAATACTTATTAATCATAGTCAAAATTGTTGCATTAATTAAATTCCAGCATAATAGGTTCCACAATCAAAACCATAGAGGCACGTACTAGAGATTGGATTCCATACTATGACAAGGTAAGGAACTACCTTCTGAAGGTGCATCTCTAGATAAATGCACCGGGGTTTGATAAGAACATCTAGTACCTCTGCCACACAGGATTAGCCTACCACTTGACTAGTAGTACCGTATATGATTACCCCGCTTGGGCCCCCAAAGCATACAAGAATAGATAGTAATTGATCTAGATTTGGAATGACCATACCCTACTTGGGAGCTACCCACTTGGCCCTGCTGCATGCCCGATTTTGTCATTTCCCAGTTAATGAGGTCCGAGACTATGTTTTACCTTTTTATAACACTTCCCACTTGGAATGCTAACACTTCCCTTCAGGCAACAATGCAATATCAACATTCATCCATATAAGTTCGTTCTGGGACTGAACGAAACACTTGAGAGCTCCATCTCCAATTTCCATCATCTTCAAGATGTCTTCACTTCGAAATACTTAAGTTGGATCGAAGTGGTTTTTCGGATAACATACCCGATCCCGGTCTCTTCGAAACAACATTCGATAATTCTCGGTAAACTCAACCCCGGTTCTTTAGGAAATAAATAGTCAAAGATAAGATCGGAGATCACCTCCTAACCATTAGTGGACGGATTTCCTTATCATTGTCCTAGGAGAACGAAACGAGATTTATACGCACAATACATCATCATCGGAGATGGCTGTGCTAATAACTCACGTGTTTCTCCTAGATATTTCCAAAGTTACGTTGGGGTCCAATTTCGATAGTCGGTTATTTAACTATCGATAACAAACATTTAATCAGGGATTTATTTCATAGGGAAAAGAACATTGGTTAAGCACATAGGCAATCACTAGTCTCCTTTTATAAATCTTTCATAAATAAAACCATTTGTAAATTTCTTCTATAAGAATACTTTTACAAAGATATATCCACCAATTCCTATATTTTCAATACTTGGACAATATCCATATACTTATCTCAACGGTATAAGTATATTTACAAACTGAGAAATTCCATTTTTATTCGATTCAAAATCATTCATAAAACTCCTTATAATTCTCTTAAAACATTTATAATACATTTTATAAAGCTTTTGGAACCATTTATTAAGCTTCTTTTATACATTTCAATCATTTATAAATTCTTTAGTACATTTCTAAAACTCATTTATAAATCCTACTCATTTATAAATCCCTTATAAATCCTACTCATTTATAAATCCTTTATAAATCCATAAACCATTTATAAAATTCCTTTTATAAATCTATAAACCCGTTTTTAAAATTCGTTTATAAATATCTAACCATTATCAATACTCTTTCACCTTCTAAATAATCTTTTCTTAACTTTCAAACCATTTTATAAAACTCCTTTATAAATCCAAGTCTTTCAACCCTATTCATGGGTCTCGAACATATTTACAAATAAATAAAGATCAATTACTTCTAAAACAGTATTATATACAAAAATAATTATTAAATTAAACAATATGAATAAATAAATAATTATTATTAACCTTAAACATCTTATAACAGTAATTAATCATTTCAAAAACAATAATAATCAATCTTTACCCTTATTATAAATTATAATATTTTATTTTCAAAACCTTATTAATAATTCTTATTATTAATTTCTAACCATAATTATTCTTGAAATTAACCTTTCAATTTATTAACCTTTTGATAAATTCTTTAAAACATATTAACTATAAACAAATTACTTTAAATCAATACTAATACAATTAAATAAACTTAAAATAATATTATTATATTTTAATAACCTTAAAACCATATTAATATAATTAAATAAACTTAAAATAATATTATTAAAATTTAATAACCTTAAAACCATATTAATATAATTAAAT
The DNA here is from genome assembly GCA_030737815.1 of Allium fistulosum. NCBI lineage: Eukaryota > Viridiplantae > Streptophyta > Magnoliopsida > Asparagales > Amaryllidaceae > Allium > Allium fistulosum. The sequence continues at coordinate 933,124,553 of CM060908.1, read as the reverse complement.
AACCATAAAATAATATTATTATAATTTAATAACCTTAAAACAATATCAATATAATTAAATAACCTTAAATAATATTATTACAATTAAGTAGCCTTAAAATAATATTAATAAAATTAATTAACTTAAAAAAATATTAATATAAAATAAATTAACTTAAAAACAATATTAATATAGTTAATTAACTTAGTAACAAAATATTTCCGAAACACAATTTCGGATTTAGAAAAGCATTTTCTATCTCGAAAACTAATTCCAATTCAATGACAATTTATAGTATTTCAAAATACCAATTTAAGGCCAATAGCTACCCAATGCTTAAACAATATCGATATTGATTTTTCTATCACCATTGGGTTTTATTTTCAAACATATAACGATGTTATAACCACAGTGTTAGGTTCATTTTTCAATAATCCATATAAAAGAAATATTATCGAACAATTCAAAAATAGTGAGGAATCCCATTGGATCCCTCCAACCTGTTTTCCCTACATCATAAATGTTATAAAATCATAAAATATAAATCAACCACTTCGAGGTGGGATTCGTATACAAATGTCATCCGCTCTTACAAGGGAACATAATAGGGTCTCATCCGCTCCAATAGGCGGGAATATATCCAAACTAACTAATAAATATAGTAATTGATCCAAACAATCATTTAACAATTTTTATCAGCAATATATCATACTAGTTATCCAAAAAGGTGAGTTTAACTCGCCAAAATTTTCTGTTGTCGCCGAGACGTTCCGATTTGGAACTAAAATCGAACGACGTCCGATTTTAGCCCAAATTTTGACAATCTCCAAATTCTTCCAAACCATTTCCATTGCGAAGCTTTCATCGATACAAGCGCAATGCAAAAAGTTTTGTCTTGATCGGACCTCATATGAAGGAGTTATAAATTTTATAAGTTACCGATACATTTTTAAATAAAGTTAAACTAAACTAATTACCACTTTAATTTAATTATACTTATACCCCTATTCCATCTTCCCCAATTCTCTGATAAATGCCTGTACATGTTCATCTCCCAACCGTGCATGCTTCACCTTGATACGGAGCACCATACCATGGATCAATAATCCGACACCTCCGTTGAACTCCCCATCACGCTCTCCCTCCAACCATCCCCAAGGATCAAAGGCGACGCCCCCATAAAATCACGATATCGATGTCTCCCTCCACTGTAGCATGGCGACGTGATCGCCACCAAGGCCACTCAGCCTCCCAAACTTAAACCTGAGGTGCTGCTTTCCATCACGAATCCAAAACAATGCTTCGATTCCCCTAACTCTTCCTCCATTGGCCACAAATCCAAGTCTTAGATCCCAAAACTATGTACACACTGCTCTGGGCTGCGACACTCACCCACATCACTGAACGCCATTAAATCCCTTATCAAAATGAAGATCTCAGCAAGATAAGGCTAAGAAAATTGGTTTTAGAATTTTCCATGGTGTTTTTAATTTGATTTTAAATTTTGAAATGAAAAATAAACACTCAAATTTGTTGCAAGCATTCATTTAAAATGGAAGGGAGTTCATAGGGGAGGGATGGGCTTGTACGGGTCTGGTATGGCCTTGGTATGGTGATATGATTATATAATTATATTTATATTATTTAAATCATTAAAATAGTCAACAAAACATACCCGAAAATCTCGAACTTCAAACGAGGCGTACCGCCTGGCGTTCTATATGTTATACTCCTATTCTGAACGCAATGGAACTTGTTTCGAGCCTTAATTCGATCGTATGCAGAAGATAGCTTTTTGAACCCAATTAGTATATTACATTTTCGATATAAAATTCTATGTGTTTCGATCTCGCACGACCAAACGATACATCTGATCGCCATGAAATTTGACGGCGTATTATAATTCACTATTACAGATGCAATGAAACTAGTTTCGTTGAAATCCGAGACAGTCCCCCGAAAGGCTATTTTTATATGTTAATTAAAACGAATTATTTTCAAAATCAAGTAAATCACTTTTAAATCCAATTTAAAAGTTTTATTATCTTTATTCTTATTAAATGGAATTTAAATAAGCTTTTAAATCATTTTTATCCAACTTAAAACCCAAGATTCGATTATTTAAATAATTTCGATTATTAAATTCAATAATTAAAATATCCAATAAATCGCTATATTTGAAATTCAAGTTATTTAACCTATAAAATTAACTTTTCAATATTTCAATTTAATTAAATATTCCAATTTCAAATGATTAAAATTCTGGGTCATTACACTCTTTCCCCCTTGAAAAGAATTTCGTTCCCGAAATTGCCAAGGTAAGAAAAATGCCAAAACCCATTACTTTTTAAAACCAATTAGTTGAAATAACATACCAAATTCTTTTAAGTCTTTATCTTCCTAAAGTCAATTTGTTGAACCCTTGTTATTACCTTTTTCTTAAGTTTGAAATTTCATCCATAGGTTCCAACTAATATCATCCCATTCAATCATTTCAGATTATAACTCAAAATCAAATTTTAGTTATCAAAAATTTCTTCAAAAATTTTCCAACCCTTGAATTCTCGAAAAATTTCATCAGCGTCTACTTTGCGCGGATCGATCAAAAACTACCACTCACCATTACGACCTAAACCAACAAAAGAAAACAAAAGCCAAGCGGCTCAATCATAAAACCATCAAACCAAACAACAATATAAATGTGTACCCTTTAGTCGGGCAACCCAATTTTACTTATGAAATCAAAGGCATCAACTAGCTTTTGCTTTTATATACCTGCATCTTATTTACTAATGATATCCAATCATATAGTTCATAACCATATTATTTTGCATTTTCAATTTCCAACATTTGCTTTATTTAAGCTCGTACGATGTATATATATCATCCGTACGCAATATCAAATCTGATCGCTCGATCACACAATTTCACCTCCGAACTAGTATCGTTCACAGACCACTCTATTGCGGACTCAGTTCCGGTTCCTTGATTAGAAACTGTCATTCTCCTTGTATAACCATATACTATGATAGAGAATTCTGGAATCAATCAAACATCCATATCCAGCGTTCGCCATCGAGAATCGAGTGAAAAATCCTTATTCGGATCGATGTAAATCATCTCGAAATCATGTGCTCGAATCTGGACCAAACCGTTATGCGAATAGAATAATATACGTACAACCCACGTATTTATTCCAATTGATTTCTTAGCTATCCCAAATTCTCTTATTCACATTCATTTTATTTATATTCAATTTTTCACAATCATTATTCACATTGCTTTATTCACATTCATTATTTATTTAGTATATTCCTTTCAATACTAATTTCACTTAAAAATCATTCCATCTACTTTTTATGTTTAACAACGTTTTACTCCATATTAATTTCATTTATGAATCATTCATAAAATTTTACTCAAGTTTATAAACATTTCATACAACACTCTTTGTGTTTACTACCACTTCACAACTTAAGTCCATAACCATCTTAAATCAAATCCAATTTTATTTAACTCAATCCCATTGTTCAATTTCAATATTTCAACCATATTCCAAAATCATATCCAACTCACTAATTTATTTAAATTAGTTTATTCATTAATTCATTTCAAATTTATTTCTAAAACTATTTCATTTAACTAAGATTGAATTTCTTTTCACAATTCACTTTATTCAACTTAAGTTAAGATTCCTTACAATTTTGCATTTCACAACATTTATATCAACAATTAAAAACATTGTTTTACTTATTAGTTCTCAAATTTTATAAGTTATAAAACTCGTTTTCTCATGTTTTCATAAAACACTAAATTGAAAATTTCTAGAGTCTAAACATCCTGTTCTTATTTTAAACTATTTGAAATCATATATATACATAATCCCCTTGGTATATCAAATCATTCTTTTGAATTTTAAAATCAAAACTAGTTTTACCAAAACAAAACTCGAATGGTTGCAATTCCTCTCTTGGAAACCCGAAAATGAACGTCGATGATGCTGCAGTCATCACTGAAATTATTTTCCAGTGACCGAAGTGAGTTCAGTGCTTTTATTCTCTTTAAAATCCTTTTTAAATATTTCTACTCAAAAATATTTCCCAAATAATACTATTATTATTTTCCAAAATTTTGACAAACAATTTTCAAAATTAATGGGATTTAAATTCTCAAATTCCAGCTTTTAAATTCTTTTTAATTTATAAACCACTTTTATAAATCATATTTGTATAATTTCACTTTGATTAAACAAACCATTTTCTTATTTTTTTAATTTGTTTACATTATAATGTCAACAATTTTTATTAGAACACAACAACAACAAATGATAATAATCAAATATTATCATTTTCTAACAACCAAGCACACCATATATACCATAATAACTTTTGAAAATTATCCCTTTATATATAAAATATAATTAAGGTAAAATTATTCCATTTACCCAATTTCAAAACAATACCATATTGAATTACTCTTTCAAGTGTTTAGAGACCCCTATCAATAATGTTAATTACTCGTATTGACCAGAATCCACACGCCACTCGATAGATCAATCAACATAATATAAACCAATTTTTATATCATTAACAAATACACGCTCATATATATACACTCAAACTCATTCTAGGGTGCTACCGACCTTATCTTTAATGAGTACCCCACCAATGCCAAGGTTCTCACTTAACTTTCAGTTGTGATACCAAATGTAACGACCGAGATTTTCGATCCTCGAAAAATCAACACTAATACGTCCACTGTATTGTTGCCGAGCAATTGAATGCCAGAAAACCCAATTGTTAAGGAAAAAGAAAGAAGGAAGAAGATAAGAAGAAACTAAACAACACATAATCTCACAGCGGAACGAATAATCTGTAATATACATCAATCTTTACACAAAAAAACCGTAATATATGTATGTTCAAACATCAATCAGAGTATACCAACTTGTTTTAGCCTGAACAGTTATAACAACCTATCCTTATAATTGCTGATAGATACAATAACGAAATATAGTGGAAAAATAACCATCTACATGAATACGTCTCTAGGCCTCCAACTCGTCTTCTGAAGCTCCAAAGCATCCAAACTAATCTATAATATGTAGGAAATGCGGATTACGGATTTTAAGGCTGGATTAACACTAGAGGGGGGAGGGGTGAATAGTGTTTAATGGATTTTATGGACTTTTTGAAAACTTTTAAAATTAAACACAGACAGATGCAATTCACAAACACAGAGACAATCACAGAATCAGACATAGATGCAAATAGTAAATAAAAAGTAGTAGAGGAAAGAACACACCGGAATTTTATACTAGTTCGGAGTTACCCTACATCCAGTCCCACACAATTTCTTATGCAGATTTCTTTTCAAATATAATGTCGATGTTACAACCTCGATTTCAAGGCCATGAGATACACCCTACTGTCTTCGAGTCCAGGGAAAACTCTCTTGATTTAACCAGGCTACAATCACACCTAATTCATTTACGGGCTACAATCACACCCAATTGATTTATGGACCACAATCACACCGTCTCCAATATCACTTTGATTGATAGAGAGACTCGATACACTTCTTTAATTACAAATGATCCTATAACTCTGAATAGCACCGAGATATTTGAGAGAGAGTGACAGAGAATCAAACTAGAGATGATCAAGTTTGAGTCACTTAGGATTTCGGTAGAATTTTGTTAAAATATAAGAGAATACTCGAGTGGAGAAGGAGTGAAGAAATGAAGAAAAACTAACTTAAAATTCGTTGAAAACAACTGGTATTTATAGAAGAATAACAGTCATATCCATTTGCGAAAGGTTATGATGAATAGACACTTCTTTTGAAAATTTGAAATTTGAATTTCTACAGTCACCATGTCGACATGGAGGGATGGGGTATGTCAACATGCCTTAGTGAATTTTGAAAATTGATTTTGGTTTTTAAAACAAATTTTCTTTCTAAAACTTGTCAAAACAATTTCTGAAGTTTATAATCTATTTTGAATATAGTTTAAACTTATAAAAGAGATTTAAAAAGTAATCTTAAAAATATACAATCTATAATATAAAAGTAATATTAAAAACTATGTATAGAATATATTTTTGAAATTTAAAGCTATAATATTAAAACCGGGAGATAGTTTAAAAACCAGAGATGATTTTGAAATCAAAATATAAAAGATGGTAAGAATAGTTTAAGGCTAAAATATTTAAACCGAGAGAGATGACTTTGAAAAAGGTAGTTTTGAAAAAATCTTAAAAATAAATCATTTGAAAATTTCATGGATTCCATTCTACTAGAGAAGGTCGTGGGTTCCATCCCACTAAAGAGGTCGTGGGTTCCATCCCCTTATTAAAGCGAGAAGGTTGATTCCATTCCACAATTAAAATTCGAATAAAGATTTTAGTGCTATTATGAAGTTTTAACATAAATCTAGACACTATTACTTATCTTGATATCTTGAACTCTTAAAATCTTGAAATCTTGAACTCATGATATCTTGAACTCTGGATACTCATGAGTCTTCTGTCTTGGTTTCTTCAATCTTGAATTCGTTAGTCTTGAATCTCTATACTCAGTCTTGAATCTTTATACTCAGTTTTGAATCTTTATACTGTACAGTCTTCATTCTCAGTACCTGCATATACATATATATCTAGACAAGAATATTAGTATTTATATTTTTTAACAAGTCCTAAGGTTGTTGTCATCAAAACCATCACAATAGGAACTAACATAATATGCTTGGTTTGACCTGAGCATTATAATAAAATAACACCCGAGTTAGTCTGGTAAACCAGTGTAAGAAAACACACCCAATTGGATTTATAGTTATGAGAAAATCTTTGAAATCAAAACTATCTTGTAAGACCACATCGCACATAAACACGACGAGTTTTTACCTTAAGATAACCAAAACCTTTTCTATAGAAAATCCATTGATATTATAATAGTGTCTAGATACAAATACTTATTAATCATAGTCGAAATTGTTACATTAATTAAATTCCAGCATAATAGGTTCCACAATCAAAACCATAGAGGCACGTACTGGAGATTGGATTCCATACTATGATAAGGTAAAGAACTACCTTCTGAAGGTGCATCTCTAGATAAATGCACCGGGGTTTGACAAGAACATCTTGTACCTCTGCTACACAGGACTGGACTACCACTTGACTAGTAGTACCGTATATGATCACCCCGCTTGGGCCTCGAAGCATACAAGAATAGATAGTAACCGATCTAGATTTGGAATGACGATACCCTACTTAGGAGCTACCCACTTGGCCCTACTGCATGCCCGATTTTTGCCATTTCCCGACTGATGAGGTCCGAGGCTACGTTTTACCTTTTTACAGCACTACCCACTTGGAATGCTACACTTCCCTTCAGGCAACAATGCAATATCAGCATTCATCCGTACAAGTTCGTTCTGGGACTGAACAAAACACTTGAGAGCTCCATCTCCAATTTCTATCATCTTCAAGATGTCTTCACTTTGAAACACTTAAGTTGGATTGAAGTGGTTTTTCGGATAACATACCCGATCTCGGTCTCTTCGAAACAACATTCGATAATTCTCGGTAAACTCAACCCCGGTTTTTCAGGAAATAAATAGTCAAAGATAAGATCAGATATCACCACCTAACTGTTAGTGGACGAATTTCCTTATCATTGTCCTAGGAGAACGAAACGTGAATTATACGCATAGTGCAACGTCATCGAAGATGACTGTGCCATATAACTCACGTGTTTCTCCTAGATATTTCCAAAGTTACGTTTGGTTCCAATTTCGATAGTCGGTTATTTAACTATCGATAACAAACATTCAATCAGGGATTTATTTCATAGGGAAAACCAACATTGGTTAAGCACATAGGCAATCACTAGCCTCCTTATATAAATCTTTCATAAATAAAACCATTTGTATATTTCTTGTATAAGAATACTTTACAAAGATATATCCACCAATTCCTATATTTTCAATACTTAGAAAATATCCATATACTTATCCCAGCGATATAAGCATATTTACAAACCGAGAAAGATTCCCTTTTTATTCAATTCAAAATCATTCATAAAACTCCTTATAATTCTCTTAAAACATTTATAATCCATTTTATAAAGCTTTTGGAACCATTTATTAAGCTTCTTTTATACATTTCAATCATTTATAAATTCTTTTGTACATTTCTAAAACTTATTTATAAATCCTTTATAAATCCATAAACCATTTGTAAAATTCCTTTTATAAATCTATAAACCAGTTTCTAAAATTCATTTATAAATATTTAACCATTATCAATACTCTTTCACCTTCTAAATAATCTTTCCTTAAGTTTCAAACCATTTTTTAAAACTCCTTTATAAAATCCAAGTCTTTTAACTCTATTCATGAGTCTCAAACATATTTATAAACAAATAAAGATCATTTACTTATAAAACAGTATTATATATAAAAATAATTATTAAATCAAACAATATGAATAAATAAATAATTATTATTAACCTTAAACATCTTATAACAATAATTAATCATTTCAAAAATAATAATAATTAATCTTTACCCTTATTATAAATAATAATAATATTTTAATTTCAAAACCTTATTAATAATTCTTATTATTAATTTTTAACCATAATTATTCTTGAAATAATTAACCTTTCAATTTATTAACCTTTTGATAAATTATTTAAAATATATTAACTATAAACAAATAACTTTAAATCCATACTAATACAATTAAATAACCTTAAAATAATATTATTATAATTTAATAACCTTAAAACCATATTAATATAATTAAATAACCTAAAAATAATATTATTATAATTTAATAACCTTAAAACCATATTAATATAATTAAATAACCTTAAATAATATTATTATAATTAAATAGCCTTAAAATAATATTAATAAAATTAATTAACTTAAAAACAATATTAGTATAAAATAAATTAACTTAAAAACAATATTAATATATTTAATTAACTTAAAAACAAAATATTTCTAAAACCCAATTTTGGATTTAAAAAAGCATTTTCTGTCTCGAAAACCAATTCCAATTCAATGGCAATTTATAGTATTTCAAAATACCAATTTAAGGCCAATAGCTACCCAATGCTTAACCAATATCAATATTGATTCTTCTATCACTATTGGGTTTTATTTTCAAACATATAGCGATGTTATAACCATAGTGTCGGGTTCATTTTTCAATAATCCATATAAAAGAAATATTATCGAACAATTTAAAAATAGTGAGGAATCCCGTTGGATCCCTCCAACCTGTTTTCCCTACATCATAAACGTTATACAATTATAAAATATAAATTAACCCTTCGAGGCGGGATTTATATACGAAAGTCATCCGCTCTTACACGGGAACGTAATAGGGTCTCATCCGCTCCAATAGGCGGGAATATATCCAAACCAACTAAAAAATATAGTAATTCATCCAAACAATCATTTAACAATTTTTATCAGCTATATATCATACTAGTTATCCAAAAAGGCGAGTTTAACTCACTGAAATTTTCTGTTGTCGCTGAGACGTTCCGATTTGGAACTAAAATTGAACGACGTCCGATTGTAGCCTAAATTTTGACATTCTTCAAATTCATCCAAACTAGTTCCATCATAAAGCTTTCGTCAATACAAGCGCAACACAAAAAGTTTCGTCCCGATCGGACCTCGTATGAAGGAGTTATAAATTTTATAAGTTATCGATACATTTTTAAATAAAAATAAACTAAACTAATTACAACTTCAATTTAATTACACTTATACCCCTATTCCATCTTCCCCAATTCTCTAATACATGCCTGTACATGTTCATCTCCTAACCGTGCATGTTTCACCTCGACATGGAGCACCACGCCATGGATCAACAATCCGACACCTCCGTTGAACTCCCCATCGCGCTCTCCCTCCGACCATCCCCAAGGATCAACGACCAATGCCCCTCATAAAATCTCAACATCGACGCCCCCTCCACTGTAGCCCCCTCCACTGTAGCATGGTGACACAATCGCCACCAAGGCCACTCGGCCTCCCAAACTTCAACCAGAGGTGCTGCTTTCCATCATGAATCCAAAACAATGCTTCGATTCCCCTAACTCTTCCTCCATTGCCCACAAATCCAAGCCCTAGATCCCAAAACCCATGTTCACACTGCTCTAGGCTGCTGCACTCACCCACATTACCGAATGCTACCGAATCCCCTATCAAAATGAAGATCTAAGCAAGATAAGGCCAAAAAATTGGTTTTAGAATTTTCCATGGAGTTTTTAATTTGATTTTTAATTTTGAAATGGAAAATAAACACTCAAGTTTGCTGCAGGTATTTATTTAAACTGGGAGGGAGTTCGTGGGAGAGGGATGGGCTTTTACGGGTTTGGTATGTCCTTAGTCTGGTGATATGGTTATATAATAATATTTATATTATTCAAATCTTTAAAATATTCAACAAAACATACTCAAAAATCTCGAACGCCAAACGAGGTGTGCCGCCTAGCGTTCTATATGTTATACTCCTATTTCGAACGCAATGGAACTTGTTTCGAGCCTTAATTCGATCGTATACAGAAGATAGCTTTTTGAACCGAATTATTATATTAAATATTTGATATTAAATTCTACGCATTTCGTTCTCGCACGACCAAACGATACATCTGATCGCCATGAAATTTGATGGCGTATTATAATTCACTATTACGGATCAAAATGAAACTGGTTTCGTCAAAATCCAAGACAATGTCCCTGAAGGCTATTTTTATATGTTAATTAAAATGAATTATTTTCAAAATCAAGCAAATCACTTTTAAATCCAATTTAAAAGTTTTATTATCTTTATTCTTATTAAATATAATTTAAATAAGCTTTTAAATCATTTTTATGCAACTTAAAACCCAAGATTCAATTATTTAAATAATTTCAATTATTAAATTCAACAATTAAAATATCCAATAAATCGCTATTGAAATTCAAGTTATTTAACCTATAAAATTAACTTTTCAATATTTAAATTTAATTAAATATTCCAATTTCAATTGACTAAAATTTTGGGTCGTTATACTGTATAACAACCTCCGTTTGACCTGATGTTGTTAAATACATAACAAACCCCGAGCCAAGCTAGAAATCTATCTGTGAGTATAACCATATTCTTTCCAATTCAATTCATATAAATAAGTTATTCAATCTTAGCTTGATTAAATTTTATGATTTAAGTGAGTGTATACTGATTTTATGAATTAATTTGTTAAACGATCTAATGTTGGATTGTTATTAAAGTTAAGTTATACCGGCATATGATTTTAAATATTGCATATTTGATGGTTGTGCTCATTATAGTGAGTTTGCATCATGATCATCAGATGAAAGTAAGGGTTCAATGTTTTAAAATCATATACTACCTTGTAATGAATGTGTTAGTTGATGGTCAATGTGGGTGCACGCACGCGCGCGCGCACGTGTATGTATATATGGTATGAGTGGTGATCTTATACCATATGCTTGTGTGATTAGTTGCTTAGCTTCTTAATTGGTTGAGAAAACATAAGGTCATGGATTAATAACTACGGGATGATGGCATGTTATTATTTGTATATTATTACACCCCTAATTTCCTTAAGGTTACAAAAAGCTATTACATGATTATATTATGCTATCAAAGGCCAAAAATAACAAAGAGCCATCGTAAGATGAAATACTTGGACTATCGTAACTGGACAAGAGCAATCACATGTTGAGATAATAATAAGCCATCGCTAGTTGTGATTATTGAGGCTATCGCAAGCTGGTGATATCAAGGCTATCGCAAGTTGATGATCGATAAAGCTATCGCAGATTGAAGTAATAGGAAGCTATCGCGAGTTGATGCTGTCAAGGCTATTGCAAGCTGATGATGTAGAAGCTATTGCAAGTTTATATTATCGTGGCTGTTAGAAGTTGATAATTGATACAGCTATCACATGTTGAACTAATAATAGGCTATTGCAAATTGATACTGTCATGGCTATAATAAGATTGATGATTGATAAAGATATCACATGTTGAAGTAATAAGAAGCTATTGCAAGTCGATGTTGTCAAGGCTATCAAAAGTTGATGCTTGATAAAGCTATCGTATGTGGAAGTAATAAGAAGCTATTGCAAGTTGACAATGTTGAAACTATCACATGTTGATGTTTGATAAAGCTATCATATGTTTAGGTAATAAGAAGCTATAACAAGTTGACAACATTGAAGCTATCCCAAGTTGATGTTTTCAAAGCCATCGCACGTTGAAATTTACGTAACTGTCGCATGTAGAAATTGAAGAGCCATCGCATGATGAAAGCATGCTATCGTAAATTGAAGCTATCGCGTATTAATAATTTTATTGCATATTGAAGAAGCAATCCAAAAGGCAATGCTCTAGTTAGTCATGTGGTATTCTCTGATTGGTTCAACTATGCCATGTCACCATAATTTTTTTTTGAAAGTGAATGTGCCATATGTTGAATCAGCTATGTAACACATTAGCAAAACATAACCATTCATCCTCTACAAGTGCCTGTGTCAAAATTCTAAGGGGATGGGTCATCTATAAATTGGCACATACTCTCTACTAAGAAGGTGCGGATTTCAAATGGTACTTCTTCTTCAATTTTCATCTCTCTCATGCATAAATAAAAAGCTTGGAATTGGGATTTTATTGGCCGATAAGTCAAACTGAAATTGAAACTTTGTAACTTAAAACACTAAATGACTTCTAATAATCTAAGATAAGCATACTTGCCTAAGAGTCATGCCTTTGGCTCAAGTACCATTGATTTTCTTTGTTGACTAAGCATTTAATCTAGGACCAAATTTTGACTTAATATTTTGTGTGCTTTCACTTAGAATTGAACTCAAGAAAAAATTGCCTAACGGTCCTCATATTCTTGCAAAATAGGAAGATCAATCAAAAAATCAATGTTCAAATACAAAAAGCTAGACATCATACCAGTCTTAAAGAAAATGTGAGACCTCAGTTTGATGTCAAGAACACTGAAATAGGGCAAGCATCGGAACCAATAAAAACAATAAATGAAGAGAATGGCATTAAAGTTAAGCAAAAAAAGTCCAAGTGATGCATAAGTTAGTTGAGATCCTCGTTTCTCAAAGGTCATCAAGAACATCCCAAAGAACAAAGGAAAATGATAAAGATGAAGTTGAATCCCCCCAAAGAAATGTTAAAGCTTTAATCTTAAAAAAAGTGTTGGGGAAAGAAATCTGGAACTATAGAAGAAAGATGAAATAGGAGAGACTAAATTAGCCAAAACTCCGGTTAAGCCTTACATAGTGTAATGACCCATAATTTTGGTTATTTGAAATTGGAATATTTAATTGATTTTAAATATTTAAAAGTTAATTTTTAACTTGAATTTCAAATATAACTATTTATTTGGTAATTTAATTATTGAATTTAATACTTGAAATTGGTTAAAACATTGAATCTTGAGTTTCAAGCTTGTTAAAAATAATTTAAAGGCTTATTGAATTTATATTAATAAGAATGAAGATAATAAAAATGTTAAAATTGAATTTAAAAGTGATTTGTTTGATTTTAAAAATAGCTCGTTTATATTGACGAGTAAAAATAGCCTTCCGGGGCACAGTCTCGGATTTCGACGAAACCAATTCTATTGGATCCATAATAGTGTGTTATTATCGGATTTCAAATTTCGTAACGTTTGGAGTTATCATTTTGTTGTACGGAATAGAAACACGTTGAAATTAGTATCGAAATTTCAATATAATAATTGGGTCCAAAAAGCTATCTTCTCCATACGATCGAATTAGGACTCAAAACCTTTTCCATTGCATTCAGAATAGAGGTATAACATTATAAACGCCTAGCGGCACGCCTCGATAGGGGTTCCAGATTTTGTGTTGTGTAAATCAGGATGTTTTAAAATTTAAATAATATAATTATTTATTGACTTGACTATATTTTCACATCAGTTCTTTTCTCTCATTTTCATAACACTGTAGATGACCCATTCAAACACATAAAGCATCTTTCTCACCTTTTATAATGCACGCAATCGAACACAGTTCAAAGAAAAAGAGAAAAGCAAACTTTAAAAAATTATATTTCAAATTATACTCAAGAAAAAAAATACGAAACTGCTCTCTAAAATCCTACTTTTCAATTCTCTTCAATCTGGTATGGGTATTGGAGGATGCGGCTATGAGTGAGTGGTCAATAGTGAAGGTCGAAGGTGATTTCGAGGCTAGGGTTCCAACTTACTTGAGATTGGCTCATCGATTCGTGGATGTAAACACATTTTTGGATTCGTGGTAGTAAATGGCTGCCTGGGTGAAGTTTTGGCTAAGCTCGGCCGCTTGGGGATGATCGTGACCTGTTGTACGGTCGACGAAGAGGATTGGGGTATCGCGTTTCGATGGAGAGGCTCGGGGAAGTAGGCGGTGGTGCCAGATTGAAGAGGACGGTGAGGCGAGTTTGTGGGTGGTCGCAGATCGATGGACGGTGGCGTGGTGGTCCGTGCACATGCACGTTTGGGAGCGTGCATTTGGGTTTTACCGGAGCAGGGAGGGAAGAAAAGGAATGGGGAAGAAGGAGTGGATTTTGAGCTGGGTCGTTTCTGTGTTCGTGGGCTTGAGCCATTTATAAAAAAAAGAAAAAAGAAAGAAAAAATGGGAAAGTGGTCATGCGGATTTGAGGCTTGTGGGTTGAAGATAATCATTGGGTATGGGCTTTCTTTACAAATAAAAAAATTAAGTATGTTGATTATTTTGATTTAAACAAATGTTTATAATTCTCTAACTTATGCATACGAGATTGAAATTGAACACAACAAGTGGCGTCGGATTCGTAACGACGGGATCTACGCCATGAAATTTGATTGAAGCGATTTAGAGCTTAAGAATTTTTTTAGCTAATCGGAACCGGAGCGCGAAAGCGACAGAAAATAAATGTGAGTAAATCTCACTCATTTTTGGATTACTATTTAATTTTAAATAGTTAAAATTATTTATTGGATTATTGGTTGAATTGATAAATTTTTATCAGTTTGAATGTGATATAATATATATAGTATATACATTAGTAGTTGGATTGATATTCTCGCATATTTTTAGCGGATGAGACCCTATACGCCCCACATAATAGCGGATGACCCTATATACCGTGGTATCCCCCTCGAAGTGGGATTGGTATTTTTATGTTGTATTAACATCTATGAATGCAGGGAAACAGGTTGGAGGGATCCAACTGGATTTCTCAAAAATGTTGAATTAAATTTCATATATATTGATATATGATCTGTTTGAATAATCTGTGGTAGATTATAGTGTGATTTGAATTGTTTGGATGGTACGGTAGCATTGACCTAGATTTTTGGTATTTTAAAATACATAAATATATATGTTGAATTTGAAAAGGAAATTAAAAAGGGATTTTGGAAGTGAAGTATTTATATAGGATTTTGGATAAATTAAAAGAAATTTATTTGGATAAAATAAATAATTTGACTTGAAAATTTGTACTTAACTATTTCGAAATATTGTAAATAGAGATTTTTGGAATAATGCGTATAAAGGATTTTTAATAATGATTCTTAAGTGATACTTGTTAAATATAAATGGTTTTAAAAATCGAGATTTAAAAATAGATCGGGAGAATAAAAAGTTGATTTGGAAATAATTATAAAAATGGTTATATTAGATCCTAAATAAGATTTCTAAATTACGGAATGAAAGTAAAATCGAGTTTGGTGTTTTTGGAATATAGTTGGGTTATTTAAGAAGTTAATTTATAAATGGAATTCAATTAAAGAAATTGATTTATAAATGGAATTTAATGTAGAAATCAATTTATAATGGATGTAAGTGATGTGAAACCGTTATAAACTAGAATTGAAACCTGTGAGGTTTATAAACAGTGTTTATAGATAAAGTGAAGTGACTATCAGTGGATAAATTGAAATTATAAATTCATGGTGAGGATTTATAATGAGATGGGTAAATTGGTTTAAAAATAAATGATAGATTTACTTCTAGAAATGTGAAAAGGGGAATTTACGAAATTGGGACGTAAATCAAATTGGTGATAAATCGAGAGGGATTTATAAATATTAGACTGGCTATATTGGAATTGGGAAATATATTTTATCAAGAAGTTAATTTTGTTTTAAAAAGAGGATTTTAAATTATTAAACTAGGTAATTTAAAAGTATTTAAAAATATTTCATAAAACTAGTTATTTAAATATAAATTGTCAAAATGAATTATAAGTTTTATAACAAGTCTTGTAAATCGACTAGAATCTTATTAATAAACTAGAATTAATTATCGTTTCAAAGTTATGTAATTATTTTAAATTGTTTAAAGTCTATTTAATTATTAATTAAGTTAGTTTATAATGGGTTGATATTAAGTTAATTATTATTTGGGAATTAATCCGTATTATTATTTTTAGAAGATAAATTATTCAATATTAATATAGTTTATATAATAAATTTTATTTAAGAGTATTTGACTAATAAAATAAACTTAGAAAAATTATTATAGAATTTTTATAAGTACTATTTTGAGAAAATTATTAAATAAGTTTTCGGAAAGTAATGGTATACTTTCATGGCGAAATCGGAGGCATAGATTGCCTGCAGTTAAGTTTGGATTTCTCTGGGATAGAGATGTAATCATTGAGCTGTGAATCCATGGTTGATACCGCATGGTGCTTTCCATATTTATTTTTAAAAAAAGTTTTCAAATATTTTTGAAAAGAATGGTTAGTGAACGTACTTACTCCGATAAGATAAGTACATACCTTTGGATAAAGAGATTTAATGTATTAAAATTAAATTAAATAAGACTTAGTGTTTTCAGTGGAAAATGAATCTTTGGTTCAATGACTGTTTATTTGATAGTTAAATAACCGACTATCAAATCTGGACCCAAAACATAACTTTGGGAATATATAGGAGAAACACTGGAATTATATGGTATAGTTACCGATCGGAAGGTGTTATACTGTACGTATAAACTCGTTTCATTCTTCTAGGACGATGATAAGGAAATCCATCCACTGACAGTTAGAAGATGATCTTCGACCTTATTTTCGTCTGTTTATTTCCTAAAGAACCGGGGTTGAGTTTATCGGAAATATCAAACGTTGTTTTGAAGAGACCGGGATCAGATAAGTTATCCGAACACCACTTCGATCCAACGAATACGTTTTCGAAATGAAGACAAGAGCATGGAATCGAAGATGAAGCAATGAAGTGCAAGAGCTAATTGCTACTAATCCTGAGGATGATTCCAAAATGGATGTAGTAGGAATAATGCCTTTGGTTTCGTTCAGACCCAGAACGGACTTATATGGATGAATGCTATCAGTACATTGTCATTGGAGGACAATGAGTATTCCAAGTATAAATTCCTTAAAAAGGTAATAATAGCCTCTAGCCTCATCAACTGGGAATGACTGAAAATCAGAGGAGATGCAACAAGGCTAAGTGGGTCGCACCCACTTAGGGTATGTTTATCACCTTTCTAGATACCCTCGGATATTATTACTACGGTGCGCGGAAGAACTCGGTAAGGGTGGGAACATCCGGGGTGATAGCATATTCGGTCTATCCAGGTTAGGGGTAGTCCGGTCTTGTGTTGCAAGGGATCACGGCGTGGTCCTCGGTACATTTTTCTAGATGTGTACTGTGATAGGTGGTACCCCAGTGCCTAGTCATTTGTATGGAATCCATTCTCCAATACATGCCTTTTCGGTTTTGGTTGTAGAGCCTAGTATGCTGGAATTTAATTAATGTAACAATTTCAGCTATTTGAATAAGTATTTGTACTTAGACACTATTATAATATCAGATGATTTAGATATAAAATGTTTTGGTTATCGCAAGGTAAAAACCCGCCGTGTTTATGTGTGGCGTGGTCTTACGAGATACCTTTGTTTTTCAAAGGATTTTGATAACTTTAATAATTCAAATTGAGTGTGTTTTCTCACGCTGGTTTTCCAGACTGACTTGGGTGTTATTTTATTATAATGCTCAGGTTAGACCGAGTATTACAGATACATGATAGGATAATATGGAGCTTAGAAGACGAGCTGGATGATGAAGACATATCACACGTACTTAATTATATTCCACTGTGTATTGTATGCTGTATATTCAGCACTTGCGAGGACAAGTTATTATAACTGTCCAATATTGAGTTATTGATTTATTGTACTATGATGATGTAATGTATAAGTAATGTTTTATAGCTCTTTTTGTATAAAGACATGTTATTATCTATTATATATTGTTCCGCTGCGATTGTGAGATTCTATGTTGTTGTTTCTATTTCTTCTTCTACCTCTTTCTTCCTTTTCCCTAACGATCTGCTATTTTCGGCATTTGATTGCTCGGCATGTAATACAGTGAATGTATTAATGTCGATTTTCGAAGGTCGAAAATCCCGGTCGTGACACATAGACTTAGGAAAAGAAGTTAGGACCGAATATCGCCCAACTCATAAAATAAACAAGGAACCAAGGTCGTTACTTATGCAATCCGCCATCTCTACTTCTCAAAAAGAATACAAGCTAAAGAAAAACGAGTATAGAGACGATGAAACATACTTGAGGATTTAGCAAATAAAATGATAAAAGATATGGCAGATCTAAAAAGAAAGGAATAATGAATCCTAAGGTGAATAACTACTTTAGAGGGGCCTCATTCATTGAGGAAATCATGGCAGTCCCATTACCTTTATGTGTCAAAATTACCTCAATTAAGGATGATGGATCAACTGGTTTGGATGACCACTTAATGGCTTTTAAAAGCCAAAAGGACTTATACGATGCTCTGGGAGCAATAAGATGTAGCATTTTTCCTACCACCTTCTTCATTGCACCTACGTAATAGTATCGTTGGTATTGCGAAAAGACTATTTACTCATGGAAACAACATGCTTATGAATTTTCAACATAGTTTTGTACATCCAAAGAGCCAACTATTGATGCAAGTGTCTTAGCCAATATAAAGCAGAGGTATGAGGGTTGTTAATAGATTATTTGAAGATTTAATGTTGATGCCAATAAAGCCGAGAAGGTAAGCAATATAGAGAATTTAATGAGTGTGAAATCTAGCCTAATCTGGAACACTCCATTTGTGAAGGAACTTTATATCCATGGGTGAAAGGGTTTGTAGGATTTTCATTTTCAAGCAGGTAAGTTTGTCCGAATGGACGAGATCTTCTATGACAAGAGGAAACAAAGAGAAAGAGAAGGCTTTATGACCCCATGTAAGAAAGGAAAATAAGATGAATTTTCAAAATTAAATTCTGTCGATTTGAACCAACCAATTTCTTAAATTTATTCTATGACCAATGATGAAATATAATGCCCTACATTGTTCAAATCAAGGACGAACCCAGTACAAAATAAGGAGAGAGATTACTGTGCCTCCACAAGGTGAATGGACATAAAAAAGATGATTGTCACATTTTGGCTGGAATTATACAAGGCATGATTATAAGATGGGCATTCAAGTAATTTGTTAAGAAAGATAAAAAATTCTCTTATAGTGAAAAACCCCAACCATCAATGTAGATATCTTAGAAAGAAAACTCCTACAAGACCTTTTAAAACCAATTAATCATAGTGATGTAATCCACGGTGGATCACATATTGTAGGAGTGAGTAAAAGTGTAAGGAACCAATATATACAGGAGTCAAAAGAAGGAATCTACTCAATAGGAGAAGAACCTTAAGCAAAAGCGTACAAGAGTTCTAGCCAAATTCCAAATCTGGTACTCTAAAAGAATTAAGGGGAGGTAGACACCCTCATAATTATCCACTAATGAGTATAAATTGGGCTTTCCTTAGTGTCCAAGATATTAGTCGATACTGAAAGTGTGGTAAATGTCATCTTCAAAAAACGCTTTTGATCAAATGGACGTCCTAAAAGAAAAACTTAAACCCAATATGGAGCCTATCTTTAGATTCAATAACAACGGTTCGATGCCAATTAGGCGAATCAGGCTATATGTTAAAATAGGAATTCCACCTTATTCTACGACTTCCGATACTCTGTTTGTGGTGATGGATCAACTATCTTATTACAATGTGTTCTTTGGATGACCAGCTCTGGATGAGATATATGCATTTTTCTCCCTAACATTTACTTGAGAAATTTCTTTCTAAGGTTGAATGGGGAATAGGGCATAGGGAATAATTTAGCTCCCTAGAAATATACTCAGCTACTCTTGAACAATATAATGAAGGAGGCAAGTCTTGTTATGGACCCATGTTAAATAAACTAAACAAAACCAAAAAATTTAGGCCTTTGCATATTAGTCATCAACAACTGATACCTAAGGCAAATAAAAAATCTACTAATGAAAAAGCACAAAATGCCAACCAGAAAGGCAAATCATTAGACAGAAAAAGAAAGTATACATAGTTAAATCAAATTGACCAAGATGGGAGCCTTTATGAGGTTCTAGGAGATGCCCGATATGGATTCTAGTGATACTTAGGAAAGTGTATAGTCCATGGAAGACTTAGAAGAAGTGAACCTAGACCCGCAAGATTGTAATAAAATAGTGAAGACAGGGAAAAGGTTAGTTAGAGTACAAGAGAAGAACTGATCTCGTTTCTTTAATCAAGTAAGGATTTTTTTCACTTTGACCCATCCTGATATGGTAGGGATTGACCTCGTGGTAACGTATCATTCACTCAACATTGATCCAAAGTTTACTCACATAAGATAAATAAAAAGGCGATTTGATAAAGTTCGAAACATGGTGTGGCAATAAGAAGTAAAAAGGCTATTGGAATATCAGGGAAGTATTCTATCCAAAGTGGTTGGCAAACTCAGTGTTGGTCACGAAGTTTAGCGGGAAATGGAGGACATGTTCTGACTACATATATGTAAATGAAGCATGTCCAAAAGATTACTATCCTCTTCCAAGAATTGATCAACTAGTTGATATCACAAGTGGTCTTAAGCTATTGTCATTTATGGTGCGTACTTAGGATATAATAAGATTCCAATGTTCAAACCTGATGAAGAGAATACAAGTTTCGTGACTGATCGAGAAATGTATTGTCATAAGGCAATGCCATTAGCACTAAAAAACACATGAGCCACTTAGCAATGATTGGTCAATAGGTTTAAAAGAACAAATTGGGAAAAGCATGGAAGTGTATATTGATGATATGCTGGTAATATACAAGAAAGAAACTTACCATATTAGGGACCTGAATTAAATGTTTAAAGTGCTAAGAAAATACAAAACGAAGTTGAATCCGTAAAAAATGTTACTTTGCGATTCAATTTGGAAAATTATTAGGATGCATTGTAAGTGCATGATAAATAGAGGCTAATCCTGATCAAATCTAAGAAATTAGGGATGTAGCAGAATCTAAAACAAGTAAGGAAGTAATAAGACTAAATGGTCAGGTCGCCACACTTAATCGATTCATGTCAAAGGCATCTGATATATGCATTCCTTTTTTTGATGTGATTAAGAAACGAAAAATCTTTGAATGGATGGAAGAATGTCAGAAAGCCGTTCAAGAGCTAAAAAATAATATCGAAAAGCCAAAATACCTTTTAGCCTCATAAGCAGAGAAAACTTATTTTTATATACCATCGAAACATGCAATCGGTTCAATTTTAATGTGGGAAGAATTCAATTTCTAGTTTGTTATACAAGCAAGAGAATAAGGGATGTTGGAACTAGATATCCATTTATAGAATACTGGCTTACCATCTAATGCTTTCAGCATAAAAACTGAGGTTTTATTTCCAATCACATCCAATTAAAGTTTTGACCAGTTATCCACTTAAGTAAACTTTAGTAAATCTGAAACATCTGAAAGATTGATAAAATGGAAAATGGAGTTAAGTCAACATGACAATGGATATCTACCTCAAGTATCAATCAAGGGGCAAGCGTTAGCTGATTTTGTAATGCATAGGGTTCATTGAAGAGCAATTGGAGAATGAGAAGAAACTTGAACCGAAATAGCAGTTATATATAGACAGTGATTTGGATTAGCATAGAGCCAGAGTTGGTTATGTGGTAATTATGCTCGATAGACATATGTTACATTATGCAATGGAATTATGATTTTTTTGCGACCAATAAGGTAGCTGAATATGAACCTATAATAGCTGGGTTAACTTTGGCTCAACAACTAAGAATCCCCAAGACTGAGATATTTAGTGATTTGTGGCTAATGGTAAATCAACTAAAAAAGGTATATCAAACAAAAGGTACTTGATTAATCCAATATTTGAAAAAGATCCATGAACATTAGTTCTATTTGAAGATTCTTTATCCATTAGATACCAAGGGAAAAGAATATGCAAGCAGATTCCTAGCAAAATTGGCATGCTCGCGGGGAGCGCCAGAGGTAAAAATTGTTCTTGTTGGATTCCATCAAAACCCAAGTGTTGGGTGTGAGAAATAAGGATCAACAATGAAGCCTTGGTATTAACTCATTCACAAGCCCAACAATCGCATTATGGCATGGAAAATCTTAGAAAGAAAATAATCACGAGGAACTTCCAAAACAATAAGGGCATATAGCCACGAGGATCAATATACTAATAATTGGATGGCACACATAGTCGAATACTTAGAAAAAAGAATATTACTCAAAGGAAAAAATGAGTCAAGGAAATTGAGGTATCAGGCCCCTTCATACACTATGATTGATGGAATATTATATAAAAAGCACCTTATTTGAGGTGCATACTCCAAAGATAGGAGTAAAGTTGTTAAGAGAAGCCCATGAAGGATTCTATGGAGATCGGTCAAATGGGGTGAAGTTAGCAAAGAAAATAATGAGGCAAGGGTATTATTGGCTCTGCATGCTGAGGATGCACTAATCTATGTAAAAAGGTGCAATAAATGCTAAAAGTTCTCTAGAACCCCACGATTGCCTCCAAATGAGTTAAATCCCGTCGTAAGCCCATGGCCCTTTGACATGTGGGGAATCAACCTAATAGGACCTCTTCCTGTCTCAAGAGACGGTGCAAAAGTTTCCATTGTAGTAGTTGATTACTTTACTAAGTGGGTAGAAGCTGAATCGCTACCAAATATTACCATTGGAAAGTCTTGAAGTTTATTATCAAAAATATTGTTACTCGGTTTGGACTCCAAAACAAGACCATTTTTAATAACAGGACTAAATTTGAAAGAAAATAATTAACTTGCTTTTGTGAGAAGAATGGCATAATAAAAACTCTCATCGGTAGCTCACCCAAAAGTTAATGGAGCAGTGGAAGCAACGAATAAGACCATAAAAACATTTTAAAGAAACAGTTAGGTAGCAGAGGGAAATTAGGTAGAGGAACTTCCCCTTATCCTATAGTCATATAGAACTTCCAAAAAGATTGACCAGACATACCCCAAATTCTTTGAAATGTAGATTTGAAGCTATGCTATCGGTCAAAGTTTAAGGTCTATCATGTCGAAGAATCGCATACGCTTATGAGTCAAACCAAGAAATAAAGGAAGAATCTCTTGACTTGATCATGAACCAAGAGCCAAGATACCATTTGAATGGCAGAATATCAATGATGAATCTCCAAATATTACCATTCAAAGTAAGAAAGAGGGGGTTTAAATAGGAGATGTAGTACTAAGAAGGGTAATAGCAAGCATAAAGGACCCAATAGACAGCCCACCAGGACCAAATTGAGAAGGACCCTTTGTTAAACATAAAGTAATTCCTCCACGAACTTACCGACTAAGTAGACCAGGTGGAAATGTGATAGCAAGGACATGAAATGCCGAACACCTGAGACCATATTTTACTACATTGGATGAATAAAATGGATTACTAAATATTCTATCCTTTTCAAATATTAGCCCCTAGATTGAGATGTATTATGTTCAATGTAACTACTAACTTGGTGAGGTCAGCTAGATTCATTGAGCAAAAGCATATCTAAGATTTAGAAGAGGGTGATTAAGCCTTTGTCCTGCTGCTAGGCCCGACCAAACATTCATCAAGTGATATGGTTATAAAGCCTTTCATCCCGCTTCTATGCATGGTCAAAGCACCCATTCTAAGGGTGATGGTCGGTTAAGTGGTGGGTTCGACTAAAGTAACCACCTAAGGGAGATGGTCAATAAAGCCTTTGGTCCCATCGCCGAGCTTGGCCAAAGCACCTATGCAAGTGAAACGGTCAAAAAAGTCTTTGATCTTGTTTCTATGCTATGTCAAAGCACCCATCCACAGAATAATGGTCAATTAAGCCTTTGGTCGCACCGCTAGGCCCGGCCAAAGCACCCATTCAAGGGGGATGGTCAACAAAGCCGTTGGTCCTGCCAACGGGACCGGCCAAAGCACCCATCCAAGGGAGATGGTCAACAAATCCTTTGGTCTCGCCATTGGGCCCGACAAAAGCATCCATCTAATGAGTAATAAAAGCAATTAGTTCTGATCAAATCCACTTTCCAAAAAAATAACTCTTTAATAAATACATATTCAATTTTTGGATCAAATTATTTCCAAATGGAGCTATATTAATCATTTATATACCAAAGGCCGCCAATAATGAAAAATGTGACAACGAGGAATGACAATTTGAAACGAAGGAGAGGCAGAGCAAGAACAGAATTTTACATAAGCTAAAACATAAGAAAAATTCTTATAGGGGACAAGTGTAACACCCCAAATTTTTTTAAGGTTACAAAAAGCTATTTTATGATGATATTAATGCTATCAAAGGCCAAAAATAAGAAAAAGTTATTGCAAGATGAAATAATTGGACTATCATAAGTGGACAAGAGCAACCGCATGTTGAGATAACAATAAGCCATCGCAAGTTGAGATTATTGAGGCCATCACGCATTGGTGATATCAAGGCTATCATAAATGATCGATAAAGTTATCGCATGTTGAAGTAATAAGAAGCTATGACAAGTTGACATTGTCAAGGCTATCACAAGTTGATGATGTAGAAGCTATCACAATTTATATTGTCAAGGCCATCATAAGTTGATAATTGATAAAGCGATCACATGTTGAAGAAATAAGAGCTATCGCAAATTGATGTTGTCAGGGATATTGCAAGGTTTATGATTTATAAAGTTCCTACATGTTGAACTAATAAGAAGCTATCACAAGTTGATATTGTCAAGGATACCCAAGTTGATGATTGATAAAGTTATCGCATGTTGAAGTAATAAGAAGCTATTACAAGTTGGCAATGTCGAAGTTATCGCAAGCTGATGTTTGATAAAGCTATCACATGTGAAGTAATAAGAAGATATCACAAGTTGACAACGTTGAAGCTATCACAAGGTACGTTTTCTAAAGCCATTGCCCATTATGATTTACGTTACTATCACACACAGAAATTAAAGAGCTATAGTATGATAAAGGCATGATATCGTAAATTGAAGTTATTGCATGTTAATAATGTTATCGCTTGTTAAAGAAGCAACCAAAAAGTAATGCTCTAGTTAGCCACATGGCGTTCACTGATTAGTTTAGGTATGTTGCTTCACCATAAAAGTTTTCGAACCATGGGTCAAATCATCCATGCGCCACATTAGTAAGTCACAACCATTTATCCTCTACAAGTGCCACGTGTCAAAAATCTAAGCGTATATCAAATTGAAATTGAAACTTTGCGACTTAGTACATGAACAATTTCCTATTTGGATAAATGCCTTCTAACAGACTTAAGACACGCATACTTGCCTAAGAGTCTTGCCTTTTTCTCAAGTACCATTGATTCTCTTTATTGATTAAGCATATAAGTTAGGACCAAAATTTGGCCTAATATATATGATTTTATAAATAAGGTTCGACTTATTTTTATATAATGTAAATCATTAATGATTTTGAAAATGAGTTCTAATTATTCTTATGAATATATATAAAAAGTATGAAAGCTTTTCTATAAATTATACTCAAGGATAGATTTCTAGCCCGACTTGGGGTTTGTTATGTACTTAACAACCTCGGGTAAGACTGAGGTTGTTATACATGTTTGATGTATGCTTGTATGTGCATTATGGGCTATGACATGGAGATGGAGTCAATGACGATGTCTATCTCACAAGTTGTAATAACATTATTTACTTGTGTTGTATAGCCATACACTGGTATGAGAGATATGTAAAAGTCATTATATCAAATTTTCAGACATGATGTAAAAATCATTATTTTTATTAACTCTGATCCTGTTAGTTGAGTTTATTCTTAGTCATATATGTAATACTATATTATTCAGTTTATGCAAATACTATATGTTGTTTTATGTCGAGGTGGGCACATTTTATTTTAGATGCATTCAAGTATTGTAACTTATCTGTGTTGAACTAATGTAGCATGTACGAGAGATCACTCATTCCATATCAGTTGATTCGAGCTATTAGACGGTAAACTACCTTTGGTAATTCAGATATTAGAGCTAAAGCGTGACACAAATATCCATCTAACACCATAAAAATCCAACATACACAAATGTTGACTAAAAATTTATCCAACCTCTGGACTAATGTGTTTGTATTAGAAAAGGTTTCTTGCTAATACTAGGCTTAGAAATGTAAAATGAGAAGTAATGCAAGCAATTAAAGTAAATAATACAAGGTATTCGGTAGAAGCTTGCCTATGTCTACTTTGAAGACCTCTTGCTATGTTTATCTCTTACAATTACAAGGAATTACAAGAGAATAATAAGAAAATTAGCACTTAAGTTTATAATAATACTAAATTTAAGAGCTTATGAGAAGTTGCTTGCTGGGAAATGAAATCCAAGCTCAGAAATCAACTAATTTTCAAACCCTTTGATGTTTTATAGGAATGGTATTTATAGTCAATGGTATGGATAGTGGATAACTGATGTTGCGCTGTTAATTGATGGGAATCATTCCCGGCTGTTGATATAGTCATTTAGATGGATGAAAGACAACTATAAAGCGATATAAATATGTGGTTGAGAAGCATGACAGCTATAATCCCGTATGGGGCACGTGTTTGTGTTGAGAAAGGCGGCATGCTACATGAGAAAATATGCCTTTGGCAGGCAGACTGTGGTAGTAGATATACTAAGTCGTACTTTCGACGTCTAGCACACTTATCTGGGCAATAAGAAGGAAGAGAAGCTTCTTGCACAGGGATGATTAGTTACTAGTTGTCAAAACTTGTTGAGACCAAAACTAAAATGCTAAGGCTGGAGCATGAAGGAGTGGGCCGAGATATATTGACCATACAGACTACTTTAGACCAGTCGTAGGTGGGTTAAGAGAGCCGAGCTAAAGGCGAGTCACTTAAAGTCGGGTCAAGTCATATGAGATGGCTGTGTTGACTTTTGCTGGGCGGACCTTCTTAGGATTCCAGGCCATCCTATTTGTGACTTGTTTTTTAGATCTTTTGGGATTGAGCCTAGTGGAATGTTGGCCGACTTAAATTGAGTCATGCTAAGAAGTGATTACTGACATAGATTTGGGCCTGCTTAAAATTGCCGGTCAGCTTGTCTTTGGTATCTTTAACCTTGTTATGCAAATTAACCTAGAATAGTGTAACACCACTAATTTTATTGCACATTATTCAAATATTTAATAGTGGGATAAGTAAATGTGAAGTATAAAATGTTGGATTTGCTATATTAATTAATTTGAGTTAGCCTTGATAAACATAATGAAGTAAATGTTAAAACTATAATATAACCATAAGAGTAGAAGGGTAAAAGAGAAAGAAAGATATTATACTACTCTCTTCCCTTTCCCTTATTCATTTCATTTCATTCTCAAAATCAAGCAAAGAAAAACAAGGTCGGCCACCATTTGGAGAAGAAGAAAAACTAAATCCGACGCCATGGTTCAGCTCCCATGTTATCAAAGGGAGTTAACCGTTTGAAAGCACAGAGTAAAGAACACAATAGGAGTGATCTGTCGTATACACTCCCTTGGACCAACACAGATACATTTCTAAATAATAATACAGGTCAGTAATACGTATTTCGTCTCGGCACAAAGCAATGTACATGAATAGTTTTAGGATGGAATAATGTAGAAATAGTACACATATAAAAAAATATCCCAGACTGACACTATCGAAAAAGATCAAAAGTCATATATAGATAATTGATGTTAAAATATCGTGGTTATTACAAAATAATATATCATGTTTTCTCAGAGTGATATACAACATCATCTATAACAAGTATATCACACTATATGCATAATGTCATCATATTTACTATCACTAAGTACAAAACAACTAACATCACCATCATCCTCTACACCATCACCAAATCCAGTCTCAAAAGAGGTAAAAAACATAGTAAGACATCCTGTCAAAAACTACCACAGTCTGACCTGAGATTGTTAAAAAAATAACAAACCCCCAGGCCAGGTTAGAATCTAGTTGTGAGTGTAATAGTGCACATACAACAATAATAGAGAATGATATGCAGAATGGGTCTCATAGCATAAATATTGAATGTCATACACATATAACATTAACCCCAATCCTTATCAAATAACACATATAATGTCATAATTTGTGAGACATACCTTCATTTTATGTGACCCCAATCACAATTCTAATCAATTATGATTCACTCCTAATCACAGTTTTTAAGTGTCACATTTATTAACATTCAGTCATTATGAGTTAATCATAGTTTATTTACACAAATAATTTGAGTGTAGAATACACTCTTCCAGACGCTAGTCGAGCCAAAAGACGGTCTTTTTCATCTATGTATTCCTCAACCAGAATTGTGGGTGCCCCTACACGACCTATTTGCCTTACCATTCTCTACTGTATGGGCATCATCATTTCTATCAAATAAATTATGTGCCCATCATCATTGGTGTGCCTATCCAACAGCTGTGACAAATGGGCTAGAATGTCACTTGATCCAAGCTAGGATGGATCTAGCCTGTCTAGTATCTCTCATTTGATCGATTCATTTTATTTTACTTAATTTTGTTATGATAGTAACCCCACCCGACCATCTTTTACCCAATGTCACTAAGGGTTATTTACATGATTCAACATTCCCAAAACATCATATACTAGAATCATAATCATAGATAGGGTATACATAGCATTATCATAAAGATAATAAACATGACATCTTTATATAGTATTTTGTCATCTCTTTCTTTACATGGCTTAGTTGTAGCATACAAATATGCATAAGATATGACCTTACATAGCGAATTATATACAATGAATCATTTAGCCACAACTCAATCATAACAAACATTACTCATTCATTCATACTTCATCCATACAATAACACGATTTTCATTCAAGTTATATTGGAAAATAATAAATTCTTAAATCTAAGAAAATATTTATATAAATGTTTCCAAAACTCAAAATATTCAAAATCCCTCTTTATCTAAACTTCTAATGCATATATTTATATACGTACACATATTAATAACCTTATT
This sequence comes from Allium fistulosum, assembly GCA_030737815.1. Taxonomy (NCBI): domain Eukaryota; kingdom Viridiplantae; phylum Streptophyta; class Magnoliopsida; order Asparagales; family Amaryllidaceae; genus Allium; species Allium fistulosum. The sequence continues at coordinate 933,095,132 of CM060908.1, read as the reverse complement.
TCTTATTTTTAATGAAGTAATATTAGGTCATATTCATTCATTCAAGTAGTTAGAAAGACGTATAAAACCATTTAGATACAAAGAAAAATTTGAAAAAATTTAATCACCAATAACATAAAAATCTACTCTTATATGCTTCTATAAACGATGATTTGACCCTTGAAAACACAATATTTTTTAGAAAAATTAAGCGAACGTATATATGAGTTGAGAACAACATATCCAAATTTCAATATTTTACAATTTTTTATGAATTTTTGATCAACTGTCATTTTCAGCTGTGTATTATCCTCTTTTGCTATAAGTAAAACTTCAATCTATCACCCCAAAACTCAATATTTTGGTATGGAATTTTATGGGGAGAAACTCAGATGGATAAGTAACAACATATCTAAATTTGGAAATTTTTGAATATTTATTTTATATGCATTTATTAGTAAGAGGGTTATGCGCAAAAGCACACTATATACACATGCATTTAATCAAACACTTTGTATACACAATACAAACATTCAAAGCACGCACAAATCCATCTTCATTTTTGCATAAAATTTCAACCAAATCAAGCATATACCACATATAATCATCATATAAACCATCACAAAGAAATATATAAGGCATGCAAGAGCAAATTAAGAAGTTACACTCACTTATTTTTTCAAATTGAAGCTAGAATCTTCTTTTCCCCTTACTTCAAAGCCAAACCCCCTTATTACCTTACTGACATGAAGTAATACACATCATACTTCAAAATTTGACACAATTAGATGATATTCGGCAATAGATTGTATGGGTTGTAGAATTATGGATCTTAAGGATAATTAAACACTAGAGGGGGGTGAATAGTGTTTTCTAACTTTTGTTTATCATTTTAAATTTCTTTCAAGTTTAATATTAAATTGTAGATTTTCAATATAGAAATATATCAACAATCAGACACAGATATAATCACAGATATAATTAAAAATAATAAAGAAAAGTAGAGAGTTAGAGAGACGACACCAGAGAATTTATATTGGTTCAGATTTCTCCTACATCCAATCCCATACAATTGCTCGTATAGATTTCTTTCCAAATGCTCATCTTTAGACGGACATAAGGTAAACCCAACTACAATCTCTATTTCGAGGCTACGAGATACACCCTCCTGATTTTTCGGGCTCAGGGTACACCTACTCAATTTGGACGGGCTACAAGCACACCCACTCGGATTTTCAGGCTACCAAGTACACCCAATTAATTTGAACAGGCTATAATCACACCCAAACAAATACAAATTGAGTTTGATGGTGTTTCTAAAGAAAATTTCTTGAACATTGGATACAGTGGATCCTATAGCCACTTGGACAACACTTTGATCTTTGATTTGTGAGAGAGATGATTTCAAAATAGTAAGAAAGTAATATTGAATCAATAAAAAGAAGTTAGAATTGATTCTATTTGATATTAAAGAGAAAAAAGTATAATTTTAATGGAGTTTTCAAGAGAGTAAGAGGAGGGAAGAAAATAAGATAATAACTAAAAAGAAATTTGTTTGAAACCCCTTATATATGTGTATAAACAGATGTGTCCATTTACAAAGAGTTGCGACGAATAGACACTTCATTTTAAAATTTAAAAAACTGTTTTGCAGCATACATGTTGACATACAATCTACTAATATGTCGACAGATGTATGTGTATTTTGAAATCTTTTTTATTTTTAAATATTTTGAAAATCCTATACTTCATAAAATAATTTGATACTTTGTAGAACATTTTAAACATAGTTTATAAATATTTTGATCTTTAAGAAAATTTTATAAAATATTTTTAAATATATTTTTAAAATTTATTTTGTTTGAAAATATAAAAGATAAGAAAATAGGAGATAGAGATTGAAGATTGCTACCAGGGACTTTAACAAAATTCTATGACTTTATACAATATATTATAGTCTTTATATCTTCATATCTTTATCTTTATACTCATGAGTCTTCATGTCCATTTCTTGAGTCTTTATATTGGATAGTTGTTTGAACAAAAATGGCACAAAATACCCAAGAGTTTATGTAGAGAAATAAAAGGGAAGAAATAAAATTGAAAAATGAGTAAGAAAGAGCACACCATAGTTTATAGTGGTTCGGCAAATCAAGGCCTATGTCCTTTAATGAGTTTATTGCTTATATTCTGACTTGGAGGAAGAAGTTTTACGGGTCGGTGCAACTTCGACCGTAATTACAAGAAATTAAGAGTAAGAAGCACAAGAGACAAAAGATCCTGAAAAATGAGCCCTACCCTTCTATTTATAGAGGTAGAGAGCCTAAAAATCTCCACCTCATTTTCCACGCCATAGACTGATTCTCCAAGAAAGTCTAAGCAATTTTCATGGGTCGGTACGACTTCAAAGGCTTGGGTCGGTACCGACCAGAAAGATGGCCAATCTAGTCATCTTGAACTCTTCGCTTTGGTTCTTGTAGAATGCTTCGCGATTCCATAGTTGTTTGCTCCAATGTTAGCTTGTTTCTGAGTCTAAATGATGGATCCGTAGAAGAACATAGTTGTTGATTCAGGAGTTCGTGCAGATCAATAGAGAATTGCATTGGATCAACAAAACAATACCTGATATAGGCTTCTAGCATCATGCAGGGCATGCAGGCAGAAGATGGGCAAATATGGGGGTGAAAACATGTATCTCGACCCAGGGAGTAGGGTCGGTACCGACTCACGACTTAGATGGATTCCTGTTTCCTTTGGCTTGAGTTGGCTATGCTTTTGTCCCATGGCTCTATTTGTGCTTGGTTTCTGGATTCTGGGGTTATCTCTCCATGCTTCCTGCCTTGATAACTTCGAGTTCAACTCGTCCGGTTTATCCAAACTTTTCCTGGTCAAAAGGCTAGATAACACTTGCCCTCCAAAGTACATCTGGTTTCAAACGTGATGTGCTTTGAATCGAGACAAGTCATAACTATTGTAATGGACTCCATTCCGTGTTTCGAATGGTCGTTATCCTTCTTGTGGATCGATCCTGTAAAAAGTTATGTCCATAGTCATCCATCATGATGCTCTACCGGCATCCAGGATTATAAATCTAGAACATATTCTCGTGTTCGATCATTCCGAACTTGATGGTTTCAAACTGACTTCTTCCATGGATTATTCAGGTTCGAATCAGATTCCCTTTGCCTCTACTCGTCTGGTTTTCTGGATATGTACATTTATAGACATGCACGTTTTTGAATAACCTTTGTCATGCACATACATATCCATACATACATATATATGATTTTTTTTAAAAGTCTTCAGACTCGGTACCACCCTAGCTGTTGGGTCGGCATCGACTCAAGACTTGGGAGATTTCCCAAGTCCTTCACCTTTGAATATGGGTCTAGGGGTTATAAAACCCATTCCCTTCATTTTATTTTCCCACTTTCACTTCACGAATCTAGAGTTTCCAAAATTTGCTATTAACAAGATTTAGACCTTTAAGTCGAACTTTCCCTCCATTCGAACCTAGGATATCTGCTGCCTAACTCTTCCTGCACCTGACGTTGCCAACCTTGCCGTAATTGAACTCCGTCCACCGACTCCAGCCTCGACCTTCCTGATATAGGTTGGTAGAATATGGGAACACACATGAACATAGATGGACTTGGATGTGGAAGAGGACTAGTATTGGTGGTCGTGATTTTGGAGTTGAACGCAAGAGGGAGGAGGATGAGTTCTTCTCTTGGAGTTGGGTCGGTACGACTCCAATACTTGGGATAATTTCACAAACTCCAATTCCACAAATGTAGCTTGCCATATGGGATTGGTGTTGGACTTCTTCCTTTTGGTTTCAAAGCATTTCCAAAGCATGGATGATAACGTGAAGCTCATTGGGATGGTCGGCGATGACGGTCACTTCGAGTGATATCCAAAACTTAAAAATGAACTGTTAAATAATATCGAAAATTTGAACTGCACGACACTACACTAGATTCCACTTTAGGACCGGGGCACAACTTATAATTAATCTAATGTTATCATCTGTCGAGTATTTTTGTAGAAATGGATCAGAGACGTTCCAAACATCTTGCTACTCAAGCCACAGGTACATCCACTTCCAAATACATTGAATCTGATGCCGAATCGAGTTCAACTATGACTCTAGATGCACAGCAAACTCTGGTAGAGCATGCACAATAGCCAGAAAATCCATCAGGTGGAACATCAAGTTCAAGAGAATCCAGTAGTGCCGGTAGATGGGCCCAAAGTAGATCCCATACCCGACACGCTCGAGGATGCCATAATTTTAGATGATCCTGTTGATTCTATTGCCTTCAAAATTGATGAAGGATCCCTCCGGAGAATATGCAACATGGTTGGAATTCCATTCGATGTCATCTTAGTTCCATCTCGAATCAAAGAGCTCACAATCCCCAAAGGGTTATATTGCATGCAATAGATATATGTGCTTGGTAGGATGCGTCCCACTGTTCAATCAGTTCCTCTATTAAGTTTTGAATTTCATGAGGCTTTCTCCAATGCAGTTGCACCCAAATAGTTATGCCTTTCTTCCCGACACATATATGGTCTTCTCCAAGCACTTGAATCGAGTACCCAACGACAAGGAGATTCGATACACATATAGCTTCAAGAGCTGAAGAGAAGCCTACCTAGAACTGATCAAGGATCGTAGAGTAATCTCCGACACATGGAACTAATTAAGCTATTTCAAAAATGAGTGGTTCTATTTCTGTTGTCCGCATGGATTCGCATATAGATAGCTATCTAGGCGTAAGTTCCATTTCATATGCATTGTATGAATTTGCCTTATATTTTGTAGGCTTAACTCATCTTCCTCAGTTGTCAAGATGTCCCGGCGAGACCCAATACCACAGCACTTTCAGATGCTGTTAATGCTCTCATTGCCGTTCTGGTAGAAGATCGAGATATCAAATCCCTTCTGTCAAATGAGAATCTTCTTGCCTATGGTTTGTTAGAAGTGGGTCGTAGTACTAGTATAGTCCAAGTGGTTTCCAGTGATGACGACGATGACAATGACGATGATGATCACGACAACTTGCTTGGAGGAGGCAATATTGGTCCAGATGTGCCCTCAGTCCCAAGTCCAGAGGTTGGGGTTGAAGAAAATGTTGAAAATGTACAAGAACACATCAAAGAAGGTGAGATAGTAGGTGAAAGCGGTAATGCTGGCCATGACAATATTGGTATGGGCCATGTGTCTCAGACTGAACAACCCAAAGATGGCCGACAATCTGCTCTAAAAAAGAGACTTGCTATAAAGGTTTCCAAGACGCAGAATCCTACACGACCTCCACCAGTCACAACTACTGAAAATACACCTTCTCTTCCATCAACAGGCACATTTGGTGACTTAGGGCCAATTCCTACCAAGTTTGGCTCCTTTGATGTTGGTAACATTAGGCTCGAGGGCATTGATTCCCTTATTCAATTTGATAAGGATACCATTCCTACCGGTGTCGGAGAGATCACTCCCATGAGCAAAGCTCCTATACACGGTCCGTTGGGGGGACACTGGGACACTCATGCATATGTGCACTTTACAACACTTGCACTTGACATGTGTCTTTCTTATTGGATCTAACTTCTTCTCGTTTTATTTGCAGGAACCATGGAGAAAAGAAAATATATACTCTAATTTATGGAGAATAATACAACTTGACAGTGAAAACGCTATCCAAGTGCTTACCATCAAGGTAGCGGTCGGGACTCAGACTTCAGCCACCGATCCGATCGTGATAGAGGTAGTTGTGATAGAGATGACTGAGACAAAGATAGTTATAACAGATATTATCCGTCATATGACTCCGGCTCCAAGTATCGCCCTTGGTCTAGGTCTCCTCCTCCAAAGGACTTGGATAAGCATTCAGATCGCTGTGATGACATCCCACCAGGCGGCACATCTCGTGCTCCACCTCTAGCTTCTATTCCTGCTCAGTAGTTGACCTTAGCCCATCGCAGTCGATCTTTTGACCATAGGTACGAAAAGAGTGGTTGTAAGACTTATCATCACAGACCTTGTAAAGAAACTGCTGAAGCTTCGGTCATCTTTGTGGAACAACAACTCGCTGCTGATGCTCGAATGGCTGAGCTAAAGGAACAGTTCTCGAAAAATTTGCTTTGATGGACTCAAGTTCGTGCCCAACTTAAAGAGAATTTCAACCGATGTCCAAGAGATGACCATTGCTTGCATGACTAATGTTCATAATCAATACAATGAATGGCCATGAATAGCTAAAAAAATCTCCAAGGTCTCGAGGGAAAGGCGGCTCGAATCAATAATTAAAAACTCATCGAGGCTGACAACAAAAGAATCATAGCTCATCTTGATGCTGAGGTTGAAAAACTAAGGAAATCTCAAGTCAAAGTTGAGAAGAAGGCCGAGGATTCCATCAAGGCACTAGAAGATGAGAGGACCAAGCATCAGGATGAGAAGGAGAAAGCGTTCCATCGGAATCATGATCTGGTGTTAGAGAGAGATGTCGTGAACAGGAGCGCAGCTGAACTGAAAACCCTAGCTTGATGGCGAAATAAAGGAAAAGGACGAGGCACTCCAACAAGCTAGGGATTACTGTGATGAGCTGCTCAGTGCTAAAGAAGAGAGGGACATGGTAGTAGAACGTTTTAGGGACGTAAACGCGCTTGTCAAGAGGGAGGTTGAGGCCATAGAGGAACGAATGATGGAGAGGTTTGAATCAGGGCTCATCAAATACAGCACCAATGTTCTCAAGTTCCTCAACCTGGAATGGCTTGGTGATGATTATCCCATGGTTCTAGGCCCGGCTTGGGAATAGATTGTCTCAAAGGAGAAATCATTCTTGAAAGGTGGCGAGGTGGACCTTACTCAACTGGAGAAGGAGGTATTGATAAACGATGAACCCAGTGTGCTGAGAAAGAGTGAGGTTATCCTTTATCTGTAGCGAGCCCCCACTGTACAGAAAGACTTAGGCAAAGGCTTAGGATTGATGCTACAAGACGCCATTACCAGATAAACAACTGGGTCTCAAGCTGCTCTAGATTTGTCCTTTGATCTTGGGTATGATCCAGAGAATCCCCAGATGCATAGGCCTACTATCCTTTCTCCTATCCTGGAGGGAAATTCTGGTGGCACTCCAGCCCACAAAGAACCCCAAACAACAGAAGGTATCTCATTGAATTCCCCTATGTTTTAGAGGTTTAACATGTCGTTGATCGATGTCACTAATCTATATTTTTATGTCTCTCAAGTGTCAGGTCACCCCAAATCGTTCCGCTTCTCGATAAGGACTCTCAGCCGGGTCAACAAGTGCCTATGACAGAATCAGTAACTATTACAACTTCAACAATGATCCTAAGCATCCCGGTTGAAGAGACTTGCAGCCTTGATGAGCAAATGATTAATGCTTTGCTAGATGAGGGGACTAGTGGAATCCAGGATGCTCAGACCGATGATGGCGTTATTATTACTGGTGTTTTCCAGTCCTTATCAGGTTCCACCATGAGTGACGTTGAGCGGGATCTTAGCCTTGCTAAAGAGGTCAAACTAAAGAGAACTAAGAAACAAATCCTCCTTGCTACAAAGATTAAGCAGGAGAAGTTAGAGATCATCCTTCCTCTTTTATCCATTGCCTTGCCCAGGCAGATCATCTATGCTCCTGACTCTCTTCCTCTGTTCAGAAGTGCTCAGAATGTACCTGGATCATCGTAGAGCACTCCATCCAAAAGAAAAGGAAGAGGGGAAAAAGGAGGAAAGAGGAAAGGTGAAAGCCCAAGTGATGTATCCCCCGACACCAAGAAGAGGAAGCATAAGTCAAAGAAGTAGTTGTTAGTTTGTTTTGTGTATAGACCCGATTTTAGTCTGCAATAATAGTAGTAGTCTATTTTGGTTTTTTGGTTGGCTTTGTGCGGGTTCAGCCTCCATTTTTTCTTTTTCTCTGTTTAGACGTAAATAAAATTATACTTATCTCTCCAAGTTCTATTTTGAATGTTAATAACAAAGACTTTTTGTTTCGTCAAATCTCTGTGTGAATTCGCTTAAGCTATTTTAGAAATGCACTTTCCGCTCAATATACTTGTGATCCATTCCTTTTAATGATTATTATCGGACTATATCCTTAGCTTGTTCTATAATTTACTAGCCTTTTGTCATTCTCATGAACGTAAAGTAATTGTTGAAGTGCCAAACTCTGAGCATTAGTTGGAATTTACCACTTTGAACAGCAGTCCAGATATCCCTTTCCAGGATAATAGTATCTGATTGTGCCGGACTCTGGGCGCTAGTTTAAATTAACTACTTAAGATCATTGTTCATACATCCTCATCCAGGATGTTTATTTTCAATCGCGCCTAACTCCGACTGTCGACTCAAAGCTCATAGGTAAGATCCCACCTTACGCCGGGCATGGACCTTTCGTTTTGGCTACTCTGGGTAAAATGTTAAGGATTGAACAGTCATATCATATTCATTTTGTTTTATACTCCCACCCCCACATCAAGGACGAGAGTTAGCGAATGAACGGTCATGCCATGTTCAATTTAGATTTATACTCTTGCCCGTACATTAAGGGAAAGAGTTATTGCATGGATGGCCATGTCTCATCCGTTTTGGGTTTATACTCCTGCTCCCACATCAAGAACAAGAGTTAGCCGATGGATGGTCGGGTCATGTTCATTTAGTATATACTCCTACCTCCATTTTAAGGACAAGAGTTGGCCGATGGACGGTCGGGTCACGTCCGTTTAGTTTATACTCCTTTCCCCAATCCAAGGACAAGAGTTAGCTGATATCAATCTTTGGATATCGAGAAGAACATCGAGGGTTCGATCATGAACCGTCGAAGTTTGGTTGGCACCTATCTCCGGGTACCTGCACACCTGCAATATGCTTATGCAGATTCATTTGAGTCGATCAAGTCACAACTCTTAAGCAATGTAAAGACAGACCCCGAAAGCCATTTATTGAAGATGAGAAACGATGGATTCTACTTATTACATGGCTACATTCAATTTGTACAAATTATTTCTAAGTCAAATAGCGTCGTAAATACTCGTTATTCCACACCTTCGGGAGTGAGATCCCGTTACCGTTGCATGCCTGAAAGTGCCATCTCCAAGATTTGTTTTCTATTATGTACGGACCTTCCCATGTCGATCCCAAGTTTCCGGGGCTTGGGAAGATTCGTTTAAGGACCAAGTCGTCGATCTCAAAGGTCTGATTCCTGACCTTGGCACTGTAATATCAGGAGACTCGGTTACGGTGCACAGCTGCTCTCAAGTCAGCTTCGTCTCGTTTCTCATCGATCATATCAAGGGATTCTAGAAAGAGTCACTCATTTGTTAGTGAGTTGTAATGGATTACCCGATGAGAAGGTACTTCCAATTCAACCGGAATCATAGCCTCCGATCCATAGGTTAGGGAGAATGGAGAATGGCCAATCATTGATTTATGAGTTGTTCGATAAACTTAAAGTACTAGTGGAAGTTCATTGACCCACTTGCCCTTAGCCTTTTCCAATCGCTTCTTAAGAATGTACTTGATAATCTTGTTTACAGCTTCAATCTATCCATTCGCTTGGGGGTGTGCCACTACAACAAATCTTTTCTCTATGCGATGTCGGCGGTAGAAATCTTTAAAGTTGGTGCTGAAGAACTGGGTTCCGTTATCGATAACGATTGCCTATGGAACTCCAAAACAATAGATAATATTCCTGACTACAAAGTTGATCACTTTCTTCATGGTAATTGTGGCTAATGGCTCTGCCTTAGCTCATTTGATGAAGTAATCAACCGTGACGATGGCATATTTTGTGCCATCTTTAGATATCGGCAACACTCCTATAATATCAATCCCTCAAACTGCAAATGGACAAGGACTGACCATTTGAGTAATCTCCGTCGGTGGGGCTCTTGGAATCTTAGCAAACCTCTGGCACTTGTCGCACTTTCTAGTGTAATCAACTGCATCTCGATTGACCGTTGGCCAGAAATACTCACTATGGGGAATCTTCTTTGCCAGGGATTCTCCCCCAGTGTTGTCATCGCAAGCCCTTTCGTGCACTTCTCTTAGGGCTTGTTTGTCCTCGTTATGAGTGACACACTGAAGCATAGGGACAGAAAAACCCTTCCTATACAACAATCTTTCCTTTATAATATATCTCGGATCTTGGCAAAGGAGTTTCCGTCGCTCATTCCTCCTGTCGAGAAGGATTTATTTCTATAAGTAGTCTTTTATCAGAGTCATTCATGACTCTCTTTTAGGTTCAACCTCCAAGATCCAATCGACATCCATCTAGTCGATGTTCAGTGCTGATAGCATTTCCACTGGAACCATGCCCATGAGTTGCACATCTCCGAAACTGGCCAGCTTAGCCAGTGAGTTGACCTTCGCATTTTCCTATCTAAGAATTATGTTATCATATAATACTCAATGCCACTAAGCAGCTCAAGGACTTGGTTTAGATAAGGGGCTAGCCTTACTCCATTTGCCTGAAACTCTTTCCACACTTGACACGCCACTAGCTGGGAATCATAGAAAATATGCAAAGTCTTTATCTCCAGTTCTTTGGAAAACTTAAGTCCTGCAATCAAAGCTTCATACTCTGCTTCGTTGTTTATTGCAGGAAAATTGAGTCTCGGGGCATAACAGATTGAACGTTCCGTAGGAGTGACAAGCATAACTCCAACACCGAAACAACGTTTGTTTGATGCACCATCCGTGTACATCTTCCATCTAGAATTTTGTTCACCACTGCTCTTCGGAGTATCGTTTCATGCCGTGAATTTATCTATGAAATCCGCCAAAGCTTGACCCTGGATTGCTCTTCGACGGTGATAGGTTATATTGTATTGGCTCAATTCAATTTTCCATTTCAACAGCCTTCCAGAAGTCTCAGGTCGCTGCAAGACTTACCACAAAGGATAGTCGGTAAGAACTTTGATCGGATGAGCTTGAAAGTAAGGGCAGAGCTTCCTTGAAGCTATCAACAGGCAGCATGCAAGCTTTACCAACTTTGGGTAATTTCTTTCAGCTCCTGTCAATCGATTACTGATGTAATAGACCAGTCGTTGGATGCGGGCTTTGAGAGGATGAGAGGTCTCTCTAAGTGATCAACCAGAGCCTGGAATGTGTCTGCGCACTCCCGCATCCAAGCGAAAGTTCTTTTTCCCTTTGGACTTTTACCCTTCTTAATCACGTCAAAGAAAGGGATGCATTTGTCGGTGGCTCAGGAGATGAATCGACTTAAGGTGGCGACCTTTCCATTTAAACTCTGGACCTCCTTGACTGTCTACAGGGTCTCCATGTCCCTTATTGACTTTATCTTCTTTGGATTGGCTACAATAACGAGAATTCATAGTAAAGCCCAAGAACTTCCCTGACGCAATGCCAGAAGAGCATTTCAAAGGGTTGAGCTTCATCCCGTATTTTCAGAGAACACCGAACATTTCTGCCAGATCATCAATGTGGTTTTCCGAACGTCATGACTTCACGAGCTTGTCATCCACATAGACCTCCATTGAACGTCCAATCCGATCTTTAAACATCTTATTCACCAGTCTCTGGTAGACTGCTCCAACGTTCTTCAACTCAAACGGCATGATCAGATAACAATATAGTCCCAAGTCGGTAATAAATCTGGTATGTTCCTGGTCTGGGACATGCATTGGAATCTGGTAAGCATCCATGAATGAAAGCAGTTCATGTCCAGCTATCGAATCCACCAACTAATCAATCCTTGGAAGCGGAAAGTTATCCTTTGGGCATGCCTTATTTAGTATAATCGATGCACGTCCTCCATTTTCTATTAGCCTTCTTTACTACGACTGGATTGGATACCCATTCCGGGTATAAAGCATCATGGATGAAGCCATTATCCTTTAGCTTCTCGACTTCTTCTTTAAGTGCAGCGGATCTCTCTAAATCCATGCTGTAGCGCTTCAGTTTCATAGGAATGCAGTTGAGATTTATGTTCAATTCATGGCTCACTATCTCCGACGAGATCCCACACATATCAGAGTGCTTCCAGGCGAACACATCTAGGTTCACTCGGAGAAAACTAATTAACTCCTTCATCATCCTAACACCAAGCTATGATCCGACTTTCAGGATCCATGTTGGGTCATCCCAACTAATCAGGATATTAATCATTAGCTCGACTGTAGCTGCTCTTTCATCTAGTGGCTCTTTTTACGGATCCATATCCTTATGGAACCGATTATGCTGCCTAAGCCAGGGCTTAGATATTGGTTGCTATGCGTCCAAATCCTTGATGCAAAGAGTCCCCTCCATGCCTTTTCCTTTCTCTCTTTGCCTCGCCTCTCTTAGCTCAACGATGTAGAATTCGTAGCCAGTCACCTGATCTCCCTGGACAATCCCTATACCATTCTCTATAGGATATGTCATTGTCAAGCACCAAGGGGCTATAGTCGCTCTGAATTCAGTCACGGCTGGTTAGCCCAAAAATGCATTGTAAGTTGAGTAAATATCCAATATTAAGAAAGGCACAACCCGTACTCACTTGTGGTTGCCCTCACCAAGTACCACCGATAATTATACATATCCAATCGGCTTAGTAGCCGTCCTGCTGAACCCCTATATTCAAGATTTACAAGGTTTCAAATCCTTTGCCTCTAAGAGCATTTGATCATAAGATTTTTTGAATAGAATGCTGACTGAACTCCCCAGTCAACCAGCATCTTCCATACTATCGCAGGACCAATCATCTGTAATCACGAGTGGGTCAATCGTTGGAGCCTCTACTCCATCAGCATCTCTGTTCTAGAAAACAATGTCGTCGGTCATCGTTATGCATTGTTTTGCCAGAGTTCTATCCTCAAATGCAAGGCAGCTCTCATACACAACATGCTTTATACCACCAGCATATCTGTCCATTTCAGCTAGACTTTTATCAGCTGGGTGCGGCGCACCGATAATCGTGTTAATCACCAAGTATTTTCAAGCCACCTAGGCTCCCCACCACTAGGCCCGACTTGCCCCCATTGGGAAGATGCCTCAGGGTGTTTGAATTTCCTTGCTTACCATCCTATAGGGCTTTCACATATTATTGCAATTTCTTCTTGCATATCAGCCCATCAATCATATCGCGCAAGTGCTTGAATTCGTTGGTGCTATGACTGTGCATCTCATGAAACCTGCAGAACTTGCCAAATCTCTTCTCCTTCTCAATTGACTCTCTTGGAGCCGGTTTCCTATATTGCTCTGTGCCTTGAGTTGCTAGATAGACATTCTCTATCAAGTTGTTTGGTTCGGTATAGCTATCATACTTAGAAGTCCTAGTGCAATTCCTATTGTCTGGCTTTCGCTTCTTAGCCCCATCATTATTTTGCTTCCGACTATCGTTCTTATTGCCAAAATTCATATCTACATTTCTAGAACTTCCTCCAGATTGCTTTATAGCGACGTTGCTCTGCACTACTCCAGCTAAACTCATAACCTCAGCTCTCCGTGGACGTTTGCATGCTTCTTCCAAGCATAAGTACTCATTGGCCTTTCTATAGAAAGCATCCATCATCGATGGGGGTTTCCTATCCAACCATTCCCTAAAATTTGTATCAGGATGAATCCCCCTGATTATTGCCATCAGCACTATGTTATCCTCGGGATCTGTAACTTCTGTCACGATAGCATGAAACCAATTCAAGAAATCCTTCAGTGACTCTTCATCTGCTTGGAAAAGATTTGATAGAGACATTACATGTTTCGGACGTGAAGTATGTAAGCGGAATTTCTCTTTAAACTTTCATGACAACTCAGTGAAAGATGATATGGACCTCGATCGGAAGTCAAGTGAACCATGTTGTAGCTACTCCTTATAGGAAATTGGAAAACAACGGCATTTCACAGCATTGGAAGCTCTGGCAGAATCCATATGCCACTCATATCTCATCAACTGTTGCCTATGATCCATTGTACCTCTGAACTATGGCATAGTCGGCATTGCAAACCTTCGGGGATATTTCTCACGTAGGATGTTTTCAGTAAATGGATTTCAACTAGGAGAGGAACCCCACTCATCATTGGTTCTGAACCGATTTTCAGTTACAAGTCTTCGGACCATGTATTCTACATATTCCAGGTCCATAGGTTCGATTGAGCAACATTAGTCAGGATTCGCCTCGAGTGTTCGGTCCGACGAACGCTCTCGGCATGGCTCTCGATATCTAGGTTCTCAAGACTCCGGGGGATCCATTCGTCCAGCAATCCTCCCTTTTTGATTCCCGTGAGTTGTATCATCAGCAGCAACATGATTTTTCGGATTCTGATTATCCATGGTGCAACTAGAAGTCAGATCCACACCTCTATCTATATGGTGAGTATTGGGCCCACCATTGGTTGGGTCGGTACCGACCCATCCTCTTGGGTCGGTTCCGACCCACAAACCCAAGCAATGAGCTTGCCTTCTCCTTGATGTGATGCTCCAGCATCGTTTTGAGTCATCTACAACTTTCTGTCTCTCCATCTCTGCTCGAATGATGAAGAACTTTTAAACTCTGAGTTGGAATACATTGATCGCAGCGATCTTGACTGGATCAACAGAAACTCCTCTAATATTTATCAATTCACGTACAAAAAAAAACTTCTTACCACTTCATTCTCACGGCTAACATCATTTCTGAAAAAAATTGTAAGTAATGGCTTCCTTTTCTCACTTTTCTTCTTCATTTTTCCATTGATTTTGCTTGATCTCTTCACATGTTTGCTCGGCCATCTCCCCTAGTTGCCTTGGCCATAGCCACCGTCACCTTCTCCTCATCATCCACGGCAACCACCTCCTACCCTCTGACCAGATCTGGCCGTGACCACCATATGAAGCAAACACCATAAAATTTGCAAAAAAACTCCTTGAAATATACATAATCGAGCCTATATTTCACCATCCCCTTCATTTTTCACCTCGGCCATCACCCCTAGCTCCACCACCAGCACGTGACATGACCTCTGACCATCACACCACGCCTGACCTGACCTGAAGTGAACCATGGCCGAGCCTAGATGCAACCCAAAACTCCACTTTTGGCTTTGTCCCTTTGCCTTCCTTCATTTGAAACTCCAAACTCTTTAAATCCTATGCTAGCCGTGCCTAATTGTGTCCATACCCAAGCCTTACCATCAAATAAAACATCATGGCCGAGCATAGTAGAGTAATGGTCGAGCCCCTTTATGATGTGGCCAAGCACATTTGTGTGGTTAAGCCATCTATTCATTTGTTAATTCTATTTCCATTTTTGTTTCAATAAATCTTTGTATTGAATATATATTTATTTAGCTTTGTTTTATTGTTGTATACAAGATTAATATCTTGGCTCTCTCTCCACTTGAATCAAAAGTCGTGCTATCGTGCTTTTTGGAATTTATCTGTGTGTTTTGATTTGCGAACTCCAGCTTAAAAAGGTGAGTTATTCTGATATTCTGTGTCTGTGATTGGTTTTATTTGCTCCAAATTTATTACAATATATTGTTTTGTATTATTCAAGTCCGACATGTGTGGTTTTATTGTCGATTTGAATGGTCCAAAATAGTGGGTTGTTACAGAATCCCTCCTGCTCCTTCTACGACTGTTTTAAGTTAACTCATTCAGCAACCTTAAGCTTTACTACAACATTTGATTCATCTCATTGTGATTAGCCTAGAATCTATTTTCCATCCGCTTCATCATCTTATCCATCTCCATTTTCATCACGACTTTAGCTGGATTTTGGATCTCCGGTTTCACTTGTTGAACATCATCATCCACATGCTGAGCATTCTGGTTCTCAACTTCGGCGGTAGCTATGGAATTGGTATAACGATCTCTTATTGATGGGGCCATTGCAAATAGCTTCTCTTAGATTATGGAAAATATGAATAGTAGAAAATAAGGCAGGAAAATTGGATCTATCATTGGGAATTAAGAAATCCAATAGTAGATGATGGAGCCAAGTTGCTTGAGTTCAATTCTTCAGTGAAAGCACCAAAATGTTTGAACCAAAAATGGCATAAAACCCAAGAGCTTATGTAGAGAAATAAAAGCGAAGAAATAAAATTGAAAAATGAGTTAGAAAGAGCGCACAACGGTTTATAGTCATTCAAAAAATTAAGGCCAACGTCCACTTAATGAGTTTATTGCTTATATTCTGACTTGGAAGTAGAACTCCGACCATGATTACAAGAAATTAAGAGCAAGGAGTATAAGAACCAAAAGATTCTGAAAACGAGCCCTACCCTTCTATTTGTAAAGGAAGGGAGCCTAAAATCTTGCCCAGAAATCTCCACCTTGTTTTCCACGCCATAGACTGATTCTCCAAGAAAGTAGGGTGTTACCTCAGCAATTTGCATGGGCCGGTACGACTTCAAGGGCTTGGGTCGGTACTGACCCAAAAGATGGCCAATCCGGTCATCTTGAACTCTTTTCTTTGGCTCTTCTTGTGGTTATCTTTGTGATTTCATAGTTGTTTGCACCAATGTTAGCTTGTTTCTGAGTCCAAATGATGGATCTGTAGAATAACAGAGTTGCTGAATTAGGGCATTGTGGAGATTGATAGAGAATTGCATTGGATCAACAAAACAAAGTTTCCTCTTTATTATACAAGATTTCCATCCCAATCGAAGCATACTTCGCCAACAAATTTGACTTTATCATCATCTTCAGCCTCATCTTGTTTTTCTTCCTCCTCCTCTTCCTCTTCCTCCATAGGATTGTGAATGACAAGGTTAGGAGTATCCTCTTCAATTACAATAGGATTTGCCTTGTTATCCAATAGGTGCTTCTGGAGATTGCGAAGAATACGCCCTTGCTTTTCTTGTTCTTCTAAGAGGCATAGTCCAACAACCTCTATTTCTGAAAGCATATCGAGTACATGCATCAGATCATCTTCAATCTTGATAACTTTTTCCATGGTGGTGGTTTGGAAAGGGCCAAGAGTAAGGGTTTCGAAGGAAAAGGGTGCGATCTCTTCTCTTGGACGGTTGGAACTTGAGGATGCCATTGATTTAATTTTATTTAAAATTACGAAAAGGACAATAGTGAGAAATAAATCAAAATTTGGTGGTTATATAGCCTCATTTCGAATTTTTAATTTTAGAAAGAAATTCATTTTCAGATTTTACAAATATTTGTCGACATATACAAAAGATATATGTCGACATACATGTGTAAATCAGGGCATCTCTTCTAGGTTTAATAAAAGTTGTTTGAGTTAATGGTTTTGTTAAAATATCAGCTATTTGGTTTTCAGTATTTATAAATTTGAGTGAAATTACTTCTTTATTTACATTAACTTTCAGAAAATGATATCTTATATCTATATGTTTAGTTCTAACATGATGTGTTGGATTTTTAGATAGATTTATTACACTAGTGTTATCATAGTATATAGGTGATTTAGTAAAATTTAAACCAAAATCTTTTAAAGTTTGTTGCATATAGATAACTTGTGAAAATGCTAATGCGGTTGAAATATATTATGCTTCTATTATGGACAAAGACGTAAAATTCTGCATTTTGCTAAACCAGAAAACAAGAGAATGTCCTAAAAAGTGACAATTTCCACCTGTACTTTTTCGGTCCGATTTGCATCCAGCATAATCAACATCGCTATACGAAATTAAATCGAAAGTATCTTCTTTGGATAAAAGAGTCCATAGTCTAGTGTGTTGTTTACATATCTTAGTATTCCTTTTACTGATTTTAGGTGAGTTTCTGTAGGTTAAGGTTGAATCTTACACATAGACAGACATTATGAATTATATCTAGTCTACTAATAGTTACATAATCTAATGATCGTATTATACCTCTATATAATTTTTGATCTACATCTTTTGAGTTTTTTTCTATATTTAATTTCTTATTTGTTGCCATTGGAGTTGGCTTTCCACTAGTATTTGACATACCAAATTTCTTATCTAAATCTTTAGCATATTTTTCTTGAATTATAAAAATTTCATTTCTTAATTGTCTTATTTGTAATCCTAAACAAAATGTTAGTTCTTCCATATGACTCATTTCAAATTCCTTAGTCATTATATCTGAAAATTATTTATTTAACTATTCATTTTGGTTATCAAAAAATAATATCATTTATGTATATTTTTATAAGTTGAATACCACTATTATTTCTTTTAATAAACATAGTACTATCTACTTTTCCTATTTCAATATTAGATTGTAATAAATAAGATTTAAGTTTATCATACCATGCTCTAGGAGCTTGTTTTAGGCCATATAAAGATTTCTTTAATTTATAAACGTGATTAGAAATTTTTTCATCTTCAAAAAGTAGGGGTTGTTCAACATAAATATCTTTTTAATAAAACCATTTAAAAAGGAACTATTGACATCCATTTGAAATAATTTAAAATTATCATGATTTTTGAAAGCGAGCAGAATTGTAATAACTTCTAGTCTAGCTACATGAGCAAAGGATTCATCAAAATCTATACCTTCTTTCTGACTATAATTTGAGCAACTAAACGTGCTTTATTTCTAATGACTTCTCCTTCATTCATTTTATTTCTATAAACCCATTTAGTTCCTATTATAGACTTATTTTGATGTCTTGGGACTAATTCCCAAACATCATTTCTGGTAAACTGATTCAGTTCCTCTTGCATAGCAAGTATCCAAGAATCATCTAATGATGTTTTTTGGATTTTTAGGTTCAACAGTTGAGATAAAGCAACATTACCCATTTTATTTAATTGATTTCTTATTTTTACTACAGATTCTGTATTTCCTAAAATATTTTCTATATGATGATCTTTCAAATATTTTGTTCTTTTATTTGGATATAAATTTTCAGAGCTATTATTATTTTCATCGTTAGTGATTTCATTATTTGTAATCTCATTGGTTTTATTTGTACTTTATTCTTCATCAAAACTGTAAATATTAATTTTATAATTCTCATCAAATGAAACATGTAATGTCTCTTCAATGATGTTAGTTTTGGTGTTAAAAACTCTATAAGCTTTACTTCTATTAGAATAACTAATAAAAATTACTTTATTTGATTTTGCATCTAATTTATCTAAATCATCTTTTGTGTTTAATATAAAACATTTACTACCAAAAACTCTAAATTAAGATATTAGGCCTTTTATTATAAAATAATTCATATAGAGTTTTCTTAGTTAAAGGACACATTAAAATTTTATTTAAAATATAACATGCCATAGCAACTGCTTCAACCCAAATCTTTTTAGGTAATTCACTATCATTTAACATTGTTCTAGCACATTCTTGTATAGTTATATTTTTATGTTCTACTACTCCATTTTGTTGTGGTGTTCTTGGAAATGAAAAGTTATGTATACTTCCTTTCTTATCATGAAAGATTTCAAAATTATCATTTTTGAATTCTCCCTCATGATCACTCCAAATCATTTTAATTTTAGTTGACATTTGATTTTGAATTCTTTTAGTAAATTTTTTAAACATTTCAAAAGCTTCACTTTTAAGTTTTAAGAAAGTTTTCCATATAAATCTAGAGAAATCGTCTACAATTCCAAAGACATATCTATTATGATTTATTGATTTTATTTGCGAATGTCTGAAAAGATCTAGGTAAAGAAGTTCAAAAGGATGAGAAGTAGAAATCATATCTTTAGATTTAAAATAGCTTTTATGAAGTTTTCCTAATAGACAGACATCACATAAATTATTGACATTAAAATCATTTTAAGAAGACCCCTAACAAGTCCATATCTAGCAACCTTAGAAATGTGTTTGAAATTCAAATGACCAAATCTTTTATGTCAAATTTAAGGGTCATTAGATTCGGCCAAAAGACATAAATTATCATTTGACACTTTCATACTTAAATATAGATGTTTGTTTCCAAATACCTTTAAATATAATGTCCGACTAATTATCTTCAATATAGAAATTATCTTTTTCAAACTTAATTTTAAAACCCTTATCACACAATTGACTAATACAAAGCAAGTTATGTTTCAGATTCCTAACTAGCAAATCATTAGAATAAGTAGGAGTTTTAGAGTTATCGACGTTGCTGATGCTAATAACATATATCCTTTTGAGTGGTCTCCAAAGTTAAATGATCCACCATCCTTGTAGATAATATCCTTCAAGATCTTCGGATTTCCAGCCATATGTCTTGAGCATCCACTATCCAGTATCCACTTGTCCTTCTTAATTTTTGATGTTTGATTTTCAAGTGTCTGTTCATCATTAGCCTTATAACAAGCTTTTTCCTACAATTCAAAATCATACCTTTCCAAGAAATCAAGTGACTTTTCAAAACAATTAGTTTCTAATAATATATTGGTTTCAAAAAATTATTTTCTACAAAGGTGTTAAAAATATTACTAGCCATTTAAACTTTTCAAAAATCAAATTATGAGTTTTTGAAAACCTAGTGCTCGGATACCAATTTAGGTTGCGAAATTATGGATGTTAAGGCAAGTTAAACAGTAGAGAGGAGTGAATAATGTTTTCTAACTTTTGTTTATCTTTTTAAATTTCTTTCAAGTTTAACATTAAATCGCAAATTTTCAACACATAAATATATCAACAATCAGTCACATATACAATCACAGATAAAATTAAAAGCAAAAAAGTAAAGTAGAAAGTTAGAGAGATGACACTAGAGATTTTATACTGGTTCGGATTTCTCCTACATCCAGTCCCATATAATTGCTTGTACATATTTCTTTTCAAATGCCAATCTTTAAACGGGCAAAAGGAAAACCCAATTGCAATCTTGATTCCAAGGCTAAGAGATACGTCCTCTTGATTCTTCAAGCTCAGGGTACACCCACTTGATTTGGACAGGCTATATGCATACCCACTCGGATTTTTGGACTTCCAAAAGCACACCCAATTGATTTGAACGGGCTATAATCACACCCAAGCAAATAAAAATTGAGTTTGATGATTTTCCAAAGATAATTTCATGAACTTTGGATACAATGGATCCTATAGCCTCTTGGACAGCACCATGATATTTGATTTAAGAGAGAGAGAGATGATTTCAAAATAGCAAGAAAGTAATATTGAATTATTACGAAGAAGTTTGAATTGACTCTATTTTATTTTAAAGAGAAAAGAGTATAATTTCAATGGAGTCTTCAAGAGAGTAAGAGGAGGGAAGAAAAGAAGATAATATTGCCAAAAAATTCATTGGAAACCTCTTATATATAGTGTATAAACAGATGTGTCCGTTTGCGAAGAGTTGCGACGAATAGACACTTCATTTTTAAATTTGAAAAACTGTTTTGTGGCATGTATGACGATATACAATCTGCCGATATGTCGACATATGCATGTGTATTTTGAAATCTTGTTTATTTAAAAATGTTTTGAAAATCCTATACACCGTAAAATAATTCATACTTTGTAGAACATTTTAAACATAGTTTATAAACATTTTGAGCTTTAAGAAACTTTTAGAAAATATTTTTAAATATATTTTGGAATTTTTTTTAAATATAAAAGATAAGAAAATAAGAGATAGAGATCGAAGATTGCTACCAGGGACTTTAACAAAATTCTATGGCTCTATACAATATATTGTAGTCTTCATATCTTGATCTTTATACTGATGAGTCTTCTGCCCATTTCTTGAGTCTTTATACTATACAATTTTCGATTCAAAACCTTTATAATATCCTACACTATATACTGCATAACCTAGCAAAACATTAGTACCTATATTTTATATGAATGTATATTGTTGTTATCAAGGTTATCATCATCAAAATCAATAAGTAAGGTATTAATAGATTTGGGTTAGGAGCAACTAACACTTGAAATTAGACACAAAACATAGTTGAAAATGATTATTTTCTCAAGAAACTTTCACTTGAATTTAGACACAAAACAAGCTTGAAAACGCTTATTTTCTCAAACCCTAGACCATGGCTGCCATAATTGAAAGTTTCAGCAGCTTTAGAATTTTGTTTTGAAAATGAAAACGAAGGTAGAACGAAGGTAGAGAATACTTTTGGCTAGCTAAAGCATTAGAAATGGATTTTGGGCCACTTAACAACCCATTATGCCAATTTTAATAAAAGAAAATGCTTTTCATTATTTATATCATGTTACTAAATTGTTCATCATCATTTTAAAGCATTTTTATACATATAACAGTTTTCTAAGTTATAGAAATATTTTCTCTAATTTATTCTTACTTAAAACAATTTTTCAGCGGCTAAAAATGCATTTTTAACACTTGAAAACATTTTAAAATTTTGTTTATCTATCAAAATAATTTATTTTCCAAATATAAATTTCAAATAGATTTTAAATTCATAAAACACATTTTTAACAATAAATTTGAGATTTACATTAATACTTTAAAATAAATCCATTCCAACATTTTATTATTTTTGAATTAAATTCCAATTCATATTTATCAAATTTATTTAATTAACATCTCAAAGTAAGATTTTTAACCTTATATACCAATTGCTTCATACTTTTACTTATTTTTAAAACATTTCTAATATTCAAAACCATCTTTAACCACCAAAATCTCTTTCTAAAACCAGAATTCCATTTTCTTTATAAAAATTTCGAATTTAATCTTAAATATATATTTTGTTATGTTTATTTTATCATGCTCCTGATCGGGATGTTACACTAAAGAAGTAAAGAAGCTAAGGCAAATTCCATTATTTCAACAAATTAAGGTGATTAATATTTCTGTCTCTTTGTGTTGATGTGTTTGGTTTGGATTTAAGAATAAATTTAAATTTTTTATTGTTAAATATCATGCTTATGGACTTAAAAATCATGTATACGAGTTTATGGATTTTATTTAGGAACTTTAAGAAATTTTCGTAAAGGGTTTTGATGTGAAATACTAAGTTTTGATCTCCAAACATTCTAAAATTTTGATATAGTGTTTAAAAAATTATTTTGGAGATGTGTTTTTTAATTTCATAATTTTTGGGATTATTATGAATTTACTATAAATTTTCCAAGTGAGAAAATGAATAATTTCGGAATTTAATTATTTAAAATATGAGAAATAATTATTTTGGTCCGAAATTTTAAGATGATGTTAAGGAAGTAAATATTGCTTTTTGGGAATTTTTGTGGACTTTTCCCAAGTGATTATAAATTAATATAATTGCATTCTTCAAAAAGGGTTTATTTGTATAATTTGATAAAATAATATAGTTTAAAGTGAAAATTATATTTTGGAAAATAAAAACAAGTTTCTACTTTGAATTTCAGTAAGGATTTTGAAAAGATTACTGTTGGCCAATGAGGATTTGACAAATAATATGAGTCTGGTAAAAGGTTTATACTTTTAAAGTTAAAATTTCAGTTTTGTAAAGTATTATAGAAATGACATTGTCAACCTTTGACCGCCATCAATTTTAAGGCTCGATAGCTATCTATTTCAACATGCGAGAACATGAGTCTTCAACGCGCGATGACCACTATTTTATCAACTTCGAAAGCTTTGTTTTATCAACATGCTATGATCTTATTTCTATCAACACACGATGACTACATTCTATCAACACACGATGGGTATACTTTATCAATATGCGAGGGCTATAATTTATCAAGATGCAAAAGCTATTTTTATCAAGGCTTAATGGCTATATTTTTATTAAGGCTCGATGATTATATTTTTATCAACTCTCGATGTCTATATTTTTATTAAGGCTCGATGGCTATATTTTTTTTATCATGGCTCGGAATCTCTTTTTATCAAGACTCGAAGCTATATTTCTACCAAGGCTCGATGGCTATGTTTTTATCAAGGGCCGATAGCTATATTTTAACTCAACTTTTGAAAGTTGTTTTATCAAAGTTTGACAGCAATATATGGTCTACTTTTGAAAGCTATGTTTTTAACATGTGATAGCTATATATAAACCAATATTCGGCGGCTATAAATTATGGCATGCAATGGCCTATATTTTCAACATGCGAAAGCTTGAGAATTATCAAGGTGCGATAACACATGATTTCGAAAGGAAAGATAGCTATTTTTGTAACACTTGGAAGAATTTTCATTCTATGTTGGGCTAAGTTTTACTTAAACAAAAAGATGATTTTGTTAAGTACTTTATAAGATTTCAAAGGAAAGAAAGAATGTTCTAGCCCTTTTTTAAAGAGTTATTGATGGATTAAACTATTACATTGAATATGTAATTTTCTGTGTAAATTGGCTATTATATTGAATATATATTCAGATGATTGTTAGTGCGTTATATGTTCACCTTTATACTTTGATCAGTTTATATAGCATATGATAAATTTTTGACATACTCACTATTGTGTTAAATATTACCACTCAACATTTTAACCTTCGAGATTTGGGAACTAATGACCAGCTAATGTTGTTTCAATGGTGAGTATGGTCAGACTTAAACGCTTGAGTGAGTAGAATTGCATCGAGGAGATTGGGAAGGTCAAATTGTATTGGGATGCCCTTAACTAATCAAGAGATATGAGTCATAGGATATTTTAAGACTATATTTTGGTTGGAGACCAGGGTAGGTTCGTACCCTATCCTCCAACCATTAAGCCTCCAGTTGGTCAGATCCACTATTCCAATATTTAGGGTTTTTCCAGTTAAGGATAAAATTTGGAGTTATGCATCCGAAGGAACTCATTGCAGTTTGTTCACCTATGTTTTTTCCTATCATTCTTAGGAGACCATTACTATTTTCTCCTACTGTTTTTCAGAGACCATCAATATTTTCTCCTGCCAATCTTAGGAGACTGTTTTTATTCTCTTATAAATGGGCTAGAATACCATTGAACATTTGATATATAGCTTGATAGGTTTTTAGTTGGTCTGAGAAAACTTAGGTTTATAGTGATCCTAAAAAAACTATGCTGTTGAATGGATCATTTTATGGGATTGGGTAATTATGGGAATGTGTAACCTTTTGACCATTGTGAATGATGG
Organism: Allium fistulosum; assembly: GCA_030737815.1. Classification (NCBI taxonomy): domain Eukaryota; kingdom Viridiplantae; phylum Streptophyta; class Magnoliopsida; order Asparagales; family Amaryllidaceae; genus Allium; species Allium fistulosum. Next base: position 933,070,253 of record CM060908.1, on the reverse strand, counting down.
ACTATTCATTTTAATCCATGCATGTATGATATGTTATTGGTGTTATGATTATGTTCTAATCACTTTGGATGTAGGATAGGTTATGGATGATATATTATTTGATATGGTATTAGTAAGGGAAAACTCGTTCCGCTCAACGGTGTGGTCTCACTAAGCACCTATAATTTGGTTTGAGATGGACTGATATTATTCACACTAGAATTTTTGTTTGACCTTAAGTTTTAGATTTCCTCCTAAACTCTCGAGTACTCAATCTGGAATTAGGTAGGTTGAGAGAAGGCTATTTTAGGTTTTTGATGACTAAGATTCTAGAGGTGTGCATGAGGCAATCTACTATTTAAAGTTTATTCTAGCCGTGCACTAGTTTAACTGGTTCTTATTATTGTTGGATGTTGTAATAATGGGTAATATCACCATCTAAGTAGTTAAGACTCTGATCATTCAAGAGGACATCTTCATATGTCGCTCTTGGGATTATATTTGTAATTTTTATATTTTATTGAAACATGTAATCATGGGGTTATGAGATCAAAATTATAATGAATTTGCAAATTAATAAATGAAATTGTACCGTGAAAATTTGTTAATTTTTGTGCTATTGATGTCAATGATATAATAACTAATCTTTTTTGTCAGTGGGAAATAATGCTAAAGATGACAGCAACATCACTAGTATCTATTTTCTAGCCTCAAAATGGGAGATGTTACGAATAGGCTGGGCCTTGATGTGTTGCAGGCTAGTTATACTTGTGAGAAATATTAGTTTAACGATCTGCCTTTTTGACCCTTAAATATCAATGCTAATACATCCACGGTATTCACGTGCCAAGCACCTAAGTGCCAAAATGACAAATTGTTATGGTAAAATACAAAGGAAAAGAACAAAAAAGAAGAGACTAGAAACATTTGAGTCTTACAACGGAACTATGACATATAATATCAAAAAGATAGCATGAACCGTCACTCTAAAATATATAGCATTTTAGAGTTACAATCCTAAGTACTGCCATCAACCTGGATAGTTATAGCAGACTGTCCTCATGAATGCTGATATACACATAATGGTAGTGCAACGGAAATAAAATACTACGGTAGGTGAAAGCATCCAGCTCAAACCCTTGAGCTCTTTAGAATATCCAACTAAAACTGCCTTTCTCAAACTGGTCGAAAAAGCGCACGAGGAATTAAGGGAAAGATAAAACCACGAGTCAAACCCAAGTCTGGTGTGAGAAACTGAAGAAATATGTGATCAACATATAACAGTACTTTCAAGACCACCCGAATCATCAGAATGGTTTACCCCTCAAAAGAACCAAACCTATCTAATAAGTACATATAGCGATATAGTAGATAGTGTCTAGGGTATAGAGTATAAATCAAAAAATAGTTATGGTGCATGCATATCACAACACAACAATATTAGAAGTATAACTAAAACCGCCAAGGCACATTCACATTTGGATTTCCATGGAGCTCATCTCTGTACATTAAGGCCGACCCCTATGACAAGGATCTAAAACTACATTCTGCGTGTCATATATCTCTAGATAAAATATACCATAAGGTAAATACAATTGGCCCATGCCCGAACACGTGATGTTGAATATTATCAACTACCGCTTGCAACATCGATAAGCATATCAAGTTATGTAGTTGATATACCCTCTTGGGTCAGCTAAACTCCGTAGTTGTGCATCCTACTATATCTTCTATCATTTTTGATGGTTAAGTCACATTTAGCATCTCAACACACGAGTCTTTATCACTCGAATAGATCTTGAATCTCTCCATGGATCCCAACATAAATCGTCCGACGAATGCTAACTCTTTCCTCTCTCTTGGAATCAACCTCGGGATAGAAAATATCCTCGTTAGCAAAATTTGAAATGTTAATGCTAATCTCTCCCTTGGACTTAACCTTAATATATAAAGTTCAACTCTATAGCGTTTCACTCTATAACCGCTTTTAAAACATAGAGCTCGTATATCAGTTTTGAAGTGGTTTTTGGTAAGAATACAGTTATCCAATCCTAGAATCTTCGGAACTAAATCAATAATTTTCGGTTAACTCAATTCCAGTTGTTTAAGAAGTAGAGTCCTCCCCAGAAGATCTCATATATACATTCTTAAAGCAAGAAACGATTCATACGAATGAGTCCTCCCTGAGGAATCTCAAACCATATCAATTTGTGATGCTTACATATACTTTCCAAGTTAATTTGGTTAACTTCAGATTGCATTGAAAACAATCACATATGGAAACCACGTCTCATATACTTATCACGTTTCCGACCTTCTCAACTTATGCGATCCCTCGATCAAAAGTGAAGCATGTAGGTTAAAGCACCGTTTGCTTCTAAGCCCTATTCGAACATCATTCTTAACTCTCACAGATAGAACAAACCGACTTTTTTGCCTTTAGTCCTAAGTACATGAATAAATACTTCCCATAGACAAGTAAACACAAAAAATACGGTTAAGTCACACAAAGCATGATTAAGTCACATAAGAGACGTCTAATCCTCTTTTTATTTAATTAATTCTTTTATTAATTAAAACTTCTTTGTAAACACTTGTATGTATATATATATATAACACCTTTACAAAAGATACATACATGTGTACTACTATTCTGCTATTCGTTTCTACTATTTTAAATACTTAGAAATGTATTCATATTCTTATCCCAATGGTACAAAAATATTAACAAATCTCTTGATAGGATTTCACATTTTCAAGAACATATTTAAATGGCTTTAAAAAAAATGTTATTAAAACACTGTTACTATAAACCCAAAACCATTTTATACTTGTCATTATCTTTTGAAATTTCTTTTAAGAGATCTAGTTACATCTACACTTATTTAATAAGGTAATATATTTTAATTAACTTCTTAAAAACCATTCATTATAACTTAAGGTTATAACAAAACCACTTTTATCCTTTCATAAATTACTTAACTTACTTTTCCAAACTTATGTATATAAGAAAATACTTGAAAATAGATATAAATAGGTTTTAAATATCTATACAAAATATTACTTAAAAGTAACAAGTTCAAGTTTAACAAAAATCATAAAAAAGGCATGTTTTATATTTAAAACCCTTTACTTTAAAAATTTATTGTAAATATATTTAAACTTCAAACCTCTTTTAAAATACTCTAGTTAATGTTATCACGAACTCCTAAAAAGATTGTAGAAAATTACTTTATAATTTTTTTAAAAACTTCCAAAAAGGCATGTTGTAAAAAGCATGTTTTACATTTATTAAACATTATACTATAATAATTCATAATTAATTATTAAAATTTTATTAAAACTTCAAAACACTTTTGGAATACTCTAATACATGTTATTAAACACTTCTAAAAAGGTTATAGAAAAATAATTTAATTAAATGTCATTTTTAAACCATTTAAAGTTTCAAATAGTAAACGATAGCATTTATAGAACTGCTATCAAAAGTTTTGAAACACAAAGAAAGTGTTTGAGGTTCAAAGTGTTGTAGATTCAAGTTTATGCCACAAAACTAGTTTTAAATCCTTCAATGTTCGATTCATTTTTTAACATCCTATCAAGTGATTTAATGTCCAATTTTTTCACAGTAAGTAATATACTCATAGTACATCATAACCGTTGTAAGACAGCCCTAAGAGTATTTTTCAAATGATATTAAAAATCGCAAAACATAAGGCATTTCAAAGTGCATCTGTAGCAACCAATTTTCGCTTCTAACTTTTACAACTTTTTTATATAATTTCTATAATTTTGTAAACCAATTCCTTGCTATCCCATACTCTATTATAAGTTTAGAGAACAACCAAAACATATGCTTTCACAATATATTCACATATGACCATTTTGAACAAGTTAAACATAAAGGATTTGTGAAGTGCACTTATAGCGAATATTCTCACTTCAAAACACACTTCAATGGCACATAAAACCAAACCAAACATGTAAACACAAAGCCAAGTCCATGTTATATGTTTTAGATGGAACTAGAAGTGACAATATACAATATAGAGTTGTCATTTGCTTTCAAAAGCAAGTATGGTCCAAAGTTATAACTTCATTAGTTTAATACTTAACTTTATATTTACACAACAGATATAGCACAATATATACAATAAAATGGTTAGCAAACTTACCCCAAAACCAAGCTAACACAAGCATAAGCCACCTAGAATTACATGAACGCTTCCTACCATCGTAAAACATCCAAAGCTTCCACCTTTCTTTCCATTTTTCACTAGGCAATTCTCCATCTCCCTCAAATTGCTCATGGCCCAACATGCTCCTCCTTTATGCCTCCTTTCCTTTGTGGTTTGAGTTTCCATTCCATGTTGCTATGATGTTCTAAGCCTTATACTTGAGTTTGGTGAAGTTTGAAGAAGTTTGAATTAATTAAACATTGATTAGTGAGGATATAAATGGATTAACACTAAGTTGTTTCTACCTTTTTAATTTTGTAAAAAGTAATTAATGTAACCTTAAAGTTGTATTTTTAGAGTTTATTTAATAGGTCACTACCACTTCCAAACCTCCTTGGAAGGTCACCAAGCATGCTCCCTCTCATGTGCCTCACTTCCCACCTTACACCCCTTAGGAAATATCTAGTCACTAACCAAAATATCTCTTTCCCTAATAATTGCTAATCTTTTACTATTCGCATTTAGTTAGCCATAAACACTAAAATATTTTTATTTGCTAATTATTTAAATGTTAATATATAAGGCAAGCCTAAAAATTTTGAACAACTTTTACCGAGTAAAAACCTATTTATCGGTAAAATGATTTTCGATCAAATTATTGGTATATCTTCGAACTATTTATTTTTTAAACAACTTTCAAAAATAAGTTTACTGTCATTAGTTATTGATTAAAAGGGGATTAACAAGGTTATAAAATCCATTTAATGAAATTAAATCCAAGATTTAAATACTTAAGTAATTCAGATATTTCAGTACGAAGTGTTTAAAATTTTGGGTCTTTTCATTCTCCCCTACTTAAACATTTCATCCTCGAAATTCCAACATGACCAACAATTAAAAGAATCAAGCACATATCAAGACTTAACAGTATTCAAAATCACTAGCAAACAAAGCTCACAGTTTGCACAGGTTTAAAAATCCTCTCATCACACAACGATGGTAAATAATCAACTAAGCGTACCTTACGCTCAACAGCCTCAGATTATTACTTACACGATCATTCAAGATACCCCATAACAAGTCAAAAAGCCATCCTCTGAACTCTCCATAGGCCAAAAAAACTTAATATGTATGTACTTAAGCCCGTACGACGTGCTTGGATCATCCGCATAGAATATCAGATCTGATCACTTGCTCGATCACATAAATTTCACCTTCTAACTAGTATAGATAACCTAACCACTCTAGTGTGGACTTCGATCAGTTTCCTTGATTGGAAACCTATGTTTTCTTACATAGCCATATACTATGATAGAAAACCTTGGGATCATAAACAATCCATTTCAAATGCTCGCTGTCGAGAATCGAGTGAAAATCCTTGTTCAGACTGGTGTAAATCACCTAAAAATCATATGCTCGAATCCTAGATCTAGAACTGCCATGCAAATAAAATGATCTACATACAACTTACATATTTTATCCTATCGGTTTCTTAACTACACTAATTAAATTTTAATCACACTCATTTATCGAAATAGTATATGATTCAATACTAGCACCATTTTCGAAGCATTCATAAAAACATAACTGAAGTTTATAAACATTTTATAAAGACATAACTTTATTTATAAAACATTTCATAAAAACTTACTTCAAGTTATTACTCATATAAGACTCTACTACATCATAAGAGTATATACAAAACATCAAATTCATGTTACCTTCTAAAATTTAGATAAAGACCCAAAATAAATCTAGGTCTTATAACTAAGTCAACCTTTTGACTTTTTTAACCGTCGGGGTAGGCAAGTAGCTAGGAAGAGCATGACACTGGTATCCAAACTTATATCAAGAGCCTACTTTCCTTAGATAACCTTGAGGTAACAACATCTATTAGTTGGCCCAATAACATCGAATGATTTACTTAACATGACTGTTTAAACCAATTTAAAACATGTGTCAACTTACTACATTCTCTATTCAAGAGTTATATAAACTTTTCTTTATATTTTCAAAAACACTTAGCTTTAAGTTTTATAATGATTCAGAAGTTTCAGACTTTTCAAAATTGTCAAATCATCCATTTTGTTATAACAAATGAAAACTACAAAACAAACACATCATAAGATGATGAACATACCACACTATCCCAACTATACAGGATACATGCATCAATAAAATAACTTATCAAAATTACACTTATTTATTAGACATACTTTGCTACAAAGAGAAAACATAAAAAGGTTTCATAATTATTTAGGCTATACCACTAACATTCGAGCACCGTGCATAACATGCAAACAAATCCTTTCTACGGAAAAATCATATCAAAATCTGTATTACCCAAAGCTACTCTTTATTAAACTACTCTAATTTTATATCAAACTCCTTTTAAAGAAAACTTTAGAATTAAATACCAAATTTTATTTCAAATCATTTGAAATAATAATATATACATATATCTTTTGTATATCACATCAGACTTCCGGGATTAAATTAAAATCACTTTCAAATCTGTATCAAATACTTCGTAAATATTACTAAGTTTCATGATCTCAATTCATAAACAATTTCTCAAATATTTACTTTAATATCCATACAAAATATAAATATAGATCGACTAGCACAAAAATGATACCATGGGAACGGGTTCTACCAAGTCGTACCATATATTCCCTTACTATAAAGGGTAATACTCAGGAGAAGTGCTTACTAACCGAACACATCTCTTACCTATTTTTAGTCACTTTCGAGCCACTCGAACTAGATAACATAAAAATACTTTGTTCTTGAATGACTCGTCGATTCCGAGTGCAATCTCAAACTTAAACAAATCTTAAAACCCTTTTCAAAATATTAGTATTCATAAATACTTTCAAATAATACTGTTATTATTTTCCAAAATCATGGAAAACATTTTCAAAGACACTAGGATTTAAGTTCTTAAAATATTAATTTATATCCCCTTTGTCTATAAACCATACTTAGAAAATTTATACTAAACTTATTTTATTAGAATAAACTTCTAAACCAACATTAACATTGAATGCCTTACAATCAAACTGTGAAACTCAATTCACAAGGTGTTCGTTTCAATGCATCTACAAACACTTTATACTCAACCCATGCAGTAAAAAGGTAAACTGCTTATAAACTGGACGAGCACTAATCAACAATTAATAGATAAAAATAAATGCTTATAAATTGGCTGAGCATAACTAATCAATCTATAAATGATAATATTGCTCATAAACTGGTCGAGCATAAATCAACAAATGATAATAATGCTTATAAACCAATCGAGTAAAACTAATCAATCAACAAATGATAATAATGCTCGTAAACTAGCTAAGAAAAGCAAATCAATCTTAGAAAGGATAACAATGCTCATACACTAGCCAAGCATAAATCAACAAATGATGACAATGCTCATAAACTGGTCCAGCATCCCTAATCAATCAACAAATGATAACAATGCTTGTAAATTGGTTGAGCAAGGCTAATCAAACTAATAAAGGATAACAACGATTATAAATATGCCAAACATAGCATAACCAATCAATGAGGGATAACAAATGAACATCACTAATCCCTACATTAATTAAACTACAATTTGATAATTCATACTTATATAAGTTATCTTATATAAGATCTTTTAACTTTCATACTTGAAATACCTTTTAGGCATACATTTATAACAAATATAAATACACTCTAATATGTATAATACATCAAACTCATTCTAGGGCATTGCTGAACCTATCTCTAATGAGTTATATCTAATCAAATCCATGGTTCTCACTTAACCTTCGGCTTTGATACAAGCTTTAACGATCCGCTTTTTTGACCCCTAAATATCGACAGTAATACATCCACAGTATTGACATGGCAAGCATCTAAATGTCATGTTAACCTGCTTTTTAGCCAAAGCAGATTTAAGATCAAAGTAAGGACAAAATCATTCATGGACTTGGAAACACGATCAGAAGAGATAGGAAAACAACTGGGAGAAGCTTCACTGAAAATGGGACTAAGTATTTAACTCGATACTAAGTCAAGGATTTGGGTTGGTGCCAAGTGAAGGATTTTAGTTGGTGCCGAGTGAAGGATTTGAGTTGGTACCGAGTTAAAGATTTGAGTTAGTGCCGAGTTAAGGATTTGAGTTTGTAACGACCCGCATTTTTGACCGTTCAAGTCGACAAAACATACACACATGCCGACTCAAACAATCCAAAATACAGATAGTTATTGGGGTTAAATAAGAAAAGAAAGGAAAGAACAGAAACAAACTCAGAATCTCGCAGCGGAAGGAACAAGATATAATAATAAAATAACAGTTCATGAAGCTGTTAAATAAATAAATTTGATTATTATTATACATCATAAATCAGAGTTACATACATATCAGAGATAATACAACAATGCAGCAGAAAAATAATACAGTAGTAGAATACAAATAATGTAATACCAAACTCCGTCTTCGTCCTCCAAAATAGATCTTCAACCTTATCTGAAATGCTCAGGCTGACCCGAGCGTAATGAAAAGACAAAACACTCGAGTCAGGACTAAAATATCTCATGTAAGTTAAATCGAGTAAGTAAATATGAGTGTGACGGCGTCGGAGATGTTTACGGGTTTTAGACACCTCCTATCCAGTATTTAACGTGTGTGCATTAACTTAAGAGATGTTCGGGATTTCCATCTCCTAAGGATCCTTAAACTATCTACTATATAATAGAATACGCTATATACAATAATGTCTATCATAAAGTAAAATATCAAACCAGCGTTAAGCCATGGCCCATTCCACCCTTAACACATTTTTATTCCCAATAGCATATACAAGACCGTGGTTTCCCCAAAACTGGAAGTCACCAGAGGGCAATCCATATACTAAAGGTACAAACCAAAATCGTAGTGGTCGCGAATAGGATAATCAGTATGACAAGGTACATGAGGCAATACCAACTAGGATACTAGTAGTTGCGTGATCCGGACTGATGTTGGGCATAGCAGCTACTACCCCAAAACCGCGAAACAACACTCCCATAATCGAGAGGTGCACCCAAATCGAATCACAAAAGTAATAGACATGGTAACGAAGAAGTGTGTCCGCTAGAGGTGGCGAACCTCAATGGCCCGGCGCGGCTCCTGTTTTAGTCATGTCAGGGGTCATCCAAAATCGTTCTCTTTCTTCAAATCAACACGTTCACCAAAACCATCCACTTCATTCAGGATCAACACTCCGCGTGTATTAGTTATTAAAGTGGTTTTCGGTATCGACAGAGAGTATGTCCATATCCGATCCCCGTCTCTTTAATAACTACGTATTATTACACCGGTGGCTCTTTTACATTTCAAATCGATTCATAATTGATATCAAAATATCATATTCGCTTCAAAATCAAATCCATTTCAAATATCATCATATCTACTCAAAATATACGATTTCATTTCAAAATCATTTTCGCCTCAATATCTCATTTCAATTTCAAAATCGTCATATCTACTCAAAATATACGATTTCATTTCAAAATCATTTTCGCCTCAATATCTCATTTCAATTTCAAAATCGTCATATCTACTCAAAATATACGATTTCATTTCAAAAATCATTTTCACCTCAATATCTCATTTTGATTTCAAAATCATTTTTCGCCTCAATACCTCATTTCGATTTCAAAATCGTCATATCTACTCAAAATATACGATTTCATTTCAAAAACCATTTTCGCCTCAATATCTCATTTCGATTTCAAAATCATTTTTCGCCTCAATATCTCATTTCGATTTCAAAATCATTTTCCGCCTCAAATTCCACAAAACGATTCACATAAACTCGAATTCCAAAATTTAAAATTTAATCAAATTTCAAATCATCAATTTCAACTCGATTCAGCTTCTCAATAAACCATTTCAAATTATCAATTTCAAATACATATTTAAACCACAAAATAAACAATTTCACTTCCAATATATTTCGAAACTTTAAATATTTCACATTTCGAAACAGTTCATATATTTATATAAGAATATAAGATTCGCTTTAAAACCATTTCGTATTCAAATTAGAATATTCTTCAAATTAAACATCCGTATTAAGTAGTTTACTTAATTTCTAGAACAATTCCAATTCAATAAACTTAGATTAACATTCGGTTTTCAAGAATTCATTTAAGTATTATATTCCAAATCAATTTCAGTTCAAATCTGATTCAAATCAATTTTATCTTCAAATTTAATTTAATAGTTTCGATTTAGTCCAATTCACAAATTTCTTTGAATTTCAATTAAATTCCAAATTAATTAAATCTCAATTTCAAATTAAATTTCAATTCCAAACTCAAACTTGAAATATCATTTCATATAAATTTTCTTAGAAATATTTAGAGTTCGATTAAAAGTCCAATCCTTTAAAACAAATCAACTTTCGAAAATTTACGCCGTATTTCATTTTTCTTAAAAATCTAAACCAAAGAATAATTAAACAATTTCATTTACCAAGTTTAAATTCCAACATCTCGAGCTTCAATTTAAAATAATTCAATTTCCATAAATTGGATTTTTCATAACTTTTAAATCAAATCATTTAAATAAATTTCAAATCAACGATTTTAAAATTATTAATTTAACCAATCCGGTGTCCGTATGTAATTTTCTATCCTATGGCCAAGTGATTATTTATTTCAATTACATGTCAGGGATGAATATATATTACTTAAACCAATCACGGTGTCATATGCATATATAACAGGATATATATATAAGCAAATAAACATCCAAACATTTAAATATCAACCAATAGCATCCATCGAAATAAATCATCCAATAGTCAATACAATTCACGGCAATTTCATAGTTATCAATATCGGGAAATTTGATTTTTAAAATCCTAATTTCAATTTACTGTCAATTTAAGTTTTCAACGGTGAATTCACATGACAATCTATATGACAATTAAATTTTTATCAAACAACGACAAATAAATTCATATCACTTCATAATGTCAAATTTAACTACCATAAAGAAATTCAGTACGTTGTGTGCGTTATAAAACACTCACCTTGAATCTACGATTTTAAATCAAATCGAACGACGTTCGATTTAACCTAAAATTTTAACGAGCTTCAAATGTCTTCGGATCTGCACTGCAGCGTAGCTCTCATCGCTGCGATTCCAACGTCGCCAGTTTCGCCCAAAATCCGACCTCGCACGGATGAGATAAGATATTTTAAAGTTTGAATATAAATTAAATAAAAAATTTCTTTTTTTTTTCTTTTTACCAAAACAAATCACGGCCGTTCGTTCCAGGAATAGATCAAGGCCGCAAATTAGCCTTCTTCTCCAACGCGACTACAGGAACCGAACGAACCCAACACCGCGCCACTTTCTTCCATACGCACGCAACTAGGAGCGACCGGACGTTGATCAGGGGATGCCATCGCGTGCGCCTCTCCTTGCTCCACCTCCGCGCCAAGTTTCGCCGCCCCATTCGCCACCGTTTGCACGCAAACCAAGAAAAACCGTACACGCTTCCAAGTCAGATCTGGGCGAATCCATGACGTAAAAGCATAGATCAACCGTATGGATTTGAAGAGCTCGCCGAGATCTTCAACTTTGCTTTTGGAATTTTTTGATTTCGTTGAACGGATTGAGAGATATTAAGGAAAGAAGTTCGAGCGATTCTGGCCATTGAATAGGTGGCGGCCATGAGATAGAATTAGGGTTTCTGGATTAAAATGACAGTAAAACTGTCTTGGTTTGTGCGTGTATTTATACAGGTAGGTCCAAAGTCGTCCGAACTCCAATCGAGACGTGCCGCCAGGCGTTTATAAGGTTTTACCCCCGTTCCGGACGCAATGGAACTAGTCCCAGGGCCTAATTCAATCGTATGTGGAAGATAACTTTTTGAAGTCGATTATTTTAATTAACGACGTTAAATTTCTACGCGTTTCAAGCTCGCACGACCAAACGACAAGTCCGATTGCTACGAAAATTGAAACCTTACAATAATTCACTGTTACGGATCCGATGAAACTGGTTTCGTCGAAATCCGAGTCAGTTGTAAAAATGGCTATTTCTACAGTCTAATTTCAGTATAAAATTCCCAATTTTAAATTATTAACTTTTAAATTAAATTTCAATTGTTCACAAATTTCATTTTTAATTCCACAGTGATTAACAATCTTTTACAATGCAGTTTTCCATTATAAATCCAGTATAAAAGATTATATTAGATTCAGCATTCAATTATATTGTAATTCAAATTCAAGTTATTTAATTCCAATTGAATTCTTTTATTTCGATTTACACTTTCATTATTGAATCAACCATTTACTTAAACACTATTATCAATATTTTATAATTCATTTACTTTCATTTTCTTCAGCTAATTTATGTTGAGTTCAATATTATAACTTCAATATTAAATGTATCATTTTATTTATTTCGTTGTTTACAAACCATAACCAATTTGGTTTACAATCAAATTCAATTCATTATTTACATTCAATACAAGTTAACATCTATATTTAATTTACAAATAAGTTATTTCAGAATTCAGTTTTGTATTTTAACTTGTAATTCACATTTAACAACACAAAATTTTATTTCCTTCGGATTTTTATCCAAAATTTTTATTTTGATTCGTATTTTTAAAGTGTTAAAAATACGGGTCGTTACATTCTCCCCCACTTAAAACTTTTCGTCCTCGAAAAGGAACGGAGAAGGAGAAACCATCATTTAGATATAATTCATTCAAATATTTGACTTATTTGCAAAATTTAGTTATAGGATTTTTTTTCTCAAAATTTTCTAACTCCCGGATTTCTGAAAAATTTCGGCAGCACCTCCTTTGCGCGGCTAGGACCGAAAAATTTCACAGTGGTAATAATTGCATGATATACATCTCATTACGAGAATGAGGCATCCCAAAACATGGGGAACACAATAATATACCACAACATAAACCGTAATCCGAGAACGTACCTTTTATTAAGCGTTTATTAGCATTTTAACTTGCATTTTGCATTTAACGAAGAAGCGAGCTCCACAAGCGAAGCGCAACCCCTTTGCTACCTACTAAAATGCTCAATAACCAAGTTAGAACCGTGCATATAAAGATAGATCGATATACTTAGCATGAACAACATACATATAACATGTTTAGCTTCAAAACTGAAATTCCAATTCCAGGACAGCAAACAAATCTTAGTTTTTGGTCACCTAAACGATAAAATTTGGCAATGGAATCTAAACAAAAGTTATTTCATTCGTTTCAGGCTTTCCGGAATGTCCAAAATCATCGAATTCGGACCATCCGTTCAAAAGTTACGGCCGTTTTACTAAAAAGATACGCCTCAGCCTGGGCAATGAATTGCGCAGGTCAGCGATGTTCATTCCCATTTTCGACCATCTAAATGACAGCAAAACACAAAACACTTAAAGCAAAAGTTTTAACTTAAGTTCTTAGCTTTCCATAAAGTGCAAGATCGTCAAAATCCGATACACCAGTAAAAAGTTATGGCGAGAATACTAAGGTGCTTCAGATTTCTACTTCGCACAGGCTAGCGACTATTATTGGTGTTTTAAGCCTAGTGGATGAAGGTATTTATCAAAACATTCTAAACAAAAGATGTAGCACAGTTTCTAGGCTTTCCGAAAAGTCTAAGATCGTCTAATTTCGTCTAGCCATTTAAAATTTATGGTTGTTTTCGTTTCAGCATATATTGAACAATTTTGGATTTTTCAAAATTTGCTTTTATTATTTCAAAGTACAAACCATCAAACTTCAAATTTTCTAAGAAACAATCACAAACACAAAGTCGTTTATTTTCTTATTTATCCATGAAATAAGTTTACATTTGATTTGTTTCCGATTTATTCAAGTTTGTTTCATTCATAATTTAAATTCAAGTCAATTTGCTTCAATTTAATTTCACTTTGCTTCAATTTAATTTCACTTTGCTTCAATTTAATTTCACTTTGCTTCAAATTTGAATTTAATTATTTAAAATTTTTTATTCTGTTTATTCAATTCCATTTACACTAATGAATTCTATTTAATCAATTACCGTCCATCTAACAACCAATGCATATCAAACATTAACATCCATCCAAAATCTACACTAAATCAATTATTCATTTCCAAGTCAAAATTTTAATTTCATACACTTCCAAATTTATTGACATTTAGTTTTATTCAAATTTAATTAGTTTCCATTTACTAATTTTATATTTAATTAATTTTAAATTTAATTCATTTTACAACTTAAATTTCCTTTATATTTACAACTATCCATAGATCTTCACATTTTATTATTCGCAATCACACTTGTATATTATTTATTTACTTATCCTTATTAGCATTTTAAACTTTTTAAGTATTTGGTAAGTTATAGCTATGCAAATAGAATGTAGTTAAACAATATACAACTTCTTTTCATTCAATTTGAGTGTTATACCTATTAAAAAAATTTCCAATTTATTATTTTCCAAATTAAGGGTTACTCCTACAATTTTAATTTTAATTTTTTTTTTCACTTAAATTCAATTTCACCCTTTCAATTCATAAGTTTCTAACAATTCAAGATTTACTTTAGTTTAATAATTAAAATCATTCCTTATTAGAGAACTTAAGAATTTCAACTCCGGATTCGACTTAAACCATTTTTTTCTAATATATATATATATATATATATACTAATATCTTTATATCTCAAATCATACTTTTTAGAAGAATTTTAATCAGCATTGAAATATATATATATACTTATTTTCATTTCATACTTTAGAAAATTACAATTTTTAATCAAAACAGGATTTAGAAAAACTATTAAGTGATCTCCCCCACTTGGACTCTCGGAAATAAACGTCGATGATGTGTGCACTCATCACCGAAATCATTCTCTAGTGTCAAGAGGGGAGTATAACACTTACTTCATTTGAAAATCCTTTGAAAACAATTTCTAATCAAATATACTATCATATAATACTTATATTATACATTTCAAATTTTGTTAATAAATTTTCAAAACACCGGAATTTAAATTCTCCATCTTAATTTAAATTCAATTTTATTTTATTTTATTTACCATTTCTATCCATTGTCAATCATATTTACAAGTTTCATTTCTTAAAATCATCCAATAGTCAATAGTTAGAAATATTGACAAATCAACAATAACCGATGATAATCTAATATTATCATCTCCTAACAACCAATACAATCAAAATTTATAAATTTTCAAGATAATTCTTTTATATATAAAATATAATACATAACAATATTATGTCAATCTATCATATTCGAGTGTTTAGAAATTCCTATCGATGCCTTGGCGCCCCAAGTACCAACCAGAATTCATAAATACTCAACGGAACAAATTAACACAATATAAAATCATTTTTATATCAAAATTACAAATACGCTCTCTCATATACACTCAAACTCATTCATAAGGTTTAACCCTATTTCAACGAGTTATTCCCCACTAGAGCCAAGGTAATCTAAACCAAAGCTCTGATACCAACTATAACGACCCGCATTTTTGACCGTTCAAGTCGACAAAACATACACACATGCCGACTCAAACAATCCAAAATACAGATAGTTATTGGAGTTAAATAAGAAAAGAAAGGAAAGAACAGAAACAAACTCAGAATCTCGCAACGGAAGGAACAAGATATAATAATAAAATAACAGTTCATGAAGCTGTTAAATAAATAAATTTGATTATTATTATACATCATAAATCAGAGTTACATACATATCAGAGATAATACAACAATGCAGCAGAAAAATAATACAGTAGTAGAATACAAATGATGTAACACCAAACTCCATCTTCGTCCTCCAAAATAGATCTTCAACCTTATCTGAAATGCTCAGGCTGACCCGAGCGTAATGAAAAGACAAAACACTCGAGTCAGGACTAAAATATCTCATGTAAGTTAAATCGAGTAAGTAAATATGAGTGTGACGGCGTCGGAGATGTTTACGGGTTTTAGACACCTCCTATCCAGTGTTTAACGTGCGTGCATTAACTTAAGAGATGTTCGGGATTTCCATCTTCTAAGGATCCGTTAAACTATCTACTATATAATAGAATACGCTATATACAATAATGTCTATCATAAAGTAAAATATCAAACTAGCGTTAAGCCATGGCCCATTCCACCCTTAACAAATTTTTATTCCCAATAGCATATACAAGACCGTGGTTTCCCCAAAACCGGAAGTCACCAGAGGGCAATCCATATACTAAAGGTACAAACCAAAATCGTAGTGGTCGCGAATAGGATAATCAGTATGACAAGGTACATGAGGCAATACCAACTAGGATACTAGTAGTTGCGTGATCCGGACTGATGTTGGGCATAGCAGCTACTACCCCAAAACCGCAAAACAACACTCCCATAATCGAGAGGTGCACCCAAATCGAATCACAAAAGTAATAGACATGATAATGAAGAAGTGTGTCCGCTAGAGGTGGCGAACCTCAATGGCCCGGCGCGGCTCCTGTTTTAGTCATGTCAGGGGTCATCCAAAATCGTTCTCTTTCTTCAAATCAACACGTTCACCAAAACCATCCACTTCATTCTGGATCAACACTCCGCGTGTATTAGTTATTAAAGTGGTTTTCGGTATCGACAGAGAGTATGTCCATATTCTATCCCGGTCTCTTTAATAACTACGTATTATTACACCGGTGGCTCTTTTACATTTCAAATTGATTCATAATTGATATCAAAATATCATATTCGCTTCAAAATCAAATCCATTTCAAATATCATCATATCTACTCAAAATATACGATTTCATTTCAAAATCATTTTCGCCTCAATATCTCATTTCAATTTCAAAATCGTCATATCTACTCAAAATATACGATTTCATTTCAAAATCATTTTCGCCTCAATATCTCATTTCAATTTCAAAATCGTCATATCTACTCAAAATATACGATTTCATTTCAAAAATCATTTTCGCCTCAATATCTCATTTTGATTTCAAAATCATTTTTCGCCTCAATACCTCATTTCGATTTCAAAATCGTCATATCTACTCAAAATATACGATTTCATTTCAAAAATCATTTTCGCCTCAATATCTCATTTCGATTTCAAAATCATTTTTCGCCTCAATATCTCATTTCGATTTCAAAATCATTTTCCGCCTCAAATTCCACAAAACGATTCACATAAACTCGAATTCCAAAATTTAAAATTTAATCAAATTTCAAATCATCAATTTCAACTCGATTCAGCTTCTCAATAAACCATTTCAAATTATCAATTTCAAATACATATTTAAACCACAAAATAAACAATTTCACTTCCAATATATTTCGAAACTTTAAATATTTCACATTTCAAAACAGTTCATATATTTATATAAGAATATAAGATTCGCTTTAAAACCATTTCGTATTCAAATTAGAATATTCTTCAAATTAAACATCCGTATTAAGTAGTTTACTTAATTTCTAGAACAATTCCAATTCAATAAACTTAGATTAACATTCGGTTTTCAAGAATTCATTTAAGTATTATATTCCAAATCAATTTCAGTTCAAATCCGATTCAAATCAATTTTATCTTCAAATTTAATTTAATAGTTTCGATTTAGTCCAATTCACAAATTTCTTTGAATTTCAATTAAATTCCAAATTAATTAAATCTCAATTTCAAATTAAATTTCAATTCCAAACTCAAACTTGAAATATCATTTCATATAAATTTTCTTAGAAATATTCAGAGTTCGATTAAAAGTCCAATCCTTTAAAACAAATCAACTTTCGAAAATTTACACCGTATTTCATTTTTCTTAAAAATCTAAACCAAAGAATAATTAAACAATTTCATTTACCAAGTTTAAATTCCAACATCTTGAGCTTCAATTTAAAATAATTCAATTTCCATAAATTGGATTTTTCATAACTTTTAAATCAAATCATTTAAATAAATTTCAAATCAACGATTTTAAAATTATTAATTTAACCAATCCGGTGTCCGTATGTAATTTTCTATCCTATGGCCAAGTGATTATTTATTTCAATTACATGTCAGGGATGAATATATATTACTTAAACCAATCACAGTGTCATATGCATATATAACAGGATATATATATATATATATATAAGCAAATAAACATCCAAACATTTAAATATCAACCAATAGCATCCATCGAAATAAATCATCCAATAGTCAATACAATTCACAGCAATTTCATAGTTATCAATATCGGGAAATTTGATTTTTAAAATCCTAATTTCAATTTACTGTCAATTTAAGTTTTCAACGTTGAATTCACATGACAATCCATATGACAATTAATTTTTTATCAAACAACGACAAATAAATTCATATCACTTCATAATGTCAAATTTAACTACCATAAAGATATTCAGTACGTTGTGAGTGTTATAAAACACTCACCTTGA
The DNA here is from genome assembly GCA_030737815.1 of Allium fistulosum. NCBI lineage: Eukaryota > Viridiplantae > Streptophyta > Magnoliopsida > Asparagales > Amaryllidaceae > Allium > Allium fistulosum. Next base: position 933,051,648 of record CM060908.1, on the reverse strand, counting down.
ATCTACGATTTTAAATCAAATCGAACGACGTTCAATTTAACCTAAAATTTTAACGAGCTCCAAATGTCTTTGGATCTGCACTGCAGCGTAGCTCTCGTCGCTGCGATTCCAACGTCGCCAGTTTCGCCCAAAATCCGACCTCGCATGGATGAGATAAGATATTTTAAAGTTTGAATACAAATTAAATAAACAATTTCCTTTTTTTTCTTTTTACCAAAACAAATCACGGCCGTTCGTTCCAGGAATAGATCAAGGCCGCAAATTAGCCTTCTTCTCCAACGCGACTACAGGAACTGAATGAACCCAACACCGCGCCACTTTCTTCCATACGCACGCAACTAGGAGCGACCGGACGTTGATCAGGGGATGCCATCGCGTGCGCCTCTCCTTGCTCCACCTCCGCGCCAAGTTTCGCCGCCCCATTCGCCACCGTTTGCACGCAAACCAAGAAAAACCGTACACGCTTCCAAGTCAGATCTGGGCGAATCCATGACGTAAAAGCATAGATCAACCGTATGGATTTGAAGAGCTCGCCGAGATCTTCAACTTTGCTTTTGGAATTTTTTGATTTCGTTGAACGGATTGAGAGATATTAAGGAAAGAAGTTCGAGCGATTCTGGCCATTGAATAGGTGGCGGCCATGAGATAGAATTAGGGTTTCTGTATTAAAATGACAGTAAAACTGTCTTGGTTTGTGTGTGTATTTATATAGGTAGGTCCAAAGTCGTCCGAACTTCAATCGAGACGTGCCGCCAGGCGTTTATAAGGTTTTACCCCCATTCTGGACGCAATGGAACTAGTCCCAGGGCCTAATTCAATCGTATGTGGAAGATAGCTTTTTGAAGTTGATTATTTTAATTAATGACGTTAAATTTCTACGCGTTTCAAGCTCGCACGACCAAACGACAAGTCCGATTGCTACGAAAATTGAAACCTTACAATAATTCACTGTTACGGATCCGATGAAACTGGTTTCGTCGAAATCCGAGACAGTTGTAAAAATGGCTATTTCTACAGTCTAATTTCAATATAAAATTCCCAATTTTAAATTATTAACTTTTAAATCAAATTTCAATTGTTCACAAATTTCATTTTTAATTCCACAGTGATTAACAATCTTTTACAATGCAGTTTTCCATTATAAATCCAGTATAAAAGATTATATTAGATTCAGCATTCAATTATATTGTAATTCAAATTCAAGTTATTTAATTCCAATTGAATTCTTTTATTTCGATTTACACTTTCATGATTGAATCAACCATTTACTTAAACACTATTATCAATAGTTTATAATTCATTTACTTTCATTTTCTTCAGCTAATTTATGTTGAGTTCAATATTATAACTTCAATATTAAATGTATCATTTTATTTATTTCGTTGTTTACAAACCATAACCAATTTGGTTTACAATCAAATTCAATTCATTATTTACATTCAATACAAGTTAACATCCATATTTAATTTACAAATAAGTTATTTCAGAATTCAGTTTTGTATTTTAACTTGTAATTCACACTTAACAACACAAAATTTTATTTCCTTCGGATTTTTATCCAAATTTTTTATTTTAATTCGTATTTTTAAAGTGTTAAAAATACGGGTCGTTACAGAGTTGGTACCGAGTCAAGGATTTGGCTTGGTGTTGAGTCAAGGATTTGAGTTGGTACTGAGTCAAGGATTTGAGTTAGTGTCGAGTTAAGGATTTAAGTTGGTGTCGAGTTATTCTCTTGTATGACATTGGGCTATCTCCTATACTCTAGTGCAGGTAGGCTTTTGACCCAATACCTCTGTTTCCCTATAAATACTAGCCTATCTACAACTAGAGAACGATTTAAACTCTGCTTCTCTTCATCATCTCCTACCTCCCTCTTAATAGTCACCTATGAAATGATTCTAGGACTTAAATCAGCAAATTCTTATACTAGTGACTCTCAAACACTCTAGAAATTCCACTATAAATCGGAGATCCACTAGATTGTGGTCAGATCTAATATAACTCATTGTAATTCGAAAAGAAGATAGCGAATAACAAACTATAAAGTGGATGTATGCCATAGATTGCAGAACCACTATAAAAAATTCTTGCGTCTCCTTTTACTTTTCTATTATTTATACTTGCTTGATCTGGGATTTCTACTGCTTTTACATCTATTTTAAAAAGACCGGTGCTTTCATCATATTTCTGGAGGCTGATCCATTTTTTTGGTTAACATTTTGGTGCTTTTACTGAGAAGAAAGCTAGATTTCATAACCTAAAACTCGGATTTGAGATTTGGAGAAGATGAAGAGACCTAACACTAAATCTAAAGCTAGAGCAAGCCAACTAGAGCACGGGGCAGCCATGAGATGTCCTCAAACTCTCATCAATCCATTTATGTGACCAGAGAAGAGATAGAGAAAATGATAAAGGAGATGTAGGATGGATTAACGACTCGACAACAGGAAATGCTTGAAGGATTTTTCCAAAGGATAGGACAATGAGGAATAACTACAGCTGCTGCAATTCGGAACCAAAGTGCTAGGAGCTAATGCAAGAACAATTGAAGTTGGAGTGGAGCAAACATGAACGATGCCCCCATAAATAGAAAAACTTGATACCGACCCTAATCAACTCGGTACCGAGAATTATACTCGGGGGCACCCCTGGTCTGAACTTGGGACGTGTTAGAATACCAGGAGCAAATGATGCTGGAGCTAGAAACAAAAATAAGAATGCAAATGTGCAACAACTAGAGGAATATGTGTAAGAACCTCCCCATAGGAACAAAGGATAGAAAGAAGCTAGAGAAGTAGGTTGGAACACAAACGTGCTGCTAGAGGAATATGTATCAAATATGTTCCAGAATTCCCCTAGAGGAGCAGGGGTAGAATATCGCTTTTAGCCAAAGACCATCATTGGACGGTGAAAACTGAATTCTGAATTGATAAGGAGAATAGTTAGAGGGGGACCCCCAAATCAGAGTTTGGAGGACAAATCCATTCACTTTTAATAACCAAAATGCGAGAAATCCTCCCGATTTCAAGCTTCCGACACTAGAAATGTATGGCAGAAAGTCGGATCCGATGGTTTATCTGATGAGATACATCCAACATATGGAGGTGTTGGATGCTTCTGAGGACGTAATGGGGTGGTGCTTTCCACTATACTTAATGGGCTTGGGGGTGATGTGGTTCAGAAAAGTGGAGAAAGGGTCCATAAGCACGTGGACCGATTTGGTGAATAAGTTCTTAAGATAGTTCAGAGTTCATATCTCATGATCGAAGAATGTGATGATGCTATCAAGCATGAAACAAAGGCCCGAGAGACCTTGGAAAGCTATTTGACAAGGTTCAATGCGGCAGCTGCATCCATAGAAAAACCGGATCCATCTATAATCTTAATGGAAGCAGTATCTGGAGTCGCGAGCAAGACTGACTTCAAAGTTGCACTAGAAAGAGATCCTCCAATGGACTTATGGAATTCTACCACAAACCCGGGAGATATTTGCATCTGGAAAACGGCGAAGCTGAGGATGCTAAAATTAATGATGTGGATAGCAGAGGAATGTCCGGAGCAGGGAACGAAAAAGATAAAGGAAGAGGAAGAGCTGATGGTGACATCGAGGAACCGAAATGACAAAAAAGGGAGCAGAAATTATCTTCCTATACTAATCCAACTGAGACCCTAGAGAGGATATATATAGACATTAAGGGAAAGATCCCCTATCGAAAGCTTTCTAGAAGAGTACCAACTGATCGGAAGAAAAGATCTGAAAAGTTTTCTGTCTTCTATGAGCTAGAGGGACTGAAACGAATGAGTGCAAACATCTCCATGATCTGATAGAAGAACTGGTTTGGAGCAACCAGCTGTAGCGGTATGCAAGGAACCGAACTACAATGGTGTGGCCAGAGCAATCACCATCTGTAGCACATGCATAAAGGAAAGACCAGGGATCTGGTTCGAGACTTGAAATCTCATGATTGGAATGGTCGGGAGTCAGGTTCGATTTCCTTCCCTTGCTTTTTCTTGATTTAACTATTAGGATAATAATAACCTTGGACCGCTCACATGTGCAGAGGCCTAGATCAGCTCTAGGCACGCTCTGAGTCGGATGTCTAGGATGACTATTTAGGATAATAATAACCTCAGACCGCTTACACATTTTTAGCAAATAAATTTACTAACCTCAAAAGTGCTTGGGAAATTGAGTTTAATCCAGAAGAAGCTTTGTAGAGGCTTGTCGAAGCTATTAACAGATTAAGAGTTTCCATGACAATGCTTGGAGTTGTCGTCATAATAGAAGTTATATATTTAAGGTAAGTACAAGTTCGAAGTTGTATATGCAAGGTAAGTTCAAGTTCAAAGTCAAGTAATTATTCAAATCACAAGTCACAATCGAGTATGCTATGTTATGTCCTTGTTTAATATTCAAAATCCTATGTGAACAACGTTCAAAAATTACAATATCCTCTAAAATCCTCAAATTAATTTAGGGTTTACAATATAAGAAATGAGAGGAGAGAATCTTTGGTCCTAAAATGGGGTTGTATTTATAGATGTGAGCATACTTCTCTTCGCATCTTGGTTCTTCATCGGGCTTCAACTCTATCAGCGCTTAGTATTGGTCTCTCCGCTAGTATGTCTTTGGCGGGATTAACTTCAATGAAACCTGTCCTCAACTATGTTAATTTAGCTTCTGTCTTCATAGCTGGACGTCATATGCGAGAGGCGACATTGTCTTATCCTTGATGTCTTCGACGTTGGCATCAATTGGTGTTGGTATAGAAGGATACCTTCGAAGCATTGTAATATAGGATGTTGCCTCTCTGTAATATGAGGATCTTCGTGGATGTTGATTGTGCTCCCTATAAACACTTCATACACAACGTCTTCGAAGAGCTTGCAAAGTGCAGTGTTGCTTGTACATGGACAGAGCGCGAAGTGGTTATCAGTGGAGCGGGGCATTGCTATGTGTATAGCACCTTTGAGGAGCTCGTGTGGTATGATGCGGATAGGGCTTTGCATCAAGGACACTTGTTATGACCACTTTGACATTCTCTAACAACTGGCAAAGTGGGTTGTGCTCGACCTCTTCGATATTGATCTGTAAGTGCTTCGCTGGTTATATGCCTTTGATGTGCGATGTGACTACTGCCGAAGTGGGATATAACCTTATGTCCTTTTGACCTCATCGTAGGGTTATCCTTGGTTTCACTGTGTTTTAGCATCTTCGAAGCACTTGCCAGGTACATGATGGTCATGGCTTTGCTTCAATGAAACATGCTATGACCAATTTGGCACCTTCAAATATCTTGCGAGGTAAGTTTCATTTGACCTCTTTGCTTGTTTGGCCATATGCAGCACTATGTGTACTCTACTGCAGTTGTGGTGCGGCATTCTACCTTTTCAAAACCATCCCACAAGTACTTTAATGGTTCTATATCTTCAACAGTGGTCATAACATGCGGAGTGATCAAGGAATAAGTAAAAACATTGACGTTGTCGCCTTAACACTGCTTATTAGTGGCATGTCAAACTCCTTCGATAAGATTTATTGTAGCAACACTTGCCCCCTTGTATAGGGGCACTATTGACTTTTCAAGTCAATGGTGTCGGAGACGTTCATTCCCACCTTTTGGTCTTCCTGCGTTCTTCCTGTTTGTTAATTTAAAACTAATCCAATGGTTCTCGTATGTCTGCTTCCTTCTATAAATACGCGGGTTTCTTCCCCCTTTCTTTTTTTCGTGCAATTTGAAAAGAAATACTTGAACAAGAATCAAGCTTTTAAATTCAACTGCAAATCTTGGTTCTTTGATAGTAACTTTCTCAACTAAGGTATGATCTCATTTAATTAGATTACAAATCACTTTTCACGATTTTCTTAATGCAATTCTGATTAGGTTTTAATTTTAGATCTTGCTGATATCGAATCAACGATCGAATTTATTCATCTGATTCTAATTCTTAATTTGATTATCAAGTTTCGATTATTGATTCTATTAATGTCAAACATATGGCATCATTTTTCATTGATGTAGTCTATTTAGTTCCTTAAGAATGATAATTTTAAAATTTTGGGATTTTGCTGTTTATATAGGTTCAATTGTATTTCATAGAGTCTATCTGAACCTTATTAACCTCAGATTAAAGTTTAGATTAGGTCTTAAGGTTTTAATGGTCATTAATCTTAGTGATGGTGAATTTAATTTAGATTAGTAGCAGGTTTTTTCATTATTATTTACTGTAAATAATTCATCAAATGCGTTATATATCAGTTATTGGAAATGATAATTTATTTGACCCGCAGCCTGCTATCGAACAGCTTCGACGACACTCGTAGCTATAAAAAGATGGCAGAAGTCAAAATCCCTACCATCATTAATGAATGTTTTCAGCATGAAGCTTTCGTATTATAGATGATGTGTTAATGACAAAGGCAACCTTAATATTAGTTTTCATTACAACATTAACCATTCTTGGTGACATTATACTTGTTGTATTTCATAAAGCTTTGTGTCATTATGCTACCTCACTACTTAAAAGTTTTCATATTTGTAAGCAACATGAACAAAGTGACTCGTTCGAAGTCATGCACACCGCCAATTTCAGTGATGTTGTTTGTGGATCAATCAATGCTAACAGCATCGAAGTCCTTTCGCACATTTACAACTAAGTCGAAGTGTAACAAACCCCAATTAGGAGTTTAGAGGTCATCGATGATGTTTGCTTTGATTAGATGCGAAGTGAATGAATTCGACGTTCAGTTATAAAAACAATTTGATGATAATAGCCTTATCGTTTTTCTATTACTTTTTCATAATTGTGAGTCGGGTTCTATATGACTTCAACACTTCTGTGACCATTACTTTTAGAGTGTTATGAACTATTTAATCAACTACCATATTTCTAATTCACATTACGCTACTCGTCGGCGTCGACACCCTCATTACTTTGAAATTAAATACGGTTACAAGGGTCATTTGCTATCAGTTTTGATATGGACCAAGTTTTTTATTATATCACTATTCTCGATATTCATATTATGATGGTTGCAAACTATTTAGCTCATATTCTCATGAACCTCCTACGCCAATTCCTATCTTAGCTTTTTCATGAAGTTCTTTATCAAGAGTGAAGTTCATGCCCCTTTAAATATTTTTATCAAATGTTACTTGAATGTCATTGTTTCATATTAATATACTTACAGTCATTTTGGCAAAATGCAGAATATCTAAATAATAACTTCTAGATCTAGTATTAGCATGCATGAAAATTTTATAAATCATGATATTTTCTCAAGTTTGGAGTAATATCGCCTGGAAGGAAGATGGAAGGCCACCAGTCTGAAAAGAAGTCTTCTAAGAGGGCCATTATAGAGACAAAACCTTCATCCTCAGGTAACAAGAAATAAGACATTGTCTCTAAGCCATCATATGTCACCTCCCAGGCTGAGGTGAACTGCATCCTTAGCCAATTCGAAATAACTGGGGTTGAAGCTATCCCAGCAGGGTCCTCAGAAAGCATCTACAATCCTCCAAAGGGATATTTTGCCTTTTCTACTACCCATATCTGGCATACCAGATATCTTCCTTTTTCTGAATCCTTTGAAGTATTTAAAACATCTGGACATTGTGTCGATCCAGTTTTTACCAAATTCTTACACATATTTAACTTGCTTAGAAGTCTTGGCTCATGAAGCCGGTCTCTTATCCCTTAATCCCAACATTCTTCATCATATAGCAGGCCCTGCTAAAGTTAGTAATCAACCGGGCCACCAATTACGTCGAATCCATCCTTACCCAAAAGGATTAATTTCTGAGACTCTCATAAAGCAAAAACATGGGAAATTCAATTTTTCTTTGTAAAATGCTTTTTCGGGCTTATACTATACTGTTGGTAAACATCTCCTTATCATTTTTATGTGCTAGTTTATTGTTTTTTTTACTAATAAGTGTCTCCCTTTCAAATTCTGCCCTTAAGAAACAAAGCTCAAAGGATCAGAAACTCGTGTTGTTACTGACTAAAGCAGTAGAAACAATTGGGAACATGCTAAGTTTGTTAGTTCCATCTAAGCTTCGTCAATACTCTATCATTTTCGATGGGAAAAAAAAATCCTGGGAGAACCTCCAATGGTAAAACGTAACATCAAGGGCAAGGGTTCGTTGGTGATGGGAAAACCTTAACTTTTCTCATATAATTCCCCTGTTCAACCCAGGATACCTAGTAAGATATCGTTGCAATCACTCAAAATTTATTGTAATATCATCTCACAAATTTACTCCTTTGGTCCAGGTTCATCCGGTTTGGTTGTTACTCATACAGGGAAGGAAGTCACCGTTAACACCTCCAAAGATAAACTAAAGAAGGATGATGCCTCTATTTCGGTTCAAGTTCCCAAGTCTCAATCTCTTAAAGAGGCTATTTCCAATACGTTTTCTCTTGTCAAAACAAAGATGGCTGGTAATTCTATTGCTACGTCTACTCCTAGCAAGAAGCCTAAGACCAGGGACACGCAAGTCCCAACCATTATAGGGAAGAAAGGTTGGTTGGCGCTTACTCAAACCTTGAAATTCCAAATCTTGATGCAATCAGAGGCAAAAAAAATCTTAATGTTGCGATATATGAGACCCCGCAGGTGATTGAAGTAGAAGGTTCTCTAGACTTGGTCCACCATATTACCATCCTAAATTCCCTATAACCCTTGAATCATATTTGCAAAGAGCTTGGGTTTTCTTTACTTTGAAGAGCTCTATTCCTTCTAAGCCTTAATCATTGGCTTCTATCAACAAATTTAACGACCTTCTTCAATCGGTAATTCAATCCCCTTCTTTTGCTGCTTCCTAGCCATTGCAACCTTCTTCCTACACCCGAGATCATCGATTCACTCTTCTTAGACAACACTTATTGGTATGTACGCCTTATGTCTAGCTGCTTTAAACTCTTAATATCCCACATACTCAAGTTTCATTATCCATTCCAGATTGTTAAGCATTTGCTTTCACTTTAAGATGAGGCTTCAAAGTCATCAAGTGAAATTTCTAAGCTAAAGGAGGAACACTCCTCACTTAATAATCATGCTATTAACTTGACTACCAAAAAGAGATAAAACTATGCAAGAGAAAGGTAAGGTAGCTGCCTCTCTTAAAGAACCGAAAGCCCTACTTCAAACTTCAAACGATAGGGTGATGGCTTTAGAACTCTCTATTAAGGAAGCTGAAATGAAAGAAGCTAGGCTTGTGGCAGAGAACACATATCTTAGTAAAAAGCTAAAAAGGAAGGAGGATCTTATAAACAAGTAAGTAGCAGTGATTAAAGATGTAAAACAAAATGTGTCCCATTTTCTTAGGAGGTCTCTTGATACCATTATCGAGAGATCTCATGAGAAGCACTCTTTATTGCTTATGATGACAATGCTTATAAGTGTTCGGAGTTCAGTTTTCCCTCCCCTCCTTCAGAATGGAATGAGAAGTTCATGAGAAAATTTAAAGAGATGTCATAGGGATCTCATGTTCCTAAGGAAGAGGAAGAGGTTGATGCTGCAAAGTTGCTAACTTTTGATGATCCTCTGGTTGAAGAGGAGAAAGATGATGCTGAGTATAGGGATGGGGGTAATAATGACAATGATGGTCCTGATTATAATAACGATGATAATAATGACAACAATGGTGGAGGTGGTGGAAATTGCATTTCTAAACTATTAGTTGAGAAGGACGGGTCAGGAGGCATTAATCCAAATCCATCTTTCCAAGGTATGGGGGCTACCGAAATTTTTGATTCTCCCAAGGCAAGTTCTCCCAAGGAAGACAATGCTTCCCTAGTGTCAAAGTCCAAAGACAAAGAGAAAATCTCATCGTCTATGTACCACTTTCTTAGGTATGGATCTCATTACACAAATATTTTCGATTATCAAATGACCATTAGTTAATTTCTTAACTACTTTAGTTAAAGAGAAAATCAAAATACCATTATGACATTATATTCGAGAAGAAGCAAATAGACATAGATCGATTAAACAGAGAGTTGGATAAACAAATGAAGGAGTATAATACATTGTCTGAAAAATATCGAAAACTTACCGAGAGCACATCAAAATTAAGATTTTCATAGAGAGAGAAGTTGAACCTCAGATGAAGAGGGCACCAAACATCGAGAAAAGCTTTTGAAGGAGAATATTGAGCTGACGACCCTTTTTTGAATTTTAATCGATGACAGGGACGCCTTGGTGGAATTCATGTACAAGTTTATTATAGGGGTTTGATTGTTGACTTCTCATACTTAGGTGATAATAGTGGAGGTTTGCTCAGACGCCTTCACCGTAGATACTTAGATGAACATAAGGCTGATCATTGTCCTAGGGAATGTTGGAACTTCCCCAAGTCGCTTCCATTCCTCTTTCCTTACACTCTCTTCCCCTTGAGAAACTTAAATATAAAAGGTAGAGATTCATTTTTGAAATGTATAAGAAATCTATTTTGTATGAACCAGAATGACTTGTATAATTGTTGTATGGCGTTGGATTTTCCTATGAGCTTTATCGTTTCAATTTCTCTATTCCTAGTTTAATTTCAACATATTGCACAGAATAAAGGTCTTTCAAGCAGCCTGATTCCCAGGGATGTCCTAAGTAAATTCTCCAAATTGAAGAAAGACTTTTCAGAGAAATCTTTAATTCTTAAAACATCATAATTAGCGAGACATAATTTCCTTAGAGATTTGTAAGAAGTTTACATGCGTTACCCTCATTTTTGCTTTGACTTTCTAGGTGAGAAAAGGACAAGTTGCTTGGTGAAATCAGATCATACTATACCAAAATGATATATGGTCGTGATAGTCCCCCAGTTGGGGAGTGGGATTATCGTTGATTCCCTCCTATTTACACCCCAAAATGAATTAAGGCCTCCTTTGATTCTATACTTATGTTGTCTGCTAGGTCATTTGAAAAATCTAAAACCGCAGTCACGAGGCTTTGAATGTTGATTAAATGTTTTTTTGAAAATAGAACTGTGATGTATTCTTAATTTTTGTATTACTTGTGAACTCTGCTTATTATTAATAGAAAAGTTTATTTTTCATACATTAACTCTCGTCTCCTTTATTCTTAATAAGAGACTCAATCAGTACGTGCATCTGATTCTTTAGGTGCTTTGCGAATTACTGAAATTAAGGACATATTTCTTGCTTACATGGAAGAAAAAAGATCGTCTTGAGATGATTCGACTCTACGATTCCTGGACAATCTTGTAGCGCAAGAGTGGCAAAGGAATTACTTTATATTAAAATCGATGTTTAGGACTTATAAGGAAATGACAACTTGTATTGAGGAGCAGGTTAAAGAAAGGGAGAAAGAGCTTCAGGCATTAAAAGAGAGAACTAACTCAATCTACAAGTCCGGTACTTCATTCGAAGCTGACACGGTGATAGCCAAATTATATCAGAGAATAAACAATCTTGAAGTGGACTTAATAAAGAGTAAAGTTCACTGTCAATCACTAGATCTTATTGCAAGTAAGGGCGAAGCCGGTCTCCCTACCCCTACTTCTTGAAGAATTACTAGATCTCGTTCTTCGACGAGCTGAGAATTCTACTTTGCTAAACCTGCCCTTGGCTTTAAGCAATGAAACGATCTCGTCATGGGACAAAAATGCCAAATTCAAGGTCATACAACATTTTGATAAGAAATGGGATTTGAAAATTTCTCAACGTATAAGCGAATCCAAGAGTAAAGTTCAAAAGCTAGAGCGTGAGAGATATACTTTCAAACAAAAGATCGAAGAGTTGAATAACACATTCAAAACTTTATGAGGAGATAATAAGACTATCCAGCACACTCAGAATGTCCAAATTACTTTTATTGACGATGTAGATATGGTTCAGAAGAAGGAAAAGAAATTCAAAGAACTCCTGGATGCTGCTATTTGCCACGTTGTTGACCCCACAATTGCCCAAGATTTAGAGGATACTGCACAAATCTTGAGCTTTAGTGATAATTTGCTAGCTTCCTTTTCTATTTGATTTTTGTACCTACCACTTTGTACATAATGTATTAGATTATAAATAAATTTACAATTGAATGAAGGTTACCTCAAATATAGGGTATATAATTGTGAATTGAATTCCGATTTTTATCTGAAATCACTTTAACTTTTTCATATTTGAACTTTCCAATGTGTAGATTAACTTTTTGCTAGTCTTGAACATCAAGAACTTTGATGATTGAGCTTGATTTCAACATCCAGTAGTCTACTTTGGTAATGGAGATTCTTGTTAAATTTGGAACTGAATACGACTTAAAGAAGTCATGAAACTTGATCTGGAATTTGAAGAAGATTAGAAACCCAATCTTAATATTAATAATGGTAAACCAGAAATCTATATATGAAAGAAGACCAAAAATCCATATCTGGCAATAATAATAGAAATCCGGAGATTTATATTCGACAATAATAGAAGTCCGAAGTCCCTTGTTTGGTAGCTAAGAGTTGTATTTGTTGGGAGACATAAATAACCCATAATTGTTGAACCTTCCTTTAAAATACTTAATTTGATTTGAAGCACTACTGGCTCGGATTTGGATCATCTTAGGAGCATTACTTGGCTCTGATCTTAATTGACTTGGGAGCACTACTTTGGCTCAAACCCCTTATGACACTCTTAGGTGATGGTTTTGGCCTACTATCTGGTGTGTTTGGTTAGCTATCTTAAGCAAGACCAAAGACTTACCCAACCTCCCTCTAGGAGGCACTTCAGTAAGGCCTTAGATGGCAGGCACTGAAGGCTAGTTCGGTGCTTTAGTATGGCCTTTGACAATGGCACTAAAGGCTTACTTCGTCCTCCGTCTAGGAGGTGCTCTCACCAAGCCACGTAGGTAGGGGTTAAAGGCTTGCAAAAACTTTTGACAGGCCCTTTTGGATGGGACCAAAGGATTACTCTGGCCTCCCTCTATGAGGCGCCTTAAACAGGCCTTTAATGATGAGGTTAAAGACTTATGGTCTTGGATGACTGGGGCCTTTGATGGCTGGGACCTCTTGAGGTCAAGCCTTTGATGGCCGGGACCTATTGCGTCAAGCCTTTGATGGCTAGGGCCTTTGATGGTCGGGACCTCTTGCGGTCAAGCCTCTAATGGCTATGTAGACACACTTATTTTATTCAGAAAACCTTTATTGATGATTTGTTTAATATCTTTGTACTAATTGATTGAGTTTTCCATGCCTTAGAAAATTGATGATCATTCCTTCCAAGCTTCGGCATTGATTAGTATCATATCCATTTGCAAGATGATAGTGACAATATGACTTTCCATGATTCCTTTTGAATTTGGGTCTCCTTTTTTATGAAGGCCAATAGTCAAGCTCGTCCTTAGTCAGGAAATAGATATTCTTAAGAGAAGTGGTGAGAATGTGGTCTTTTGGTAGCCGTGACTTAGAGATTAGCCCTTTAGTCGATGCTTTGCTCTTTCTTTGCTCACTTTAAGTTCCTCATAAGGGGTGAACTTCCTTTTTGGAGAGCTTGATACTTCATTTATCTTGTAAGATTGATCGAGCATAGTTTTCCACTTTTTAGTGAAATGATAAAAGTTCCTTCTTATCTCATTTTCGAAGATAGTTCTTTGTTCTTTAAGATGGATTTCCTTTCTTAGTTTCGAGAAGGTGCCATCTTTTTTACATTGTAATTACGGCAAAGGTTGGTGTCAATCCTACATGGAATGAATTCAAACTCCATTTTTCAGGATTGTAAGGAGCTATCTACCTTTTCTTTTCTTTCATAACTTGTAATGCTACAAATCCTAGCACTTGCTCTTCATGAAGTTGAAGATCACTAATGGCTTGATAGATTAGCCTAGTCATTTGAGGCTTAGAAGATCCTTATTCGGAGAACTTAGCACGATTAGCTGACATGGCTAAGCAAAATTCAATTTATGCAATTAACTGGTGTTAGGAACCAAGGGTAGGTTGGCTTTGAATGAGATATGCTTGGTAGAGTCAAGTTCTCTAAACCCTAAATATGCAAGCTAGGGTAGTTCCACTTAGGGTTTTAACATCGTTGGAGGTTCAAGCCCTCCTTCTTGCGCCAAAATGTTAGCAAATAAATTTCCTAACTCTGAAAGTGCTTGGGAAATTGAGTTTAATCAAGAAGAAGCTTTGTAGAGGCTTGTCGAAGCTATTAATACATTAAGAGTTTCCATGACATTGCTTGGAGTTGTCGTCATAGTAGAAGTCATATATGCAAGGCAAGTACAAGTTCGAAGTCGTATATACAAGGCAAGTACAAGTTTGAAGTCGTATATGCAAGGTAAGCTCAAGTTCGAAGTCAATAATTGTTCAAATCATAAGTCACAATCAAGTATGCTATGCTATGTCCTTGTTTAATATTCAAAATCCTATGTGAACAATGTTCCAAAATTAGAATATGCTCTAAAATCCCCAAATTGATTTAGGGTTTACAATATAAGAAATGAGAGGAGAGAAAATTCGGTCCCAAAATAGCACCCCTAGGGTTGTATTTATAGAGGTGAGCGACCTTCCCTTCGCATCTTGGGTCTTCATCAGGCTTCGACTCTGTTAGTGCTTAGTATTGGTCTCTTCGCTAGTATGGATTTGGTGGGATTAACTTCAATGAAGCCTATCCTCAACTATGTTAATTTTGCTTCTGTTTTCATAGTTGGACGTCATATGCAAGAGGCGGCATTATCTCATCCTTGATGGTCTTCGACACTGGAATCAATTAGTGTTGGTATAAAAGGATACCTTTGAATCACTGTAATATATGATGTGGCCTATTTTTAACATAAGGGTCTTCATGGATGTTGATAGTGCTCCCTATCAACACTGCTTACACAACGTCTTCGGAGAGCTTGCAAAGTGTAGTGTTGCTTGTACATGGACGGAGCACGAAGTGGTTATTAGCAGAGTGGGGCATTTCTTTGTGTATAGCGCCTTTGAGGAGCCCGTGTGTTGCAATGTGGATAGGGCTTTGCATTGAGGAAACTCGTTATGACCACTCTAACATTCTCTAATAACTGGCGAAGTGGGTTGTGCTCAACCTCTTCGACATTGATCTGTAGGTGCTTCGCTGGTTATGTGCCTTCGATATGTGGTGTGACTACTGACGAAGTGGGATATGACCTTATGTCCCTTTGACCTCATCGCAGGGCTATCCTTGGTGTCATTGTATTTTAGCGTCTTTGAAGCACTTGCGAGGTACATATGGTCATGGCTTTGCTTCAATGGAACATGCTATGACCACTTCGGCACCTTCTAATATCTTGCGAGGTGAGTTGCATTTGACCTATTTGCTTGTTTGGCCATATGCAACGCTATGTATACTCTATTACAATTGTGGTGCAACGTTCTACCTCTTTGAAACCGTTCCACAAGTACTCTGATGGTTCTATATCTTCGACGGTGGTCATAGCATGTGGAGTGATCAGGGAATAATTCCGAACATTGATATTGTCGCCTTAACACTACTTATTAGTGGCATGTCGAACTCCTTCGATGAGATTTATTGTAGTAACACACATGTACGGAACCTAGATTAGTCCCTAGGCATGCTCTGAGTCAGATGTTTGGGAAGGATAATTAGGATTTCTGCCCTTTTGCTTTGATTTGAATATTTGACTTTTAAAAAATCCACATTGAATGTGATTGCTGATATTGATCGTTTTAAGTTCCGTTCAAAGAGACGGAACCGGAGTGCAGGGTGCAAGTTCCCTCATCGAAGAGCGAGCAGATGAGCTTTTACGATATCGATCGCTTTAAGTCTCGTCCGGCAAGTTGGGACCGGAGTGCAGGATGCAAGTCCCCTCGCTAGAGAGCGAGTGGATGAGCATGTACGATATTGATCGCTTTAAGTTCCATACGCAGAGACAAGACCAGAGTGAAGGTGCAAGTCCCTTCGTTGGAAAATAAGCGAATGAGTTGTACGATATTGATCACGTTAAGTCCCGAGCAAAGAGTTGAGACCGGTGTGTAAGGTGCAAGTTCCATTGCTCGAGAGCGAGTGGATGGACTTGTACGAAAAGTAAGTCCCCTCACTGGAGAGTGAGCGGATGAGCTTGTTTGGTTATTGAATTCCTTTGCCGGAGAGCAAGAAGACTCAACAAGGACCTAGAGAAGTCAAACCCGAGATTGAAGTTAAAACAATATAGAGAGATCGAATCTTTAAATTGAATGTAAAACGATCCGGAGATATTGAACCTTAGAACAGATACAGATTTGATAAAAGGATTTGAATGCCTTGTAATTAGAATAAAACTGATAAATCTCGAATGAACCCGGGACGATTTTGATATAGAATATGATAACTCCATATGTAAATGGATAGATTATGATGAATGAATGACATTTAAGCAAGAATGGAGTCCTTAGCTAAACCGGCTTTGGAATGACCTTTGATTTGCAAAAGAATACGAAGGAACTGGATGATTCCCCAAGATTGGGATCAATGGATGGCCGGAGAGCTCAACTATCAAAGACTAATTTTCTAGAACCTGTTCTTGAGCAAAGCACATCTTACATTTAAAAGGCGTACTTTAGGGGGCAAGTGTTAACCTGCGTTTTAGCCAAAACAGATTTCAACTGGACTTAGAAGATCAAAGCAAGGACGAAATAATTCACGGACTTAGAAACACGATTAGAAGAGATTGAAAACAACTAGGAGAAGTTTTACTAAAAATGGAACTAAGTCCTTAACTCGGTATCGAGTCAAGGATTTGAGTTGGTGCCGAGTCAAGGATTTGATTTAGTGCCGAGTCAAGGATTTGAGTTGGGGTCGAGTTAAGGATTGGAGTTGGTGCCGAGTTAAGGATTTGAGTTGGTGTCGAGTTATTCTCCTGTGTGACATCGGACTATCTCCCGGACTCCAGTGCATGCAGGCTTCTGACTAGTATCTCTATTTCCCTATATATACACCAGCCTATCTGCAGCTAGAAAAGGATCTGAACTCTACTTCTCTTCATCATCCACTACCTCCCTCTCAATAGTCACCTAAGAAACGACTATTTGCAGTTCTAGGACTTAGATCTGCAAATTCCTAGTACTGGTGACTCTCAAACATTCTAGAAATTCCATTGTAAATCCGAGATTCACTATATTATGGTCAAATATGATATAACCCATTATAATCTGAAAAGTAGACAATGAATAACAAACTATAAAGTGGACGTAGGCCAGAGATTACCGAACCGCAATAAAAATTCTTGTGTCTCCTTTTACTTTTCTGCTATCTTTACTTGCTTGATTTGGGTTTCTACTGCTTTTACATCTATTTTAAAAGAAATGGTGCTTTCATCTGATTTCTGGGTGTCAATCCATTTTCTTGGTTAACATGTTGGAAAGACAAATTGTTTGGGTAAAATAAAAAAGAATAAGAAAAAAGCAAGAAAAGAGAACAAAAACTTTTGAATCTAACAATAGAACGATAACATATAATATCAAAAATATAGGACAAACTGTCACTCTAAGATACATACCATTTTAGAGTTACAATCCTATGTACTATCATCAGCCTGGACAGTTATAACAGTCCGTCCTCATAAATGCTGATATATACATAATAGTGGTGCAATGGAAATAAAATACTATGGTAGTTGAAAGCATCTAGCTCGACTCTTTAAGCTCCAAAGAATATCCAACTGAAACCTGCCTTGCTCGAACAACTTGAAAGAGAACTCAAGGAATTAAAAGAAAGATAAAACCATGAGTCAGACATAAATCTGGTGTGAGAAACTCAAGAAATATGTGATCAGCATATATCAGTACTTTCGTGACCACCTGAATCACCGGAATGGTTTTCCTCTCAAAACAACCAAACCCATCTAATAAATACAATGGTGATATAATAGATAGTGTCTAGGGTATAGAAAATAAATAAAAATAGCTATGCTGCTTGCATCTCATAATACAATAATATTAAAAGTACAAATAAAACTGCTAAGGTACGTTCGCATATGGATTTTCAAAGAGGTCTCCTTAGTACATCGAGACCGACCCCCATGATAGGGATTAGAAACTACCTTCCGAGCATAGTATGTCTCTAAATAAAATATACCATAAGGTAAACACATCTTGCCTTTGCTCGAACATGTGATGCCAAATATCATCAACTCCCACTAGCAACATTGATAAACATCTCTAGATATGGAGTTGATATACCCTCTTGGGTTTGCTGAACTCTTTGGCTGTGCATCCTACTCCATCTTCTATCATTTTCGATAGTGAAGTCGCGTTCAACATCTCAACACATGAGTCTTCATTAATTGTACAGATCTCAAATCTATCCATGGATCCCAGCATAAGTCGTATGATGAATGCTAACTTTGTCCTCTCTCTTGTAATCAACCACAAGATAAACAATACCTTAGCTAGCATTGTTTAAAATATTAATGCTGACCTTTCCCTTGGAATTAACCTTAGGGTAGATAGTTCAATTTTATAATATCTCACTCTATAATCGCTCCCAAAACACAAAATTCATATCGATTTTGAAGTAGTTTTCGGTAAGTGATATACTTATCGGATCCCAAACTCTTCAGAAAATAAATCGATAATTTTTTTTAAAATTTCTATTCTTTAAGCAGTAAACGAATGATATAAAGGAGTCCACCCCGGGGGATCTCATATATACATGTTCTTAAAGCAAGAGACGATCCATACGAATGAGCCTTCCCCGGGGAATCTCAAACCATATCAATGCATGATGCTTACATATACTTCCCAAGTTAATTTGATCAATTTTCAGATCGCAGTGAAGACAATTGCATACGGAAACTAAATCTCGTATACTTATCACATTTCTGACTTTCTCAACTTATGCTATCCCTTGGTCAAGAGTGAAGCCGGTAGGTTAGAGCACCATTTGCTTCTAAGCCCTACTCAAACATCATTCTTAACTCTCACAGATAAAACACGCCTACTTTCTTGACTTTTAGTGCTAAGTGTATGACTAAATACTTCCCATAGAAAAGTAAACTCACAAAGTCCGAATAAGTCACACAAAGCATGATTAAGTCACATAAGTAACTTCTAATCCCCTTTTTATTTCATTATTTCTTTTATTAATTAAATATTCTTTGTAAATACGTATACATATATTTAACGTACCTTTACAAAAGATATATACTTGTGTACTACTAATCCACTATTCATTTCTATTCTTTCTAATGCTTAAAAATGTATTCATATTCTTATCTCAAAGATATAAGAATATTCACAAATCTCTTAATAAGATTTCACATTTTCAAAAGTATATTTAAATGGGTTAAAAACAAATGTTATTAGAATATTATTACTATAAACCTAAAACATTTTACACTTGTCATTATTTATAAACCATTCTTTTTAAAATTCCAATTACATCTACACTTATTCAATAAGGTAATGTAGTTTTAATTAACTTCTCAAAAACCATTCATTATAACTTAAGGTTATAACAAAACCACTTTTAGCCTTTAATAAATTACTTAACTTACTTTTCCAAAATTATATACATAATACTTTAAAAATACATATAAATAGGTTTTAATTATCTATATAGAATATTACTTTAAAATAACAACTTCAGATTTAACAAAAGTTATAAAAAAAGCATGTTTTATATTTAAAACCCTTTACTTTAAAATTTCATGAATAATAAAAAAAAAATTAAAGTTCAAAACTATTTTAATATATTATAACTAATGCTATTAAACACTCCTAAAAAGATTGCAAAAAAATACTGTATAATTTATTTAAGAACTTCCAAAAAGCCATGTTATAAAAAGAATGTTTTACATTTATTAAACCTTATACTACAATAATTCATAATTAATTATTAAAATTATATTTAAACTTCAAACTACTTTTGAAATACTCTAATATACATTATTAAACACTTATAAAAAGACTGTAGAAAAATACTTTAATCAAATGTTATTTTAAAACCATTTAAAGTTTCAAACAACAAACAATTTTGAACCCATCAATGTTCGATTTCAAATTCAAAATGTTGCAGATTCCTGTTTATGCCATAAAACAAGTTTTAAACCCATCAATGTTCGATTTCATTTCCAACATCCTATCAAGAGACCTAAGGTCCAATTTAAAAAAATAAGTAATACACTCATAGTACATCATAACCAGGCTAAGAAACCCGTAAGTATAGTTTTCAAAATCATATTAAAAATCGCCGAACATAAGGCCTTTCAAAGTGCATCTATAGAGACTAATTCTCGCTTCTAACATTTACAACCTTGTTATATCATTTCTATAATTTTTCAAACTAATTCCTCGTCGTCCTATACTCTATTACAAGTGTAGATAACAACCAAAACATATACTTTTACAATATATTCACATACGGCCATATTGAACAAGTTGAACATAAGGGATTTGTGAAGTGCACTTATAGTCTCTATACTCACTTCAAACACTTTCAAACACACTTCAATGGCACATACAAACAAACCAAACATGTAAACACAAAATCTTGGCCATATTATATATTGTAGAGGGTACTAGAGGTGAGTAAACTCACCCCAAAACCAAGCTAACATAACCACATTCCACTAGAATCACATGCACACTTCCTACCATCACCAAACATCCAAAGCTTCCACATTTCCTTTCATTTTGCACAAGGCCATGCTCCATCTCCCTCAAATTGCTCATGGCCCAACATGCTCCCCCCTTTATGCCTCCTTTCCTTCATGATTTGAGTTGATATTCAATGTTTCTATGATGTGCTAAGACTTATACTTGAGTTTGGTGAAGTTTGGAGAAGATTTGAATTGATTAAAGATTAGTTAGTGAAGATAGAAATGGATTAACACAAAGTTTTTTCTACCTTTTTAATTTTGTAAAAGTGATTGATGTAACCTTAAGGGTGTATTTGTAGAGTTTGTTCAAGAGTTCACTACCACCTCCAAACCACATTGGAAGGTCACCAAGCATGCGCCCTCTTATGTACCTCTCTTTCCACCTCAAACCCCTTAGGAAATGTCTATTCACTATTCACCAAAATATCTCTTTTCCTAATCACTTGCTAATCTTTTACTATCCATATTTAGTTAGCCATAAATACTAAAATATTTTTAGTTGCTAATTAATTACACATTAATATATAAGGAAAACCTAAAAAGTTTGAACAACTTTTACCGAGTAAAATGTTGTTTATCTATAAAATGATTTTTCGGCACAATATTGATATTTCTTCGAACTAATTACCTTTTATACATTTTTCAAAAGCAAGTTTACCATCATTGGTTATTAATTAAAAGGGGTGAACAAGGTTATAAAATGCATTTAGTGGCAGTAAATCCAAGATTCAAATATTTAAATAATTTAGATATTTGAATAGGAAGTGTTCGAAATTCTGGGTCGTTACATTAAGCAATATTTTTCCCCTCAAGCCCATCTCTTTAAGTAGGGGTGGGCTTATCAAATCATGAAGATCCTATCGATTGGACCTTTTGCTTTGCATTTAATGTGTGCTACACATGACACTATTCCATTGGTTGAGACGGTTCACTTTTCCAAACATGGCGGGGCAACTCATGTTTCCAACATGTGCAATGTGACGATAGCATTGATTATGCCTTGACGATCAAACTATGTTTATCTTTTGAATTAGATGGATGTAATTAAGAGGATTGGTATATAAATACCCCTTCTCCTTCCTCTTCCCTTTTAGTTAAGCTTAAGAGAAACTCTACCATTAAAGACATCTGAAACTCCCAAAACTTTAAAGCTTTTCCTTTACTTCTTTTTGTAAAACAGTAGCATTTGTATCTTCTTTGATTCTTCCCTATGTTTTGAATAAAGGGCGTTTTTCCATGAAAAGATGGTTTTTGTTGTTTTGTTTTTTTGCTTCCATTTGAAGCATTTTTTTGAGTTTTATTCCATGCTATTGCTTGGCTGGAATCCACACTTTTTGGTCATCTTTTGGAGTCGATCGACCATCGCTGCCATGTTAGTGGAGATCAACCGACCTTGGTGAATTTTCCAACGACCTAGGATTTTTAGAAAATGTATTAGTGTTGGGCTGTTGTTTTTAACCCAAATTAATAGCCTTGGACTTCAAATAAAAAATAGAATAATATATACGGACCTTAAATCCTGCAACTTAGGTTTGGAGAGTTTCTTTGAGTAACGAACCGGCCTTCATTGGTTGCCCGACCCGAGCATGTCATAAAGATGGTTGTCTTGCTTTCCTTTTAAGGCGTTGCCCTTGGGTCTAAATAGTTTTAGGTGTTGGGGACTAGTATACTTAGGCCGCTTATATTTCAGATGACAACTTCTAGATCTACCTCGGCATGTGTCTCTGGCCTTAAAGCTTTTGAGATATTAGAGGAAAAGGTAAAATTGGCTAAGTGCCTGGCCAGTCATGGATGCAATTTCAAGATGGTTAGATACTACATGATTGCTGATTGGCCAGACCACACCCTCTTCGAAGCTTTTTTGCATGGTCTATAGGCTTGTTTAAAGTCGGGGTCATGCTACCTCTTCACCCCTACTTTGTTTCCATCCTCAATGCTTTTAGGCATGCCTCTGGTCAGGTTAATCCTAGTAGCTACCGATTTTTATGTAGGCTCTATGTCAATTGTGCAGATCTAAAGCATCTTGAGCCGATCGCTTAATTGGTCAACATTCTCTTTTGGTTACAGAAGGAAGCCAAGCATCCGACCAGTACTTATTTCCACTTTCATACAAACACTAAGCCCTTTGATTTTTAAGGCATTCTTAGCAGCCTTGCCCTAGTCTGGATGGGGAAGTATTTCTTCATCTCCCATAGGTCAACCAAGAACTAAGGAACATAAAATTCCAAATCCCTAGTAAGTTCTCTTTGTCATTCTCTTCTTTCCTCTATCTTTCCTTTGATTAACTTGTCCTTTGACAGGCATTCCTATCAATTCTTCCAGCTTTAACTTTGGAATGTTGAGTGATTATGTCTAACTATTGAAGGCGGCTGCTGATAATGTTCAGGATGTAAGGTCTTAGTAACCGATTGCTATCTCTACCGGATTGAGCGAGTGAGGGAACCCAAATAATAGTTGCAAAGCGAGTTGCCCTATCAAAGAAAACGACCAAAGCAAAGCGTGGTTACACCAAGATCACATTTTTGGATCCCCTAGCTTGGCCGATCAAAGATGAGAACTGGGTATATGAAAATGTTATTCATGGTGAGGGACCTGGAGAGTGGCAACAAGTTGATTAAGACAAGATGAGTGAAGTAGTGCCCTATGGGAAACTTTTGACCCACAACAGCTGGTTGACATCCTGAGTCCACAATATGGGATGTCGATCGTTGATTGAGATACTAAGGAGAGTTCCAAGGAAAGTAGTGTAGGAGGAGGGTTACAAGAACTATGCATTAGCAGGGACGTGGGTCCCTCCTTTGAGAAACATCCCACTTATGATCCTTTGTATCCTAGATATGATGTTGCGCCACTAGGTGACTCCCATATTCCAGGATTAATCAATCAAGTGTAGGCAGTTTAATCTCATCATGCTTGCCTCTTGTCAAAAGACAAGGTCGAACATGTTTGTAAGTAGTTAATTTACTTGCACTTGCATATTTTTTCTTGTACTTGAACTAATCATAATTTTTTGTTATTTCATTAGCCGATAAGCTCAACTTCGAAGCCTTTGATGCCCTCGATTCCACCACCATACTGTCGTGATTCCTGTACTTAAGGCACTTATGACGGGCCTAGAGATCATCGAGCTAACTTCCAACCTTGGGCCGAAGTTCCACCACTCCCTCGATAATATGGAATAAAGAAGCCGGCGGGGAGTTGTCCCAGGATGATTGCTCTTTTTTTCCAAGCATGCGCTTATTTATAATGTAGAGGGGATAGCCCAAGGGGAAGAGGCGGAGCCATTAGGGTGGGTATCTTTGGAGGTTAATCGAGTTTCGGACCATAAAGACTTGGATCGGCTCCTGAGGTCATTCCAACTCATGTCGATGGAAATTCTATCATCTACTCACCGGACCAAATCTAGTTGGAGCCTGCCCCAAGGAGTCCATGATTAATGCACATACACGGGTTGCCCTTCTCTTAAGCTTCTAAACTTGAATTTTTTTTCTTTTTAGAGCATTTTCTAATGCTGATTATTTAGGTCGCATATTGCTCCATCTGCATTAGGGACGTGTTGCTAGATCTTGAATAGGAGGTCGGGAAAAAGGAGTAGATTCAAAAAGGTGACCATAGAGGCTCTAGTGGTGGCCAAGGAAGCAGTAGTGGAGGCCAAGAAGGAGGAGACTAAGGTGAGGGATTTTGTGGAGAAGGTGGCCACGGATCTCAAGGAGAAGTTGGAGAAGACCGAGAAGGAGTTTGAAGTACCATGGAATGGCCCAAACCGACATACAATTGAATGTTGGTCATTTGTTAAGGTTGAGGCTGCTTTAGTGGCAAAGACATATAGAGGAATCGACTAAAAAACATGGCGAAGGCCATGTTTAGGGAAAAGTATCACCTACCGCCTCCATTGGCAACTTAAACGCAGAGGTCCTCGCCGTGACCTAAGCCAAGGTGGCTGCCGAGTTGAAGGTAGCTAGGTTGGCCGCGTAGGCCACTTTGACAAAGGAGTAGATTGACTCCTTGGCTAGGTCAGGTTATGGGCCATCTTTGTAAATATCCTTGTAAATATGTTTCTGTAATCTTTTTGTAAGCCCAACAGGGTGGGTTATGTCCCCGCATTTTAGGTAGGAATGGCTAGATTCATTTATCTTGTGAAATTTGTCTAGGTATTTTCTTTTAAACCCTTTCTTGCTTGTCTGTGCTTGAATAGTAAGGTAGCGTACTTTGAGTAGTCCATGGTCCCTGCATTATCTGCACTTGAACATTTTCATAAGATAGATAAATAATAGCGTATGGTAATGAGACAGTTGGTGAATGCGGCCTGATCATGTGAACCATGTAAACTTATTTTATGTAGGACAAATCAATAAAGGCCAATCGTGGTTGGATAAGAAGCCTGATCGTGGTTAAACATGGAGGTGGTCACTTATGGTCGACCAATTTGTGTTTGATGTTGTCGAGTGGTCTCGATACGAACCAAAGCACTGAGTGGCTCGAGGGTTCTCGTAGATGATGCACGATAAGATTGAGTGGTAAGCAATAATGGTGTAAACTGAAGTGTTTAGTGGCTTGAGTGTTCTCTTGGGTGATACGTAGCCAATTGATAGGTGGGGTGGTCCCGACATGAACCAAAGCACTAAGTGACCCGATGGTTTTCTTATGTAACACGCGATAGGATTGTGAAGTGGGTGGTCCTAACATGAATTAGAGCACTGGGTGGCTTGAGGGTTTTCTTGGGTGACACATGACCAGATTGAGTGGTAAGCGGTCCTGGCACTAACTGGAGCATTGAGTGCTCAAGGGTTCTTCCAAGTGACATGCAACCACTTGATAGATGGGGGCAGTCTCGGCATGAACAAGAGCATTGATTGGCTCGAGGGTTCTCCTAGGTGACCCATGGTAGAATTGGGTGGTAGGTAGTCCTGGCACGAACCGGAGTGCTAAGTGGTTCAAGCGTTCTCCTCGGTGATGCATGTTATTTTTGAGTGTCAAACGGTCTCGGCATGAACTGGAGCTCTTAGTAGCTCGAGGGTTCTTCTGGGTGACTTGCGACCAATTGATATGGTGGCCGGCTTATTCATATGCTAGCGCACTATGAATTCTGAACCTCGGCGTTACTCTGGGTAATAGCTCTAGTCTCGATAACGGTGCCACGTTCTGTAGAAAGGACGGACGACATCATGGGCAAAGGAATCAGGACCGTTGTGTCGAGCTTCTGGTCATCGATGCATCCTGATACGAAGGGGAGAGATATCTCATCTAAACTCAACGGGGCAGTTTGGCAGTCCCAAACAAAAAAGTAAATGCATGATAATTCTACCTTTTTGGATAACCAACCGACAAGGAGGGAAGCTGGCTCGCATAGTCCTTGGAGGTAGAGATCGACAGTCCTAAAGCAAGGAAGTAAACACATATTAACTTACCATTCACTATATATCCTATAATGGTGGCAGTCCACGAATAAAGAAGTGAATGCATGGTAACTCAACATCGTTGGATAGCCAGCCGACAAAAAGGGGAGTGTGGTCTCCAAGCTAGGAAGTAAGCACAAATGACTCACCATCACCGGATAGCCGTGGAGCTCAGTTCACCACATGTCATTGCTAAGTCAAGAGATGAGACTAACAACACTGGCGATCGTGTTACCATTAGTCTCACGGTCATTAGAGTTGGTAAAAATTTTCTCACTATTAGGATTATACATGGCTTAAAAAATGAAAACAGTGTAAAGAATAAAAAGTGAAGAAAGGGAAGAGCTTTTAGGGGAGGGCCCGCTTTCTAGTGCTAAAACGTTGACTAAAAATTTAGTTTACCTTGAAATTATGTTTAGGAGGTGATATTAGCAAAGGTTACCTAGTAATATCTTTAAGTAAAATGAGGAAATAAAATAGGTGAAACATAAAGAGACAAGATTTAGAGTTGTTCGATCTAAGTTGATCTATGCCTACTTTGAGGAATTCCATATTACTTTGCTTCTCTTACAATCACTTAGATTATAAGAGATAATAACAAGAAAGTAAATGCTTGAGAGCTTGTGTTTTTCAACCTTTGTAAGAATGTAAGCCTCGGTCTATTTATAGCTATTGGAATTGGTGCTTGATAGCTACCATTGCATTATTATGGCCTAGAAATCACTCTAAGCCATTGATAGGCATACACGGTTGATGTGAATGCCAGCAATAATGCCAAATAGCTCATGTGGTGTAGATGATGATAACTGGTGGGCCATACTGTGAGCTTGCTTGGAGTAGGGATTAGCGATGTGGGATTAGGGAGTAGTTGTTACATAGGTGCTTTGGTGGTAGCAAAGGACATGGAGTGGTTACTACATAGTGATGCTTTTATTAGATGAACAGTGTCGTTTATACCAGTCTTGTCATAGGAACAGTTCAAGTGAAGTTTCTTTAGATAGTGGCGGTTGGTGCTTGCCATGGTTGTGTTTCCAAAGAAGCTGGTACGAATAGGCGGATGGTGTTGAAGACGGGCGAGGGTCGTTGATTGAATGGATGAGTAAGTCTACTCTTAAGGAGCATTTCATAAGCTAGGCCGCTCACGTACTACCGTCACCCATTGGTGTCTGCAGGGGCGATGTTTTTTCGATGCCCGTGATAGTGCTGAGCAGTATGTTCTTTGAGGGAGCCTTATCTGCTTGAGCCATCGGGGGGTAATGCTATGCAGGCGAGCCACGTACTAGTCTCTTGTGGTGCATGGGCGGGCCATTGCTATCCGAGCCAGGGCTGATCAGCATGTTGGATCAGGGGGGTACGTAGGCTGAAAGACAAGCCAAGGTGCATGGCACAGTAGTTAGTGGACTATTCGAACGATGCGGGTCAGACCACTATATGCTTGCGAGAAATTCGAATAATGACAAATTTATCCATCGATACAAATAATATCCAAACATAAATGTCTACAAAAATATCCAAACATAAATATACAAATAGTATCAATACTAAATAATCCCAAGCACACTGACCATAATCATTATCGTCATAATAAGATGTCTACTATTGCATAAATGAATTAGTGAGTTTTCCAAGTTTCTACTCCAGTTTATCTATATGTTCCCTTTTGCATCTCTTTTCTTCTTTTACATCACTTAATTTAGAACCCCTTAAGATCTCTACATTTAACAAAAAAAATTTGTTAATAATAATAAATTTATTATTTTGAAAATTGTATTTGTGTCTTAGAACTATTATAGATAAATGTATTGGACTTTAATATTCTTTTCCATACAAAACATGAACCAAAATCTTTTATTAATCTATAGCTTAACTCAAATAAATTATTTTATTTATTGAAATAAAATGTATAATTTAACTTATATATTTATTAATTTATGGAGTGATTTAACTTATTTATTTGTTTAATTTATTGAATGGTTTAACAAAGATGTAAAATTTAAGTTATACATTTGTTTAATTTATCTAGTATCATTATTCAATTTATTGAAACAAAATGTAATATATATAACTGTTTAATTTATTGAATTAAAATGTATAATTTAACTTATATTTTTTTACTTGACTTATATGTTTGTTTAATTAATTGAAAAACAGTAATATATACATTTAATTTATTGAAAAAATGTATAATTTAACTTTAACTGGAAAAAGAAGTTATATGTGAAAAATATTTATTAACCACAAATATATACAACATCAAAAAAATAAGGTAAATATGTATTTTCGTAAGTTAAAATTCCAATTTTTAATATTCTTCTTGCTTTATTATTTTTGTTCCACTTTATATTTATTACTCACTCCCATTTATTATTTAAATGATGATTTATAACATCAAGTAGAAAATGAGGATTAAGTTAAATAATTATACTAAGAATGCGCATAAAATACATACATACATACATACATATATACACATATGGTTATTGGGATTTATAACCAATATATACATACATATAGAACACTATGTATATATGGTTTTGTATACATAAATAATTAATTTAATACGTCTAAACGATTGTTTAAGCTATTACCTTTAGAATATTGTTGTAGTTGGGCTTATGATCTACCCTTTTGGCAACAAATTTACTGAGTGCATAAAATAATGCTTCATCCACTTCTAGTTATCTCTACACCTTTGCATAGAAGCTCCAAAATCCTAGCTTACTAGTTTGCTTAAGGTATATTTTACGTATTGATTAGAATTTTATACATATGTATATATGTAAAAATTATTTAAATGTAGTTTTGTAGATAACTTATCACAAACTTTATGGAAGCATCATCTACCCAACTGTTTGCAGTGGACCCATCCGATGACTCAATCTTATGAGTTCTATAATAGACTTGTCAAGATGTAGGCTCATTGTGCTGCTCTTTATAATGAAATTTTATTTGAGTAAATTACCATACAAACATATTAAATAGTTAAATATATAACAGATTGTTATAATGGTATGCAGATGATCTAAAGCCACCGCTATGAAACCTGGGATTTCTATTCCTAATCTCGGCATTTTGTTCGGCTTTCTTTTTGTGGTCCTATGTTTTCCAATACGTCAAGAACTGCAGGTATATCTCCTAGGTAAGAGTTTGATGCTTTTTGTCATTCTTGCGCATACCATATGTCCATTGCCGATATTTGTGGACTGCTTTGGATGCCCAAGCCTTTTACAAATGCCTTAGAAATGTTATCTTTCCAAGCAATTTCTTCTGCAAATGCAAACCAAATATATTATGAATAAAATAAAATACATATTATATAGCATGTTGTGTAGTAAAATTATTTTACCATAAACTCCTAAAATATGACTTTCTTCGCGTCATGGGGAATGTCAGAAAATATGGGCCATAATGTCATGATCCATGCAAGCATTCCTTCACAGATGACATTGGATATGGTGCTACTGTTGTAATCATAAATATATATATATATATATATATGTGTGTGTATATATATCTATGTGTGTATTTAGTTAGTAAATTAATGTATATACATGTATGTATGTATATCTTAGTAAAAGATATTATCATGGCAACTGTGTCTGTAAATGTGCGTACCAATGTTACTGTGTATGTATGATTGTTTTTTTTATTCAAATAAGTAATTACTCACCTCACTTCTCATTTTTCTCCAAACCATCAACTCGTTGGATGGTGGAAGAGTCAGCCTCAGACGCAAGGGTCAATGGTCCAGTAACACCAACATATGCGTCCATCTGAATAAAAGGAATATATGTTTTTTAATCATAAACGGGATTCTGGATGCAATGGGATATGCCCTGAAATCTAATTCCAAAGTATGTTAAAATTTATTATTATCCTATTTATGTAAAATTACAATTTTACCCTTGTTAATATTTCAAAATTTATTATTAAATTTTTTTGAGGTGTTACATTCTACCCCTATGAAAGGATATCGTCTCTGAAATCTCTAAGGACATAAAAATGCAACTCACTCTGAAAAAACAGTATCTACAACCATCTACTCAGCCACCAACCACTAGTAAACACTATCCTTAAATTCTAAATTTATAATGCAGTATGTACACATAGGTATGGGCATACAGGTAATGCAAGATTAGGCAGTCTCCTAAACTAGTCAACCTATTGAAATGCAAGTGCTTATGGCATGTATCCAAAATGTGCGCAACGTCCTATATATGCACACTTGCAATTCTATATGGATAATTGGCCATTCAATAAATAGGCAAAATGAGAAAACAATTAGGCATACAAACTAACATAATAAATAGAACATGGTGATGTATGACATAAGTCAACATGAACATATTGGCATATATATGCAGTACTAACTAATAAAATACATCCAGTAGCAACCAATATCCAAAACATGTCCTAATGACCTGTTCACATCCATGCCTAGCATCCATAAACACCTGCCTATGGAGTATACTAAGATAAATACTACACATTCTAGCAATCATACAAACTTAAATATAATCTTACTAGAAAAGTGCTTTGGATGGGTAGCTCGAATTTTCTCCTTGGGTTCCCAAGTACTCTCAACTGGATAATCTCCTAACTGGACTCTAACAAATCTAATTACTTTATTACGGAGTTATGTTGTCTCATGCTCAACAATGCAGGTTTGTGCACAATGAACAAGTGACTCTCTCTCCATTTCAACTTCTTCTAACTCGACTCGACCACAGTGCTAAATCATGTAAAAAAATTGGCAACTGTGACACACGAAAAACATTATGAATCTCCGCTAGGTTTTCACGAAACTCTACTCTATACTCTTTCCAAAATCATAAATGGCCCTATAAACCTCGATGCTAACTTTCCTTAATTACCAAACCTCATAACGTGTCTAAGTGGTAAGACCTTCACAAAGACCATGTCGCCCATGCTAACTCCAACTCCAAGCATATCCTATAAACATATGATTTTTGTTTGTCCTATGCAGTCTTCATCCTCCTACATATTAAATCATCTTTCTCCAAAGTCTCTCTAATCATGTTTGGTACAAGAATGATTCTATTCGCATTATCCTACCAACAAGAATGAGATCTCATGGCCTCCCATACAACGCCTCGAACGGTGCCATTTCAATACTTGCTTGATAGCTGTTATTATATGCAAACTCTAATAATGGCAAGTGATCCTCCCATAAACTTCCAAAATCCAAAATACACATCTATAAAAATTGCTTCAATGGTTGATTCACCCTCGGTCTAATTGTTACATCCCCTATTTTGAGGCCCGAGACTAAGCGCTACAGATGCTGCAGTCATCATTAATATTAATTCTCGGTGATAAAATGAGATTAGTTAACCATATATGTAAAATCAAGAGCACATAAATATGAAACTTTTAAAACACATTTCATTAATAATTTTCACATTCATTACATAATCCCATCGATTCCTCGTTCAGAGAAAATATAATAATTACAAATATATTCCAAGAGCGACATATGAAGATGACCCATTGGGTGATCAAAGTCTAACTACTTGACAGTTATAATTTCTTTCATTACATCCATTCAAACAAAGTATAAACTTCAAACAATGCAACAGAAATAAACTGCTAATATTAGGTTGCCTCCTGCACATGTCCGAAAGCTTATTTGTCTAACCTGAAATCCCTACTTTCGAACTACTCAAATGAGTACCTGAGAGTTTAAGGGGAAAAACAAAACTTTGGTCATATAAAAAGTCCGGTGTGATTAATAATATACCATCTCGAACCAAAAACAGATATCTAGTGGGACCACGTTGTAGAACAGAATGGGTTTTCCCCACACCAATATCTAATCAAATATGTCAATCTGAACAAAAATCATGCACCTGCAACCACAATGGTTAAAACAAAACATGATATGATCATATGGATACAATATAGGTAAATATGACTAGTCTATCATTAAAGGGTTATGCATTCCCAAAGTATTCCCAACCCATAAAATGGACTATGTAACACCCTTAATTTTGATTAACATTAGTTAGGATATTTAATTAGATAAATAAAATAATGTAAAATGGTAAGGATATTGAGATTTGATAATTAATATGGGTCATGCCTAATGAATGAACTGATAAGAATAATTAAACTCTAAATAAGAAGGAGGAATATAGGTTAAGGGAAAAATAGGAAAAATTACATTTCCTAACCATATATCCTTATCTTTCCCTCTCTTTCATTTCATTTACATCCACCAAATATCGTAAAATAATAAGGCCGGCCACTAAAAGAGAGAAAGAAAGAAGAAAACCTTAAGAAATAAAGAGTAAAGCTTAGGGGAATCAATCAAAACTCAACTCTCATTCTTCTTCATCAAATCAAGGTGAATAATAGTTATGCATCTCAAGTTTTATCCACTATTTTTGATTTTAAGTATGAACCTAAATCTTTTGCTTGCACTATGTCATACTGTAATAGTTTGGACAATTATATGCTAAAATGATGAATTATAGGATTTATTATGGAATTATTTAATATGTTTTAATTGTGAAAACCTAGTTTTTGATACCAAACGATTCGAGAATTTGATATGATGATTAAAACATTATTTTATAAGTGGGGCTTTTATTTCATAATTTTCCAAAAGTATGAATTTATTATGAATTTTTAAGTGGAGAAAATGGGATTATTTTGGGTTTTAATTATTAAAAAATAATTAAATAAAGTTTTTGGCATTGAAATTTTTATATGTTAAAGAATATGGTAAATCTGATTTAATGTGATTTTTGGGGATTATTCCCAAGTGTTTATGATTTATTACGAATTGTTTGGGCTAGAAAAGCCTAATTATTATATTAAAATATTAATATAAAAGATATGGTTTGCAAATGTTTTGGGAATGATAAATCTGGTAAACGGTAGATTCTTGAAAAGAATTTTGATAAAGTATTTGTTAACCAATGAGATTTTGACAAACAATCAGAATTGGTAAAAAGAAATTATTTTATTAGTAATAAAACAGTTTTCATATTAATTACGGCTTTGCCACGCTGAAGGTCATGATGCCGCACTGTATTCAGCTGCGTCTATGGTCTTCAAAGTTAATCACTGGCGATACATAGGATATCAATTTCGGTTGATATGGAATGGATCGGGTTGATTGGGGTAGGAAGCATAACATCAAGGTCGACATCGATACCCTCGGTGTAAGTGATGCCGCTTGTCTCCAAACACGTTGACTCCACGTTTTACATAAAAGTTAGGATGCCGCTTATTTCTATAAAGTCGCCGACTCCATAAGGTAGCTATGCTGCTTGTTTTGATTCCGCTTATTTCTATAAAGACGCTGACCCTATTACTTTCGAAGTGATCTATGATGACGATAATGATGTTGCATTTCTCTTTAAGGCATTGGTGTCGCCGGTCATCAAAGCCATCGATCCTATAACTCTAAGTTTTAAGGTTTTAATTCTGTACAAACCATTAGTGATGCCGCTTGTAGTCGGCAACCTATACATGCGAAGTAAACTATTTTGGAATCTATGACCCTGTGTTCTATTAATTAAGGGTTTTAACATGACTTTCGATATTAAAGAGGGGTGATGACCCCTAGTGGTGAGACTGGCGTCAAGTTTTATCAATGTTTAATGATTTTATGGTTTGGCTTTATAGCCTATGATTTCGAGGTGCTTCAACCTCTAAGTAATTTCAAACTTCATCAATATTGTTTTATAAAGGCATATATCATGGCATAAGTATTTTGAATAAAGTAAAGGGCCATATTTTCCTTGTTTTAAAGTAAGATTTCAAGGGTTAAATCATTTATAAAAGAAGTATGTTTTTGGAAATAAAAAGGGTGTTTAGCCTAGGATTTTACTAAAGAGATTACTGTTCTTATCACCTTTAGATAAACTGTGATAGGATGAATTGACTCCAAGATTAGAAAACCGGATGGGACTGGTGTAGGATAGCGCCCTATACTTTAGTTGTTAGCCCCTAGTTCATATTAGTCCATAATTCCAGTGCGTAGGGCTTTGTCACGGGTAAGATTAAAAGTAGGTTTACGCACAGAAAGGAACATGCAAGATGAGATAGGTTATTGGTGAGTTCGTAAAACCATTAGGATCAGAGTGACCCTAAGAATAGTAAGTTTCGAACTGACCGTCCAGTTGTGTTCTAATAGTATTCTAGAGAATTAGATATATCTGGTAGGCCCGAGTCAACCATAGGTTTGTAGTTACCCTGAGAAAACTATGATGTTGGAATAGATAATCCATTGATTTAGACAGATTGGTCATGATTACCCAGGTTGCATGCATGCATATTATCGTTTTATTGTCTATTTTAATCGCCGTGATCGTAGGAGTTTGATTTGTAAAAGATATAAATTTAAAGATTTTAGTGTGGGGAAAATCCATTCCACTCAGCGGCATGGTCTCATCAGATATCCATAAACGGAGATGGCATATTATTATTCACACCAGGCTTTTTGTCTAACTCGAAGTTTATGTTTTCCCTTTAAACTATCGGGTACTCAAAAATTTGATTTGATTAGGTCGGGAGTAAGGATTTACAGGTTATTTAGACTGGACGAATAGAGCTTCTAGAGACGTGCAAGAGGCAGATCTAGCTATGTAAGGGCTTATATATATACATATGTTATCTGTTGTGTTGAAATTTCATTTTGTTGTAATGTATGTAATGGCAGATATTATGACTGCTTAATAGTAAACTCTGATCAACCATGTGGGCATCTTCATATGTCGCTCTTGGAGTATTTTGTAATAATTATATGCTATCTCAACCCGAGCAACGTTTGGGATTATGTAATTAATATGAAATATTATCTTTGAAATGAAATGAGAAATTTTTTTCGAAATTGTGTTTAAGAAAATTTCATATTCTTGTGCTTCTTATGTTATTGTTACAATTAACATTACCGCATCTTGTCATCGGAAATTAATATTATAGATGACTACAGCATCTGTAGCGCTTAGTTTCGGGCCTCATAATGGGGGATGTTACAAACTATCTATCCCAGATTATAGTTTTCTTAGGGTCACTATGAACCAAATGGTTTTGTAGGCCAACCAATAACCTATCTGGCTAACTTTTCCTGAAACGTAACCAGATATACCAAAATCTTCAAATACAGTTATGAGGTCTCTACATGCGATTAGGAGAAACTTGGACTTTCTGTCCGAATCATAGTTTTCCTAGGGTCACTATGAATTTAATGGTTTTGTAGGCCAACCAATAACATATTTCTATAAGCATATAGAGCTACGAGTTCCTTTCTATGCGTAAGCATCCTTTTAGTCTCATTACTGGCAAAGCCCTACGTATTGGAATCACAGACCTTTACCAACCGAGGGCTAACGGCTGAAACATAGGGCGGGATCCTACACTAGTCTTGCATTAATCTTATCTGGTTTTAACTTCATGAGTCATATTTCTTTGATCAGTTCAAGGCATCCTAACACAATTGATCTATCTGATCTCCTGGATGCAATTATACTCACTCAGGAGTTTAGTCTGACCATTGTGACTATGGGAACAACCTAACTAGTAATTATGTTCCTAAATCCTAAGATGCAATGTTGGATACTGTAGATGTGGATGTGACAAATGATCAAACATGTATTTAACAGATCAAATGATAACAAGAACATATAACTTCACTCACCAAAATATGTTCAATCAATAGTCACATTCTTTACAAAATTACTTAATTTTAAGTAATATTTCTTTTGGCAATATTCATGTAAAATTGGACTAAAAAACTATTTCATTTTCAGGAAATTATTATCAAGGACAAAATTTCTCAGCATTTTAGCCTCAAGGACAGACCTTCAGTATTTTAGCCTGAAGGACAACTTTCTTTAGGTATCAGTTTTTATAGTTTTTAGGTATCAGTTTGTAGTTATTGGTAGCAATTTTTAGGTATCAATTTTTAGTTCGGTAGCAGTTTTGAAAGAATGTTTATCCTTATAAATAATTTTGAAAGAATGTTTGTCCTCATGAATAATTTTTAGGAGAATGTTTGTCCTTGTGATTAAAATATTGAGGTCGTGTCCTTAAGGCTAAAAATATACAAATTTTTGTCCTTTAAAGTAATTCCCCCTTTCATTTCCTTGAAAACATTTATCTTCATAAGTGATTACACACTCAAAACCCGTTTTTAAAAACAAGGAAAACATAACCCTAACACATAGCCAAAATCTTGTGCTAAAGCACTAAAATCTTTACTTAGTTTTAGAAATATCTATTATCGAAATAGGGTTGTCGACCCTTTAAAATACAGGGCTATCGAGCCTCTAAAACATAGCTCTTGGTTATAAAACATACAACTACCATGCCACTAAAATATAGTTGTCAAGCCTCGATATCGTGCCTATAAAATTATACTATTTAGTTTATAAAACATATGGTTATTAAGCTGCTAAAACATAGATATTGAATATCTAAAGCATAGTGATTTGGGTTTGTGAAATATAAGGCTATTATGCCACGAAAACATAGATATCAAATAGCTACATGGTAGCTATCGAGTAACAAGAGACAGGAGGTATCGAGTTTAAAACATTTAGGGATGTCGAGCCTCGACACTTAAAGGTGCCGAACCCCTAAACACCCAAGGATGTCGAACTTTAAAAAGAATGGTGTTGAGTCTCGAAACCATATGGTTGCTGAGTCTCTAAAATACATAAGGTTACCAAACCCCTAAAAGTTTAAGAGTGCCAAGCCAAAAGAAGTTTTCGAGTTCGAAACCATGGGTTACCGAACCTCTACAACCATGAGGTATTGTATCCCTAAAGAAACTTGGTGTTTAATCTCTATATAAAGGCGAATGCATCACGTTGCAATCAAATAGTTATCGCATGTATCGGCCGTTATAATTGCCGAAGCTCAAGGACCTTAAGGAAATCGATCTTCTATACTATGGTGATAATGAAACTTCTGTAATTTATTCAAAAACCGATTTATCTCCCATTAAAGATAATACTTTCTAATAACTCTTGCCTCTTGTCAAATTATCATTGGCTAACAAAATACTTTTCATAATTTTTTTAGAAATTACCAGTATGTCATGTTCTACCTTCACAATCACTTTAACAAAACCCTTGTAATTAATATTATAATCTGATAGTAATTAAGAGTTTTCTAGAATAATAAATTCATAGAAATCATAACAATTAGGGAAAAATCCTCAAAAATCACTAAAAATCTGAATTTTCATCCTTTTCATATATAAAAATTTCGGGACCAAATTATTAATTTAATTATTTTTAATAATTAAAACCCTAAAATATACACATTTCCCTCTTAAGAAATTCATAAAATATTCATATGAACTTGGAAAATTATGAAATTGAAAACCCATTTCCAAAATAATGTTTTAAACAACATATTCAAATTTCAAGTCAATAGGAGATTTAAAATTTATGTTTTGCCTTTTAAACCCATTAGAATAATTTCATAAAATTCCAACAAATCATCATTCAATCCCATAATGATTTTATCAATCCAAACATGACATATTATCACAATCAATTTGGAAATCAATCATAAATTCGAGAATAAACATAAGCAAATGAGATGGTAACTATTATTCATCTTAGATTGGATAAGAGAGATTGAGATTTGATGTAGATTAATTCCCCTAAGCTTTGTCCTTTAAATTCCTTAGCTTTTCCTCTTCTCTTTCTCTAGGTTATGGTCGGCCTTGTTTTATGCTTTGTTTTTTTATTTAGAAAGTGAAATGAGAATGAATGAGAGAGGAAGGATTTAGGGAATGTAATAAGGAATTATTCCCATTATGCCCCCTCATTAATACCATTCTATTCTATGTTTTAAAACAATCTTATTAGCTGATAAATTAAAGCCTGACCCAAATTAGTTAACACATCTCATTCTCCTTAGCACCTCACATTATCCTATTTAATTTATTTAGTTAAATTCCCTAAATAATGTTAAAAAAATTAGGAGTGTTACAGGCTACCCCCTTAAAGAATTGCTTCCTTAAAATTACAACAAGGAAATCAACAAGCATATCAATCATGCAAATATGTATGACAAACACATAACAACAATACTAGCTATTTTGCTAGCTAAAAGTCTATATGACATATATAGAACATACCATCAAAACAACTCAGGATAAGTATCTCTAATTCTGTCTTCTACCTCCCAAGTACAGTCTTTATCATTGCCACCCCACTGGACTTTAACTAACCTGACTGTCTTGTTACTTAGTCTCTTCTCAACTCTTGCTACAACATAAACTGGTTGTCTAACAAAGTCATATCCGGTTCCACTACAAAATCTTCCAATACAGTTGGTGCAATAGTAGTCTTTGGATCATGCATACACTTTCTGAGAAGAGAAACATGAAAAATATTATGGACTCCTGCCAAACTATCAGTAACCCTATTCGGTAAGCAAGTTTCTCAATCCTTTCTATGCTAAGAAAGATACCAACATATCTCAGTGCCAATTTTCTTCACTTTCCAAACCGTACCACACCCTTCATCGGCGATACTTAACAAAAATACGGTCTCCAATTGAGAACTCTAAATCCTTACGCCTCTTATATGTGTAATTTTTCTGCCTAGACTGAGCTTCCTTCATCCTTGCTCGGATCAACTCAATCTTTTAAGTAGCTTCCCTCATTATATCTGGACCAAGAATCAATCTGTCTCCGGTCATTAACTAACATGCTGCTAATTTGCACGGCCTTTCTAAAGAGCTTTGAAAGGTACCACTCCTATACTAGTTTGATAACTATTATTATAGGAAAACTTGACTGAGTGCAAATGGTCCTCCCATGACAATTCAAAGTCTAGTAAACAATTCCTTAACAAATATTCAACAACTTTGTTAACTCTTTCCGTTTGTCCATCCGTTTGCAGATGGTAAGTAGTACTCATCTTCAACTTGGTATCTAACACTCCTTGTAGACTCTTCCAGAGTTCACTAGTGAACAAAGTATCTCTGTCATTGACTATACTACTCGGAATTCCACGCAGTCTTACAATATTCTTCGTAAACAACGTTGCCAAAGTACACGCCGTCCTTGTTGACTTAATGGGAATAAAGTGTGCACTCTTAGTTAATCTAACTACCAAGATCCAAATACTTTCATTTCCCATATTCGACCTTAGCAACACAGATAAAATCCATGGATATAGAATCCCATTTCCAAAATGGCACTTCTAAAGGTTGAAGCAATCCACTTGGTTTCTGATGCTCGGCTTTCACTTGCTGGCAATTCAAAAATTGTTTCACCCATAAGACTACATCTCTATTTATTCCTTCCCAAAAGAAACTCCACTTCATATCTGGATCCATTTTACTTCCTCCAGGATGAATAGTAAACATTGATCGATGACACTCTCTAAGAACTTCCTTCCTTAGGTTATGACATCTGGAATGCGCAATTATCCTTTTCTTCCTCAACCATCCATTCTGGTCAAGACTAAAACCTTTTAAATCATCAACCTTAGTTCCCTCTTCAAGTCTTCTAATCTGTTTAGCTAGCAATGGATCACCTCTTTGTTTAGAAGCAATTCTTTCGATCATTGTTGGTCGAATTTTGAAACGGGATAATATTGCAGCGTTCCGACTAGTACTAGCCGTTGACCTCAACCGCACACCATAAGTAGTCAATGAATCTAAATCTTTCCATTCTTCTAACATAGCTAACACCACACTCTAATGTTTCCTGCTAAGTACATCCGCAGCTTCATTTCCTCTCCCTGGCGAATACTCAATACCGAAATCATAAGGCGCAAAAATATCTAGCCACCTTTTTTGTCTCATATTCAACTCCTTCTGAGAGAATAAACATTTCAAATACTTATGATTCATAAATAACTCGAATCATTCTCCCAAAAGATAGTGTCTCCATACATTCAAAGAAAAGATTGTCGATGCCAACTTTAAATCAGGAGTCGGATATCTAACTTCATGTGGTCGAAGATGTGAAGAAGCGAAGGCAATTATTTTACCTCTTTGCATTAACACAACTCCTAACCGTGTCTCACATGCATCAGTATACACCACTAAATCTTGATTTCCATTTGGAACAACTAACACCGACACATTAGTCAATAAATGTTTCAGCTTTAAGAATGCTTCTTCACATTTATCGGTCCAAACAAACTTTACATCCTTCCTTGTTAGTTTAGTCATAGGTGCCGCTATACGAGAGAAATCCTTGATGAATCTCCAATAATAGCCAGCTAACCTCAGAAAACTACTTATCTTGGTCACAGTCTTGGGACTTT
The DNA here is from genome assembly GCA_030737815.1 of Allium fistulosum. Classification (NCBI taxonomy): domain Eukaryota; kingdom Viridiplantae; phylum Streptophyta; class Magnoliopsida; order Asparagales; family Amaryllidaceae; genus Allium; species Allium fistulosum. The sequence continues at coordinate 933,011,422 of CM060908.1, read as the reverse complement.
TCCAGCTATTAACAACTTCAATCTTAGCTGGATCTATTAATAACCCATTTTCTAAAACTACATAACCAAGGAACTTCACTTCTTTCTTCTGAAAAAGACATTTTGAAAACTTCGCTTTTAGTTGATGTTGCCTCAATGTTTCTAGCACTATTCTAAGATGAATCTCATGGTCTCGTTCATTCTTAGAATATATCAGAATGTCATTTATAAATACTAAAACAAATCTGTCCAAATGCTCTTGAAATATCCGGTTCATCAATTCCATATAGTAAGCATGTGCATTGGTCAGTCTAAAGGCATGCATAACCATTTATACGAACCATATCTTGTTCGAAACGACGTTAATGGAATGCTATCCTTCGCCACTCTTAATTGATGGAACCCTATTGCTAAATCCAATTGGGAAAATACCTTAGCTCCACTCAGTTGATCAAACAAATCATCTATTCTCAACAAAGGATACCGATTCTTTATCGTCTTCTCACTTAATTTACGACAGTTAATATTCATCCTTAATGACCCATCCGGTTTCTTCACGAACACCATGGCCGCTCCCCAAGGCGAACTGCTTGGTCTAATAAAATTCTTTCCTTCTAATTCCATCGGATGCACCTTTAATTCTTTCATCTCAGTCGGTGTCACTCTGCTAGGTGGTCTACTTATGGGTTCGGCTCTAGACATAAGACCTATTGAAACTCAAAAGCTCGTTTCGGTGGTAGTCCTGTAGCTGGCTCAAAAACATTCGCATATTCTCTTATAATGAAAACTCAATTCACCTCATCTTCCACTTCCATTGCACCCAATAAAGCACATACATCTAAAATCAAATTTTCTACTGAGTATATAATTCGATCACAGCTATTAGGGTGTCTTAATGATATCTCCCTATCCTGGAAAAATATCCTAGCATCATATCTGTTTAACCAATCCATACCCAAAATAATCTCAATGCCTATAAAATCAAACACATGTAAATTGCAAGTAAACGCATGACTTAATAGCTCAATTACTAAATGGTCACATTACATCCCAAGAGTTGCATAGTCTCCTGTTAGATTCGCAACCTTTAAGGAAGTAATAAGGTATGATGGTTCTGGATTTAACTTATCTACCAAACATTGCGAGATAAAAGAATGTGATGTGCTAGTATCATATAATACTTTAACATGTATGCCATGAATCAAAAGCTTACCTCCAGTCACAAACTTTCCTTTCTTTTCCGTAGTCAGTCTAAAAGCTGATGTTTCTAAAGCAAAAACTTTCCCTTTATCACCCTTATCTGGTTCTAAACATTCATTCTTGTAATGCCCCAGATGGTTGTATTTGTAATACTTTATGCCTTTCTTTCCCACAACCTTCTTTCAATCACCAGATCGACAATCATTAGCAAAATGCCCTTTCTTATTGCACTTAACGCAAACAACATTAGCCTTCCCTTTCTTAGTAGCTCCGCCCATCTGAGCTCCCTTCTTATTAAAGAACTTCTTCTACTTGCCTTGAAAGCCTTTAGTCTTCACAAGTTTGTCACTTCCAAATGTTAAAAGCATTTCTTCATTCCGTAACACCATCTCCACCACCACATCACATGGATCTCTGAGATACGACATTGTTGCCCTGGAAATCTCGGGCTTTAATCCACGAATGAACTTCATGCTCCTTTTAATCACAGTATCAATAGTAGCATATTTGGAAAACTCATCAAACTTAGTTGCAAACTCTAGTATAGACATCTCCTTGCTCCAATTCCATGAACTTCCTAAGAAAAGTTGATTTAGTTATCTCGGACAAAAGCCTTTCCTCAATTCTCCTTCTAAACCTAGCTCAAACCAAATTCTCCTCTGGTACTCCTATAGTCACACTGTTCCACCAATACAAAGTAGCTCCTTGCAACTGTCTAGATGCCAACCTTCTCTTCTACTCATCATTCAAGCCTAAGTTAGCAAAGATCCTTCCGCAGTGCAATAACCGATTCTCAACTTCAATGGAATTTTTCGTTCCTATAAAAGGTTTTCCTCTTATTCTGGTATAATCACAGCTCAACATGCTGCTAGCAGGTACCTCGAGATTAGCACCTCCCGCATTACCAGCATTTTCTCCCGCCAAACTAGTAGCTCCAGCTTGCATCATATTCATGAAGAATTGTAGTCCCTATATCCACTAGCGGTGTTCCACTACTCACTTTAGCATTTGCTTCTCGACCTAGATTCCTTCTAGAATTGGGTCAAACATTTCCATTAGTTGGGGTGCTTCGTTCACCTAGATTCACCCTTTCATTTACTGCTTCCATATCATGCTTTCTCATTTTCTACATACAAGTCTTCATAAGATATAAAAGAATAGTCTAAGAGAGAGAGGGGAGAAAAGAGATAGAATACATACTTATATATAGCAAATAACAAGTACGTTACTATAACATTATCCCATATTCCCAATCTTATTCTTTGATCTATTAGGATTATGTTTACAAAATCTTTTAAGTTTTATTTTATCATAATCATTTAAGTTTTACATAAACCTATGCTCCGATACCAAGTTGTAACATCCTCCATTTTGAGGCCCAAAACTAAATGCTACGAATGCTGCAATCATCCATAATATTAATTCTCGGTGACAAAATGAGATCATTTAATCGTATCAATAACACCAAGAGCACATGAATATGAAATTTTTTAAACACATTTCAATAATAATTTTCACATTCATTACATAATCCCATCGATTCCTCATTCAGAGAAAATATAATAATTACAAATATACTCCAAGAGCGACATATGAAGATGCCCTTTTGGATGATCGGAGTCTAACTACTTGGCGGTTGCAATTTCTATCACTACATCCTTTCAAACAAAGTATAAACTTCAAACAACATGGTGGTAATAAACTCTTAATGTTAGCTTGCCCCCTGAAAACCCTACTCCCGAACTGCTCAAATGAGTACCCAAGAGTTTAAAGGGAAAAACAAAAGCTTTGGTCAGACAAAAAGTCCGGTGTGAATAATAATATACCATCTCAAACCAAAAATAGATATCTAGTGAGACCATGCCATAGAACGGAATGTATTTTCCCTTCACTAGTATCTTATCAAATATGCCAATCTGAACAAAAATCATGCACCTGCAACCATAATGGTTAAAACAAAATATGATTTGATATATGCATGAAATATGGGTAACTATGACCGGTTTTTCATTAAAGGGTTATGCATTCCAAAAGTTTACCTAGCCCAAAAATGGACTATCTGTCTCAAATCATAGTTTTTCTAGGGTCACTATGAACCTAATGGTTTTGCAGGCCAACATATAACCTATCTGCTAACTCAGGCCAAAACATAACCAGATATACCAAAATCTCTAAATACGGTTAGGAGGTCTCCAAATATGGTTAGAAGGAAACTGGATTGTCTATTCGAATCATAGTTTTCCTAGGGTCACTATGAACTTAATGGTTTTGCAGACCAACTAATAACTTATTCCTATGAGCATATAAAGCTACGAGTTCCTTTTTATGCGTCAACATCCTTTAAGTCTCACTACTGACAAAGCCCTACGCACTGGAATTGCGGACCTTTACCAACCAGGGCTAACTGCTGAAGCATAAAGCGCGACCCTACACCAGTCCCACTTTAATTTTATCTTGTTTTAAATTCATGAATCATATTTCTTTGATCAGTTCAAGGCGTCCTAATACAATTGATCTATCAATCTCCTGGATGGAATTCTACTCACTCAGGAGTTTAGTCTGCCCATACTCACTATTAGAACAACCTAACTAGTGATTCCATTCCTAAATCACAAGATGTAATGTTCGGTAATGTAGATGTGCGTATGACAAATGATAAAACATGTAAATTTAACCGATCAAATGATAACAAGAACATATAACATCATTCATCAAAATATGTTCAATCACTAGTCACATCCTCCATAAAACACTTAATTTAAGTAATAATTCTTTTGGCAGTACTCATATAAAATTAGGCTAAAATGCTATTTCATTTCCTTGAGAACATTTATCTTTAGAAGTGATTATACATTCGAAACCTTTCTTTAAAAACAAGGAAAACATAGCCCACACACATAGCCAAAATCTTGTGCTGAAGCATCAACATCTTAACATAGCTTTCAAAACATCTATTATCGAAATAGGGTTGTCGACCCTTTAAAATACAAAGCTATTGAGCCTCTAAAACATAGCTCTTGGTTATAAAACATACAGCTACCGTGCCACTAAAATATAGTTCTTGAGTCTCTATATCGAGCCTATAAAATTATACCATCTGGTTTATAAAACATATGGTTATTAAGTCGCTAAAACATAGATTCGAACATCTAAAACATAGTGATTTTGGTTTGTGAAACATAAGGCTACTATACCGCAAAAACATAGATATCAATAGCTACATGGTAGTTATTGAGTAATAAAAGAAAGGAGGTATCGAGTTTAAAACATTTAGGGATGCTGAGCCTCTACACTTGAGGGTGTCGAACCACTGAAAACCTGAGGATGCTAAACTTTAAAAGAATGGTGTTGAGTCTCGAAACCATATGGTTGTCGAGCCTCTAAAATACATAAGGGTACCGAACCTCTGAAGTTTTAAGAGCGCCGAGCCAAAAGAAGTTGTCGAGTTTCAAAACTATGGGTTGTCGAACCTCTACAACCATGAGGTATCGTGTCCATTAAAGACCCTTGGTGTCGAATCTCTATACAAAGGCGGATACATCACATAGCCATCAAATAGTTATCGCATATATCGGTCATTATAGTTGCCAAATCTCTAGGGCCTAGAGGTATCGATCCTCTATACTATGGTGATAATGGCACTTTTATACATTATTCAAAAACTAATTTATTTGCCTTTAAAGAAAATACTTTCTAACAACACCGGTCTCTTGTCAAATTATCATTGGCTAACAAAATATTTTTCATAATCTTTTCAGAAATTACCAGAAGGTCAAGTTCTACCTTCTCAATCACCTTAACAAAACCCTATTAATTAATATTATTATATCACATTAATTAACGCTTTTTTAGAATAATAAATTCATAGAAAATCATAACAATTAGGGGAAAATCCCCAAAAATCATTATAAATCCGAATTTCCATCGTCTTCCATATATAAAAATTTCGAGACGAAAATATTAACTTAATTATTTTTAATAATTAAAACCCGAAAATATATACATTTTCCTCTTAGGAAGTACATAAAATATTCATATGAACTTCGAAAATCATGAAATTGAAAATCCATCTCCAAAATAATATTTTACACAACATATTCAAATTTCAAGTCAATATGAGAAAAAAACTTAGGTTTTGCCTTTAAAACCCATTAGAAAAATTTCATAAAATTCCAACAAATCATCATTCAATCCCATAATGATATTATCAATCCAAACATGACATATTATCACAGTCAATTTGAAAATCAATCATAAATCCAAGAATAAACATAAGCAAATGAGATGGTAACTATTATTCACCTTAGATTGGATAAGAGAGATTGAGATTTGATGTAGATTAATTCTTCTAATCTTTTCCCTTTAAATTCCTTAACTTTTCATCTTCTCTTTCTCCAAGTTATGCGGCCTTGTTTTGATTTTAGAAAGTGAAATGACAATGAATGGGAGAGGAAGGCTTTAGGGAATGAAATAAGGAGTTATTCCCATTATGCCCCTCTCGTTAATCTCCTTCTATTCTGTGTTTTAAAACAATCTTATTAATTGATTAATTAAAGCTTGACCCAAATTAGTTAAATCTCATTCTCCTTATCACATCATATTATTCTATTTAATTTATCTAATTAAATTCCCTGAATAATGTTAAACAAAAATTAGGAGTGTTACACTATCCGTCTGTCTATGGATGATATGCGATACTCAAATTTATTTCAGTGCACATGGCCTCTTGAAGACTTATCCAAAATTCACCGCTGAAAAGTGGATCTCGGTCACTAACAATACTAGAAGGAACTCCATGCAAACGATCTATCATCCTTGCATATAAGTTTGCCAAAGATACAACTAGATACCTTTACTCTTTGACAAGTCTTGCACTTGAAAACAAACTCTGCTACATGTCTTTTTTGGCTAGTAAAACACTCTTTTCACAGCACGGTACATTTTTCATCACGAGATGAATAATCGTCTTAGAATGATAGGACTCTCCTAGTACCATTTCCACTAACTCTTTAAAGAGGAACACACAACCTACCATCTCTTCACAACCATCCTCTTGAACCAATGGAATAATAGTCCAAATGACTCGAATCTTCTCTACTATTCGGCTTCTTAAAAATACCCATTAACTCTTTGTCTTGCTTCTGACTTCAACCAATACGGTCCATAAGTCAGGATGAACATCTAAAGTTGGCAACAGTCCCAGTGTAAGGTCCACTGAAGGTCGGAAATAAAATGTAGAAATGAACTCCAAGTGCTTCCATTCCAAAAATATAGGGCTTATCATTTCATGCTTTCTACTCAAGGCATGAACTACAACATTGCCTTTGCCTAGAGTATATGAGATACTAAAATCAAATGATGCTAAGAACACCATCCACCTCTACCAGAAGATAATGCCTCCAATACTTGAGGGCAAAAGTAATAGCTGCTAACTCAAGATCATGAGCAAGATTGCTTCTCTCATGTAATTTAACTATCGACCAGCGTAACAAACAATTTTATCCTCCTACATCAAAATAGTGTCTAGTCTTGTACCACAAGCACTGGTATATTACTGCAAATGCTTTTAAACAATCAAGGAGTGTTAAAATAGGTGCCTTGTCAACAACTTCATTAGCTTAATAAAAGAGGGTCTACACTCCGAGTTCTACGATAAAACTAAGTTCTTCTTGGTAAGACGTGTCAACGGTGTGGAAATTTTTGCAAAGTCTTTAATGAACTTCATATAATACCCCGCTAAACCTCACCATCATAGCATTCTTCGACACATGCCAATTATATGCGTACCAAGATTACCGATGACCCATGCTCGAAAACAACATGTCTTAGAAAGCAAACTCCTTGCGCCAAAAGTGGCATTTGGAAAAAATTTCCTTTAGTTTATGTCTACGAAGAGTATTGAGCACTTCACCTAAATGTTACTTGTGCTCTTTCTTGCTTTGTGAATATAGAAGTATATCTTCGATAAATATAACCACGAACTTATTCAACAACCCTTTATAGACACGATTCATAAGGTCAACGAAATATGATGGTGCATTTCAGTCCAAATGGCATGACTAACCACTCGTAACATCCGTTGTGTGTACAAAAAGCAGTTTTCTAAATACTATCCTTGACCATACCCAGCTGATGGAATCCGATAGCCAAGTCAAGATGAGAGAATATATTTTCTCCAACTAACTGATCAAACAGATCATCTATTCATGATAGTGGATAACAATTCTTCTCTATTAGCTTATTCAGCCCATGATAATCGATGCAAATCCATAAAGAGACATCTGCTTTAGTAAAAAAGACTATATGTGCTCCCCATTTCAAAGTACTTTTCCGAATAAAACCTTTTTCCAACAGCTCATTCACCATTTTATTTAGCTCGCGCCTTTCTCTAGGAGCCATATGTCTAAGGGGTAAGGCAATAGATCTAACATGGTCCTCTAGATAAATTCTAAATTCAATCTCTCGATAAGGAGGAAGATCAAAAACTATGGTAAAGACATCTGGGAAGTCATGAACTATAACTCCTCAAGTGATAAGTTTAGGGAATACAGGTAACTCAATATAACTGAACTTTCGGGAATAGTAAACCCTTAAGATGCAGCCACTACAATTACCCAAACAAACTACTTTCCTATCATAATCTAATACTTCTCCATACATAGTCATCCAGTCCATCCTCAAAATTAAACAAACCCAAAATATACCAAAATGAAAGCATGCAGTTGAATTTGACACCCAAAATATACAATTACAGACCCTTACAAATCATGGATAAATGAATCAATCCTTCAATAGGGTTCGACACTATAATAAGATTTGTATCTATACTAGTCTCTAAGTGCAATTCATGTTCTAGTTTACATGAAATAAATGAATCTGGTGCTCCAATGTCAAATAAAGTGTGAATAAATAAATTAGAGAGAGTCAACACACCTTCTACAATGACATTCTTTCTCTTTTCCACAATTGGGGTTATGCTCGAGCTTGGAAAAACATTAAGTGCATAAGCTAGAACCACTTGGGTAGCGGTCTTAGGTGTGGGTCGAAAATTCCATCCTCATGTGCCTAAATTAGTTGTAGTTGTAGCATTTGACCTTCAAAAGTTTCACTCTGCAATCCTTTGCTGCATGCCCCCTTTTATTGTACCTCCTACATCTAATTTCTTATTTCTTTACCCTGCCCTAAGCCCCCATTCCACATTTACATTGATTTTGCTGAATTGGCTTCCATACTACCCTTTTAGGTCCGTCCTTAGCAATAGAATTCGGTAGTGCCATATCAACCAAGCTCTCAAAGGTAAATCTAGTAGGTACAGGGCTTAAAGCAATATACCTAAAAGACGAATTTAACTTCTTAGCAAAAAAATTCGCCTTTTTCACAAGTGTATTGATAAGTTCTAGTCCATACTTTGTCGGATGATTGAACTCTTTGACGTATTCCTTAACATTGGGGGCACCTTGCTCCAAATGGATGAACTTCTCTGGCACCACTCCCCATTTGGCCTCGATATAACCTTAGTGTCAAAGCGCCTCTTAAAATCGGTTCAAGTAATCCTAACATCATCTGCCTCATCAACGACAATATCCTACTAGTTCAAGGCCTCCCCTTACAAGTGCCACCAAACCTAACCATCTCTTCATCCTATCCTCCCACCCATCATAGCAAATATCCAATCATAATTCCTCAACCATTCCCATGTCTCACCAAATGATTTAGTCCCAAAATAATTCTTTCAAGCTAGACTCAGGAAATCCGACATAGCTTAGGGAAGTCCAAAGTAAGCGGAGGAGCTAGGGCTGCACTTTGTGCTTATACTATGAGTCCTTCATTGGCTTGAGTTCAATCTGGCATCTAGCTTGTAGATACCGACAGAATCATATCAGGACGTTCATGCCCAGACTATCAGCTACTTCACCAGAACCACTTTCAGTTTGATTGCTCATCCCACTTATTTGTGATTATGAATTATTAGCAACTTTCCTTAAGTAGTTTTAAGCACCACTGGAATATGAGGGTGTGTTTGTGTTATACTTATATTTATATACATATAATAATTTTTGAAAATATACAAGTACATTCTCTCAATACGTGCCTAATCCTAAAGGAATCCTAAACCCAAGGTCTGATACCAGCTATAACAAATCGCACCTCCAAACACACTGATCTAAAGCCCAAAAATGGCATTTGGACTTAGGTCATGCCAAGAAGTAGGAATTGTTAGGTTTTTATAGTTTACATGATATAAAGACGATGGGATCTTAAACATTTTTACATTTTCAAATCTCACAACTGAAGAAAATAAAATATAAGTACTAAAAATAACCTAAAGTAATGCAATCTCAAGATAATCGTAGTACATACAATAACAAAAAAATAGAATTCCCAAATAACAACATAATAAAAGCTCGCCTAATAGATAAAGTAAGGTACATAGAAGAATGTTTATAAATAGATAAATCTCCATGCGTCATGTTGTTATCTCCATGCACCTTTTCCAGTTCACCTTACCTTCCACCTTGTCCTCCTGTAATATATATATATATATATATATATATATATATATATAAAGGGGGAGAAAAGAAGGTGATCGGGTAAGGTCTAATGTGAATGAATTGTATAACTAGTGTATGGTATTTACATGTAATTAAAATTTCTTTATAGCCTATATGACTTAGGGTGTTCATTTTTGTTCGTGGACTATGTATAAGGAACTAGTCAATCTATACACTAAGGTGCAATAATCCTTAGTGTACCTAACCATACATCAAGATAACGTCTTAAATGATGAACCACCCAATGAAGACACTATGTAGACAATCATCCCTAATGTCAATCCCTAATATACGGTCTCGATAGTCAATATACCCTGTTGAGTATACCTTATAATGCCCGAACCTTTACTACCCCAAAAGCGTTAAGCAATCTCCTTGTTAACGTCCATTGTCCTATGCATAACACTAGGTATACATTACAATATTTGAGCGCATGTGCCCCTAAAACATTGGGTAACCTTCTTGTTAGTGCTTGATATCCTAAAGTCTATGCATAACATTGGGTATACATCAAAATGCCTGAACCCACCCTCCCCTGAGCATTGAGTAACCACTTCACTAGTGCCCGAACTATGCACAACATCGAGCATACATTACAATGCCTGAGCCCACTTGCCCCTAAAGCATCGAGTAACCTCATCGCCAGTGCCCGTATGCTCTAAAGAATTTAATTGTGAAAGAATCGCATATCGCATCGAGTGTCATGGAAACAACCTACCACCTAAGACGTCCCTAACCACGTCTAAAAGTGAAACTGGCATCCTAAATGCCGTTGACAGTATATTATTTTGAGCAAAATATAAAACAAATCACGGATATATCTGATATTCACACTTTCTAAAACTCACATTAGAAGGCGTTACACAAAAAATCAACCTTTCGACTAAGTCGAAAGGTCTTTCAACAAAGACAAGGGAAAAGAAGCACAACTCAAACCTTTCGAAGGAGTCGAAGGGATGCAGTCGTCAGAATCCATTAGCATCAAACCTTTCGAAGGAGTCGAAAGGTTATGTCTCTAGTATCCAAGGTGCTCTTACCTTTCGAAGGGGATGAGGAAGTCAAAGCAAGTGTGAGCAACTACTTAGTGACCTTTTCGAAAGCATAACAAGCCTTTCGAACCGGTTGGAACACATCCAAGATACCTTTCGACAATATTTAAAGGTTTATGAAGAAAACAACACTCACAAGTCAGTAAAGAAAGAAAGATAACCTTTTGACAGCATTGAAGGAAAGCACAGCTCTTGACAATAATCCAGTGAAGAGCACCTTCCGACAAGGTCGAAGGGTTTACAATAGCTAAGGGAAAAGCAACCTTCCGACAAGGTCAAAGGGTTCACAGTAGCATAAAGAAGGAAAACCATTTGAAAAAGTTGAAAGGTACATGAAGGCGTAAAGAAAAGCAAACCTTCCGACAAAGTCGAAAGGTCCATGATAGCAGATGAAAGACAAACCTTTCGACAAAGTCGAAAGGTTTGCAGCCGCATATAAAAGGGGAACCTTCCGACCCAGTCGAAAGCATGGAGCCGAAAGGTCAGCCACCTGCATCTATAAATAAGACTCAATGGGTCCTGTTTAGGAGATCCGAATTCTCTGATTCTAAACTGGTGTTTTCTTAATCAAATCATTGTAACCCTAATTGAGTGTCGATTTGGGGATTTAATAAAACAGAGTTTATCATGAATACAAAGGGAAGTCTTGTGTTCTATCAATTACTTTACTGTTTTGCTTAAACTTTGTTAGATTAACTGTTAATTTCAGGTTTAATTCCACCGAAAGGTTCTTCCGACAAGATCGATAGCACTTCTGGTTCAATTAGTTACTGCAACCTTTCAAAGATATAATCTTACAACTTAAAACCTTCGACAATGTTGGTCATATAGCCTAAACATAGTAGACAACCTTTCGAAGTGATTGATTTTGAAGCACAAACCTTTCGATTAGGTCAAAAGTGCTTAAGCTGTAAAATATCAATAACCTTTAGAAGGTATAATCCAAGTGGTCCAACCTTTCGATTAGACCAAGGACCGTCCTTTAAGTGTAAATACATGGGTTACAAGGCTTATTCAATAAGAAATCGTTCCATACCGCTCAACAAGGATCAAGACATGCCTTATAATTAATCTAACCTTTTGATAAGGTAAAAAGTCCCTGTATATCTACAAAGGAGTTTGATATCCTACTTAAACCCAAAGAAGGCAATCATCCCAACCTTTCGATAGGATAGAATCTGACCTCCTAAGGACCAATTCAAAGGAATCCAATCTAAACCAACAAGGAGAATCTTAAAGAGAATCTCACACAAAGCATCTCAATAAAGCCGGAATGTTTCATAACCAAGCACATAAACCTTTCGATGACATCGAAAGGTCCGATTTGAAAGAAATTTATAAGTGAAAATACAAAGGCAATCCTTAAGGGTATCAAGCCCTTCATTCAAGTCAGTATAACCATACTAGCTGGAATAACTTTGGGGTGTTGACAAGAAATCTTGTTAATAGAAGGAATAAAATATAATAGTAATCATAATACAATAATCCCTGATGAAAAAAATAATACAATATCACAACATTTCTCTACTACTAAGTAACAAAAATAGCCTAATATCTGGGAATAAGTGAGATAAAATAGTAGATAGCTAATAGACAAATAAATGCATTTCTTTGTCACACCATCGTGCCTCTAAGTCACCACTAGTCTTCACTATCAACTTATCAGAGTATAGCTGGAAAGAAGAAAATGATAGAGGGGGTCATACATATGTCTGGTGAGTGAAACATATCATATAAGTGTACAATACTAATAAGCTAATAAAACAACTGTTATGCTCAAAACCCATACCATAACCTATGTCACATGTACCTAATAAGTCAGCTAAACTTAATATAATACCATAGTGACAACACAAGATAAGGTTTCACTAAAATCTAACCCATGTTTAATCATATGCACCCGACCAAACCTAAAGTCCCAACTTGCATCCCAAAGATCGACTTTGATCCCGAAGTCCCAACTCATTTTCATCGAAAGTATTTATGAATTATTGCTGAGGAACTATACACCTCAGTCCACTATCGTCAAACCGTAAGCGACTCGCTACTGGGGAACTACATGTCCCAGGCTACTATCGCCAAATCATGAATGACTCACTATTGAGGAACTCTATATCTCATCCTAGCATTGTCAAGTCGTAAGCAACACGCTACTGAGGAACACAATGTCACAGCCCACTATTACCACATCATAAGCATCCTGCTACTAGAGAACTAAATATCTAGCCCACTATCGAAAAATCATAAGTGAATCACTAATGAGGAACAAGATGTCTTAGCCCACTGTTGGCAAATTGCAAGTGACTCGCTGCTAGGAACAAAATGTCTCATCCCACTATTTCCATACCCAATAACGTATAACGAATCTATAAAAATAAGGCACTTTTTAGAAATTTCTCAAAACACAAGAAATAACATACCAAAATGCTCCTCATTTCACCACAATTCTGATGCCACTAACCGCACATAAAATGGAAGTCATACACAAAAGCTACAAGTGTTCAAAGATGGGTATTTATTATAATTATTTAAATGATAGTTTAATCATTATATTTATTTTATTAGTAAAATTCCCTTCATCACCACATCGCATCAAGAATTTTGGAAACCTAATTCACGACCTTCAAGCTCTAACTGCCATCCATTTTTGATCGCCGCCCCTACTACAATCGCCTATAAAGTAATCGACCACCACCATTGTGCTCCCTAAGCCGCCACAAACTTGATGCTACCCTCTGTTTCTAATTTGGCCACCTTTATCAGAATGTAGCCACCGTAATGTTTCCTCAAAATCTAGCAAACTCCAATGACAATTGGCCAATCAGCCACTACCGTAACCATATACTCAACATCCTCTTCATATCCATGGTCCTCGATCATTGAATCTTCGCCTTTTGACTGTTGGATCGAAACGAACGGTCCATGTTTATCAAACTTTCTATACATCTTCTAACCAATCTTCACCCAATTGAAGAACAAAAAAAATCGTTGGATTTGCTTTGTCGGGAATTGAATTTTGATATATAATATGTCTAATTCAGAACAACTTTGAGTTTTAGATTTCTTTAATCAGAGGATAATTAACTTTGTTAGTTACAATCAAGAAGAATCTACTTTTTAATCAACTAGCCATGGCATACTACATCCTAATCTAGTGTAAAAAATTTACTTTTTAATTATTAGCTAAATCATTTATAATTTGGATTAAGATCATAAAGGGTGAATTATTACATCTTTCAATATATACACAAATATGATAAATCCCACTACCCGATTAGCCCTGAATTTTTTCCAATCTGAGGTGAATCCTCCTCCTTCTTTACTGCCTAAATATTCCCCGCCTTGAAAATACCAAAGTCTTGATAGCTTTGAATTAATTACAAAGCTCTCTTCGCGATGATCTATTTTCTATATAAATTTGTTTAATTTGGATTAGATGTGGTGGATTTGGAATTAATTTTATTTAGATATTAGATAAAGAAGATGGGGATTAGTGATAAGATGTTTAGGCTAAAGTATGATTACAAAATAGGGTTTTGGTTTTAATTTATGTTTGGACCAAAAATGGGAAAAACACTAAATGAAACAATCTAGAAAATATAGTATGAAGAAGATAAAGTGAAAGAAGATTAAACACATGGTTTTTATAGTGGTTCGGTGAATACTCTGACCTACGTCCACTTTAATCTTTGTTATTGATTGTTTTCTCTATGGAATACAGAGTTTACAATTATATTCGACTATAATCTAGTAGATCTCGGATTTGCTAGAGGTTCTAAGAGGAAAAGATAAGTAAATCTCAAAGTCCTTAGTCCTTTCCAAAAGTCCCCTTTTTAGCTATAAGTTACTTGCTACTTATAGTTGAATTCCAACATAAATCTTGCCATCCAGACCAGAACAAGTATCAATTCTAAGATCTGAAAAATATAACATAAAAAGAAGGTCGTAATCGAAAATCAAAACTTCTTAGTACCGACTGGTTTTAATTGGTGTCAAGAGATTTTGTCTACTTGATTTATCGATCTTTCTTTATACTTGCCCAGTCACTAAGTTCTGGACTTTTAATAAAAGCTTTCAATGAAAGGTTTTCGACGAGAGGTTTTTATGAGAGTGTTATCTGACTTTTTAACTAAGCAGGCTTTTACTCATATTTGAACGTCAGGATGAAGACGAAACAATTCACAGACTTAGGAACCAACCTAGAAGGAAAATAGGGATGGACTCAAGAAGTTGCAAAGCAATTGGGACAAAGGAAATCACTCGGTATCTAGCTGATCGACTCGGTACGACCACTTTTTTAGCCTTCATTAGGCCCCCTAAAGCTACGGTTCTTGGAAATATGGTTGGGTGATCATCATGAAGTATATTTCTCAAGGAATAGGCAGACAACTCCAAAGGAATTTTGAAGTAAAGTAGATGGGTACAAATGACATCAGAACCTCTTAAAAATAGCATAATTTTGAAGGAAAAGTGCTTGAAACACAACAGATCAGGGATTGAAGCCAAAGAAAAGAAGAAGGGGAAGTTCCCTATCCAAAAATTAGATCGGTACCGACCACTTATGGTCAGTATCGAGTAGAATTTACAGTTTGAGGGACTCCGTCTTCTCCTTCTACATTCTTGGATCTAGACTTGGACTTGGTATTTCATGGGCCTCCGGTTCTACTAGACAGTTTCCCTACAAACACAACCCCTATAGCAACTGAAGAAGGACTTTTGGCTCACTACCTTCTTCATCTTCCAACTCTCCACCATTATAGTCACTAAAGAAGCTGCTACTTTTTGTTCTAAGCATTCAGTTCACTAAAACCCTTGTACCAGTGACTCTCAAATCTATAATCGATAAAAATTATAGTGGACGTATAATAGAGATTTTCAAACCACTTTAAATATCTTAGGTTCTCTTTATTTACTTACTGTTTTATACTTGATTTCTATTTTCTATAGGATATTGGGTGTTGTGCCATTTTTAGTCTCAATATTTTGCTACTTTCATTTAGAAAGCAGATTCTTAGGTAGAGATCTAGCTTCCTAATTTGGATTAGAGCATTCAGATGTTAGATCAAGAAGACTTTCATTATAGATTTAGAGAATTTGCATATAGGAATTAATAGAGCCTAGGAGATCAGGAAGATCATCAGGAGTAGTGGCTGGAGATGAAGGAAATTCTCATAATATGGAAATTAGCAACTAACAAGCATTGTAAGGACCATCTACTCCTTAGGAGATGGATACCAGAGTGGAGTTTGAAAAAATGATGCAAGAGCTGAATAAGATGTTGGTTGATAGTTAAAAGGCTCTAATGGAAAAAATTAATGCTAGTATAGTTGTACTTACCCAACAACCATAAAGGACCAAGAGGAGAGGAGGGATGTTTCACTTGCCGGATCTGAAGAAGAGAATTCATCTTGTTCTAGCCAGAACAAGTAAGATGGAAAACAAAAAGAAAAGGAAAGGACTACTAGAATAGATGAAGGAATTGATAGAGCCAAGAGGAACCCCTCAGAAGAATTCAACTCGACCAACCAGAATCGGGTTGATACAGAGAAGATTTAGGCACTTTAGGGGGACAAGGAGCTAATGCCATGGAGTTGTCTGATTCGAAAGATGACTGCATCATGGAAATGAGGATTATGATCCTGATGTTGTTGTTCATGATATTGGAGTTCAAATAACTGCAATGGAGCCAATCAGACATCAATGGAAGACTGGAGGAGTGGTTCTCCTAGAGATTGGAGAATGTAGACGTCATTGGCAAACCAAGATCGTTTGTAGATCCAAACACTCGATGGAGCCCCTGATAGTCGACCTTTGGTGTACCATGCTAGTGAGGAATATATATCAGATATGGTTAAATGGTTGGTAGAGGAAAGAAAATGTAGAAAGAATGAATATTGGGGTTCCGCACTAAGCGGAACTCCATTTACTAAGAACATTTTAAAGGAAGAGTATCTCAGGAGGTTTACGATGTCGACGATGCCATTGTATAATAGACTACCGATTCTATGTAGCACTTATTTAAGTATGAATGGCAATATGATGGTGCCAGAGCGATGGATGCTATTCGGTGTAGGTGTTTTCCTATTTTCTCAAAAGGTGTTGCATCAATGTGGTTCACTCAGTTCGTGCCAAGATCCATATCGACTTTTGACGTGTTGGCGAAGAAATTCTTGGAGAAGTTCTGGCTCCATGCTGCTCGGCTCAAGGATATGATGTCAAGCCTTTCTGAAGGACCCAAGAAGTCGTTGAAGGGGTTCTTGAACAGGTTCAGTAGCAATTATGGAGGTGAGTAATTTGAAGGAAGATTTAATTTTTATGGCTTTGATTCGAGGCTTACATCCAGACACAGACTTTGGTAAGTGGGTGAAGATGAAACAAACCAACGACAATGGAGGAATTCTACCAAAAGAACAATTAGTTCTTGTGTTTGGAGGAAGCAAGTCAGGCAGCTAGACAGACTGATGGTAGACAGTCGAAGGAAGTAATACATGGTAGGATGGCGATTAAATAGATCAGAGGACGCTTCGGTAAGGTGGCGGTTAATGTTGGAAATTTGAATGATCAAAAGAAAAGGAATCATGGCTCCTGAGGTAGGCGGAATGAATCTAGAAAACGCCCAAGGAACATGAGGCTTGATGAATGTACACCTTTGAATAACACATTAGAGAATGTATATCTTGCTATGCAAGAAACATAATGATATAAAAGGCTGTCTAGGAAGGAGGCGATCGAGGAGGAAAGGCGCTCAAGAAAGTATTATCGTTTCCATAAACTCCTGGACACAACACAAATGAGTGCTGACTCTTGAGAAACTTTATTAAGGAATTGATAAAGAAGAAAAAGTTGCAATAACATATTCGAGATCTACAGGATGGCTGATAAGATGCTAGACCTCAAAGGCGGAATGACCTAGGGAACCAGCCTGGACCTAGTAGAGACCCACGACACACTGATGTAAGGTTATTCATAAATACCATAATGGGAGGACCTTATCTAGTGGAGAAAAGCTGGAGGGAAGCGGAGCGGTATGGCAACTCGTTGAAGCACGTCCCATAGGAGAGTCGATTGGCCATAGAGGACGGAGCTCCGGCTAAGCAGCAACGGACGCTAATAGATGATATAGTGTTCATGAATAGAGATACTGATGGAGTCGAAGCACCAACTTTCGACCCCATGGTGATAACGAATATTATTGGACATGCAATGCTACGTCGGGTCTTGGTGGAAAATGAAAGTTCTATGAACATTCTATTTAAAAGAACATTTGACCAGATGATGATTAATATGAAGTAGTTTTTGGCTTGTAATACCAAGATTCAAGGATTTACAGACGAAGTGAAACAACAAACCGGGACGATTGGCTTACCCATGAAGTTGGGTGATGTAGATCGCAGGATGGTTCAAATTCAAAAGTTTGCAGTTGTGGATGAGTACTAGGCGTATAACGCATTTTTGGGCCGACTGACCCTGGTTGATTTTAAATAGCACTGGCACCTTGGTGTTTAATGATGAAGTTCCCCATAGAGAATGAGGTCGGATCAGTAAGGGAAGACCAGAGCGTAGGAAGGGAATGTTATGACACAAAGTTAAGGGAAGTGAAGCAGTGGGAGAAAGGCAATAATGTAGAAAGGACTCTCTTCATTATAAACTTTCAAGCATATCAATTAAAACCCAAGCCCTGGCTCGAGAACCATAGCAGGTTCGATAAGTCTAGATCCCACGAAGAAGTTAGAGGAAGTGCTGGCGACACTAGCTGAACTGACAGTCAATGTTCCGATTGATATGGATGATCCTACTCAAGCTCTTAAAATCAGATCTCAGCTCAATGCTGGATTAAGGACGGAACTGATTAATTTCCTTCGATAAATTTTGACGTATTCGCTTGTTTGGATATGTGTGGGATATCACCAGAGGTAGCATGTCACATACTGAATGTGGATCCAAAGTTTCCACCAGTAAAGCAAAAAAGTTGTAGTTTGGGTTCAAAGCAATCCGCTATGTTGAAGGAAGAAGTGGATAAGCTGATGGAAAATGGCTTCATTCGTTATGCTTTATACCCAAAATGGGTATCGAACCCCGTGTTGGTCAAGAAATCAAATGGAAAGTGGCAGAAATGTATCGACTATTCAGATTTGAATAAAGCATACTTGATGGACAACTTTCCTTTGCCTAGAATTGACCAACTGGTAGCCGAGACGACAGGGCAAGAGTTACTCTCAAATATGGATGCTTATTTAGGCTATAATCAAATACCAATACATAAACTGAATCAGGAGCATACTAGCTTTATATCAGATTTGGGATTGTATCGTTGTCAAGTAATGTCGTTCGGTTTGAAGAACGCTGGAGCCAGTATCAAATATTGGTAAATCCTATGTTCATGAATCAAATTGGGTGAACGATGGAAGTATATGTGGATTATATGCTTGTAAAGTCACGACTATTGCAGAACCACTTGGATGATCTTTCGAAAATATTCTAAGTTATAATAAAATATGGGATAAGGCTAAATCCGTTAAAAAAAAATTTGGAGTCAAATCGGGAAAATTTCTAGGACTTTTCATGAACATAAGGGGCATTGAAGCCAATCCAAAGCAGATTGATGCATTAAGGAATGTATGGGCTCTAACCATGAAAAGGGAGTTACAAAGATTGAAGGGAAAGCTTACTGCCTTGAGTCCATTCAATCAAGGGAAACAGATAACTGCGTATATATCTTTGATGTCCTTAAAAAAGGGAAGAGATTTTTTGAATGGAGTCAAGACTATCAGAATGCCTTCGAGGAGTTGTTGAGCCACATGAAGATACCGCCGGTTCTATCCAAACCGTTGGATGGGAGGATTTGTTCGTTTATTTGGCAGCTTCTGCTCACACACCAAGCACAACATTAGTATGTAAGGAGAAAATGATTTAAAGGCCAGTTTATTATATCAACAAATAGTTTACCAGAGTTGAAAAGAACTACCCGAGGTGGGAAAAACTTGAATGCTTCTTTTTTATTGCATCGAGAAATCCATGGCCATATTTTCAGGCTCATCAGATTAAAGTGCTAATGGATCGGCCCTCAAAGAAGGTGTTATTTTGACCCAAGACTTCGGGGAGGTCACTGATGTGGAACATAGAGTTGAGTTAGTATGATATTACTTACCATCTAAGGAGAGCGATAAACATGCATGCATTGGCAGATTTCATCACTGAGTTTACCATACGAGATGAAGAAGAAGAAGATATGGTCATGCTTTCTCATTGGAAACTTTTTGTGAATGGAGCTTCGAACAAAAATAGTCTAGTGCATGAGTAGTGCTTGTAACTCTAGAAGGATGATCAATTTTTTATGCATTGAAGTTGGAATTTCCCACAACTAATAATGAGGCTGAGTACGAGGTGTTGGTAGCAGGACTAAGGATGGTGAAAGAACTGGGGATAAGGGCGCTACAAATATTCAATGATTCCTAGCTGGTGGTTTTCAAGTGAGGAAAAAAAATTAGACTCAGTGTGCGAGACTTTCTCCTTACCTGACAAAGATGCTGGAACTGTTGAATAATATTGAGCATTATACGATTACACACATCTCCAAAGAAGAGAATGCAAAGCTGATTCATTGGCCAAGTTGGCTAGTTATATGGAGGCACATGCGATGGGTTTGGTTTCAGTGGTGTTTTTGATGGATCCAAGTGTCCATTAAATCGACGTCAAATGGATTTTGGAGACCATGAAGGAAAAGGAGTCGTGGATAACTTCGATCAAGGATTATCTACTCAAGGGAACCCTCCCGAGTGCCATGAATGAATGAAAGAAATTCCTTATAAAATCACCATGCTTCATGATGCAAGAAGGAGTGTTATACGACGGAGGATTATCTACCCCCTTACTTAGGTGTGTAACCAAGGATGATGCTGGGAAAAATCCTTATGAAGATCCATGAGGGTAGTTATGGTGACCACACCGAGGGGCAAACACTAGCGAGAAAGGTACTTCGCTATGGATATTTCCGGTCAACAATAAATCAGGATGCGGCTGATTACAACAAATGATGCAATCATTACTAGAGGTTTGCGAAGGTACCAAGAGCCCCATCCACAGAGATTGCACAAATGGTTAGACCATGGCCATTTAAGGTTTGGGTAACCGATATTATTGGTGTGCTATTGATGGCGAAAGGAGGATCTATGTATGCTATAGTTGCAGTGGATTATTTCACGAAGTGGGCTGAAGCGAACCTCTTGCTATGATAACAATGAAAAATGCAATCGACTTCGTGACAAAGAACATCATATATAGGTTTGAAGTACCTTAAAAGATCATAACAGATAATGTAACCTAGTTTGAAAGTACCAAGTTCAAGAATTTCTGCAACCATACAAGATTAAGAAGAGCTTTCAGTGGTAGCACATCCATAGGTGAGTGGATAAGTAAAGGCAATGAACAAAATCATTAAGTCCATTTTAAAGTAACGGTTGACAAAAGCCAAAGGAAACTGGGTCAATGAGCTTCCACTGGTATTTTGGTCTTATAAGACGACCCATAAGTCTATGACTGGACGTCCGTTGTTCGCTTTGGAATATGGATCGAAGGCTATGGTCATGATAGAATTAGAGGTTCTTCTCATTCTAAAAGGTTTTATGATCTAAAGGTAAATGAGGAGCTCTTTCTTAAGTCTCTCGATTTGGTTGATGAGAAAAGGGAAGAAGTGGAATTAAGGGTAGTTGCTCACCAGAAAAGAGTAGCATGACACTTTAACACCAAGGTTCATAATTATATTTTTGTGGTAGGTGATCCCTTTTGAAATGACTTTTCCTAAGTACGGGGGAACTTGGTCTGAATTGGGAAAGACCTTATGCAATCGAACAAAAGCTTGAAGATGGAACGTTCAAGCTTGCTACTGTTGATGGAATCCTAATTCCACATGCATAGAATGGCGACTTGCTAAGGCGCTATTTTACTTAGTTTTATTTGATTTATTTTTGCAAATAAACCACCCAAGGATTCTGGGGGTAATGTAATAAGGTAGAACTTGTCAAATTTTCCATTCATAAATAAAAGTTAGCTTCTTGAACCAATAAAACTGTGAACTGTAAGTGAACTTCTATGTTGCACGATTAGCAGTATAGTCAGGAACAAACTCCCCTGGCCCAGGATCAGGTCTAGGGAGTATACTTTAAGGGTTGATCGGATAATTCAACCATACGTACTTAGGTACTCAGAAAATAATACCGATTCCTTTGGTACAGGATTAGGACCAAAGATAATTAACATAGCGGTCGATCGGATAATTCGATGTCGACCTTCAGGCATTGACCGTTGCCCAAAATTATTACCAAGAAGGAATGCCAAGGATGAGGCGACTAAAGTGCTAGCTTTCGGAGATAGAAGCTAGTGCACAGTTGGAATTCTAATGACCATGCTAGCAGCCTAGAAAGATACGCTAAGCCGAGGTTAAGCGAGGATGGTCAACAAATATTCTCAATCAACGTCCGGAGATAGGCGTCCTAAAGCATAGCTTCTTGGGTATATGAACTGGTCAATGTTGGGTATTCACGACTGCACTTGCGGTCGAGGATAAGCGATGATGGTCATTGAAAAATGAAAGTAGGAACAACTAGAGTCCTTTGGTCCAGGATCTGGATCGGAAGAGTCGATTGGACTGGGGGCAATTGGATGATTTGCCCCATGTGGTTAACATTTGACCAAGTCTCGTATATTGGCAAGATCGGAGAATGATGCTTGGATTTTAGATTTAGACGATAAGACTCGCTATATGATAAAACTACAAAAAAGTTATGGATTCACTTATGCCTTAGCAGGATATGCTTTGCTGAGGTTTAATAGTGAAAACTTTTGGAAAATACCGATCATGCTTGGTTACGACGAGATCGAGAATGTTAGGAAATAGACGTTCAAATCGCTGTTCCTCAGAAATAGAGAACAACATGGAACTTGGACTGTTCATATATAATAACCGGTCGAAGCAAACTCCACCTAACATACACATGAATAGCTATGGAATTAAGTTAAATAGCCAAACGGGAATGTTTTGGCGGCAGTAAATAGAACTAAATTGTAATATATAACTAAATCAATTGTAGGAATTTTATTTATATGCACATAATTGCAATAAACAAAAGCATTACACGGGAATGAATATGTATAATATGGATAAATTGCAATACAGACAATTATATTATATATGTAGGCAATTGTATATAAGAAGGTACATTATATAAAAGTGCGGAAAGGTAAACGGAATAGCGATTGCAAAAGGAAAGTGATCTTTCATTACTTTAGCTTTTGTATACAAAGGTTGCGGGGGTCGCTCCTGCACAAATGTGGCATGTCTGCAAGAAAATGGAAATTGAAATGCGCAACAAAAGGAGCCATCATGCTCATAAGTTCCAAGAATCTCCTGCTTGTTCTTCCCTTTCTTGCTGCCTTTGCCGCTAGAATTACTAGGTGGCCTCTTTAGCTTTCATCCACTTTTGGTTTTCCCTTTTTTGGGAGTGTTACCTTCAAATAAGATGGTCTCGCCCTTGATTGTAATAAGGAAACGTCGGACCTTCCAGCAAGAGCATCAGAATATTCGGTCTTGAGTGGCTTTAGCCTGATTGGGGGAAGTTTGGTAGAAAGACTTGTCAATGCAGAAATAATCAGCTTTTCGATCCCGGGTTCATTCTTGATTTTGACCTTCGAAAGGTCAATCTTCAATCTCTTCGCCAATGAGATTTGATCAGTTGGGTCTATAGCACTTGTAATAGCACCATCTTCTTCTAGGGACAAAGACGCATCCTCAAGATTTTCCATTGCTACTATCTTCTCAGAATCAGGCCTTGGGTTAAAACTGGAGGAAGGAACATGAATGATAGGTTTTGTGGAGATGGAGGTGATGCGGTAAAGATTGCTGTAGGACCAAGGCCTTGAGTGGCCAGCGGTGGAGGGGGAAGATGCAGATGACCTACAAGTTGACAAATAGAATGGTAAATATTGAAGATAGATTCAGATGAGAACTAAAGGACTTCGAATATTTAGGGAAACAAGGGATACACCATCTCCCAGACTCGACTGACGAATATAAGACTTAGGTATTTCCCCATCCTCGGTTAAGTGCCAAGCTGGTGAATCAACAGAGGGGGGAATATAGGTTTCAATGATAGTGGTTGCTACGGATGTTGGGATGATTTGGGTGGCTTTAAAGCTAGCCCCTTAGTCATGGTAATTTCTGTCGAAAGCTCTTGGGATTTTGGAGTTGCTGATTCTGCCAGACCCGATGCATTTGGGACAGTAGAAGCTTTGACTACGGTAATAGTAGCAACAACTTCTTTATTAGCGAGAATAGTTTTTCCATCTTTAAGTTTCGCTATATCTTCAGCGTCGAGGTACTTGGACATCAATTCTTCTTCGGTGAGGCCTTTACTGGCTGCTTATGAATGGCGTACCACTTCCTCCTAAGTGTCGACAAGAGTCACGGCATAAGTGCTGTCCATCCACTTTAGATTCTTGAATTGGACCATGTTGGCAAAAAATTGCTGGAGGGTAATGTTCAATAGCTCTCGCTCTTTAGCTTTTTCTCTTTGAACTCCTTTACGTTCTGCACAGTGATAGTGTGATCAACATCTATATCCAGTTTCTCGGTCTTTGCCAATAGCAAGTCATTTTCGAGTTTCTCATTTTCGACATGGACCCTTCCCATTTCAACCCCCTAGTCTTCTATGGTTTTATCCCTGGCCCGAATAGTTTCATCCTTTGTGGTAAGGGCTAGGTTCATATCATGAGTTGTGTTTCTAGGGAAGCATTGTCCTCATGGGCAGTATTTAACATATTTTTTATCACGATTTCGCCATCGTTATGAGTTTTCTTCATTTCTTCCATCAGGCTTTTGGTCTTAGCCTCATATTTTGGAGCTGCATCTCTTTCCACCTTTATCTTCTAGAAGTTGGCTTTATATCCCTCTATCAAGCTGTGTTAAGTTTTCTTCTCAGATTAAAATGATAGGATGTTTGTCTGATTAATTCGGTTGATGTTGGATAAGGCATAAGTAAGCTTCTTCCATTCATAGCCCTGATCAATGAGTAGACCCATCGGACTTTCCAGTCTACTTCTTCCTTAGGAATGTTTTTGATATCACGGTCAGACATGACACCACTCAAGCAAAGGTTAGGAAAGACAGTTTGGATGTGGGTCAATGGAGTTGGAATAAGAATTGTAGGAGTAGTAATTTCCTTGGAATGAGGAAGAATGGTTGTAGTCAATAAACAAGAAGTCAGAATTTATTGTCGTGTTGAAGACTGGAGTTGGGAACAAGGCGGCGAAATGCCAGAGGAAGATCCACGACGGTCATATGAATCTTTGTGCCTTTTGCTGTAGTCATAGGAATGCCTCCCCTCGGTCTGTCTCTTTCTCCTATCACTTTTAGTCTCACATTCTTGGTGTCGATCTCTCTCTTCCTCGGTTTCCTCATCTCAGCGATGGCTAGATCGAGGTGGGTATGGTTTGGGATTGAATCCTCTCTATTCGCTAACACCGTATTGGAGATATTTGTATCTATCTCTACCCATGGTATCTGAAATAAGAAAAAATGGTATAAGCTTTGGAATGTTGGAAAGAAAATGAATGCAAGGGATGCGTGTTCGTGATCCTAATTGTGCGCAGAGTGTTGGTGTCCTCCTTAAGTACTCTATGGACCGTGTTCACGTGGAAAAAAAGATGGAATCTCACCTCCTACGGTTAGGATATCTCGAGATGGGAAGCTAAAGCCCAAAGATCCATCTTTGAGATGATCGATGATCAGAACGTTAAAGTCGCTCAACGAGGCGAAGATATCATCAGAAGAACTAGCTGGGGGGATCACCTCGGCTGATGGCGACATGCTTGGTTCTACGGATTTCTTAGGAGATTTGATGGTTATACGTTCCGGATGAGGAGAAGCAGGAAGTTCAATGCCTTAAGGAGACATCTCGCCACATGACTCATCTCCCGCTGGACTCATGTCATGGTCACTGTCGCTTCCCTCATCGTAATTCTCTCCTTTTTCTTCGCTTTATTCTTCTTTTCCTTCTCTTATTCTCCCTACATCACTCTCTTCTGGGATAGTTTGCATTCCAGCTCCTCTATCTCCTTCTTCTCAAACTTCACTGACAGTGATATTTTCTGTCACTCTATCAATCTGCTCACCAATATCTACTATACCTAATGGACCTTCAGCTTTCCCTCGAAGATTATTGCCGGAGCTATGAGGGTAGGTAAAAGATTGAGTAGGCATTTTGGAACTGCTTGGAGGAGTTGCTGCAGCAATGGTAAAGCATTTAGGATGTAACAAATTGCACCGTCGAAGGTTCATGTTTGTTAGAAGATAAGCGGTGGCATGATGTTGGAAGCTGGTTCCCTTAAGAGATTTCACTATTTCAGCATGCTCATGACATGTGTCTCGAGCAAGAATATTTGCAAAGAAGTTAGATAATAAGTAAGGTGCTTGGATGGAAGGAAACCGAGTATGGAAAGAGTGAAGAAGAAAGGATCTTACTAGTCAAAAGCTAATGCCCGCTGAAACCGTACGAACTCCTGACGAAGAATTACTCATTTTTAAAATACGAGCATTTTTTCATGTAGTAATTCAATAACCTTGCACTTACACCATACCTCAATGATCATGTAGGACAATGAACCTTACCGATGTTTGAAACTCAAGATGTGGGTTAGCTCTCCGAAGTTTGGAGGTCAATGGAATTGGTTCATGAATTACTCGTACAAAGGGCTTAGTAGTGCATATCCATTGGGATGGACCTAAGATGGAGCCAACCAAGCCCTTGGAGGATCATATGTATGAATGGATTGAAAGGCGGTACATTGCCGCCTAAGCACATGTATCAATTGCAGGCCGTATAACCTATCAAAGGATTATGAGCTCGTTGTCCATAAGTAAAAAGCAAAACATCACCTTCGAGAATTCTGTGCGGTCGGTGGTAGTCTAAAGCATCTTGGGAGTAAGGATCGTCGGGACCTGTTCGGGTGGATCGTCTAGGACACTTACATCGTTATACTCATTTAGAGGAGGAGGTTGCTCTTGAATCGGTTCTACCAGAACAATAATTCTCTATAGTTTGGTGGTAACTGAATGCCTGGGCCCGAAAGTCATAGGAGTTAAAGCCTGAGTAGTAGTATATCCAGCTTCAGGAGGAATTGATGGCTCGTTGTTGGTATGGAATCTGGGAGGATGACGAGTTATTCTGGATTAGAAAACTTGGTGCTCAACGCAGTCAAGTACGTTTTATTTCAGAATTCTATTTCAAATTTACCCATTTGACTGGCGCCCTGAATCCAACGGATGTCGACGTGTGTTGACCAATCAGATTCTGAACGTCAACTAGGGCAAGTGAAAGTATTAATCTATGTAGTGTGAGTCTCATGTCCTGTACATGATGAATGGACCATCTTGTGTAGATAGCTCCCTCATGCTGGAATAATGAGTCATGTCGGCAATGGAACTATACATTGGATCTTACACGTTGTCGTTGTATAATCGATAATGGAACCGCTATCTGGAGTGATGAAGAAGTTTTTCTTTTACAAGAACACTGGGAGTGCAATAATTGTATATGCTTTGCTACTGAATCATTCAAACATTAGAACAAGTTCACTACGATTGTTCTTTGGGATGAGAATTGTCCTATTGATTTTCGAATGGTGATATATGATCAATAAATTATTTGTGAGAGCTAACACAAAGGTCTTTGGAATGTAAAGACCCGAGTTAAAGCAATCAAATAATTCTCCTACGTCCTAGGTCAAACCTGAGTTCATTCTGGGTTGGACCCAAGGACAATTTTGGAGAAACCAAGGGTTTGCACTGACCAAACAATTGCCCAAAACTGCACCTTTCACCAATGCTAGCGGCGACGGCTATCCAAAAATGTCGTCGACGTCTACCACCATCATCGAAAAGTCCACCTTTAAAGATCCTTAGATTTGGAGTCGAGTAATCGGGGTCAAGCATTAATAAGAGTGGTGATAATTGGTGGTGGTTCTCTGGTGTCGGCAACGGTCTTCTAGAGGCGATGGCGTCAAGGAGTCGACGATAATTGGTTTCTGGTGAAGGAGTAGGGTTTGCGAGATCTCAGTAGAAGGAGTAGTCGGGCATGAGAAAGTGGAAAAATTCTTCTAATTAACGAGAATTTATAGTATTTGGTATACGGAAAAAGTACTCGGTACCGAGCAGATTAGCTCGATACGGAGATGTTTTTTGATCAAAAAAACTGGAAAAAGGGGAAACATACCTAGCTAAGGCGTGGAATGATCTTTAGAATGTTGATCTTGTCCTTAGCATGGAGAATGGAATTTATACTATATAAAGCAGTTAAACGGATATCCATAGAATGGAGATAATGCTTTGAAGTAGCTCTGGTATAACCAACGGACATGTGTTAATGGTAGTAGATGCTTGTCTTGTTCTAGAGCATGCTTTGTTTCCAACAGAAGCATACTCTATAGGGCAAGTGTTATTCGGCTTTTAACCAAGTAGGATTTACTTGAATCTGAATATCAAGATGAAGACAAAACTAATCACAGACTTGGGAATCTTCTTAGAAGGAAAATAAGAATGGATTCAAGAAGTTGCAAAGCAATCGAGGCAAAGGAAACCACTCGGTACCAACCACATTTTTGGCCTCCAATGGGCCCATAAAGCTATGGTTCATGGAAATATGGCTTGGGTGATCATTGTTAAATACATTTCCCAAGGAATAGTTGACAACTCCAAAGAGATTCTAAAGGAAAGCGAACAAGTACAAATAATATCAGAATCCCTCAAAAACAACATAATTTTTAAGGAAAAGTGCTGAACATAACGGATCATGGATAGAAAACCAAGGGAAGGAAGAAAGGGAAGTTCCCCCTCCAAAAATCAGGTCCGTATCGACCACTTGTGGTCAGTACCGAGTATATTTTACAGTTCAAGGGACTCCGTCTTCCCTTCCCACATTTTAGGATCTGGATCTGGACTTGGTATTTCGTAGGCCTTCAGTTCTGCAGGATAGTTTCCCAATAAATACAACTCTTACAACAACTGGAGAAGGACTTTTGGCTCATTTTCTTCTCCATCTTCTATCTCTCCACCATTATAGTCACTAAGGAAGCTACTATTTGTTGTTCTAGGCCTTTAGATTAGCAAAACCCTTGTACCAGTGACTCTCAAATCTATAGTCAATAAAAACTATAATGGACATAGGCCAGAGATTGCTAAACCACTTTAAAAATCTTAGTGTTCTCTTTATTTACTAATTATTTTCTGCTAGAATTCTATTTTTCAACAGGACCTTGGGTGTTATGCCATTTTTAGGCTCGACAAATATGTTTTTGACAAGAAGTTTTCAACAAGAGGTTAACGAGAGGTTTCCAACAAGAGGTATTGCATTTCAATACTTAGCTAAAAAATTTTATATTCCTTTATTTTGTTGCTCTTGATAGCTTTCTAGCTTCTGAATCCACTCCTTCATCGTATTCTATCATATGTCATAAATTAAGGTCATCCTATGTTCGCCCAGGATCAAGTTATCACAAATCAATATCTACACCATCCCGTGTTCGCTTGAGATTTATCTATCTTAGGTTAATCACATTTCATGCTATCATGCATCATTAATCAAAGGGGTTCATTGCCACCAAGTGGAATGTTACTTATAAATCGTCTAGTATCGCTTGACATTCTATTATAAGTAAGTCCAACTGAATCAAAGCAATGACATTCATTAATAATTATTGAATCATAAGGCGTTCAACTCCTAAGGTTAATTCTAGATCTCTCCGAATCACATAATCATATATTCAGTTTAGTTTTTGATATCTCCGGATCACATTATCTATAATTTGGATTGAGCCCAATCTACCCACTCCTCAATGAAGGGACCTAATATCCAAGTGCGTCCATCTGCTCACTCTCCAATGAAGGTACCTGCTATCCTATACAAGTCCATTCACTTGCCCTTTAGCAAGGAAACTTGCACTTCTCGATTTATCGCCTCATTTGTCCATTTGGGGAAACCAAGTCCTACCAGCTTATCTATTAGGTTAAAGGGATAACTATCTTCTGGTATCATCCGTTAGCGATATCAATATCACTATCATGTTCGAATGATTTTCAAATTCAAATTCAAAATCTATCAATCAATTATTTATAAAATTCAAAACCAAATGCATCAAGCAAATACCAAAAATTCCAAGCTAGCCAAGGATTACCTTTGGAACTTAACCTAGAGCATCTCTTGGGATTGATCGAGATCCCGTGCATGAGTAGTGGCCCGATGGCAATCCCTAGAGTTTATTCAAAGAAAAATCAAAATGCAGAAAATTATACCCTCAGAGCTTATACACATGGGATAATCACTCTTGGCCCAGATCCACAGTTGCGATCAGGTACATCTGCCATAGATGGTGGTCACTCCTAGTGCACCACTGTGGTTTGATTCAGCAGGTTACTTCGAACCTGCTCCTCTATCAAGTCATGCAGATGTCTGCATCCATTAGTCTCATGCCTATCCAGCT
Organism: Allium fistulosum; assembly: GCA_030737815.1. Taxonomy (NCBI): domain Eukaryota; kingdom Viridiplantae; phylum Streptophyta; class Magnoliopsida; order Asparagales; family Amaryllidaceae; genus Allium; species Allium fistulosum. The sequence continues at coordinate 932,981,115 of CM060908.1, read as the reverse complement.
CATGGAATAGGCAATATTTTCTAAATTTCTTCTCCTAATCCGTGGCTTCTCACTTTATAGGTTTTCTGTAGGGAATCCGCACCCGAGTATTTAAGTAAATCCTATCTAGGGTCTCCGTCAATTCAGTGTAAAATAAAAATTTAGCTCCCTCCTTTGTTGCTTCGGTCCTCCAAAACCACCGTTAGCATCGCACCTTCCTTAATCCTTCCTGTATCCTGTTCCGGATGGTCCTGCATCATCCATGGCATTAACTTTAGCACCTTTATTCCCGACATCCTCTTGGCAAAGATATCTTTCAACTTGATGGTAAAACTCTGCAAGATCCATTATTAGATACCTTTCCAAAGCCACTTTGAAATTTGTTTTATTGGCAACTCCAGAGACTACTGCCATCAGTATTGTCGATGTACCCGGTTTATGCACTGTAGTTATTGCTGCACTGAATCTGGTCAAATAACTGCATTGGGTCTCACCTGCTCTCTGCCACATACTCAAAAGTTACATTGTTCAACTACTTTATATGAAATCTGAACTGGTTCATAAATTTCTCTACTAATCTGGTCCATGCGCTAGTTGAGCCATTATCCAATCGTCTAAATCATATCGTGGCTAACTCTGTCAAATATAATAGGAAATACCATTCCATCACTTCCTCGGAAGAACCTAATACTTCCACATGTCGGATATATCTCATCAAGTGAACAGCCAGGTCCGCCCTCCCGTTATATGTCTCAAGCGTCGGTAGTTTGAAATTAGGTGGGTTCCTTGCATACCATATATTAGGATGAATGGGTTTCTATTCATGTCCTCCAAACTCTGGTCTAGGTTCCACCTTACAGTACTCATTTGATCATCTCAACAATCTTGTCGTTGTCATCCAATGGAAGCCTTCGATCCACATCTTCATTCTGTCCTCGGTTCCTATGGGGAACTTCTAGTCCTAACTTTTATGGCTGCACGTTTGCATTCTGATCCGCATCTCTGGCCTCTTTACCTGTTCCAAGTATCCCATCTCGTCTAAGTTTCAAATCAACCATGCATCCTGACTAAATCTATTTTACCGACCCAATTCCCATTGTTTCTGATAGGATATTATTATGGGGGGCAGTTTGAGCTTGCTTGGCTCCGTTCTCTTATTCATTTTCTCTGCCTTCTGGCCACTGGTTCTGAGTTCCAACTGCTCTGGCTTCCCTTTGCTACTCCATTCTTGTAAAAAAATCCATTAAGCATTTCCTCTTTCCTAACCATCAGTCTTGTCCACATTTCCATCGTTATCCCTTCCATCTCCTTTCAAGTAATATAGATAGAAGGCGGATTTGCGTTATCAACACCTCCTGGCTGCCCCCCATGCTTTGGTTGACTCAGTCCAGCAATAGCTCTTGTGTTAGGCCTCTTTATCTTCTCCAAATCTTGGATCAAAATTCATTCTCAGTGAAAGTACCAAAATATTTAGACCAAGGCACAAACAACCCGTCAAGCAATCTAGTAAATATAATATGAAGAAGATAAAGAGAAAGAAGATCAAAGGCATGGTTTTTATAGTGGTTTGGTGAATACTCCGGCCTACGTCCACTTTAATCTTTGTTTTTGATTGTTTTCTCTCAGGAATACAAAGTTTACAATTAGATCTGACTATAATATAGTAGATCTCGGATTTCTAGAGGTTCTAAGAGGAAAAGATAGGAAATTCCCAAAGTCACAAGTCCTTTCCAAAAGTCCCTTTCTAATTGTAAGTTGCTTGCTATTTATTGTCAAATTACAGCATAGATTTTGCAATCTAGGTTAGAACAAGTCTCAATTCTAAGGTTCAAAAATCTAGCGTGAAGAACAGGTCATAATCAAAACCTCTTGGTATCTATCGATTTTGGTCAGTGTCGAGAGGTTTTGTCTACTTACTTTCTCGATCTTTCTTCATATTAGCTCAATCTTCAAGTTCAAGAGTTTCGACGAGAGTTTTTGGACGAGAGGTTTTTGATGAGATGTTTTGACGAGAGGTTACCAATGAGAGAATTTCGATGAGAGGTTACACATATTCAATACTTAGCCAAAGAATTGCTAAGTTCATTCATTATGTCATTCTTGATAGTTTTTATGCTTGTGAATCCATTCCTTCATCAGTTTCTAGTCCAATTCATCTATTTGAGTCTATTATAGACTATGGAAAATTTGCCGGTAACAATTTATAGGCTGAAATAACTCATACTTAGGCTAAAATCTCAAAATTAATAGATTACGAAAATGCTGCTGGGTTTGACTTCTTGTAATTTCTATTTCGTTAATCCAAATTTGGCAAGTTATATATATTTTCTGACTATATACGACATTCCAAACGCAATGGAATAGGTCCTGAAGCCTAATTCAACTTCTATAGAAATTTACGATTTCCCCCTTTATATCCAAATTACGATTTTACCCTTTTTAATTTAATTATTTAATTTTGTAAAATTATGGAGGGTTACATTCTACTTCCTTGATTATATATTTAAATACTTATATTTGTAATCCAGAAACGTCCGTTGATGATTACCCTAATAATCATCATATATACACACTATCTCTTATTATAGAACATTCCTAAGGGTCATGTACTCTAAGTCTCATCTAAGGTCTCGACTCGTGTCTCCTATATACGATGTACTATTCTAAACCTTGCTCTGATACTAATTTTTAACACCTTACCTCTATATCCATACTATCCAAGTGTATTACAGAGTAATACTGTCGGATAGTACAGAGAATGAGGCTATATGGGGTACACACGTGAATATTCCCTTAGACTAACACTAGTACATATTGAATCATCAAATAAACAACTCATTTAAACATACATGGTATAAGTATAAAGCAATAAACATGTGTGTCTCCAGGATAGAACAATACACAATATGTAGTAATAATAAAGAACACAGAGTCAATGCGCATCGATAACATATAATATAATATATAATATATGGTACTATTTAGATACAAATATTTCCAATATCGATTATATCAATAAAATAAGACAAATAATCAATATACAATTTTGTATCAAATATACACAGTAAATTTATAACATATAAACATCATATATCAATCCTTAATATTACTCCTCTTAGCCCACTAACATAAATGCTGGTCAAGTTCTCCATGTACCTGAAATGTCTCGGACTAACCCGAGTATTATAAAATAACATATGGGTCGGTGTATGTCTAATCAAGAATCTAAAGTAAGAGTAATACTGTGTGAACAAAGAATGGTAGCATAATAATAATACTATCATAAATACTCAAATCATTAGACAATATATATATATATATAAACGTACGCCTGGAATATATGTTATAATACCATAAATAGTCACCAAGTCATCAAATCACATAAAAAATCCTAAACCATATGAAATCAACTGGCTGTGTACCATAAGATATCATCATCCATATAGAAAGCACATCAAATTACAAATAACATAATCAACACTAATGGGTGAATCATACACATCTAGAAATCATCAACTAAATCCATAGTAATCACTAATGAGATATCCGTAAGTGAAGTCAAGCAGTAATGAAGCAATGCCTACAATCTCTCTCAATCACATATTATAAGATATCGTTACGAAATCAATAAAATTAATAAGAAAGATTGAGCCAGCTCATAACAATATCCAAATATAATCAATAATAAGTAGGTCGTCTGCCTATAAAGAATAGGTCTTCTACCTAAGAAGGATACATGGTTCACCATACTCTGGACACAACCTCAAATATAATCTCATCGGTACATAATATTTGTTTATCTACCACCCACATATATACACATATCCCGGAACCAGGTGGGAGACTGGAAGTACGTCTGCTTGCTGCAGGAGCCACATGTGGTCCATATAGCACGACTCCTACAGTTATCGATTACCATTACCTCCCGTTATCGTGGCAATGACCCACCATAGGCTTGACAACACATAGCCACATCGGCCATGACTACCGACATGTTCCCCTATGGTAAATGACTATTGGCTTATGTGACACAAGGGGCAACCTAATCCTATGATGCACATTGAATATAATATACAATGGTGTCACAATCGGGGGCACGACCTCCTCGATCAGGCTGTTAGGGTGGATACTGGCCAATCTGGTTCACTCCCAAAATATAAAGGGAGTTGGACAAAAAGTAGACAGACACGTAGTATATATATAATCTAAGGTTAGGTCTACCTACACATACACTCATTAAAGCGAGCCACACCACATATCCTCGTATGAGTATTATCCACGAGCAAAGAATAACCTATAAATAACACAACGACGTCTCTTACCACCGTGTGTTATTAGTTTGTTTATTCAGTGCTCATACATCACACTCGCTCTTTCAATATTCTATATGATGAGTCCAAAGAATAACTAAAAAAGTATTACTGAAAGTCCCATACCAGACGGTATCACTAAACCATTTATTCGAATTTCTCGTCACATAGAATAAATATCAATAAATCAAACGGAAAGGATGTCATCACTGTATCATATTAAAACCATCAATCAAACAAAAATCGAGGTAAATCACCTATATACATATTATTCAGTAAATAAGAAAGAAGTATCAAATTAATAATATAAAAATAGATTATTCAAATAAATATAAATAAACAACTTAATACTTAAGAATGAATTATTTACAACATATATCAATATAACAAAATAAATTCTAAGAAATAGATAATAAATTCATATTACATAATTAATTAAATAATGATCTCTAAATAAATAACTAATTTCTTACTCTTATGTAAAATTAATCGATTATTATATATTTACTAATAACTTTAGAAAATACATTTTAAATCACTAAAATAGTCCATCTAACTAAATAATACATATAAGAGTTATTTCATAATTTACTATGATTAAAATTTTAAATACTTATAAAACATTGAAATTAGTTTAATTATGCATAATTAAATAAATACATTTGCAAAACTTGAATTATATTTATATATTAAGATTTCACAAATATACTTTAATAACTATAAAATAACTATTAAGTAACAATTCATGTTTTATTTTAGTAAAATATTAGTAAATTCACTTTATTTATTTAATAAACTTAAAATCTAATTTATATTAACATATAAGCATACACACACATACATATTAGGGTTTTGTAAAATGTAGCTTTTAATTGATAGAATCTAGTTTGGTAAAATGTTGCTTATAACTGGTAAAATCTTTTGTAAATCAATGTAATAATACTTAGCTTGTGGCTACAGTCGGATACCACAATTTTAAATGCAATTAATATTCTCAAAAATGGCAGCGAATATAATGAAATGAATTTAAAAATTCTAAATTATTTTGAAGCATCAATTTGCTATAAGTAAAAGAAATGGAGATCAAAAGATAGGAGTAAACATCATTTTAATGCAATCTATCCACACGACATATTATTTACTAACAACTTGCTTAAGATTAAAAAATGTTAACTACAATCAATTCATGCTTTGCATCATCTTTTATATTTCAAATTTAGTACCCCATTAATTGGAAATGCTACCTTAAATTAGTTAATAAAACTACAGGGAAAATATTTTTATTCCTTTTCTTCTTGTTATTGTACAATCTATAGCTATCTTACTCAACACTTCGTACTGAAAGGATGCTACAGAGTTCAAAGGAGCAGCCTAAATTTGAATCAGAACAATTAAAGAAAATCATTGAACACCGAAACCTCTATCAATGTTCATTAAACCTCCATAATAACTAAAAAAACTAAGTACATAGGAATTGACATAGATAAGATTAGTACGTTGATGGAAGTAACCTGTGACATAATTGATGTTATAAATTTATCAAACAAAAACACCATGCACACACATCACAAGCACATATTAAACACTCACGCATAGAATTATCACACACACATGTATTATCTTACAAAAATTACACAAACTCTCACACTAAAATACACAACACTACACACATAAATACATACACACATTCACTACACTATACATACACCTACACACGTATGTTCATAACACTACATACATATATATACACTAACACAAACAACAAGCACCCACATATGTACACATTAATGCACTTCCAACTCAACCTAATACACATTCAAACCCAGCCCACATATAAAACACAACCTCTCATCCCTAACACAACATCTCAAACACTAGCCTAGCACCAAGGCAATGTCACACACACACATTTACACAAATGCCTGCGCATACACATCAATATTTGGAGCAGCACCATAAGCATACAAAATTCAAGGATTATAATGATTGAGACATAGATTATGCGTGTTTACACACCTATAACTTACGTCTTGCTCTCCTCTTTCTCTCTCGAACGCATGCTCAAACCTCACCATCTTCACCACGAAGCACAAGCGGCTTCCCGCTATAGATCTGTTCTCCATTTTATAAAAATTTCCTTCAATATATTATTTAACTTTGAACATCTTATTATATACAAAATTGTTTCAAATATTATTTTGCAAGCTCTTTTCATAAATTTATTTAAACATTTTTCACTTTTTAAATTAATATCAAAAGGAGATTAAAACTCATTTTTTAGATTTTCAATATTTCAAAGCTAATTCTATATTACTTATCAAAATAATTCACAAAGATATAACTCATTAAATTTCAAGGTTAAAACCAAATCAATTTTTTATCTCTAAATTGTTTGCTTTTACGAAAATACTAAATAATAGTCCTTACAATAATTTACATTTCAAAAATTATTTTATCCAAAATTTTCTTATATTCAATAATGAATCAAAACTATTTCATATTTCAAAACGGTATGTCAAATTATATTTATATATTTTTATATCACAAAACTCCAAAATTGTATAACATTTACTCATTCCTAGTTATAACAAAAAGTCATCAAATACACACTTATCTTCGCAAATTCTCAAATACTATTAAATAGAGTAATGTTGCCTCGCCATTTTGCATAGTGATTACTAATATTAATTACCAGCAATATTGATATAATCAATAATGACTTGCCAGTGACCACGGCTATGCACTAATATCCAATGGTTGTAACTACCACTGAAAATATGTACAAACATATAAAATATCTTTTACAAGTATAAATTGCAAATACACTTTTACCAAAGTAATCAACTCTAACCAAAATTCTTTAATTTTTACTCAAACTATTTGCATTTACTAAGATTTTTATGTTTAAATGTCTCGTCCAAGTGTTTAAGAATTTCTTTTGAATACGTGTGCACCCCCATCAATAAAAATCCTTAACACGCTCAACGACCAAGTTAACACAATTTTACTTCCAAAATATCTATAAGTATTACTTTCACAAATTAGTTATTATACTTATAATTTATACTTTCTAAATGATTTCAACTTACAACATTCACTTGACTTCCAAAATCATTTAATAATAATAATAATAATTGGAAAGGTAATAAACCTTTACATCTATCAAACACTTAATAACTCTGAATATTTCCCCAAATTACCTTTAATCACAACTTGTTTAATTACAAGTATACTACTAGATAACCATTTCAAGAAACATTTCATAACATCAAAAAAACACCATTCATTTCTATTTACAATAAATATAATTCAATAATTGAATTCATTTCACAACTTGGTAAAATGCACACCAATTTCAAAATTAAATTTAACATAAGCAATTTCCAATAACCAAACAAACATAAGAGACTAAAATAAATGCCTTCAGTGGAAACTAATAAATAAATTTTCCGTTACACACTCTGATCAAATCAAATCAAAACTCAATTACAATATCAAACCAAATACCACAATGCAATATTAAACCATCCAAAATCAAAACACAATATCACTGGTTGGGCTAACTCCTTTCGTCCTTGCTACTCTAACCATTTATGCATCATGCTTAAAGAAAAGAAATTATTTACAGATTTAAATATGTATATTTTTAAATCCACAAATATGTCTTAATGGTTACCCCAGTAATTATCCTATACACACACACACACACAATCTCTTAATATAGAAAATTACTCAAAAAACCTACAGGTCAGGGACTGTAAGTCTCATCTAAGTTCTCGACTCGTGTCTCCTATATATGATGTATTGTTCTAAACCTTGCTTTGATATGAATTTATAACACCCTACCTTTATACCCATACTATCCAAGAGTATTACAGAGTAATACTATGAGATAATACGGAGAATGAGGCTATATGGGGTACACATGTGAATATTCCCTTGGAATAACATCGGTACATATTAAAACATCAAATAAACAACTCATTTAAATGTACATAGTATCAGTACAAAGCATTAAACACATGTGCCTCCAAGATAGAACAATACACAATATATAGTAAAAACAGAAAACACAGAGTCAATCACAGTGACAACATATAATATATGGTACTATTTAGATACAAATATTTCCAATATCAACTATCTCAATAAAATAAGACAGACAATTAATATATAACTATGTGTCAAATATGTACAGTAAATTCACAACACATAAACATCATATATCAACCTTAATACTCCTTTAAGCCCTGTAACATAGATGCAGGTCAAGTTGTCCATGTACCTAAAATGTCTTGGACTGACTCGGGTATTATAGAATAACACACGGATCAGTCTATGTCTAATCAAGAATCTAAAGTAAGAGTAATACTGTGTGAACAAAGAATGGTAGCATCATGATAATACTATCAGAAATACTCAAATCATCAGACAACACACACATAAATGTATGCCTGAAATATATGTATAATACTACAAATAATCATCAAGTCATCAAATCACATAAATAATCCAAAACCATATGAATTCAACCAGCTGTGATATCATAGGATTTCGTCACCTATATAGAAAACACATCAAATCAAAAATTACATAATCAACACTAATGGGTGAATCATACACAACTAGAAATCATTATCTAAATCCAGAGAAAATCACTAATGAGATATCCTCAAGTGAATTCAGGCAGTAACGAAGCAATGCCCACAAGCGCTCTCAATCTCATATTATAAAATATCATTATTGAATCAATAAAATCAATAAGAAAGATTGAGCCAATTTACAACAATATCCAAATATAATCAATAATAAGTAGGTCGTGCCTGTAAAAAAATGGTCGTCTGCCCAAGAAGGATATGGTGTTGACCATACTCTAGATGCTGCCCAATAAGTATATGGGGTTGACCATACTCTGGATATAGTCTCAGGTTAATCTCATCCACACATAATATATGTCAATCTACCACCCACACACATACACATACACCGGAACTAGATGGGAGACTGACTGTGATGACCCCCCTTTTTGAACAATTTAAGTCGACGATAAACCATACATGTCTAACTCAAACAGACCAAACGACAGATTACTAATGGGGTTTGTTTAAGAAATAAGAAGAGAAGATAATACTACATAGAATCTCATAGCGGAATGAAAAAATATAATAGTTACATAAACAGTTCATGAAGTTGTTTTACAATATACTTTTGATTCCCTTTTACAATATAATCGAGTTATACATTTAACCAACATAATAAAATAATGCAGCGGAATAATACTAATAAATACAGTCTTCCAAATTCCGTCTTCATCTTCAAGAAACACGTGTCTTCAAAACACTGGAACAACTCAGACTGACCCGAGCTTAAAGAAAAATAATACACTCGAGTCAGGACTATACATTCTTATGTAAGTAAATTCAAATCAAGCAATAAAGGTACAATAACTTAAGAGATGTTATGTGATTTTCCATCTTCTAAGGATCCATTAAACTATCTATATATAGTAAGATACGCTATATATGTAATGACTATAAGTAATGTAAATACTAAAATAGCGTTAAGGCTTTACATTAAACCCCCTTAACACATTTTTAAGCATGTAGTCTATGCAGGTCCTGTAATACCACCAGTAACATCGGTAGCTGTAAGTGAGTCTCTTATAGATACAATACAAAACAAAATCGTAATGGTCTCGTATGGAAAATCGTATAATAAGGCATATGAGGCAATAGCTAAGGTAGGATTCTACTACCTGGTCGTCACCCTTAACGGCCGACCGTGTCCATCAATCCAAAATCAAAGGTGTGTACCAATCGATTTCAAAATCTAGATGGTAATATGAGGGAAAGATGTCTGCTAAAGGTAGCTAACCTATTGGCCAGACATAAGTTCGTGTTTTTATCATTTCAAATTTGACATAAGTTTCGGGGTCATCCATCATCATTCTCTTACTTTATTCCAGTAAACGTTCGTCAATTCAACCTCTACATTCAGGAAAACATCCACCGCGTATATAGTTATTAAAGTGGTTCCAGTATTGGCAGAGAGCATGCCAATATCCGGCCTCGGTCTCTTTAATAATCAATCATTCAATATATATAAAATACGCCGTTTTGCCCATTTTAATTTTGAGAAAATTCAGTTAAGAATTTGAAAAGTTATGAACATGAAAAGTTCTTCGTTTTATATCAGAAACTATAGTAAAAACATCAAATTTTTCTAAAAAATTATTATTTATAAAATTCAAAATATGGCTTTTTTTCCTCGAAATCAATTTATTTATTCTACTAAAATATAAAATAAAATTCAGTTTCTAAAAAAAAGTCCTTTACAAAGCATCAAGAAATAAAGTAAAAATTTTAGATTTTTCTGAAGTAATTTATTTATTTTTAAAAATTAAAATATATCGTGTTCCTTAGAATTAATTTATTTAAAATATAAAATATATGGAAAATTATATTTTTCTATAACAAAAGTTCTTAAAATAATTTTATTCATTTCCCAGCAAAGTATAAAAAATTTCCCACCTATTTTAATAATTTGTAAAAATTTCCATAGTTTCCATAAAGGCAATCTTTAAAGAATAAATCGTAAAAATACTTTAACTGTCGAATTAAATATAGATCCTTTCAGTAAATATTTTTCAAATAATATGCAGGCGCTATAGAAAAAGTTTCAGGTCATTTTGATGTTTTTACGAAATTTCAAATTCCTAATAATCCTATTTTCAAAAAATAAAATATAGAAATTATTAAATGGCAGAATTTGGTATAGGTTTCTTTATAACATATTTTTATTTTGCTGAGATGAAGTTACAAAAAAAATTCAAGTTAAAATGACACCATTTTACAAAACGTCTATTTATTCAAATTTAATTAAATGATTTATTCTGAAAATCTACATGCTAAACTTTCTACCTAATTTTAAACTATCATATTTAAAATATCATTTATTTTAACATATCAAAAATTTAGAATTTTTTTTTGAGAGTGACGGGTGTGTAGCGTGAAACTACACAGCCGGTTAAATAGTTATATTATATAGTACTGAAGAGGTCGATCGACAAGCCCGATCGATGGCCAAAAAATAGGTGCGAAGCAACAAACTATAATAGAAATACTAGAGTATCATAGACTATTACATATTAACTGTAGTACGTGATATCCCCCTGTAGACTAGGACTACCTCTCCGGAGATGCAGTGGTGCTTCCCTGGGATTCTACTGGCTGGACGCTGCACTGCGGGAGACTCAGGCGGAAAGGCGCAGAGTGACATTGACCTGTTATAGAGGAGAAAATGTGAGTGATAGTTCTACAGGTTCCCTCGAAATGGCGTGTTGGTTTCCCAAATACAAGGGCATTCCTCTCTTTCCAAATGCACCAGCTAAAGGTTGATATGAAGGTGTCCATCAACAAACTCTGCTGATTAAACTGCCAATACTCGAAGTAAGAGGTCACGCTGGGGATAAACCCCAGAAGATAGGCACTAGTTGCAGCCCAAATTGAGTAAGAGAAATCACATTCGAAGAAAAGGTGAGTTACCGATTCGTTCTGAGTTGAACAAAAGACGCAGCGCGGATCAATGGGGATGTTGAGTCTGTTGAGTCTGTCTTTGGTATTAATTCTGCCAGAAATTAGGCACCATTGGAAAAAGGCTATACGAGGTGGAAGGTTGCAATGCCAAACCCTGGGGAAGGAGAAAAGGTGACCGGGGTGAATTAGGTATTGATAACAGGAGGCGACTGAGAATCCTTTGGAAGGTGCAAGGGCCCAGAGAAAGAGGTCTTGACTGTTGGAAGGGCGGATCGACAGGAGGATATTTGTGGCGGAGAGAAGTTCAGGAACTAGATCTGCATCGAAGATGGAAGGTGGGCAAAGGTGTTCGGGGCCTAGGGTGAGATAGTCTTCAACTGTTGCATTTGGGAGGGCGGCGTGCGAGAAGAGGTTGGGTAGTAGTTTAGCGAGGGGCAATTGTCCATACCAGGTGTCTAACCAGAATAGGCACCTGTTGCCGCTTTCGACTTTAACCTGAAACAGTGCTCTGACTCTAGGTAGGGTTTGAAGGACCCCCGACCAGAAAGGGGATGTATGGGACCGGGTGGTGAGGTGGAGTGCCAAATGAGGGTTTGAATGATAATGCTGACATAAGATCCACGATTCCAGATGAAATTTCCAGGTGTAAGTAATCTCCAAAGCCATTTGGACAGCAACGCCTGATTGAATGTGCGAAGGTCAGTAATCCCTAACCCACCATGATTGCGGTGTAAACACACCGTCTTCTAGTTGACCAAACATTTTGCGTTGCCACCGTTCCAAAGGAACGAGCGTCTGATTGAGTCAATTTTCTTGATAACCCAGGATGGAAGCTTGAGGAAGGACATCCAGTATGGGGGGATAGCTGATAGGACCGATTTGACTAGGACAAGACGACCTGCAGAGGATAACGAGTGTGCCTTCCAGGTTGAGAGTCGTGATTCAATTCTAGAAATGAGGGGAAGCCAGTCGGCGCGGTGGAGATTGGATGGGCGGATGGGGATGCCTAGATAAAAAATGGGAAATAAGGCTAGGTTGCAATTGAGCAGGGATGAGATTGTAGGACCGAGGTTAGCGGAGTTGCCGAGCATGATGACGGAGCTTTTGTTGAAATTGATAGAGAGGCCAGAAATTGTTTCAAAGACATATAGCGCAACCTTGAGGCAATGGATGTGGTTGATGTCGGTGGAAGCGAATAGGATCGTGTCATCTGCAAATTGAAGGTTAGACATAGCTAAATCTGAGTTTTGAAGCTGGATACCTTTAAAAAGATCATTGTACGAGGCAAGCTTGATCATCTGGTTGAGCACATCCGCTACCAAGACAAAGATTAGGGGAGAGAGCGGGTCCCCTTGTCTCAGACCCCTAGTTGATTTAATGTGACCACCAGTAGAGCCATTGATTGAGATGGATGAGATACTTGTGTTGAGTATCGCTTCAATCCACCCACACCATTTTATCGGGAAACCCCTATGATTCATAAGGTCCAAGATGAAGTCCCAGTGTACCGTGTCAAAGGCTTTGGAAAAATCTAATTTTAGAAGGGTTCCAGGGGTTGATGTTCTATGGCAGTAGGAGACAACTTCTTGGGTGGCAGCGACACAATCTAAAATGTTTCTACCTTGTATGAAGGCAGACTGTTCCGCCCCTACCAGAGGGTCGATGACTGCTTGGAGTCTATTGGCAAGAACCTTTGTGATGATTTTGAAAGTGGTGTTTAGGAGACTGATTGGTCTGAAAGCGGGTAGGGTGTTGGCGCCTGGGGATTTGGGGAGGAGGATGATGTTGGCGTAGTTGAGGCGGGCAATTAAAGAGGGGTTGGCTTGGAATTCTTCGCACATATCTAGTATGTCGGTTTTGATGGTTTCCCAATATCGTTTAAAAAAGTATGGGCCGAAACCATCCGGGCCCGGGGCCTTATCGTCTGACAAGTCCTTAAGCGCGGCCCACACTTCCTCTTCGGAAAAAGGGTGGTCGATAGAAATTGGGGGACAGGATGGGTATAGGAGGTTCCATTCAATGGGGGGTAGTGCCTGAGAAGCTTGGCCTAGAATGCTACGGTAGTAGTCGGTGAAGAGGCGGAGGTGGTCAGACGATTCGGTGAAGCTAGAGTTGTTGAGCACTAGTTCCGAGATGTTGATAGATCTGCGTCTGCCGTTGGCCATACGATGGAAGAAGGAGGTGTTCCTGTCTCCCTCCTCTAACCATTTGGCTTTGGATCTTTGCTTCCATCCAATTTCCTCTTGTTTGATTAGTCTATCGAGCTCGGATTCTAAAGTCTTCAGTTGAGAATGTTCGGTTGGAGTGAGGGGTCGGGATTCTTCGAGGATGTTGAGTTCTAGGATAGCATCTTGATTGGAGGAAATGCGCGAGCGGAGGGAACCCCAAATATTTTTGGCCCAAGGTTTGATGATCTTTCTGATTGAATGGAGTTTGGAGACAACCCTGGCGATTGCGGAATTGGACATCACCGGTTGGGACCAAGCTAACTGGATGAAATTGTCGAAGGAGGGTTCCAGGGTCCATAGGCGTTCAAAGCGGAAGGGGCGATTTGGGTTGGTGGATGAACCCGAGTCCAAGATAAGGGGGCAATGGTCTGAGATGGTCGAGGCTAGGCCGGAAACAATAGAAAGGGGGTGCAGATCATCCCAATTGATATTGAAAAGGAATCTGTCGAGCTTAGCTAGTGATGGGTCCGATCTACGGTTTGACCAGGTATAAAGTCTGTTGTTAATTGGTGGGTCAATTAAGGAGCCGGAACTGATGAAGGAATTGAATGAATCTGAGTCTTGGGAGGCGTTTCCGGAGTTTCTTTCGAGGGTGTTTCTGGTGGTGTTGAAGTCTCCCCCAAGTAGCCAGGGGCCATTAAGGTGTGTGGCGAAGGTGAGGCAGTTGTTCCAGAGGGTATTTCTATCGGTGGGGTTTTGTGGGCCGTAGATGTTGGAAAAGAAGTAAATGGTGTTGGTTTGGATGTGGCGAAGTGAAACATGAAGGGCAGAAGGATGAAGGATGGTTTGACAATGAGACCAAGTGGATTCATTCCAGAGGGTGATTAAACCACCACTGGAACCTATGGCATTCGAATGGGCCCACCCGGAAAGATGGGGCCCACCTAGCTGTCTTAATTGGGTAGGAGAGGGGTCCACGAGTTTAGTTTCTTGGATGAGGAAAATATCACTTTTGTGTGGGGACAGTGTGAGATTTAGGGCGATTCTTTTGCTGGGGTCCCCTAAGCCCCTGACATTCCAGGTGATAATCTTCATTGGGATGGGGATGAACGCTCCAGTTCTAATGATTGCATGGCAGCGAGATGTTCCTCTCGCAGTTTCACCCCCATGCAATGTGCAATTTTTTTATTTAAAATTTTATTTGCAGAGGAAAAAACTACGGGTTTGAAAAAACTACCAGGGTGAGATGCTGCTTTATGTAGTCTGGCGCTTCGTCTGACTGCCGTGGGAGTGATCCTTGGAGACTCTTGTCCAACTTAAGGTGGAGAGGATGCAGCTGCTCTGTCATCCGTGGGAGTGGGGGCGATGTTCTCGGATTGGTTACGTGGAATGTGAAAGTTATCTGGAGGCGGGTGGAATGGTGAGGGGATGAGTGCAAGTTGATTACTGGAGTTGGGAACAGGAGGATGGATGTGGATGGGGAATTGGAGGAACCATGGGTTGGAAAGGTCTAGATCTGCGTAGGGGTTCCAATTCTGGTCTTCAGTCGGCCAGCTGTCCCAGCCAAGGGGACCCATGACTTCGAAGGAATTTTCAGGTGGGTTGGGGGCCTCGAGTTCTGGTGCGTCTTGATGAATGGGGTCAACCAGGGCAAAGATATCTGGGTCAAAGTTCATAGCATCGAATCTGTCTTCCGAGTTAAGTTCGTGTAAGGGGATATGTTCGTCGAAGCATCTGAAAGCCTCCTCCAAATCTGTCCCTATTGGTAGCGACTCGGGGTTTCGGTTTGGGTGCGCATGTTCCCATCTTTCTACGGTGAGGAGGTAGTCATGGTTGTTTAAGTTTGCGACGATAGCAGTGGGAGTGGAGACACCTGAAAAAAATTGAATTTTGACGAATAGGTAGCGATGATCAATCATTGCCCAATTGCAGCAATCGAATTCAACGAAGCGGCCCAAGGGATTCAGGGCGGAGCGCACCGCGTCAGTTTTGTCTCGGAGGAGCTCTGGAAAGCCTTGGACGCGAGCCCAGGTGACCGGTTCTAGGTTGACAGAGGAGGGCTCAAGGTCAGACCAGGGTTGGATGAGGACGGCCCCGCCTGGTTTGGTTATGGTTCGGAGTTGTAGGGCGCGGACGAGTGTTTCGTGTGTAGGGCAGCAAAAGACGAAGCTGTTATTGTTTAAGATCCAGATGGGCAACCAGTGTGTTGGAGAGCGGTAGAGAGGGTTTGGTGTAATGATTCCAGCGTCCAGATTCCATTAATTACTGTTGCAGTAAGGTAGAGTGTGGAGTTGTCCATTGAAAATTGTTGTGAAGAGGGAGCAGAGGTTCGGGGATGGGGATATTTTTTGGAATGAGAATGGAGCGGGGAACGAGGAGACTCCGGAATTTTAATTGGTTTGAGGGTACTTTTTGGCTTGGCAGTGTAATAATGTGGCACTGGGTCCCGATACGAATGAGCTGATGTTTTGTTTTTTGCGGGAAGGGCAGAGGCTCGCACGGGAAACGAGGCGGCTGATTTGTTTGCCTCGGGGCATGTTGATTGCGAGTGACCGAAAAGATTGCACTTGTAACAAATCTTTGAGTCTCTGCAGCTTCGAGCCAGGTGTCCACTCCCTGCGCAATTTAGACATCGTCCCTTGGATTTTAAAAAATCAATCATGGAGCGTACATTAGCGAAAGACGGCAGGGAACGCCGACGTTTCAGTCTCGGGAGTTCGAGAATGAGTGGTGGGAGAGCGGCCACTTGAGCATAAGATCTTTCTGGGATAATTTTAGTATTGACTGGGTGGGGTTGTGATCGGCTAGCTGAATTAGCTTTATCAGTGGTATCCCTTTCCGAGGTCGGTTGAGTGGAGGTGGACTTGGTGCAGAGATGGGAGGCGTATCTTTTGGGTACGAATGAGATCGGAGGAGGATTGTCGGACGATACAGGAGCTGGTGGAGTGGTTACTGGAGGGCGGGAGGGGGGGGGGGGGGTTGGAGGGGTTTGGGATAGGTTGGAGGGGGGGGGGTTTGGAGGGGTTTGGGATAGGTTGGAGAGGGAAGCCATGAAAGAAGGAGTTAAAAAATTTAGAATTAAAAATGTTCATTTGTGAAAACATTTCAAATACGGACAAAACAACGTTAAACTTTAGATTTCCCATTCTTAGGTAAAAACAGTAAAATTTCAGTTTCAGATCCTTTTATTTCAATACTAAATGTTAATGGTGTTTAAATTATACTATTTAACAACATAATTAATCCACATAACATGCACAAGCAATCAACGATGATAGGGTGTGATATAATATCGATGTGGTGTCAAAATAGTCAAATTAGTAGAATGATATGGGATAGTAAATTAAAATCGACCATACATTCATAGTAACCATTCAACCATACATTCATATCAACCAACAATCAATTCAATTCATCTCCGATCTCAATCGACATAACTTCATATCTAATTTCCAAACAATGAATATTCTACCTTATTTTCATTTAAATTTCATTCCAACTTTATTTTTATCATAAAATGTTAAATTCAAATATTTTATTCCAAACACAAAGATTTCAAGTTATTTCCATTTAGTTCATTTCAATTCATTACTATATGTTGACATTAAATTCAAATCTAATATTTCAACAATGTGACACAATATTCAATTCAGTTTCAATTCAATAGTATGATGTCAACATTAATTTTAAATTCAATGAAATTATCAAAATATGACAGCAACATTCAATTAGCATTCAGTTCAATCAGACCAAATTTATATTTAATTGCATAAGAAAAATATAGACCGTGAATTATAAAACTCCTATTTGATTTAGCCCATTAGAAATTCCCAAAACAAGATCAAGGGACAAGAGCGTGACAATCACGACAACTATCACTTTAGACACCAACGCGTTTTTTCTAATAGTATCCAAACTCATTCAAACTTGTTCTAAGTCGTTCGAAATTTCACCATGCATCTAACGGAAGAAACCACGCATAAATCGGAGTTCGTACGTGGAAGATATTCAAGTTATAAGAAAAATTATTAAAATAATAATTGGTACAAATTTTAATATTAAAATAAATATTATAATATACTCACATTCAAAATTAAGAGGCTACGTGAAACGAATCTTCCACTTCTAGACGCTAGATCCACTCCGAGTCAAAGGAGATGATTTGTTCGAATTACAAAGAAAGATGAGCTAATTTCACGACTTCAGAAAATAATGCAAGGGATGGTGGCTGCATGAAATGGGACAAGGACACGAGTCTCATGTTTTATATTTTTTAATGCTACAGGAAATCAAAAGTTGGTACAACTAAAATTTAAGGTACAGCAAAAGAGGATTGGAAAAATGAAACTTTAAGTTTTGATAAAAAAAAACAAATGCTACAGGAAGAATGAAGGCTTCAAAATGAAAAAGGCAGCAACAAAATGAATCTCACTATTACAAGGCTACAGACAATGGAATAGCAACAATGAAAAATGAGGTGGAGGAGGGAGTGAAGAGGCAGCGCTCAAAAATGGAGAAAAAGAGGAAAGGTAGGCTGACGTGGAGGGCTTGGCTGGCGGTGTGGTGCTGCTGATGTGGGAGCGGATCGGGGTGGTTGGCGGCAGGTTAGTGGAAGGGGAGGCAGGCGGCTGTAAGCGAATGGGGAGGAGAAAAATATGAAAAAGAAATGGAGAGGCTCACCTTCTCTAGCCCCACGAAATGAACAAAATGAAACGAACAAACAGGAAATTATTGTCAATGATAAAATTCTCATTACTTTAGCCTCAATGACATATCTTCAGTATTTTAGCTTGAAGGACAACTTTCTTTAGGTATCAGTTTTTAGTTATTGATAGCAGTTTTTAATAATCAGTTTGTAGTTATCGGTAGCAGTTTTTAGGTATCAGTTTTTAGTTCGGTAGCAGTTTTGGAAGAATGTTTGTCCTTATGAATAATTTTAGAAGAATGTTTGTTCTTATGAATAATTTTTAGAAGAATGTTTGTCCTTGTGTTTAAAATATTAAGGTCGTGTCCTTGAGGCTAAAATTATACCAATTTTTGTCCTTTAAATTGATTCCCCCATGGACAAAACTGAAAAAATGAATTGCAAAAGTGGGCGAGGTAATAAAATAAAAAGTAAATGAGGGACATTCCAACAAAACTTGTGAGAATTCAAATTTCAACACGTTTGCCCACTCAATTAATTTCATTAACCACACTAAACTCGAATTTACCTAAATTTAAATTTTTATTAACACTCAACGTGTAACCAGGAGTTGAAATAATTAATTTATTTTAAATTTTAAAAATAGCGTTAAAATCACTTTCGTACCGTCTCAGGCTGCTATTTAACGATCGTAGAATGTTGTTTCAAAATTCAATTTTTTGTTTCTTTTTATAAAATTGTACCTACCTTCAAAATGAAAACGTTCATTTTATTTTTCTCAAAACATTCTTTTATTTTCATTAAACGCTCGTTCTATTTTAACACAAAACGTATATTTCTTATATTAAACTCATTAATTACAATTCATTTCTATTTCTTCTTTGCAATAAATTTCAATATTAAATTTTAAAATAAAGCCTAATTAATTAAAGAGAAATAAAATAAGAGTACTCTTTTTATAGTAATTCAAACATATTTATAAAATTATTGTATACAAACAAGAGTTATATAGTACTTACTAAATAAACGTTTTCTTATTCTAGTGTTCAAACTTTAAGTTAAAACACATTTCAAATAAATACTATGCTTTCTTCTTTAATAAAATCATTCATTCTATTCTTTATTATAAGTAACATTTGTTTTTTCAATCCCTATTATCAATTACATTCAAACCAATATCGTTAAATTTTATCCTAATATATGTTACCCTTTAATCTTATTGCAATCCGTGACATTAATAAGGATTCAAATTAAGGTCATAAATTTATCTTCTAATATAAGTTAATATCAATAAAATCATAAAGTTTTAATTTCTAACAATTCTATTATTCAATTTAATATTTTAAATGGTTAAAAATACGGATCGTTACACTAACAGCACGTCTGCTTGCTCCAAGGGCCACTACGGACCATATGACAGGATTACTACGGTCATCGATTATCATTACCTCTCCCATCTCGATATCACGACAATGATCCACCATAGGCTTGATAACGCGTAGGCTCTTCGGCCACGACTACCGACATGCGTCCCTATGGTAACTAGTTGCCGACATGCGCCCCTATGGTAACTAGTTGCTAGTTTATGCGACACAAGGGGCAACCAAATCCTGTGATGCGCATCGAATATAATATACAACGATGTCGCAATCGGAGGTGCGACCTCCTCGATTAGGCCGTCAAGGTGGATACTGGCTAATCTAGTTTACTTCTGAAACATAAAGGGAGCTGGACAAAAAGTACACAGATACATAGTATGTATATAATCTAAGGCTAAGCCTGCAACCAATTTAATGCAATCCATTCAGACAACATATTATTTACTAACAGCTAGCTTGAGATTCAATTTCTTTTAACTACAATCAATTCATGCTTTGCATCATATTTTATGTTTTAAATTTAGTACCATACCAATTAGAAATGCCAACTTAAACTAGTTAATAAAACTGCAGGTAAATATTCTTATTGCTTTTCTTCTTATTATTATACAATCTATAGCAATCTTACTCAACACTTCGCACCGAAAGCATGCTATAGAGTTCAAAGCAGTATCCTAAATTTGAATCAAGACAACTCAAGAAAATCACTAAATACTAAAACAGTAAAACCTCAATCAATGTTCATTAAACTTCTATATTAACTAAAAAACTAAGTACACAGGAATTGATATAGACAAGATTAGTACATTGAATGGATGTAACCTGCAACACAATTATGTTATAAATTTATCAGACAAAAGCACCATGCATGCACAACACAATCATAAATTAAACACTCATGCATAGATTTATCACACGCAAACACATGCATTATCTTACAAAAATTATACAAACTCACACGCTAAAATACATAACACTACACACACAAATACATACACACATTCACTGCACTACACGCACACGCACACTATGTTCATAACACTACACACACAAACATACACCCATGTATATACACTAACACTTATAGCAAGCACCCACATATATGCACACTAATGCACTTTCAACTCAACCTAATACACATTCAAACCCAGCCCACATATAAAACACAGCCTCTCGTCCCTAACACAGCAGCTCAAACATTAGCCTAACAGCAAGGCAAAGTCACACACACATTCACACAAATGCTTACACATACACAACAATATTTGAAGCAGCACCACAAACATAGAAATTCAAGGATTATAACGATTGAGACATATATTGTGAGTATTTTACACACCCGTAATTTGTGTCTTGCTCTCCTCTTTCTCTCTCGAATGCACGCTCAAAACTCACCATCATCACCACGAAACACGAGCTGCTTCCTATTACAAATGCATATGGATATTGGGAAGCACATATTAAAATTTGGTGAATTTAAATAATTTATTCAATTTGATTTTTAATTTACAAAATGATAATACTCAGCTTTTGATGGATTCCGGAAGAAGAGAAAAATAAGGAATGAATATGCATGAGTGAGTTTTGTAATGACAGAGGGGATTCTGGAAATAGAAACTTGAATTTGGGCTTAGGGTAATGGCTATTGGGCTTGGGTTTAAAAAACATGGGCATTGAATTTATAAAGTTAACAAGTTTATATATTTGTTTCTCTTGTATACTAAATCCCATTTAATTTTAATTTTAACTAAATACATATTCATATGCAAACTCAGTTCTTTACCTAAATGGCATTATATTTCAATTATATTACTTTTTTTATAAAATATTATTTGCATATCTGTTGAAGAAGTCACATGCTGAAGAAGTCATATCAGAGTTTTAGGAGTTGCTGTTAATAAGAAGACCTATTCCTAAGTGAGTACCTAGTCTTATGGAAATAGGATAATTATTAGTTTTGTGTTTCCAGTATTAAGTAGCTATAAATAATGTTGTAACTAGTTGAATTAATAAGAGATCAAGTTTATATCTGCAAGTATTCTTGTTAGCTTCATACGTTTACAAATTGGTATCAGAGCTAAGCACTGGGCCTGATAAGCAAAGTTTCGTAAAGCAGAGAGAGAGAGAGTTTGAAGAAATAGAAAAGTTTCTTTTGAAAGGAGAAGAGCTCAAGCAACAATGGCAACAGATGAGAAGAGTCTCACTGCTATTCCACATTTCGATGGCATTCACTATGACCATTGGAGCGAACTGATGGAGAATTTGCTTAGAGCAAAAGGGCTATGGATGTTGATAGAGAATGGCTTCGAGGAAGAAACACCAGGAACAATACTGACTGATGCTCAGCGAGATCAACAAGAGACTGCAAGAACTAACGATTATAAGGTAAAACACTACTTGTACCAAGCTCTTGATCGTGTTGTTTTTGAGCAGATCCTGGATAGAAGGAAATCCAAGATCATTTGGGACTCCCTGAAGAGCAAATATGGAGGGAATGCTAAGGTTAAAAGGTCTCTTCTTAATACACTAAGGAGAGATTTTGAAATCCTTGAAATGAAGAAAGGGGAGACGATTAATGAATATATACTTCACGAAGGTCATGGCAATCACAAATCAGATGAGAAGCAATGGAGAAGCATTGGCAGACTCAAAGATCGTTGAGAAGATCCTAAGGACCTTGACTGAGAAGTTCACATATGTGGTCATCTCCATTGAAGAATCTAGAGACACTGACACAATGACTGTTGATGAACTCCAAAGTACTCTTATGGTTCATGAACAAAAATTCAGGAGATCGGAGAAGGAAGAAGACCAAGTACTGCAAGCAGCCATAGACAATGACAGCCCAGGAGGAAGAGGAGGAAGAGGACGTGGCTCATCTCGAGGACGTGGCTCATTTCGAGGTCGGGGCAGAGGGAGAGGAAGACAACCTTTTAATAAAGGTATAATTCAGTGTTACAATTGCAACAAGTTCGGCCATTTCCAATATGAATGCCCTAATTGGAACAACAATGCAAATTATGCTGAGATTGAGGAAGAAGAAGAATTGGTTCTTATGGCACAGATTGAAGTGCATAAAGAAAGAGAAGAAGTCTTTGCAACCCGAGTTGAGCTAGATGAACAGGAAGAGCTGACACTCATGGTGTATGTTGAGAAACATGATACAAGTCGAGAAGATATCTGGTTTCTCGACTCTGGATGCTCAAATCATATGTGCGGTGATAAAAAATGGTTCATCGACATTGATAAGAGCATAAAGAGGACTGTGAAGCTAGGGAATGACACTAGAATTGCAGTTACGGGTAAAGGGAGCATACGACTGAAGGTAGGAAATCTTGCACAAGTAATCACAGATGTCTACTACATTCCAGAGCTGAAGAACAACCTTCTTAGCATGGGGCAGCTGCAAGAGAAAGGTGTCACCATCCTAATTCAAGACGGGGAATGTAAGCTCTACCATGCACGTCGAGGATTGATAATGCAGACCAAGATGACGGCTAACAGGATGTTTGTGTTATCTGCATTAAATACACCATGTGCAAGTGAAGGCTCTCTCACCTCGACATGTTTTCAAGCAACAAGTCCGGAAGATAAACTACACCTTTGGCACTGTAGGTTCGCTCACTTAAATTATAAGAGCTTGAAAACCATGCAAAAGCAGAAGATGGTACAAGGTCTTCCAGTTCTCGCAATAAAGCCTCAAGATGAAGTTTGCACACACTGCTTGGTTGGGAAACAACATAGAGAAAAGATGCCGAAGATCAGTTCATGGAGAGCAGACAAACGCTTGCAGCTGGTTCACGCTGACATTTGCGGACCAATATCACCAAAATCAAATAGTGGGAAGAGATACCTACTTACTTTGATTGATGATTTCAGTCGTAAAATTTGGATCTACTTCCTTACAGCAAAGTCAGAAGCCATTGACTACTTCAAGATCTTCAAACAAAGCGCCAAGAAAGAGAGTGGCGAATCAATAATATGTTTAAGAACAGATAGGGGAGGAGAGTTCACGTCACATGAGTTCAACCAGTTCTGTTCAAATAACGGCATCAGAAGGTAGCTGACTGCTGCATACACGCCTCAACAAAATGGCACAACTGAAAGAAGGAATCGAACCATTATGAATGCAGTGAGAAGCATGCTCAACGAGAAAGAAGTCCCTAAAATTTTCTGGCCTGAAGCAGTTCAATGGTGTGCGCATGTGATGAACAGAAGTATTACAACGGCAGTAAAGGATAAAACTCCAGAAGAGGCATGGAGCAACATCAAGCCAAGTGTGGATTATTTCAGGATCTTCGGCTGCTTGGCTCATGTTCATATCGCTGACAAGAAGAGAACCAAATTAGATGACAAGAGCTTCAAGTGTGTCTTATTTGGAGTAAGTTCAAAGTCTAAAGCTTACAGATTATATAACCCTATATCCAAGCAAATTGTTGTAAGCAGGGATGTAATCTTCGAGGAAGATAAACGCTGGGATTGGGGCAGTAGTGAAAAGCAAGTCTCCGAAGATCTTGAGTGGAGAGAAACTAGGAATGAAAGTGAAGAAGAAGAAGAAGGACGTCCAAATGTTGAAGAGGAGGATGCAACCACAGAGGATGATGTAGAACCCGAGGAAGCTATTGCTACGGTGACTGAGCCGAATATACAACAAGTGGCTGGTACTTCACAAAGAAGATTGCGTAGACCTCCAGCATGGCTTGAAGAATATGTACCAGGAAGTGGGATCTCTGATGAGGAGGATGGAGAAATCAACAACTGGGTGCTTCTTTCCATTATGGATCCAATCAACTATGCTGAAGCAGCAAAAAGCACACAGTGGCAAGATGCGATGAGGAAAGAAATTGAGGCCATTGAGAAGAACGAGACTTGGGAGCTGGTGGAACTGCCTGCGCATGCAAAGAAAATTGGTGTCAAATGGGTGTTCAAAACCAAGTATAATGAATTTGGAAGAGTTGATAAGCACAAGGCACGATTAGTAGCAAAGGGTTATGCGCAAGAACACGGTGTGGATTACAATGAAGTTTATGCACCAGTAGCACGATGGGACACCGTGAGACTCGTGATCGCGCTAGCAGCACAGGAGGGTTGGAGCATATACCAATTAGACGTTAAAAGCGCTTTCTTGTATGGCAAGTTACTGGAGGAAGTTTATGTTAGCCAACCACAAGGGTTCGAAAGAAAGGGAGAGGAGCATAAAGTGTATCGCTTAAAGAAGGCTCTTTATGGCCTTAAACAAGCGCCAAGGGCATGGTACTCAAGAATTGAAGCATACTTTCTCAAGGAGGGCTTTGAAAGGTGCACTTTTGAGCATACTCTCTTCATCAAGCATGGTAAAGATGGCAGGATCCTCATAATTAGTCTGTATGTGGATGATCTTATCTTCATCGGCAATAACTCGAATATGTTCCAGCATCTGAAGAAGTCCATGATGGAGGAGTTTGAAATGACGGATCTTGGAAAGATGAGTTACTTCCTTGGGGTGGAAGTCTCATAGAAGGAGGAAGGCGTTTTCATTAATCAGAAGAAGTATGCATCTGATGTTCTTGAGCGCTTTGGTATGATGGATTGTAACTATGTGAAGAATCCGATTGTGCCAGGTGTAAAATTGGTGAAAGATGAGTCTGGAATAAGAGTGGATGCAACGTTCTTCAAGCAAGTTGTGGGATGTTTAAGGTATCTTACTGTAACCAGGCCTGACCTAATGTTTGTGGTAGGATTAATTAGTAGGTTCATGGAAAATCCTACACAGATGCATCTTCAAGCTGCTAAGCGAGTCTTGCGTTATATCAAGGGGACGCTAGACTATGGAGTGTTTTACAAGAAAAATGGAGGAACAACACTGTTTGGTTATACTGATAGTGACTATGCCGGGGATCTTGATGATCGAAAAAGCACTTCGGGTTATGTTTTTCTGCTTGGAGGAAGTGCAGTTGCCTGGTCTTCGAGGAAACAACCAGTGGTTACACTATCGACCACCGAAGCCGAGTATGTGGCAGCAGCATCTGCTGCGTGCCAAGCTGTGTGGATGAGAAGGCTGCTCGAATCTCTGAAGCATCCACAAGTCAAAAGTACAACAGTGTTTTGTGATAATAGCTCTACTATTAAGCTTTCAAGAAATCCGGTGCTGCATAAAAGGAGCAAGCACATTGACGTTAAATTCCACTTTCTTCGTGATCTTACAAGTGAAGGGGTTGTGGAATTAGTTCATTGTTCAACAGAAAATCAGATTGCAGACATCATGACCAAAGCCTTGAAGCTGAACACCTTTGAGGGGCTTAGGAGGCAGCTCGGTGTTACTACCTTGACAGGTTTAAACTGTATGCAAGATGCACAACAGTTTACAGGAGGGAATTGTTGAAGAAGTCACATGCTGAAGAAGTCATATCAGAGTTTTAGGAGTTGCTGTTAATAAGAAGACCTATTCCTAAGTGAGTACCTAGTCTTATGGAAATAGGATAATTATTAGTTTTGTGTTTCCAGTATTAAGTAGCTATAAATAATGTTGTAACTAGTTGAATTAATAAGAGATCAAGTTTATATCTGTAAGTATTCTTGTTAGCTTCATACGTTTACAATATCTGAAGTTATTTTTAAATTTCAAACATCATATTTTAACTTTTTAAACTCTTTCAGTAAATAATTACAATCAATTTATCAAATAAATCTTCAAATTCCAATTTAATTAATTGAATTGCTATTATTATCTTAAACTAATTTTTACTTAAAAATTGGGTTATTACACACATACTCCTATCCAAACCTTTTTCTTGCCGTACTTGGACCAACTTCATTTCATAATTTTTCCGTTTTATTACATTAAGTCCTAAGATGCGAATACACCTACGGAGTATTCTAGACCCTGTCTCTACATTCACCTCATAAGTTGGTTAATCTCCATCATAATCGCTAAATTGTCAAACTTAGATGGGATAAACAGAAAATGTGTAAAAAATCACCAACTTTTCAAGAAGCCCACTCAAATATGCTAACTTTCCTACTCTTTATACAGTCAGGAAAGGCCCAACAACCTATGGCGCTAACTTTCTCGCATAACATATCTCAATATCGAGTCCTTCACCTAACCATTACGAACTCTTTCTGCATGCCCATCCTATGTAGTTTCCCTTCCCTAGCATATCACTAAGGTGTCTCTAATCATATAATATCCAAGTATAGTTTAGATTTAAATAGATTGCACTACTGGCGTATCTTCATTATCAAATATCTTGCAATGTGCTTCGCCACTTACTTCCTCGTCCTTGACTAATGGAAATTCTCTTCGTATCCTTTGACATACCTTACTAATTCCTTCTTTAAGACCATAAGCATGATAACACGATAGTGGATGGTGTCTTATGTAACAACCCTATTTTCGAACTCGTAATATCATATGCATTGAATTAGAATAGAAGTGTTTGAATTCAAATTTGATAATTTTTTATTTTTGAAATCAATTATTATTAAATAAAATCTATTTAATAAAGGATTTTGTTATTGAAAAATTGAATTAGTTAATAATTTTCATTTTAGATAATATATTTTAATTCGAATAAAAGGTGTTAATAAATATAAAATATTTTAAATGCAAATAATAATTATATATGTAATTGAAATAGATGAAAAGAAGTTTCATTTGATATTTAGTAAAAACAAATAGATCGATGAAGATGAATGAATTTATTTATATCAGTTAAATGGATAATTAAATAAAAGTATCAAGTATCGAATTAAATAGAATTATCCAGTTATTGAAATATAATTTGCGAAATAGTGTAAATCAATTTCAACCGTTTCATTTAAATGGGAATAGATTTACAAATTTGTAATATAGTTGTTTAAGAGAAAAAAAACTTTGATTTAAAGTTAAACATGCCTAAAACATTAAGCCCAAGCCCTCCTCTACACTTAGCAACTAAACTCTTCTCTAATATAACTAAAAATCCTAATTTACCCACTTGTACAAAATAAAGTCGATCCTTTAAGCCCTAAATCCCCAATTCGTATCGACTTCGATCCACATGCTCGCTCGTGCCAGGCTTCAATGATTTCATGATAGGGAAGGAGGCGCATGGCTGGAGAATGGTCGCGACATGGAGGGACATGCATGAATGATGGCTGTGGATAGAGGCGTGAGCGCTCGTGAACGTGGAGGTCGATTCTCGTGCGACTTTGGAGGTGTTGGCACGTGTGTGATGAGCAGCGCTCAGGCAGGTGTGGGCTAGGGTTGGTGGTACAGTGGATGTCATAGGTGGAGGCTTTGGGAGTTGGTGTTCGTCAATGACAGCTAGGGTTTGGGATATCGATGGTCGTCAATGGAATTTACGACCAGCATTGGTTAAGGTGAGTTATTTTATAACTCACACATCTGTATTTGAATAATTATATCCTTTTTATGTCTTGTCTAATTATGAATTTCATAAATCTTTGGTTGGGAATGAATAAAATGATTGAATTATAATTGCATGCTATAGTTACAATTGGATTGGTGTTTTAATTTGATGAATTGTGTGTTTGGAATGCTGAATTCAATTCAATTATTGATATGAAATAACATGTATATTAAAACCCAGTAAAAATCCAATTTATTTTGTAGTTAGAATATAGCATACTTGTGTATTGGTCGTGTGATTGGAATTATCGAAAAGCAATTCGGGTCATTATATAATTCCATATTATGAAATTATTTTTTTGAGCGATGTTAGCTTTAGAAGTTGCAATTTAAATGGATTTAGTATATTAAATTATTTAAATATGTTTAAAGGATTTTCAAAATAAGATATTATATATTTTGATTCTTATTGGAAATTTAATTTATAAAATATAGTTAAATTATACTATTTCTAATTTTCAGTAGCAATAGACTATTTTGAGTTGAAATTCTTTTAAATGTTAGTTTAAAGAAATATATCTATTTATAGATATAAAGCCTTATTTTAAAATTAATTTAACTAATATTTTCAAGTAATATTATATATATATATATATATATATAGATTTGAAATAAAGTGAATTATCCATTATGAAAATATTGTTTTGATCCAAAGACCTAATAAAGGAATTTTATTTTTAAGACTTGTAACTTCGTAACTCTTTTCGTTTTATATATATGAGTTATTGGATTTTAAAAGTGATAAATTTGAAAGTAAACTACAGATAAAGCAATTTAGGAATCATTCCTATATGATAAAATTTTATTACTTACTTTCAAACTATGACCTATTATTGACCTTTATTGTTTGGCCTTGGGCTAAATATATATACCATATTGATATTTCTTTGGTGACTTCAAAACCATTGCATTCGAGCAATTAATGCTTTCATTTATATTCTATTGAAATTCATGTTTTTCTATGAAATAAAGAAATTTAATAAACCATTGAACTGTTGGATTGGTATGGGACTTTTCGTACAATTCTTTAGTTTATTACTATAATTTGTACTATAGAGTTCGAGTGAAAATTACTAGCTTTTAGTAAATACTTGAATTTACTTTCTGTATGGGACAATAAGCTAAATTCTTGTAATTACTAGAGTGACAGTAATTAACACTTAGAGTTGTATTATCTTAGAGTGTTCGGATTTCAGGCCGATAGATTCCCGAGAGAAGATAACTCATTTTTCATCAATCTGAGAATCGATACATTTTTAGATTTGGGTAGGCAGATCTCTTTCGAAAGATCTGTTATGATGTAAATACGATTGCCTCTTTCGGAAGGCAGATTTTTACATGCATCGTAGTCTATAGATACTACAACCTATCAGTTTATTTTGTTTTATACAATTAGACTATGTTTACCTCTTTCTGTAAGTAAATTTGCATAAGACAGATTAGGTACACGGCTGTTTTTTCTTTGAGCGGTGTTCCTAATCTACAGTCTCTTTCGGTGGGCTTACTTTCTATGCAGCGGATCTCTTTCGGTAGATTGCGTGTCACTGTATTAAACTGATAGATGACTACCATTATTATTTCATTATTGATAATTATTTCTTCAAAGATTTTTAGTATGGATATTCTGTATCTTTTATGGCTCTAAGGAATTCTTAATTGGTTATCACCATATTTTGATATGATAGTCTATTGAGACTTGATATGTATTTATGAAATGGTGATTTGTTAGATATGCCTTATTTGAGTATTTGTTTTGGGCATATTTTATTTATGACTTATTTGGTTATTGTTAAGTCAAAATTATGAGATTTGTATTTATTGGTTTGATATGCCTTTTTGGACTTTTCGGTTTTAGGTATATTTTGAGATGACTTACTTTAGAGTTAAGTCATTTATGGAATTATAAAGTAGTGAATTTAATTAATATGCCTTATTATGATTGTTCGTTCGGCCTTTTTTATATGACTTATTATTTTAAGTCATATAGTTATGATATTAGTATCTCACATTTTTATTTAGATATAGTCTGGCCCGTTTATTATTTTAAAACTCGAGTCAGGCTAAGACTTTACAAGTACAGGGACTCATAGACTCTTGGATTTTGTGTTAGCTTTGGAGTAGACTATTTTAACGGTTTTAGTTTACTTCATCATTATGTATATTGACATTTAGTAGTTATGTCATGTATATTATTCAGTAGTCATTTTGTACATGATATAGAGTATGAGATATGATGTATATTAGAGCGAGTCTAGTATCGACATTTTGTAGACTCACATCTTATTATGAAATATGTTGTATATTCGTCCGCTGTAATCTGTGACTCTGATTCTGATTTATCCATATTATATACTGTTCTGAATATTTTTAATCGGTATGTTTATTACTTTGTATTAATACTGCACACGTCTAATTTTCAGTTCAGATCCTCAAAAAGGTAAATAAGACATGTCAATGTTAGTATAAAGATATATTCACATTCGATCGCCCTTAACTAGCCGTATTATCCAGATTAGCAAACGACATTACTTAATGTTCTTTGCTAAACTGGGCATAGCGGTGGGGTCGTCACATCTTACCTTTAAGTGGACTAACATTTAGGATTCATTGGTGAACCCTATACTCCATCACCGTTTAATTTATAGATATCACAAAAGGATGATTCCTTAATTTCGATGAATACAATACTACTATAACGATCTCATAGACTAAGTTGTGCATTATTCACTTATTTTCACATGCGTCAGGCACTAAAAGTAAATTATGCATAAAAGGTCACTATTTCATAAAATTAACTTAACAAGATAGTTATTTTAATCCAAGTAGTGATTGAAAAGAACTAATCTTACCTCTTAGTCAATTTTATTCCAAATCACAAAATATTGCCTTTCATAAAATCGCCTTCATACCTAAGTGGATGCAAGTCAAGACATTTACTTCATGTCTGGAAACCATACAATATTATATACTGTAAAATAATATTAACTCCACGTGCTTGTAAAGTCCTACAAACTAACATACAACTAGAGTACCATATGTACATCACCATACTCCAAAAATGCTTTACCTAGACAAATATAGTCATCCTCCGTCGATCACTGTCTTATACAACCAATCTTTTATTATTTAACCTTTTAAGAAACTTTTTACCTAACTACGCTCTCGTGCTTCTCACGTCTTATATAAGCGTATACTAGTCCTTAATATAAACGTATATGTTAATTTCAAACTACATTAAACAACATATGTCTCAGCAATACAAAATAATAAATTTAAACTTGTTATTTTCTTCTTAAGTATAAATCATCTCAGTTTTGTTTATTAAAAAAATACTTCTTCTCTATCATCTAAAATAGGATATTTTTTGTTCTAATAAAAAATAAACTTCAAAATCCTTCGTTTTCAATATATTACTTTGCATACCTCAAACATCACCGTTTAATCCAAAAATAATAATTTTCGTCAAATTCCCTTCAAACCAATAATTTTATTATCACTTTAAATCAAAAAAATATTTAAATCATTTTGTTTTTCACAAACACTTCATTAATAAGTATCATCAAATAAGAATAACATTTTACATTAAATCCCATAAATTCTTTTTACTGTTATTGACATCAAAAATAGTAATAGTTTATTCCAAAATATTCATGAAAAATATCTCTTTATTATTATTATGCTCAAAATACCTCTTATACTTAAATAATATGATTTATTTTCATAAACTCTATAAAAAAGTTATATCATTATCTCCTCAAAATTAAGATAGTCTTCCCAAAAATCATATTACTATTTATTTAAATTCCACCATACTTTATAAATAACAGTAAATTATCAATTCAAAATAGAATTTTTGTTATTATTTCAGAACTTTTCAAAATTCATAAATAATATCCTCATTAACTTTTAGTATAAATTCCTATGTCTCAAATCCATAATGTTCATTTCTAGCTAGTCCTAAGCACACTGACATACTGAATATCCTAGCTAATTCATCTTAATCGATTCAAATTTTGTAGGATGTGTAACTCTCCCCTAACTCCTATCAAATTTCAATAAAAATATGAACAACTTTTCCATTCAATTTTAAAATTAAAATGGTTGATCTCAAATCTTGTTCTTCACAAAACTTCTAAGATTTAAAAACCAAAAAAATTTCTGTTAACTTTGAAAAACATTTAATAAAATCATAATACCTTTTTTTCAAATCGAATTCTTTAAATTCCTCTTAAAAAAATTTCAAAATGTTTTAACTTAGACTTTTCTTATTTAATCATTTCATAAGAAATCAGAAATCGAATTTATCTCAAGTAAACCATTTTATATCAATCCTAAGTCTCCATATAAAATAAATAATGTAATTTTAATTTCCAAAGCTAATTCATTTTCAATATTTCTTAAAATATCATAACCTAAAAACATTTAACTTTCAAAACTCAATTCTTAATAGTTTAACCAATTCAATATTAATTACTCAAAACTAATTTTGGAATAACTTTGGTTATTTTGCTAAAATACTCATACTTCGCATTTATAACCTTATTTCATATAATTTATAATGCCTTTTTCATATACATTAGTGTATATCATTTTATTTTATAATTAGCCAATTTCTTACACCTTTGAATAATGCATCATGTGTATAAATAAAAATGTATTTTTAGTTCATTATCGGCAAATCATATTCATATCCAATTTTGAAATGATTTCCAAAATAAACCATTTATAAATGCATATTTTCAAGGTTTTATATCATAAAATCTCAATTTCCATTGGAAAATACATACATCTCAAAATAGAAAATTTCCACAATAATAATTATTTAAAAAAATCCATTTTAAAGTCTCCAAAATTGTTCAATTTTGGGACGACCGCCCTACACTCTCTATGGTTATATAACCGAATAGTGTGCTGCTAGAGCATCCGGTCGATGTAGGATAAGTGTCAAGGGAAAGAAAAGAAGAAAAGAAATAGTGGAGTAGAAAAGAGAAAGAAAAGAAGAGAAAGAAAGAAAACATCAAACAATCACATAATACCCTGTCGTATATCTCATAGCGCATCAGATAAAATATAATAGTCATCACAGATATAAAATAGTCGAGACAATACTAACTACGTGAACCATAGAATCAGAGTACATAGGCTTATACAGTTATACAATTGATAAATAAACTCAACTGATAATTTGTCTCTAATAATAGTAAGTCAAACACAGTCGAGGCTCCATTGTATCACATAACAGAATAAACAATAATAAGTCCAAAAATAGTATGAGAAAGCATCACCTCCTGCTAGTCCATCTGCAGAACTCCACGTGCCATTTACACCCGCTATCTAGTCTACTCATTTAAGAGTACTCGAGATAAAAGAACCAAAACATAAAACCTCGAGTCAGACAACAGTCTGGTGTGAGCGATAAGTAATCTCAAAACACTATAAAAGTCGGTGTAGTATATGGAATAGAGGGTATGGAGATGACTCATCTCTACATCTAAAGAGTTAGCACATAACGAATATAGTATGCTACTCTACCAATATCATAAGGGGTGCTCCATACTAAGTACAATGTCGGGGTGCCTAGGTATCCCTATCCACAATACCTACATCATGTGACATCCCCAGAGTGACACATGAAGCAACCATAACAAACATAGCATCCATCAAACAATACTAACTATTACTTAGTGTGCTTTGGACATATGATAACTCGTATGACCTTTCAACTACTAGGGATTAATGGGTAAATCTCGGTTTTTAGTTTGTACTTGCGTATCTCGTAGCC
Organism: Allium fistulosum; assembly: GCA_030737815.1. Taxonomy (NCBI): domain Eukaryota; kingdom Viridiplantae; phylum Streptophyta; class Magnoliopsida; order Asparagales; family Amaryllidaceae; genus Allium; species Allium fistulosum. The sequence goes on along the minus strand of CM060908.1, from coordinate 932,946,925 downwards.
CAAAGCTAGATATGTGTCTCGCAGCCCGAAAGCCAAACACTAGACCTAAATCAACCGGTCCGGGGTATACGGATCAAATCAATGAATCCGAGGCAACCGAACAAAGTACCCATGGGTGTTCCCACAATACCCTACTCCGAGTATAATAGAAAACACTTCGAGTACCAACGATCCCTTAGCACGTGTATCCAAGCTCTTCATTGCTTCACCGATTTCCATGATAGAACCATTCAACATTCTATCCATGGGTCACCTCCAAAGAACCCGCCCATGTGGAAAACCATCATGACTCCTTTAGATATCAAGCCTCCAACCTTGAAATCTAACTCCATGCACCAACGAGCTACCATCTGAAGTCCTGAATGTGTCAACTTCAGAACCTAACTCCATGCACCAACGAGCTACCATCCGAAGTCATGACACTACCATGTCGAAACGTCACATCACCATGATCATCAAAATCACTCATCGTAGAGAAATATTATTAAGACCCAGAGCCAGCCGCATGAACAAACCATTATATCGCGCTCCTCGAAGCCTCATCATCGTCCATGCCAAAGATCAGCCAAATCGACCAACATCAATAGCAATGGGCACCAACCGCTCTATAGTGGTCAATACCAACCACTCTAGTCTTGTACTTAACCAAAAATAGATAAGCAAAAACCCAATGAAAACGTCCAACGTCCATACTGAAGTCTGAAGTCCGTCCAAGTCCATAATCTTCCATCTTCAGGTCAATCGGCATGCATCCCAGTACTATTCTACAACTTATCCTGTTGTTTGGGTTTTCGATCAATAGGCACGAAATCCTAATGCGGGGAATATTCACTAACTTTAGATCGCCCATAAATCGACATTTTCAACCAAAACAAGCAAACAAGCATACGTGCAACCAATAAGCATACATACATCCAATATAGTATATGTACAACATGTATAATTCATTTATATCAACCAATGGAGGATTCATATCAAAAAGGGCCTAAAACTAGCAAATTCCTAAAATAGCACGTCAATGGAAAAAAATATGATATTCGATTTAAAATCATTTTAAAATACTTTTAATCTCTTTTATAAAAATCAAGTAGGTGTTTATATATATCAAAATCACATTTTAAAGTTAAAAATCATTTCAAAATACCATTTTTATGCTATATTAACAATCATAGTATTGTGAGAGACAATATCACTCACCTCAACAGAAGCCGACCAAACCAACATCAAGCCGTAGAGCTCTCCGTCACGAGCGCAACGTAAGAAACCGCATCAAAAACGAATCTCGTATGCAAAAGAAATAAACTAAATAGATTTTAGATTAATTAAATAAATTAATTAACTCATAACTAATATTAGTTACCTCTATTATTGTTAATCCCTCTTCCCTTCCAAATGTACATCCCTGTACATGTATGCAACAGTGAAAGCCACCTTATCTGTATCTTCTCCTCTCTAACTCGACGATTACTTAACGAATCTCGGTGCCGTTTTCGCCAACAAGCTTCACTACGTTTGCTCATCACCAAGGACCTGAAGATGTGACGCTCGATTGTGCCTAGAGAGTTGCAACCTACTAGCTCTCCACTTACGGCGCAAATGGCACATTTTTATTGGGAGTGTCAGATTTGACAAAACTTGGTGGAAAGGTGCTCCTCCACATGAGAAAGAAGATGGGGCAGTCGCCTTCGCCTAACTCGCCTCCAACCACCGTCAAACTCAAACCCTAGTTGACGCCTTGAGAGGTCGATCTCGCCAATCAACACTGCATCCAATTCCACCATGGTCAATGCGAAGTTTCCTTCGATACGAGTTCAACAAAACTAGTTTCGTGATTTTTAGTGGCCTAAATCTCTCAGTTTTATTTTTTTGAATGGATTTAGGTAGTGGCGACCATTTATTTCCTCCCAGGCAATGTTATAGTAATAAGGTAAAGAGAGGCGATTGAGTAGGGTTAAGCTTATATAACATTTCATTTAATTTATTTGAATTCTCAAATAAATCATTGTACGTTTCTAGCTCGTGCGATCACACGGCGCATCCGATCGCAAAGACTTGTCTGTGTACATCACTTCATTTTTTCGGTCCCAATGGTGTAAATTTCGTGTGGAGTATATGTCTTGTTTGATGATAACAAATATAATTTTATTTTTGATTTTTCTTTTAAAGTGTTTTACAATTTAAAACTCATCACAGCACAATTTTGCTTCAAATTAAATTGAAATCCATTACATTTCATGTGCACAATTTACTTGTATTGCATTTCATATATCAATTTTAATTTGTAAAAATAATATGTATTTATTATTATCAACTGGGATATATTATTAGGTATTGCAGTTAATTTCTTTTTGATATTAATAAATGTATGATTATTTAACAAGCGTATTTATAGAGTTGTGATTTGAGTAAAAGATATTATTGGATTCATTACATATCTCAAATTTGAGTAAAGGTGGAAAGGAATTCGTCAATAGAAATTTGGAAGATATAGGAGAACTTGGCTAAATAAAAATATTTAAGCAACATATATTAAAGTAGAGGAATCTTTTAAACAAAAAAATTTCAGGGAAATTATCATATAGAGAAAAATGTTAATTTGAATATGAAAATTTTGAAGCAAAGAATATTCCAACCAATACAACTCTCTACATATAGTGTTTTCTTTATTATCAAAAGTTTACATATCAGGAATAAAAAGGAAATTGTCATTATTTAGTGGATACAGAATCAACGAGAAGGGAAATATCTTTCTCAAAGGTCATATATGGATTTGAAGATCATAAAAACAAGGAAAATATCCTTTAAGAGATTCTCAAGCAATATTTGATTCAGCCAATACATCTCTATGTGTTTCAAAACATTCTCTTTGTCAGATATCGGGTACAACAACAACAAAAGAAAGGAGAAAAGCTTCTTTGAAGAAATTTCATATCAAATCTCCGTCTAATTAAACAAAATACATAACTCATCTTCTTCTTCGATATCTCATCTAGGTGTCATCTTATACAGACAAAAGGTCCATAACCAATAGCATTTTAATTCTAGATCTAAAGTTTAACATCAGTGTTGACATCATCTGTGTAGCATCTTTCAACTAGAGGCGATCTCAACCACTGCCATCTCCAAACATCTCAAAGTCTGACCGGAATTTGTTTTTAGAGAAGGAGAAAGAAACCTTAATTAAGGGGAATTGATTTCTTTTGGAAGATTTACATAATTAAAGGAGGAAGGGAAAAAAATATTTGGTCCCTCACTTTTATTATATACACATTAGGCATTTATATTCTTTTCTTATTTTTATTTTGTACTTTTCTTTTTGAATTTTGAACTCTAGATTTTCTAGGTTAAGCTACGTGTTGTATTCAGGAATTCCGATCTTAGGGCATTGAGTTCAGGCAGGGTTACTAGGCATAAAGCGGTATATTTAGGTTAGCAGAGAGTGCAAGTTTACAGGTGTTGTAAGCATTGAATATATAATCCTAGTAGTAACTTTGGGGGAAGCAGTAGGCATTAGGCCGAAGTTGGGTATATCTTGTGTTATTTATTTTCTACATTTATGTTTCTATACTCTATTCTATATTTTATTAGCATCTCTACAAAATACTTTTAAATACCCTATTCACCCCCTCTAGGGTATATTACTCAATCCTACAAGTGGTATCAGAGCAGGCTATTAAGAAAAACCGGATATCATGTCTTACCCTAGCTGCTATAGTTTTAGTGAGAGTCGTTCCATTTTCAGTCCACCTATTTTTAACAAAACAGAATTTTCATATTGGAAATATAGGATGGAAATTTATTTAAAATCTATTGATCTTTATATTTGAGATATCATTGAAAATGGATTGGATATGCTAGATGAGAATAATTTTCCACTTAGTGTTAATGTTATGAATATTCTTATCTCTGGACTTGATAAATCAGAATTTAACTAGATCTTCCATTGTCTAATTGCACAGGAAATTTGGAGCACTCTCGATGCAAAATATGGTGGTAAAGTCATCAATGAAGAAGAACCTTGCAAGGTTGATACGAGAGCAAAACTTTGTTTGGCGGGTTACACAAAAGAAGATTCGGACAATGACGGTAAAAACGACGATGATAACAACTAAACAAATGAAGAGATAAGTGATTTTTCATTTAAAGATTTAGTTCTTTTGTATCACAAATTAACTAAAACTGATGATGATGTTGAATTGAAAATTAACAAGTTGAAAAGAGAAAATTTTAAACTTCGTCTGAAAAATAATAAATCGAAAAATGCGCTTGAAAATATTAATAAAATTAAAAAAAATTATTGCGAAAAATGTTTGAAATACAAAAATGAATTTGTTTGTTTCAATGAAAATTTTCAAAAGCTTGACAATGAAATTCTAATTTTGAAGAAAAAGGAAGCTGAGCTAATTTTCCAGAATAACATTTTGCAAAAAATGTTGGAGACTTTAAGATGTCTGAAAATTCCAAATGTGAAAAATGTGAAAATTTTGAAAAAGAAAATTTAGTGAAAACCGAGATGATTCGAGATGGGCAAGAAAACGAAATTGAAAAGCTTAAAAATCTTGATTGTGGTAAATGTGAAGACTTCGAAAAGGAATTGATTGAAAATAAAGAAAATTTTGAAACCCTTGAAATTGAAAACATGATTTTGAAAAACCGCAAAACTGAAATTATTTGAATGAATCATGAATTGGAAAATGAGATTGAAAAAATTAAGGCTTTTGAAAAACTTGAATTTGAGAAGCACCAACGTTTAGAAATTGAGATAATTGAAATTAAGACCAAAATAAAAGAACTTGAAATGAAAATACAGTCTTCAAGAGAAATGATTTTGAAAAGAGAGAGAATACCATTAGTCATTATTCTAAGCTAATAAATGATATCATCTTTTAAAATCTAAAGTCAATGAGCTTGAGTTGAGTCTAAGGAAATTTTCCCCGGGAGAAAATTCCATTAACATGTTATTACGAAATTAACTCTTTGTGAATAACAGAAAGGATTTGGATTTGAAAAGATATCAGTTTATAAACAAACAACTAGTAACACCGCTAGGGGGAGAAGTGTGTTTCCAAAATGTGTGAAGTGTGACAATATTGGACATAGTTATAACAACTGTCGAAATAGGAACGTAAATAAACGAGCCAAACAAATTTGGGTTCTTAAGGGTATAGTTGTTAATATTAATGGTTTGCCATATAAACAAATGTGGGTACCAAAGATTTCAAATGTAAACAAAAGTGGTCTTATATCTCTTTCTAGGCCACCCACTTCTTCTTCTAATATGTTGGTAAGAAGACGGTCTAAGGAGCAACTACCATGAAATCAGATATCGAGTTGTTCTATGCATTTGATGAGTGATATTTATAATGTTCCTTAGCCTAGGAAAATAAGGTAGAGGTCGGCGTATTTTAGACAACAATGGTGAACGAAAACACAACTTCAAAGATGATTTCTAGTGAGAAATGCAAACTTTGGAACTAATACAATTGACATTGTGGAGTACGTAGAATGCTTGTTTGATGGTGCTTATTTTTCATGCTTAATTCTGACAATGAGATTAACAAGTGGTGATTGAGATACCATTGTTCACCACCACTGACACATCGAGTGTAACAAGTGGTATTTGAGATATCATTATTTGCCAACATATGCATCCCAGATTATAAGTGGTATCATGATAGGTTAACTTGTTTTTTATATTCAGAACATCTGGTATGCTTTCGAATTTATGTGATTTCTCTAGTATGATAGTTTTGATGGTTAACATATTTCACAGTTGATTGTATCTCACACATTCTATTTTCATCCACATGTAGAGAGCTTTCACTTTTTGTTGTTGTTTTATATCATTTAAAAAAAATCCAAAAACATTTTGTTTCTTTATAACTTTTTTTTGAAAAGTCGAAAAAATAATCCAAAATATGTTTTGGCTTTCTTATGATTTTTTTTCTCTCCACATTTATTCATGATGTGAATATTTTAAAATGAGACACTTTGGCTATATTTTTGACATGAGTTTTCAATGGGAATTTTTTTTGAGAGGTTTGATTAGAGAATCTTTTGACTTGAAAATTTGATATGAAATCTTGTGACAGGAGCTTTGATTTTCTACACTTGACATGATTTTTGAAAATGTCTTTTTGTAAAATGAAAATTTTGAACTTTGTGATGAATTTCTTGAAATGAGTTTGTTGATGTTCAAAACTTAAGATGATTTTTGGAGAAATTTTTTTATACTTTGTGATGAAATTTTCTAAGTTTGAGCCTTTGATTTTTTTTGTTTTTATGCATTAATGGGTATACCTTTAGAGCATATGCTCCTCTTTACACAAATAGCTCTAAAACAAATTCATATTGTATCTTCAAGGATAGAATACAAACTGAAAATATTTTTGAGATATTTACAAAGGATTTACTTTAGAAATCATATCAAAATCAATTGAACTTTCTTATGTAATTTTCAAAAGTATTTATATTGATTACATAGATGGTTAAGGTTATTGCATTTTGTACTTGATTAAATAATGATGTTATGATATTTTGGATAATCAAGCATACGTTATAGTTTCTATTTTTGACTATTGCATATCCAATATCATCTCTGAATCTACCATTTGGTGATCCTATTCTATCGACTCACCTTAGTTTCTTTCTTTTCACTTTTTTTTTGAAATGGTACTTAGATACAACATGTCACTGGGACGACAAACCACAAATAATGTGTCAATAAATGTTCGAATCACGCTACGCAAGTTTCGAACTTGTGACCTCTCACACCAAAGTCGAATCATTTAACCTCTGGGACAATGGTGTTTGTCTTATTTTCACTATTATTCTTATTGTTATATGAGTTGGCTAAATTGACATACCCAAATTTATCGTTGAAATCCCATAAAAAGTAAAAAAAATTACATAACGGACTCCCTAAGCCCCAACATGCCTATAAAATAAGTGTGTCAGTACTCGTTTAAGTGACATCCATCCTCATCTAAGAGATCTCACGGCAATGCAAGGATGGAAGGTTCTTGATCTCATCTACGATGAGTTAGGGATAAGTTATGTGGAAATTAGCCACAAGGGCCTCTTTAGTAAGTGGAATTAGTTTCTAGGACACACAACTGAAATAATTATTTTCAATGACAAAACGTAAAATAATTAGTTTTTAGGACCTAAAAACCTATGAAATTATGTCCTTGAAAGTAATTGGACCGCTGACTTTGTCCTTGAAAGTAATTATTCTGCTGATTTTGGCCTTGAAAGTAATTTTTTTGAATGTGTGTCCTAAAAACTAATTGGACTACAAAGTTTGTCCTTCTGGTGAAATGCCCCATAATTTATTCTAAATTGATTTCATAATGAATAAGATACTTAATTGCGCAATATCTTATGGGCTATGTCATTTGAACCCTGCTACATATAACTACACTTATTTTTGTCACTCTCTTCCACTCATGGGATATGACTTTAGTCGAAATAGTTACTATGGTTTATGGTTGATTTTTCATTAAATATTTATTGCCGTATTTTCATCGAGTTTCATTATTCAGTATCACTTTCTCATCGTGTTAATTTGATATTTATACTTTTGATAAAAACAAAAAGGGGAGAGAGCAGTAAAGATTTGGTTACATTATGGATTCATTGTTGATATTGAAAGAAATCTATTGGTTTAATACTTTATTCTAGAATATATATACCATATATGTAGGGGGAGCATATGAACAGGGGAAGCATGTTATATATATTGAACATTGTGTTATGATTTTGTTTTATGATCTTGAGTACACACTCAACACACGTTACACTTGGCAAATCTTAACATATTGTTTGTTATCATCAAAAGGAAAACATTATGGAGTATATGTCTTGTTTGATGTTAACAAATATAATTTTATTTTTGATTTTTCTTTTAGAGTGTTTTACAATTTAAAAATCATCACAACACAATTTTTCTTCAAATTAAATTGACATCCATTACATTTCATATGCCCAATTTACATGTGTTGCATTTCACATATCTATTATTATTTGTAAAAATAATATGTATTTGTTATTATCAAAGAGGAAATATTGTCAGGTATTGCAGTTAATTTTTTTTGATATTAATGAATATACGATTATTTAACAATGCGTATTTGTAGAGTTGTGATTTTAGTAAAAGATATAATTGGATTCAATTACATATCTCAAATTGGAGTAAAAGTGGAAAGGAATTTGTCAATAGAAATTTGGAAGATATAGGAGAACTTGGCTAAATACAAATATTCAAGCAACATATATTAAAGGAGAGGAATCTTTCAAACAAGGAAATTTCAGGGAAAATATCATATAGAGAGAAATATTAATTTGAATATGAAGACTTTGAAGCAAAGAGTATTCCAACTAATATAACTCTCTATATACAGTGTTTTCTTTTTTATCAAAAAATTGCATATCAAGAACAAAAAGGAAATTTCCATTACTTAGTGGATACAAAATAACCAAGAAGGGAAATGTCTTTCTCAAAGGTCATATATGGATTTGAAGATCATAAAAACAAGGAAAATATCCTTCAAGAGATTCTCAAACAATATTTGATTTAGCCAATACATTTTTATATATTGTAAAACATTCTCTCTGTCAAATATCGGTTACAACAACAACAAAAGAAAGGAGAGATTCATTGAAGAAATTTCATATCAAATCTCCATCCAATCAAACATAATACACAACTCCTCCTCTTCTTCGATATCTCATCTAGGTGTCATCTTATATAGGCAAAAGGTCAACAACCAACGACATCTTAATTCCTGACCTAAAGTTCAACATCAATGAGGACATCATCTGTGTAGCATCTTTCAACTAGAGGCGATCTCAACCACTGCCATCTCCAATCATCTCAAAGTCTGACTGGAGTTTGTTTCCAGAGAAGGAGGAAGAAATGTTACTTGAGGGGAATTGATTTCTTTTGGAAGCTTCACATGATTAAAGGAAGAAGGGAAAAAAAATTTGGTCCCTTACTTTTATATGCACATTAGGCATTTATATTCTTTTGTATTTTTTATTTTGTATTTTTATTTTTAAATTTTGAACTCTAGATTTTCTAGGTTAAGCTACGTGTTGTAGTTCAGGAATTCTAATCTCAGGGCATTGAGTTCAGGCAGGGTTACTAGACATAGGGTCTGTAACGACCCGTAAATTTCAACTGTTTTAATAACGTAATTAGTTGAAATTTTGTGAAATTTTAAAGCGATAAAATTTTGAAATAAAAATTTGATATTTGAAATGCGTCTAATTAAACATAGCAACTGGTAAATTTTCGTCCAAAAATATGAAAGTTTATTTCGCGCGTAAATTTACTTCAATTTAATCAGTTAAAAAGCGATGAAAATAAAATGTTTCCAAAACCTAAATATTTTTACATAGAAAAATTCTAAATCATCTTCTGAGCAAGATGTCAGTTTGTCGTTTTTCCAAATTCGGACTTCTTTGGCTCCGTCGATCTTATTTTTCTACGTTTTTCTTGCATTTTCCGCTAGTAGAAAATTCAGATTTTTAAAATTCAATCGTATCACTGATATCCATATACCATTTTGATCGTCTTGTCGTACTGATCTCAGCAGTACATTCGATTCTGTGTTTTGAAATTTGGTACACCACAGAATCCGTGAGAACAACAACCATATCATTACCCGATGCCTTTTGATTCCTTTCGTCTATTCAATTTCCACCATTTAAACCAAAGAGACATTAGCATTTAAAATTCTTGAAATTCAGCTCTGCCTATTTATTATTCCCGGGTTTCAATGTGCATGTGGGCTTGCCCATACACGCCTTTTCTTTACGGCTCTAACACTTGCTTTTGGGAAGAAAGTAAATATTAATTATAAAGTTAAAATTTCATGACTAGTCACATACGTTCCCATATCCATGCACTCCTTTTCTTCCCTTACCTCTTGCTTCTCTTCCTGTACCATGCTTGTGAAAAAAAATATGAAATGATGAACACATTTTTCAAACCACCTCCTTCCACACCTCACCTATCGTCTCTCACCTGAGCCCTCTGACCCGCCACTTCCTCCACTCATCACCGAACCCCCACCGGTTCCCTCCTCCACCGACTGAGATTCCTCCAACACGAACCCACCACAAGTCCGCCACCGCGCCCTTCCTATCTCCGTCCTTACCGCCCTCACCGCAACCACGCATGGCCACCGCGTCAGCGGCACTCCAACACCTACGCATGTAGCTTTCCACCCAGTGCCTGCAATCCCGATCCATCCTCCTCCGCCCCGCTCTCACCCACGGCCGCATCGCCACCCTCGCCGTTTAAAGAGAAAAAAAGTAAGTAATACATTTGCTGTAATGCTCTTGCTTTCCTATTTAGCCTGTTAAAGTAGGTTAGTTGTTGCAAACACTCTCAGCAAATTCATCTCTCTTATTTTTTATAGATACATATAGTATAGATTATATAGGTATTCGCATCTGATATATATTTTAATGTGTACAAGATATTTATACATGTTTTGATTTATTTGTTGTATGTATATATATAGTGCTATATGTATCCTATTTCAGAGCTGTATTGTATTATATGATAGTTATATCTAAAATGGTTTTCAATAGTTTACAGTAAACTAAGCTATGTTGTATTTATACATGGTAAGTTATAAATAATATGTCAGTTATTATTGGAATGGGGACTTAAATTATGTTTACAGTAGTATTTAGGCCTACAATAGTACGTATATTTTATGCGTATTTTTTTCTCTTTTTTTTTCCGGAATTATGGTTACAACATGCACGTGCTTCCTTTCAAGTTTACATGAAGCATGTTCCCCTTGTGTTCTGCCGTGAATTCAAATATATATTATAATATATAGGATATATGAGTATATATATGTGTAGTTATTTAATATGTGTCAGTCCACATACTTTGGTTATTAGAATATTGTTTTAGTGTGTATGTTTTTTTACAGTATTCGACGTATTTTGTAATAATCTTATATATGTTCATTGTATATGTATTGCTTTATATTTATAGTATGAAGGCTTTATCTCTAAGGTTTATTTACAAACTTTTTGTCGGTCTGCATACATTATTTTAGGGTCTGCCTGTTACATTGACCTTTATTTATTGATGTAAGTGGTTTTCTGAGATATTGATTTCAACGTAATATAGGTTAAATAGATAGTGATTTTATATCGTGACCGTATAAACTTATAAATATATTTTCTATTGGTATGCATGCATGGTTTAAGTTATATATTATGTTATGCATAGATTTTTAAAACTTCCCTTTTACTGTTTAAGATATATATATTTTTGGTGTTAAAGCTAAAATATTGACTGTTGAAAAGATTATTTTATTTGGAATAACAAAATTGAAATACATTCAATATAAATGAGTTTGAATATAAAATATGATTTTTATAATATATAGTTATGTGTATATGAGTTCACCTATACCTTATCTCCGTCGATTCAGTTCTGATTTGGTTTTTGTCAATTCCTTATCTATCAGCGTATCCGTCGAACCCGTATCCATATAGCGTTGCTTTGAAATTCGTGCCTGGATTTCGTAACTCAACTTCATCGTCCATCTCTCTAACCTCGAAAGGTGAGCACTCACTCACGATTAACGTTCTTTTATTTATTAGATTTGATTTCAATTGAAACGACAATTGAAATATGCTGCTGTTAGTTAATTACACTGTTTTATATGCTATTACCTGTATCAGTTCACCTGTGACATCTGACACCATTATCTGTTATATTTATGCGATGATAATACTGTTTGGCTGATAATTGATTGATTGTTGATGTTTATATTGGACGTTAAACTGTTAATGTAAATTGATAAATAGTATGCAATTGAACTTGATATAGCATAGTTAAATGTTAAAATTGATTAGTTAAATTTGTATAATATGACCCCTTTCACTGTTAAATCTATTGACACGTATGATTTGCTTAATTACACCTTGAACCACTAAATGTATGTTGTTAAATTGATGATGTATGAAATTGTAAATAGATGACAAGTGAAAACCGTAATGTAATAATCTTTAATCTGCATGAAATGATAGTGTAGATTCTAGAAATAATTATATTAATTCGTACAAATAACAATGCGAATTAATACGGTTATTTCGGGATTATTTGAATTGATTATTGGATTGTTATTGTTTGTTGTTATTGCTTGTTTATTTACTTTGACACCATCCCAGTTATCACACTGCAAGTTCCTTTTACTATGCTTTGATTTTGAATTGAATTGGAATCGGGTTGAAATGATAAATACCCAAATTGAACTTTGACCTAGGATAGAAAATCAAATAAAACCCGATTGGTCAATAATTTGATTTAAAAATAAAACGAAGATTTTATTTGAATAAATAATATGGTTTTGAAATGAAGTTGAAATTTGAATTTTTAACGAAAGGAAAAGGTTAATATTTAAAAATCTGAAACAAAATATTAAAAATGAAATTGATGAAAGAACGATGTTTAATTTGAGAAATGATTGAATTAAGTTTGAAATGATTTAATAATTAAGTTGAAATTATAATTAAGTTTGAAATTATTAAACTTTGAAATGATTTAATAATTAAGTTGAAATTATTAAACTTTGAAATTATTAAATAATTAAGTTTTGAATTATTTAATAAAAATAAGATTGAATTATTTAATGATTAAATTGAATTGAATTCTTTAATAAGAAAAATTGAACTTTTGAATAAGTGAATTTTTACTTTGTAAATAATTGAAATTGAATTTCTTTATTAATTAAGTTTTGGAAAATTATTTAAGTAAGTAAATAAGTGAAATTGAATTTCTTTAACAAGAAATAAAATGCGATTTATTGAAATTAATGTAAGACTTGAAATTTAAAGAAATTGAGTTGATGAATTTAATTTGATTTAATTCAAATTTGTAAGTTTTGATATAATGAAGTTAAATTTAAATAATAGATTTAATGAATTGGAAATCCAATAGAAATTGTTTTGAATGGCAAATTAACTTAATAAATATTGAATGAAATCGATAAATGAATTTGAAATTGATTTGAATGTTAAAGTATATTAATTCAAATGATTTGGAAGGAAACTTATTTGCGAACTTGAATCAATATTGGAATTGTTTAAATAGAAATTGAAATTGGTATTATAAGATTTGAGATTATGAATGTGGAAGTTTTGAAACGTAAATTTAGGAAATTGATTTCGAAAGAGAAATGAAATGTTGGTTTGCAAATTCTATTTGAAATTGAATTTGATTTGGTTTTGAAATATATTAAACGACCAATCGGTGTAATAATTACGAAGGTTATTAAAGAGACCGGAATCGGTTATGGATATACTCTCTATCTAAAACCGAAACCACTTTAATAACTATGCGCGGAGTGTTGATCCAGAATGAAGTGGTTGGAATGATGTACGTGATGACTGAAGAAAGAGAACGATAATGGATAGCCTTGACACTTGTGTCAAATTGGAAATGACTAAAACAGGAGCCGTGCCGGGCCAATGGAGGATTTGCTACCTCAAGTGGACACACTTCTTCGAACTACTCATTACTTGTTGTCGATTGGTGCACCCTTGATTTTGGGAGTGTTGTTTCACGGTGTTGCGGGCGTTGCGGCGTTGCGTTCTCACCAGTCCGGATCAGGCGAACGGTAGTATCACTACCTTGGGTATTGCCTCATGTGCCTTGTCATACTTGTATCCCTTTATTCGCGACCACTACGAATTTGGTTTGTACCTTTAGTATATGGATTGCCCTCTGGTGACTTCCGGTTTTGGGGAAACTACGGTCTTGTATATGCTTTTGGGAATAAAAATGTGTTAAGGGTGGAATGGGCCATGACTTAACACTATTTTGATATCTTTATATTACTGATAGACATTATCTACTTATCGTACACTACTACATAGTAGATAGTTTAACGGATCCTTAAAGGATGGTTATTCCAAACATCCTTTGAGTTACTTGTATTTCAATTGCTATTTCACTTGAGTTGGATTTATTGATATAAGAATGTTAATCCTGACTCGAGTGTCTTGTGTTTTTGCTTTACGCTCGGGTCAGACTGAGTGTACCAGTATTCGAGACTCACCTTTGAAGTTGGAGCTTTGCTTGAAGATCCAGCCATCTATTCTGCTTTCAGTATTCGATGATTCCAGTGATGTATTCTGATTTGTATCTGATGTATCGTATTACTCTTCCGTTGTATCTGGTTTAACTCTGATGTAACTTATACATTTATATAGTAGCTTCATGAACTACTATCTCTTTATTTCCGCTGCATTTATTACTCTGTGTCTGTGATCTGTGATTATTTATTTACTGTATATGTTCAGTTTTTGCCAAATTTAAAATAACAACGCGGTATTTTGAGCAATTCAATTCCGGCATGAGTGTCTACCTATACACTTATAATGGATGCGAATGGTGCAAAATAGCGGGTCGTTACAGTTGGTATCAGAGCTTTGGTAGCTCTAAGCAAAACTTAACATATAGGGTAAATGTATTTACGGAATCACTCTCATTCGAGTTTCAATCTCTTCCTTTGACTCAATTCCTTTGAATTTTGGAACGTTCCCCTCGGTTCCGAAATTCATTCGTGTCCTTCACTATTCGTCTTCTTTCAATTCTGGAGCACCTCATAACTCCATTTTGAATGATATCTATAATAGATCGACGGTCTCGCCAATCTTCGAATAATTCGTAAAGGAGCAAAACTCCTTTACAATAGGCATTGATTTACCGAAGATTTCTGTATCCTCGGTTTACGATGCTATCTATCTTCTGCTATACCTGAATTCTATTTCTTGAGATCGAATGTCGATTTACCTCAGAATCCCACATCGATCTTATGCTTGAAGTCACGGTCGCCCCGGTTATGGTTGCCCGTGATTTATATAAGATTACCTATTTCCTTATTCGGTTAAATAATCATCTTATCTTTCGTTCCAACTTATTCTCAAATCAAAATTTTCTTTGATTGAATTAATCAAATTTAAATCTCTGTCCTTGCTTTGAAAATTTATTTTTGTAGGGGGTATTTGTAAATCTATATTTAAAATGTTTTATATAATGTGTTGTTTGAGTTGTTGATGTTGATTTGGGTTTCCGATCGATTCGTCTGATCAACGCTATCGATAGGATTTCCAAAACACTTGAGAAGAGCAAACTGACACAATATCGTTTTCAAATTTGATAAATAAAATAAAAGTTTTGTATGATTATCTTATATATAAATATAAGTTTTCTGAAATTAAATTGTTAATGAAGTTGTTGTCAGAAATGATAATAATTTGATTTTCATTTCTTGCTTTGTAAACCATTGATTATTGCATAATATAAATAAATGAATTTATGAAACTTGGTTATAAATTTGATTTAGGATTTGAAAGGAATTTAAATAAAGAATTTGAGAATTTAATTTCCAGTGATTTCAAACTTTGGTTTTCAAGTTTTAAAGTGTATAGTACTTAAAATATTTTCAAATAGAAATCGTTTTCAAGAATTTTAAAATATTGAAACCATTGCTCTTCTCTTTGTCGCTGGAAAATAATTTCGGTGATGGCGGTCGCATCATCGACATTCATTTTCGAGTTTCGAAGTGGAGATACTATTCTGTAGCCTTGCTACAGTTTTGTTTTGAAAAATATGTTTCTGATTTGAATTTCTTCAGTATAATTTGATTTATATATATAGGTATATTATTTTAAAAATTTAATTTAATTTGATATAAATATATTATATATATCTCTAAATTGTTTAAAGTTAATCGGAAATCTAATTCTTAAATTTTGTTAAAGGATGATTCCAATTATAAATAAAACCAAAAATTTGGAATAAACATTTAAATTTGAATAATTGAATTGGGAAAATTTTATTTGTATATTGTTCAACTGCATTCTAATACTACCTACCCAAAATCATTCAGAAGTTGAATATGTAATTGAATAATATATAATATAAACTGAATTTATAAATAAAATTTGAGTTGTTATAATAAATGTTATACACTTAAATTTTAATTATAAAATGTAATAGAGATAAATAGAATAATGAGATAATTGAAAAAATAAATTTTGTTTTGAAGGTAAATAAATAAATTGAAATTAGATCAACTTATGGAAATACCTTGAATTTAAAATCAATTGATGAATATAAATTAATTTAAATTTATATGGTTTAAATTAATTTATATGGTTTAAATATATGCGATAAGATAAATTAAGTAGAATAAATTTAACAGTAATTTGGAATAAAGAAGAATTAGATTTGTTGAAAAATATGATTATAATAAAAGACTATTCAAATTTATGGTTTTAGAAATTGTAAATTTAAGATAATTGGATAATAAGAAAATGAATTTAGAAATAGTTGAGATTGATTTTAGTGAAATCAAATGGATTAAATCAACTATTGAATATAAATTAATTTAAATTTGAATTTATATGGTTTAAATTAATTGTTATTTGTATTTCAAATCTATTTTTCTTTTTGGTTGTTTCTATTCTCCTACCTCGTTCCTTTTCGGGGACGAAAAGTTTTGAGTGGGGGAGAGTGTAACGACCCGTAAATTTCAACTGTTTTAATAACGTAATTAGTTGAAATTTTGTGAAATTTTAAAACGATAAAATTTTGAAATAAAAATTTGATATTTGAAATGCGTCTAATTAAACATAGCAACTGGTAAATTTTCGTCAGAAAATATGAAAGTTTATTTCGCGCATAAATTTACTTCAATTTAATCAGTTAAAAAGCGATGAAAATAAAATGTTTCCAAAACCTAAATATTTTTACATAGAAAAATTCTAAACCATCTTCTGAGCAAGATGTCAGTTTGTCGTTTTTCCAAATTCGGACTTCTTTGGCTCCGTCGATCTTATTTTTCAACGTTTTTCTTGCATTTTCCACAAGTAGAAAATTCAGATTTTTAAAATTCAATCGTATCACTGATATCCATATACCATTTTGATCGTCTTGTCGTACTGATCTCAGCAGTACATTCGATTCTGTGTTTTGAAATTTGGTACACCACAGAATCCATGAGAACAACAACCATATCGTTACCCGATGCCTTTTGATTCCTTTCGTCTATTCAATTTCCACCATTTAAACCAAAGAGACGTTAGCATTTAAAATTCTTGAAATTCAGCTCTGCCTATTTATTATTCCCGGGTTTCAATGTGCATGTGGGCTTGCCCATACACGCCTTTTCTTTACGGCTCTAACACTTGCTTTTGGGAAGAAAGTAAACATTAATTATAAAGTTAAAATTTCATGACTAGTCACATACGTTCCCATATCCATGCACTCCTTTTCTTCCCTTACCACTTGCTTCTCTTCCTGTACCATGCTTGTGAAAAAAAATGAAATGATGAACACATTTTTCAAACCACCTCCTTCCACACCTCACCTATCGTCTCTCACCTGAGCCCTCTGACCCGCCACTTCCTCCACTCATCACCGAACCCCCACCGATTCCCTCCTCCACCGACTGAGATTCCTCCACCATGAACCCACCACAAGTCCGCCACCGCGCCCTTCCTATCTCCGTCCTTACCGCCCTTACCGCAACCACGCATGGCCACCGCGTCAGCCGCACTCCACCACCCACGCATTTAGCTTTCCACCCAGTGCCTGCAATCCCGATCCATCCTCCTCCGCCCCGCTCTCACCCACGGCCGCATCGCCACCCTCACCGTTTAAAGAGAAAAAAAAGTAAGTAATACATTTGCTGTAATGCTCTTGCTTTCCTATTTAGCCTGTTAAAGTAGGTTAGTTGTTGCAAACACTCTCAGCAAATTCATCTCTCTTATTTTATATAGATACATATAGTATAGATTATATAGGTATTAGCATCTGATATATATTTTAATGTGTACAAGATATTTATATATGTTTTGATTTATTTGTTGTATGTATATATATA